>JAWNKW010000141.1:0-1216250 GCA_035041775.1 Chymomyza caudatula | reverse complement strand
GTTATGTATATATATATTCTGAGCAGGGGCAAGTCTGGCTTTATATACACAGCGAGTACATAGTGCATAGTTTTTGTTCCTGGGGCGTTTTGCCAAAATTGTTAGTGGCCCACAGGGGCCATACCATATGTACTGTGTGTATGCGAAAGCTAGGAAAAACTTTTTCTTTTTTTTTCCTTCTGTTTTTACTGTTTTCCTCTCTCTACTTATATTAGCTTTTATGCCAGAGGTTTCATGTGCTGTCATTTGCAACAATAGCAGCCAGCAAAAACAACAACAAGTAGACGTTGTTTTTCGCCTGCCTGAGATCTTCAACTTTCGAGTTTGAGTAATTGTGACAGCTTTCATTTAAGCTATTTGACAGGATTTGTTATTGTTGAATGCGGCATAAAGTTAATCAATATTGTATAAAAGCCCAAGGCTTCAGTAAAAACAAAAGCTAAACAACAAAATTAAGTAAGATTAAGTTAAGCGGAATATATCATGAAGGCACATGGTAGTTGGTTTTGCTGCAGGCAAATCTCTAAGTAGAGAAATGTATGTATAAAGTATTCCTTTATGCTTCTTAAGTTGCGAAAATCTCACAAATTCCTCATCGCAAAACTTGTAACAATGAAACGCAAATCAAAAAGAAACACTTGATGGTTGAAGAGTTGTACGCCTAAGGAACATGACTTCGGTATAAGTGGCTGTGCATAGCAATTAGTGGCAAGTCGACGACGATCTTATCGTGAGTACGAAAAGAAACAGAAATCAAAGTGAAACAGTTGATGGTGTTCTGCCTTTCAAAATCGTACTTCGCTGAGAAACAAACTATTGATAGCTGCGAAAGAACATGATTACAATTCACAACTTTGATTGCGTAAACATTTTACCCTGGATTTTGATTGGGAAACGGCCTAATAGAGGAAACATTGACAGAAATACTAAGATGCGTGCTGTACAAACTTCTGCGGAACGAGCTCAAAAATTGCAGGCGAGAAAAATAAATGAGAGAAAGATAAAGACATAGATTAGCAAATCAAGAGAGAGCCGCTAAAAATGCTAAGCGCTGTTGGGCGGCGATTTCCTACAAACACTTCCCGTTATTCCGAAATCAACGGAAGCGGCGGATGAATTCAACGCATGTCTCAAGAAGAGGAAGAGGAGGGTGAAGAGCAAGGGGAACGGGAAGAGGAATAGGCTTTTCGAGTGGAGCGGGCAGTGAGCGGAGCAAAACGAAGTTTTGCGCGGTTAGCTAGTTTTTAATTAAATTGAACAATGGTTTCAACATTTGCTAATAAAACAGATATAACAAAGTCACTTTTAGTTTTCAAAATAGCACGTCGATTCGACAAAGATGAATAACTGTCTAGGTTTAGAAACGAAATCTCTCAGTGAAGCTTGTGACAACAACTAAATCCCAGAAAATGTACTTCTTGTCTACCACTTAAAAGCACGGGGTTTGGCAAGCGAAGCAAGCAGGTTGCGCAGCCCCCTAGTCTGTGTCAAGAATACGTGTTCACATTAGGGCACTACTTAGGTTTAAGATGTCACTAAAAACAAATTCTCGCAACAATTTGAGCTCAATAGCTGCCGAAAGCCTTGCAGCGTTCCAGTATACGCCATTGGTAAACTACTACTTAAAGAAACTTGCAAAGCTGAACCCAAAATTATTAATTCCAAGAAGAAGCATTAAATCTTTCTGAATATAAAATGCAGTTCTTGAAACTGTGGAATTTAATGGAAAAACATGCCCGAGAGCCAGTCTATAATAAACATTTTTCTTAGCTGTCAATTCGATTGCGATAGGCGTATTTGTTTATCAATTAAATGAAATTTTGAAAGCCATTATACAGTTATTGTTAAAAATATTCAATGACCTCAAAACATGCGTTATTTAATCAAGCTAATTGAAAGAGTATTATTGTTTTCAAACGCTTCAAGCTAAAATAATACCACAATAAAGATATACACAATAAATGAAATTGTGACTGACTTTCTTTGTAGTATGCACTTGCAGCAGGCAATTATTTAATTTTCCAATTTTCCACAAATTTAACAAACGCTTAATGAAAATTTTCGCCTTGAGCATAAATGGCTGCATGAATGAAAATCGTTGTCAGCGGGAGTTCGGAGGGACTTGCCCGGGGTTGCCCGGGGTTGCGTTTTACCAGACTTGTCCGGCAAAAAGCGAGCAAAGAAATTAATATACATGACAGCAATACATATACATTAAAGTAGCACTCACACAGTGCCAGACACTGAAATAATGTTCATTAAAGCTAAGCCCCCCCTCTAGCGACTCTGTGTGAGGGTATTAATAACAGAACGTTTGTGTATTTGTGTGCGTGTGTGTGTGCGTGTGTGTGTGCGTGTGTGTGTGTGACACCACCCAACTAGCCAGCTTGGCAACGCCGCGACGAGGGTTGCAGTAATCCTCAAAAATTGCGCGCGCAATGAGCTCAGCCAGCCGCTCAGCAGCAACAACAACACAAAGACAGGCAAGTAATAAACACGCAGCAAAGACGAAAAAAAACAAACAAAAAATGTATACACATAAAAAATGTTATGGGACTTAATTAATTAAACCGAAGTGTACATGCTCTTAAATTTTGATAAGCACCATACATTCCCTATTTGCCTTAGGGATGCAAAGAAACATGGATGCTTTGAGCATCGACGATTTTTTTAATCCGATGTATCGATGTTAGCCGATTGTTTTTGTTCGCGATGCATCGGCGATGTATGTTTGGTGTAACATCGAAATTTCGAGTTTGCTCACTTTTACTTACTATTTCATAATGCAAAAGTTATCTTTTTTTATTTATATAACCCAATTAATTTTAATAAATGCTTTTTAGAATAACGACAAATGCATATTTTTGATAAAAGTTTTTGAAGAAAATAGATGCCGTGACGGCAATGTATAATATTTGTGGGAAAACATAAAAAATCCACAAGAAAACTTTGTGTTGGCACTAGGACTGTTGATATATTAAAATATATATTTCGATACATCGGAATTAGTCTATTTTCAATATTTTAAATTTTCTATATACTATCTCACCACTTTTTTTTCTTTTTTAATATTGTTACCTTTTAAGATTTCATGTCATAGCATTATTTTTTTATCACTTTTTTTAATTAAAAAAATAAAAATTTCTATATATCGATTTAGCGCTAAAAATTTTAAAAATATTACTTGAGTGCATTATTTTGCGTTCAGCGATTTAAGAGAAAGCCCTACTTTTGTTCGCTGCAATAAGTTCCACAGTAGGTGCTAACCTTTCAGAGGATGCAGAGCTGATTGGCGGTATCAAATATCTTAGAGCAAGTTTTGAAATATGATTTTCATTCCTCTCAGACGTCCAATTACCTATTGGTCCTGCCACTTTCTCTAAGCAGTTGCCCTTCCGCTTAGTTCTAATCCCATTCTGTACGCCGCTTTGCGCCACCATATTTCTGTTTTGGATCATGTGATTATGAACATCCCGCAATCTTCCGCTTGGCGAATTTACACTAGTTTTCATAATTTTTGCACACAGTGTGCAACAGAACTTTGATCTATTTTTAATTGGTCGATGTTTCATGTATTCAAATAAAATACGCTTTTCAATTTTTACCGCAAGCCATAGGAAAGCCGATACGGAGCGTTAGGACCGCATATTATATATATCGGAATTATGGATGAGTACTTTATAAAGGGGGTAAAAACATAAAAAATTACTGAGGCTCTGGTACTTACTTACTCTATCGTAGAGAATAAAGGATTTTTTCTTACAATATTATTAGGTTTGATAATATATTTTACATAAAATATTTCCGGTGCTTTCAATTCATTTTCTGTCTTCAGAAAAGTTGTAGAGCGCAAAATTCTATACAAATTTGTTCTGCGGCAATATAGCCCCTACAATGAACCATTTTCGTGATAGAATAGATTGGAATTCCAGGTCAAAAGTCACGAAAATAGTTTTTCATAGATAGAGTGTTTTTAAATCATTTTGTGTCTTAAAAAAAGAGATAGAACGTAAAATTCTCTACAAATTTGGTCCAAAATTTCGCGCAAAGAGTCGGTCGTCCTGTGTCGCACGCTATCTGTCATTTCTACGACTTTCATACTACTAAGCGTGTTCCTTAAACTGAGAGAATATAAGATTTAAAGATAACAAAAGTTGTGCATTATCGGTTGAAACATGTCCAAGGATCGCAGTCTATAACCTCGCCTTTTGGCGAAACAACTTGTGTTACAAACTGCTAGCCAAAGTTGTAGTTGCACTACAGTAAAGAGTATTATAGAGAAAGGTATAAAAATAAAAAACAAAAGAACTGAACGCTTACAAAGTGTAGCATAAATCGCGGGTGGTTTTGGTTTTGTTGGTGGCAGGGCGGCGGTTGCAAGGTTGTTGTTGCCGGCCCAGCCTGCCACTTTTCGCATTAATTGCTTTATCGATTTTCCGTGCATCCGTATGTGTGTGTGTGCATTTGTGGGTTGCACCTACGCCTGCCGTTGTTTTTGTTTTTAGCACAAGGACGTGGAAAAATATGAAAAACAACAGCAGAGACTGTAAATGGAAAAACTGTTTTTTTTGTTGCAGTTGCCGCTGCACTCAAAAGCGGCATGAATGGGTGGCAGCAACAACATGAAAGCAGCAAATGCAATGCAACAACAATGAGAACGACGACTGCGAGTTGAGTTTTCACTGAACTCAACTACTACTGAATGACGGGTACAGTTTGAAAGCAATGCAAATATGTATGGAAAATCGTGCTGCAAATGCTTTTTGCGCAAAACACCTGCCATTTAAAAACAACAACAACAACAACAACGACGACAAGTATGATAATGACAACAACAACAACAACAGCAACACAAAACAGCAGAAATGTAGGCCAACCGTGTTGAGTAAGGCGGCAAAAAGGAAAACCACCCAGCTATCCAAAGTAGCGACAAGCAAATCCCCAACAGAACCTCTTGGCTCATCATCAACGTCATAATCATCCGGCAACAGAGTTGCCAACATGAAAAATGAGCACAAACAGTTATAGTCAGCATACAGAGTTGTCGTCGTTGCTTGCAAATCAAAAAAGGAAATAGTAGAATTTGTGGGAAAAGTGTGCAAAAAAAAAAACCCCCCCAAAATGAGGTCAACTATTTTTAGTATAGAAGTGTGTGTGCATCGCTGTTGCATTTGTTTCAATAGCGTGCTTAGCTTAGTAGGTTATGTTTATGTAAATTTGCATAATTGCATGCAGTTACATACAATATATATTTGCTGCGCTCTCTCGCTCGCTCCTTTATGTACTTACATATATTTACAACATGTAAACAGGCAAAATGTCTGTATTTGTGTTTATTTGTTTATATATAGTCGCTTGCATAATTTTTAAAGGCTGTTGCTTTAAAACACATTCACGCTTAATTAAAGTTCAAGCGCGTCGTTCAG
Organism: Chymomyza caudatula; assembly: GCA_035041775.1. Lineage (NCBI taxonomy): Eukaryota > Metazoa > Arthropoda > Insecta > Diptera > Drosophilidae > Chymomyza > Chymomyza caudatula. Next base: position 1,210,824 of record JAWNKW010000141.1, on the reverse strand, counting down.
TGAAGTGCGGCAACAGCGCAGTGCCACAGGAAATGCAATGAAATGTGTGGGAATATGGGTCAGTAATTAAAACGCAAAGCCCGTTGGCAAAAGTTTAAATGAAAACGTTGATATGGAACAAACATATGTTTGTAAGCATGTAAATATATAACTATGTGTGTGGGCGTGTGAAAACTGGAGTGCTGTCCAAGCAAAGTGACATGTTTAGCAAGTTGGACAGTTGAGCTGCATAGAACTTAGATTATAAAATCATTCGCAGTTGTTTTTGTTTGTGAGTGAATATGTTTGTACTTTGAGTAATATATAACTATATGGACTCTAAAGCCCACATGCTTTGGAAAATTTTCATAACAGAACGTTCTATTTAATAAATTTCGAAAGTGTTTTGCGAGATAAAATCTGCAAGTTTCCAAATGTTGCCAAAGTGTTCCTTATTTAATGTTTTGTTTTACTCAAGCCTGATGATGTGTGGTTCTGTTTATCGAACTCCAAAAGCAGAGTTTACAAATCTGTATTTTTTTTTTTTTTTTGTATTGAAAACAGAGAATTAAACCGAAACTACGATTACGGTAGTACCTGACGTAAACGATTTAATTTCGGTTTTCTTTGTTTACTAATATCGGTTTCGATTCGATTCACCTATAATTGTTTCGGTTTACCGTTTATCCTTTCTATACAAAAACCAAAGAGCATGAAGGAAATGAGTGGAATCCCGGACCGCAAAAAAAATGCAAATTTTTGCTGAAAAGCGCCCAATTTCAAGACAGTGCATATATATGCCTAGTTTTTGCTCTTTCTCAATTTTGGCTACAAGCGAGTCGATCTAACAGACATAGCAACACAAGCAGACATACAATCTTGTGAAAATTCGTTAAAAACAGTTGAGCGTTTTATTCTGTTTATTGTGAAAAATTCAGCGCGAAAAAATGCATGTCTCTTGGCCATAATGTTTCTTTCGCTTGCTGTTTCAGTTTCATAAAATGCTTGCTTATAAAAAAGTGTTTTTGGGACTAAATTTTGAACGGTTTTTTTAAATTTGGTTAGAAATTTTATAATACTTTTATGTCTCCATTGATTTGCAGAGCTAGCGTAAATAAACTTTATATATGCCAAAGCATGTTACGTGCCAATAGTCACGTAACAAGCGCACAAAGCCATTAGACAACATGGAAGCACAACAGAAAAATAACAAAGCCATAGAACAACAATTGAATGAATTCTAAGAACCGAAAAAAGGCCTTAAATAAATAAAAACCCAGTAAATTATATAAGCTGCAAGGAAAATAAATGCACTGTATGTGAAAAAAGGAAAGACATTACCTAGTCCGAAAATACCAAAAACAGCAAACGATAACAAACAAGAAAAGCACAATAAAACAAGAACAACAATATGAGCAATTCTCAATGCAACGTTGCCAATTTTCACAGAGACAAGTTTCTATGCACAAATGTACGCCGGTTGAGGGGTATTGTGTCATTTTCAGTAGAGTACAAACACACACAAACGACCGATAAAAAGAGGAAGAAAAATATAAAACAAAATAGAAATTGAAACATCCTTCCTGTCCGTGGGCGGGGTTTGGTTGGGTGTTTAAATAGGTTGAGGCAAGCTACTGCTGAAATTTATATAAGCGAAAAACTATAAGGGGTGGTGGAAGTTGTTGCCACATGCAACAATTTTATGAGTGTGAGCGCAGTAGCAGCCAAAGAACCTGCCACAAGGGTTGCCCTGTACCAACCTAACCGGAATAATATTAAAAGGAAGAACACAAAAAATGCTGCCAGGGGTTGAGTAACAATGTGAAGCATAGATGCTTCACACACGAGTTTGTGTGTTTGTGTGTGGCAAGGGTACGACGCGCATTTCCGGGTAAGTAGCAGCGCTGTAATAAAATCTGTCTAACCTAGCCGTAGTAGCTGGGTTGGTGCCATCAAAATCCCTTTTTTGGGCTTGGCTTGGGCTACAAAAAGGTTCCAAGGCACTTTGCCACAACAGTGACAACAAAGACACATAGTGCAAGGGCGTTGGAGTATATAAAATATGTATGGCGAAAAAAGAGATGCTGTAAATTAAACTTGGCTACGAGTATAAAATAGTAGTAGCAGAAAAAAAGCGATTAAATATCATGAATAATGGCTAAAGTAAGTAACATTAAATATAGCAAGCTATAATTAAGACGCCTCTTACACGAAACAAGATTTTCCAGCGAGGCCGTGTTATTATTATAATGTATTAATATCGCCCGTAAGTTGTCTCCTCTGCAATCCTATGCGACTTGCTATATATTAGAATGCATTCTAATACCGAGCGTGATTTTGTGAGAGAATTTGCGCAGAAATCAAGCCAAGTGAAGTTTGGCAACAATGCATTTGCTGCTTGCATAATGGATTAAACATAGAAAAGTTGCGCAAAACTTAAAGTGAGTGAAGTTTGGCAACCGCGCCTTTTGTTGCATTTAAACCACAAGGCACTTGTGGGCATTAAAATTTACAACACATAAACACATATAATGTTTAAGTTCTCGTTAAATTCGACAATTAGCAACTAAAATTTATAAGTCAACTTGATAATAATGTTTATGTCACACACGAAAAGCACATTAAACAACAGAAACATACACAATCTTTTTGAAATTGTGCAACATTGCATTGTAAAAATATTTAAAGCTGCTGCAAATTGAATTTAGATCACGTTTTAAGGTCCAGCGCATGTTAAATTATTAGAATGCTACAAAAAAAAAAAAAAAAAAAAATATGCGCCATTTTAAAAACAGATTTCGCAGTTTGCCGATAAAGCAGCAAATAAATTTCGAACGAATTTATATTTGGCACAATTGTAAATAAAAATAAAAGCGGTTTTTATAAAAGCTACGAAAATCGTTTAAAAAAAGCCACGTTCGTATAAAATTCACATATATTTGTATGCATACACAAACACACACATGTCGAAGAGACGTTGACAGTTGGTTCATTGAACCGAACTTAATTAAAAATCAAGTTGAAGGTCATTGCGTGAATTTTTTGTGAGTGGTTGAAAGCAGCATGTGTGTTAAAGCATATATACTAAGATTACCAAAAAAAAAAATTGCCTATAATGTTGCCCAATTAAGTCGTAGTTTACACGCTTACTTAGTACTTCGAAGAGTTTAAGACAGACATAAATGGAATTTCGGCAAAGGTCAGTGAACATATTGAACAGAAGAATGCCGAGTAAAGTAAAACAAACAAAGATGGCTTGAAAACGGCAGGGGGGCTGCTTACCCTGAGTCGCTTTTACTAAACCAGTTTCAATTGAAGTTTCGTCTGCGCGCGTGAAATATGGCAACAGCGCTTTGGGCAAACATGCTCAGCCAAACACAAAGCCACACACACACACACACACACACCTACAGAGGCAGAGACAAAGAGCAGCACAGTCAAGTGCTCAGCAACAACAACATTAAGTAGCAGACAATGCCGCATAATTCCAATCACAATTTCAAACATTTTAATATGAAGAACGTGACGCAGCAACAGCAACGAGCAGAGCAAAACAAATGTAGCATTAGAAACGTGGCATTGGGGAACATTGTGGAAACGAAACAAAGCATAGGATGCTGCGAGCATAAGCTGTCATTAGTGAAGAGCGGAGCGTCTGAGGCGCTGCATTGTTGTCACTGATGCTCGCCGCATTTTCGCTCTTTGTGCATTTGACAGGTGTTTATTAGTGCGTGCAACGGTCCATCTACGCTTGTAGAATACGTAATACAGTGAACTCGCGTTAACGTTATAGTATATATCGCTTATAGGAAGTTATTTTCTATGGAATTATTGCTTATATGCAAAAAAAAAAAAAAGTTTCTTTCAGTGTAATTTGCTTGTAATTTTCATAGTAAAATCCATTATTTGCTATTATTGCATAAATAGGTCAGTTGTTGTATCAATCAAATGTTGGAAAAACTGTTAAATCGCTAAGAAAATATTAAGCCATAAATCGGTTATATGCAAACTATTCAAATTTTTAAACAATGCATTGATTTAATTTAGATTCAGAACAAGATATAACAAATAATAAAAATTATCTATGAATGCAAGCTGGCAACCAATTATCGCTTATATAAAATATTTTGCATATATCCGATTATCGCTTCATCATTCCATATAAGCGTTATCTACTGTAGTACAATAGTATAAATTAAGTAATATACGTTATTTTAATACTTTAAATTACAGTTTCGGGAATTCCTAATTTGTCTGCTTGTTTGGTATGTGCAGTCTTGTCGCAAAAAAAGAAGCAAACCAATATTTAATTATTTAATACGAAGACCTTCGGTATAACAAACCTGAGAAGTTGTGCGCGAAGCAGAGGAAGTGTGCTTACATCAGGTGGTAAACCACTAATAGCAAAATTATAAAGAAAATTTAAAAAATACTGTTGAAGTTTTAACTTTTAAAGCTACTTTTACAATAGAATAAAGTGCTAAATTTATTTGCAACTTTGGCAGCTATGTCCCAGCCCTCAGCCAGGTGTGATTCATACTATCCTAACAAAGCAATCCTAATTGCATTCAAGTCTTTAATAATACGTAGGAATGGTCTAAAGATGAGAGTATCGTTAAAGGTAAAGTAAATTTACGAACATTTAGGACCATTTTACTTTTCTCTTTTTCACATTTTCAAAATACGTGACCGTGGATGAAATACTATGATGATACAAAGTTTGAAGACAATAACTTAATTTTGATACGAAAAAAAACACGAATTTCAATCGAAAAGTTCAAAAGAAAGTATATTTACACAATTTTGCTAGCTTAAATTAAAACATTTTTTTGTAGCTGTTTTTACGGCTCAGGTTGCAAACTTAAAAAAGAAAAAGTTAAGAGTTTAGCGCAGGGAGTGTACAAGATATTAACATGCCTACAACATTGAAACTCAATATCTATTATATAGGCTAAGGAACATTTTGGAACCCTTTTTCACCAACTATATGGAAACAAATATGGGTGAAACTTATATCATTGTGTACGGAATTTTTATAAGCAGTGCAGAAAATAAGCGATATGAAGCTGAATTTGAAAAAATTTTAACATTTTTTGTAATAAATTAGTTTGTGCTTTAGTTAGTTTTCTTGTTTTAAAACATAAGTAGTCCGGAATGGTGATGTTTTAGGAACAACTTTTAGCACTTATGGCATGCCGAAACATGAACAACTTGAAACAGCTGGCATTATCGCTAGTACACACTGTAGCACTAGACTGCATTGAGTTGAACAAGCACGTACAAGAGACAGCAACGTAAAGCAACCAGAGCAAAAAGACCCCAAAAAAAAACCCACACTTGAGAAGAAAAGAAAAACCAGGCTCGGCCCCAAAGCAGGTGTTCATTTTCATTTACGCTTCGACGACAGCTAACAAGCTAGCAACGAGTTTGATTGTGTGGCTTCTCAATTTCAATGCAATTTCAATTCAGTTTTCAACAAAAGCCAAAGCTAGAGCTCTGCTCTTGGATAGAAAAATTGAAAGCAACAACAAAGAAAGCAACAACGACGATGACGATGACGATAACAACAGTCATATTAAATAAGGAAATGACAACAAAAAATTGCAATACAACAAGTTCTAGTTTGGTTTCTCTGTGTACGTGTGTATATGTATTATAAACGAGGCAAATGTCACACACTTATGCACATATTAGATAAGTCATCTTGTACAGTGATTATGTAATGCACGCTTTTTATTAATACTTGTCGTGTGCGCTGTTGCCGATTTTCACAGCAGCTGCTTAAAATGCGTTAGAGTTGCCGTTATTTCTGCTGCCGCGCCTTGACAGCTGCCAATGAATGAGCGTTAAACAACTTTAAGAAAGGTTTTTGTTAATAATGATGACTAATTCCGCTAAAGGTCAATGCTTGAAACGTTATGATATATATATATATGATATAGCCGTGTGTATTTGTGTATCTCAGCGTAGAGTCATAAACAATATTTACGTAAAATAATTTTAGCTTTGAACTTGTGACTAGAATTTAATTAAGTTTGTGCTTTGCATGAGGTAATCAGCGTTTTGTAGTTCCAAAGTTATATGTAAGCTTTGAAAAGGGAACTGACTTTAAGGTTTCAGCTAAATATAAAGAGATAAAGTAATCTTGCTTTATGGCATACTTTGGTCAAGGTTTGATTACAACTTATACTGCTGTAAGGTTTGCTATTATCTAACTTTAGTTATCTATTATTAGAAGGTCGTTGTGTTAATGATGTTCTACCTGTTTAGTTACTTTAAGTTTGCTAAGAACAGCTGAATAATCTAACTCAACTAATTGTTAAATTCGTTTTAAATGAAGGTTTCGGGATGACTTCTAGTCATCAATTATCATTAGTTTGCTGTTAAAAATATAATAAAGCATAAGATATATATAAAATAGGATTTAAAACTAAAGTGGAATATCTGCATGTTACACAAGTTTGATTACGGCAAAAGTTAGGTTAAAACAGTCAAGTTACGAATTCGGGTCCTAAAAACTGAAAGTAACGCTTCATTCTGATTCATATTTTATACAACAAAAAACTTGTATAGAAAGCTGGGTGAGCCTGGGTTCTTATAGGATAAAGTATATCACGTGGCACCCCTGATTAGCTCCTCTAATCATTTCTAGGTGTTATGGCATTGGAGCGAAGTCTGCCCATGACTGGGTTGTTGAACCCCTCTCCCAATGAGAAATGGTATAAGCCACTTGGAGAAGTGTCCTAGATAAGGCCTTAACCCGATAACGGGTTGTTGTGGCCAGTCAAGAATAAGAAGCAGAATATAATCTTAGATTTGGGTATTGTTAGCTATTTAGCTTTGACTATTGATAAATTTAAGTACGTTTTTTTCAATCTTACATCCAAACGAAGTTGACCAACGGCTCACATCGTATTATTGAAACTGTTAGTCGCCTTTTAGCTTGATATACATAAATACTACACAATTTTTAAGATTGTGGCTCATTAACTTTAAGTGGTTATTACTTTTAATAAAATTATACAAAATTTTGCCATATAATAGCTCTGTTCCAGCTAAGCGCAATTAATTGCCTATTAAGCTGCAACAATTTTCAAAAACGCTTTCGTTTTAAAGCCCTAATAACTGGAAACAGCTCGGAATTTAGGGCTGTAAAGAAACTGGCCGACCTTTAAGGCAGAACTTTGTCTGTTTGTTGTTGGTCATATTAAAGCTAACAACAATGGGCCATGAACACCCACAATATGTCGCGACTACGCCAACTCATAGATATCATATATAGATATAGATGTATGTATAAGCTGAATGTATGTAACGTGTCTGTCTGGCTGCATGTGTAAAACAAGTTTTCCACTTTTCATATACTTTGATGGAGGAAGGAAATACAACAACAATAACGACAACAACAACCACTGTAGCGGCCTAAACAACAACAAAATGAAAACCTGCAACACATTTCATGCCCTCGAGCTAAATACGTCGCCGGTTGGCTATGTTGCACGTTGTTGTTTTCGTTGTTGTTGTTGTTGTTGCTGGGCACAGAACTCGCGCGACTTCAACAACGACGTTGCTGTCGTCGCATGGCCAACGACCTTTATAAACACACTCGCACACACTCATTTTTATATACGTCTCTCTCTCATTTGCCCAGTGAAAAACATTTAAAAAAAAAAAGGCCGCAAACTCCAACTCAGCCGCCACTCACTTTAACTCGTTTGCTCCAACAACTGCTGACACGCACAGTGGACGAAATTAACAATATAGCTGCGAAAAACTAATAACCTAAAAATGGGTTCTTTAATAACAAAAATTCGTACATTCGAGCCAACACCCTTATACCAAAAGTAGATAAGTGCAGGCAGCATCACGTGGCTGCTATGCGACAACTTCGATAAGGTAGAGACTGGGATCAACCTAGTTATTCGCCAACTTAAACAAATTTTTGTTTTTGCGATGGACTTTGCAAATGCAAAAATAGAATTTTTTTTTTGGAAACGTGCTTATAACATAGATTTATAACAATTAGTATCAAGAGTTCCTAAATAATTTTTGAATTTCAAAAACAAATTCCACAATATATTATATTAGTTTTCAAACATAACGTGGTTGCAAACAAAAATGAGCATTTTAATTTACTCAAGAACGATTTTCGACAACCCAATGTATGATAACACCGGCTCAAACACCTGATTTGAACTTAGCTGGACACAACACATAAGACCTTCAAAAAAAAAAAAGATATCAAAAAGGTGTTACTGCAGGAATGGTCGAAAAAATGGCAGAAAAAAACAATATTACTTAATTTGCGCTACATTGGACATTAAGGCCACACTGTGCGACGCCAACGTTTGCAGCGACAGCGACAACATTGGAGAAGCGTCATTTGCTCAGTCAGACCTTTAAGCTTTTGTCTGTGTTGCCCGCCAACGTCATTTCAATTCGTTTCATTACTTTTTTGTGTTCCTTTTTTACTGTTGCGTGTGTGATGGTGTTGCATTGGCTCGAGGCCTGTTCCGTTCCGCCCTCAGAGCGACGCGTCTGCAATTTAATAATAACTTCAAGTTTTGTGCCTCTCTCCTCACTCTCTCTCTCAACCACTTTCAAACAACCTGTCTGGCACACACACACACACATGCACACACACACACACACACACACACACACACACACACACACACACATACATATACACACGCTCGTGTTCGTTGCGCATTTGCTTCTTTTTATTCTGCTATTTTTTATCAATTTTTGTTTGCTTTTTTGCAGTGTTTTGTGTTTTTTTTTAATGCTGCGGCATTTCAATTAAATTGCAACAAACTTGACTTCCTCTTAGGCTTTCTCGCTCGCGCACCTGTAACTGCAATTTGTATGGCATGTGTGTGTGAGTGAGTGTGTGTGTGAGTGAGTGTGTGTGAGTGAGTGTGTGTGTGTGAGTGAGTGTGTGTGAGTGAGTGTGTGTGAGTGAGTGTGTGAGTGAGTGTGTGAGTGAGTGTGTGAGTGTGTGTGTCTGTTGTAACCGCTGTACACTTTACCGTTGCGCTGTAATAACAACAAAACTACAAAACATTTGAAAAGAAGTAAAAAAAAAATAAAATTTGATACAGACAGTCGGGACGGTGCTCGACTATGGAATACCCTGTACCCATTTCTTACATGAAAATCAAATTTCATGCAAATTTTCGTATCGATGCGTTGAAGGGTATGTACTACGAGGGTAGGGGGGATGGTGCGGGAAAAGGTCAACATTGTTTGGTTTATAAGGCTAACGTACCACATTTGGGCAACATAAATGTTAACTTTAACATTTCTGTAAAAAGTGAAATTCTGTTAAAGTTCATAGGAGAGGGCGCCTAAAATTGGCACATTATTAGATATATCTTCTAAAGTTCTCACCCGATATGAATCATTTTTACATTACACATGCACAGGAATAGTATGCATAACTGTGCCAAGCTTCAATTGGCTAGCTTTAATGGTGTGGCTTAAATCTGTCACGGGGGAAGGGGGTGAGATATCGACATAATTCGACAAACTTGCACCGAATAGGTATAATGCACATCATTTGGTAAACAAATTTTTGCATTAGCTCTTATAGTCTCCGAGAACGGTGCGACAACACGGACAGACGGACATGTCTATATCGACTCCACTATTGCTCCTGATCATTTTTGCCCATGGAACTTATGGTCTGCCACGCCTCCTTCTGCCTGTTACATACATTGCACAAATCTATAATACCTTTTTACAATTTGCGTATAAACACTAGTGGGCCGGTTACAGTCGACAACTCGCTATGCTAACAGTGGCTCACAGCTTATCACCACATATACAAAATTTGTAATAATAAATTTTAAACGAAATGAGTTATCTAAAAAATTTCAACGCAGATTGGTTCATAAATGTTTAAACTTAAAGCTCAACAACCACATCGTTCAATGTGTGAGTGTGCTGGAAATCTCTAGACGAATTTGTCCAAAGTTTCATTTTCATTTGTTTGACAAAACCGTCGTTCATAAGCTTTATTGATGGATTTCACACGCTCTCCAGCATTTTTATGGCATATTGACTATTTGGCTGAAAATCGGTTTAGAATTATAACTGGCTTACCAATTTGCTATCGAAAACGGTTGAGAGATTTCTGGCACACCCCTGAATAATTTAAACCCACAGTTATTTCGAAACAGCTTGTATATAACGAGAGAATGTTCCCGCGGGGAAATAGCTAAAATTGTCAACATACCTATGTCTAATGTCAAGACAATTACCAACGACTTTGTTTTTTGGAAATAGGATTGAAGAAAAGGGAGTAATGCTCCAAAAAAGACATATTTAATGCCACCGAGAGATACATGGCGCGAAAAGTAAAGGAAAACGTTAATATATCTGTCCCAAAACTGGCGGGTGGGCTGTAGGCAATGTTCAGGTGCTATGATTAGCTTTGAAGTATTGCCGGCAAGAATCCGTATATTAATCAGTGCAATCGAGAGAGTACTCAAAGGTTCGCAAGAGAGCACATAAACAGGAACAGCAGCTTCGTGAAATACGATCTTCTTTCGAAAAATGTAAAATTTGACGAAATCACCTTCTCTCTTAACCTAACCTTTCCTATTGGTGTCTCACTCGATTTTAATATAGCCATTCACCTGTGGTTACAGGGTATAAAAACAACAGTTGGTTTCTGTCTCACTTGTCGCTTTTTTGTTTCATTTCGCAGAATATTTTTATATTTTTATCGCTTTTTGGCACGCACACAAAGAACCACCCATACACTCAAACGTACATTTTTATATATAGACAGACATCATGCAAATTTAAAGATTGCTTGTATAATAATTTCGTTTGCAAAAATATTTTTGCCTGAACTTGGTACCGTTTTATGAATCACCGCTCGAATAAAGAAAATGAGGTCAAAAATGTTTTAGGTCATATTTACGCTAAAATTAAATGACATATCAAGTTTAAGCAAGTAAAAGGCAAAAGAAAAATGCGCTATAGACATGCAAAAGGGTTTTGTAGAACAGTATTATGTTGTTCTCTACGCCAGCAATCGCAATCTACACGACAGTTTCAGGCAATGTATACTTTTAAAGGTACTGTCATCGCAGCGACGTCAGCTGCGCAGCTTCTTAACTTTTCATTCTCTTGCGAATTTCAAGGAGTTTTTTTCAGCAACGAGAGTAACTTGTACCTCTCTCTTTCGTTATTTCAGTATCTCACAAAATTTTAAGAAGGATCACTCAACGACACCATTTAGTTTATAAGTATACTTTGGTTTTAGCTGTGCGGAAGGGCCATATGAGTTGGTTCCGGCCTTGGCATTCCAATACTATTGGAATTAAATTGCATTCAATGTACAAAATAATTACGTGGAATCCAGTTGCAACACTTCAAAATGGCTACCGTATGTCATCATTGTCCGCAACTTAGCTTGAACTTGAGTGAAAGAAGTCCATACTATTCATTTTTTTAATTTTGCAGTAAAACGTCTTTTCACGTTATTTTAATGGAGTTGCTTTTGGCCTTCAAGATTTAGCTACAAACGAATACGCTACAAAAACGAAACGACAATCGAAGGTGAGTTCCACAATAGGGATGAGAATTAATAATAAGTAACGAATGAAAGCAAACACTTATTAAAAGGACTTCTGGTCTATTAAGAATATGAACTTACAATACTTCTAATAGCTTAAAAGAATCAAAGTGTTAAAAATATATATACGTACCAGGAATGGAAACTCAAATTTGGAATTGTACCGAATTGGTCAAATAAAAAGCGCCAAAGTCTTTGCAAAAGTACCTAAAAATGAAAATAAAAAAAAATTAAAAGATACAATTTGTGTTATGAACTAAAATAATAGTAAAAGGTGAAATATTAAATATACGATTTTAAAAAAGTTTGAATATTTCTTAAATTGCTAGATATTGGGTTTAAGAACCTTATGCTCAGAGCCAATTACCGAAATTAATAAAATTTGAAAAAAATCCTCTACTAGGAATTTCGAATATGTACGAGGCTTACATAGTAATGAAGTACCTGATCTCAACTATGATTACTTTTCTGACTGGTCAAAATGACTGTATGAACAATATTGTTAAATCGACCAATCGGATTTGGAATGATAACATTATGCAACAAAAACAAAAAGCCTATGTCTAAAACATACCTTTTCCGGTCAATTTTGGGTCGCTGATTTAGAATCTGAATTTCAATTTTAAAGCACAGTTTTTGAATTATCGCTATTTCAAAAAATTCGAGATTTCGAAAGTTGGAAGTCAGCGAATCTCATATATCTTGGGATCCTTACTACCGATCGAGGTGAATAGTGACTCGAATTGAAGGTAATTTAATATCAAATCGAAATAATGCTATTTCGAAAACCGATCTAGATACCTCAAAACGGTTTCCAGATTTGAAATCACCGACAACAAATTTACCGGAAAAGGTATGTTTTAGTCATAGGAGTTTCATTGAGGTCAAATTTGTTGCATAGTGTAATTGGAAACAGGGCAAGGAACTGAATATTTTTCTTTGTAACGCTCGAAATCAGCCGTGCGTTGTGATATTGGGTAAGATATTGTACACTTTAGCAAGTCGTTCTAAATAAAAGTGAGTATGTTTACCATGACTAATAATAGGGCAAATAACTTACAAAGAAAACAGGGGGAAAATTGCATACAATTCTTTTCCCATTTAACCCTGTATTTTTTTACTGTCGGAACTTAAATCTTTAGACTATTAACTATTTAACTAGTAGTAACAAGTTTGCCCTAACGAACACGTCAATGCATTTTATTCAGCCATGACGAATTACATACAAATTACTGTGTGTATATTTACACTGCTACAAAAACAACAAACGGCACCGAATTCCAAGAAAACTAGTTAAATTCCAAGGAACAAACAGCCACGGATCTCGATTACAATAATTTGCGGTTTTTTTGTTGCTGTTTTTTGTTGTAATCGTTAAAATCATTCATTCATTGTTATTGCTGTTCGGGTTCAAGCAAAAACTAGGCAATGGGAAAATATATAGAAAAAGTACACAAAAGTTTCTAGTTTTGTAATTGCAAATTAAATTGGAAAATGGAAAGTAAGCAATTAAGTAAGCATTCGTGTGTTTATAATAGGCTATCAAATGGCTTTGCCCACAATTTTTCGAATGTGAATTGCGCACATTTAATCAAGGCGAACTGTAAGTTAATGCCTATAATTACCAGACAAATAACCCTGGTTAATTCTAGGAACTTCTTGTATGCATCGATGACATGCAATTTTTGTTCATACCATCATTTATGCAAATTGTGAGCTGTTTTTTAAAGTGGGGGCGGACTTCCTATACGGACATATGGTAAAAGTTCCCGCATGGTTGGCAATTGTCGTTCATTAGAGAGGTTCATGTGAAGTTTATTTTATAATTGCGATTCTAAGCATGTTTGTTAAAGCGAACTAAATTTTCAGATGTGTAGTTTAGGGGTTCGAAATCATACACAAACTTTCGTTACGAATTAGCTAGCGTTTTTGAGAGCAAAGCGAATGTTTTTGCTTTTGTGCCTCTTCAAATCGATTACACATTTGTGGATAGTCTAACAAAGGCGCTTCGCCATCTTTTATAACAAAAGAACTATAAACAGTTATTTGAAGTTTGCGGAAAAATCACTGTAAATATCTATTATAAAAATAGGGTAAGGAAAATTTGTGGAGCCCTTTTTCACCAACTATATGGCAATAAACATGGTTGAAACTTAAATTATTGTGTAGTAATTTTCATAGGAAGTGCAGAATGTATGTTTATTCATAGATTTCGCCAAATAGTAGGTTGAGATGTCTTTACATATATGGGTAACTGTTCACGAACGTTTTCTCTGCTATCCACGCTTTCGTCAAAAGTTTTTTTTACCTCAAGAGGTTTTTTTTCTTTAACTATGATTACACTTGTACACAAAAACAGGACTTCAAAGTCTATAGTAACTTCAATGCAAATTTTCTTGGCGCTTGGACCATGTACCTCTTTAAAGGTAACAAACTCGCAGCGATATTGGAAAACTAGACAATTTTGATTGAAGTTTTCGCTCAGTGCCAGCGGAATTAGATACTAAGCACTAGAATGCAAGTCCTAGCATTGTCTACAATGTCCCAAAGCATCAAGAGGTTTTAAGTCGCTTAGGCGCCTGTTACACAAAGCGAGATTTTCAAGCGAGTCGGCCTCGGTATTTGCATATTTCATCATTTCGCCTGCTACCATACGCGACTTGCTTCATATTAGAATGCATTCTAATATCGAGGGAGATTTTTGCATTAACTCTCTCACTTCGTGTAACATTAAGACTATTTTCGACTTTTGCCAACAACAATAACGTACTCACTCTCTAACTTATTGGACAATCGACGTACTTATTGTATTAGGAAATCATCAGGAAACATAGATGTTTACCATCGCAGAGTCCATCGACATTGTACGGACTAAAACATAGATGCATCGTTGGTTTTCCGTTTTTTTATATTTACAAATTTTGCTTTTTATTATAGAAGCAACTTCGTTATAACTAAAGCTATCTAAACATAAATACTATATAATACAGACCCATAGATCTACGACTAAATTATGTCAACAACCGTCCCCTAAGCAGTCTATTTCGCTGAGAGTTTGGCCTTTGAATAGACTTTGAGATGACAGCCTTAATTCTGCAAACACTATTTGTAAAACGGAGAATATGTTACTTACTTTGGCATGATCTTGGTGAAATGTTCGATGGTTTCAAAAACATCGATGTTTTGCCGATGCATCGTATGTTCGAGAACATCGCTTATTTCCTATATAATTCTCTATTTAAAGTCCTAAGGCAATGAAAGTCGTTTTTGCTTTGCGGAACTGACCTACTACAATAGCCAAAGCTTTAATGCTCTTTCCCATATGCTGAAAGGTTCAGAGTACAAAATCCAACAATTGCATGCCGGAAATTACGCAATGTTTTGTTTTCCTCTCATTTTCTTGCTTTTTATTGCTTCCTCTGCAGCACATATGGCAAAATGGAAATGAAACGTTTCAAAGGGAAGAGAGAGAGAGCGAGAGAGAGAACTTGGACTTGGCTAATAAATAATGCAAATGCAAGAGGAACAAAATGCAATGGCACAATTGGACTTTGCTGCTGCAAGTGTCTGAGCCCAAAAGTTAAACAGCTGTTTCAATCGAGTGATAAACTGAGAGCGGAAGAGGGCGAGAGAGGGAGAGCGAGAAAAAGAGTCGGCAAAAGAGAGTGCAATAACTTTTCGCTTGTTGCCCACCATTTATTATCGTGTTATTTTTATCGCACAAAATAAAAGTGCAAAAGCGTAAAAAAGGGCTTGTCAACGCGACGTCAAATCCAGCTACGCAAAGGCAAGGCGCGGCGAGTCGAGCTGTTCGCCGAGTTGAATTGAATTAAGTTGAATGAGCAATGTAAAAGCGTCGACGCAGCAGTCGACTTTGCTCTGTGGTCGCTGTGACACACACACACGCACGCACGCACACACATACACTTTGACTGCATGCCAAAATCAACAACAACGGAAACGAAACACTATAAAAAAAAAGAGAGAAGCAACAACAGCAAACAAATCGTCAAAGCAAAAAAGTTTAAGGACATTTTATGCCTTGTTTACATTTCATTTGATGAACGCGTCTTGTAGCATTTGCACATTAAAGTTACACTTTAAGTTGCTTCTCTTTATAGAACTTAAGAGTATGTTCATTTTTAAGAGAGCTTTGTAATGTTGAAGCTTAGGCGCCATCATGTAACGTCACTTTAGTTAAAGGTTACCTAAAACGTAACGCCGACGTCCTAGTGTTCATTGATCTCTTTCGCACATAACAAAATTTTATAGTTCTAGCAATTAACTGAATCGTATTTGAAAGATACACTTATCAAAATTTATCCAGCTTTTGGTTATACAGTTGAACTCAAAAGTAAGTCAAGAAAGAAAAAAATTGTGCGATAAAAGTAATCGATTAGGTTCTTGATTTTTTGCATTTCCTTTTATACCATCATAACTTCATTTTGTAATTCTCGAATGGAACTACTGACACAAGATAAGTCTTATTACAACATTTTTTGGCACATATATTTGGCTATTTTTTTTGTTAGATTTCAGGCACTAGTGACTTTTGAGGTCTGTGGCCAAAAACTCCATGAGTCAGATCGAAAAGTGATCTATAAAAGGATTGTAGTGGCATTCATTAGCTTTAAAGATATCAAGCTGATACTTCAATTGACAATAGAAATATAGCGGTTTAAGTGTAACGTCTGAAAAAATACCGATATTTGCGAAATCCTCGAAACCTGCGGGTGACCAGGAAAATCTGAGTATGGAGCGATATTAAGTTTAAACAAGATCACCCATCAAAGTTCTTGAATATCAAGAAAGTTTCAATTTTTTTGGCTAGTGTAATCGATTTCAATAAACTGTAACCTAAAATCTCTACTACTCTACTTCAAATGTCCTCCAAAGCTAAAATTTACTTCAGCTCCACCATCGACCAATTCTAATTCCAATGAATTATTTAACCCGATTTCACGGAATATCACAATTGGTTCTGTTAGCTAACCAAATAAGAAATTGTTGAACAAAAAGTTGTAACTAAGGAATTTTTTACAAAAAACTGCAAAGTCTGCACGAGTGCCAAAGTGCCAACTCTAACTCTTCTTATCGTTTTTGCAGCACTTGATAAATCAATTTTGAGTACATTTCCAAGACTTCAACGACAATTTAAGCAACCATTTATCATTCCATACATCATATAACTGCAAAGGGCATTGCATCGTCGAGGTCGCGAAGCTTAAATTTTCCGCTTTTTGCTCACTCCTCTTGTTTGCGTTCTATTATTTGCTTTATTTATGGACAACTTTACTGGTTTACCTTGGGTCGACCGGCGTCTGCCCTTTAACTTTGCACGTCTTCCTGTCGACTTGGCTGTAAAATTTATGACGTCTAAGCACGCGACGTGTATTTTATTACACTTTTCGTTTTGTTTTTCACCTCACAATGAGGAACCACCACACCCAAGTGCTATAAATACAATCCAAAAAAGCAATAGCCACCATTTATCCTGTTACTTGTAGTGCTGCTGTTTTACCGTTTAATGGTGTTAATAGCCCTTTGACTGAAATGGGCGTATTTGCCAGACTTATAGCGACGGTTTATTATTACAACAAGAAAATTTGTCAGCTCCGGAGCACGTGGATCGATCGAGAAAACCTGATAAGAGCAATTGCCATGTCTAGAAAAAGACTACGGGGAAGGCGCTACTGCTACTGGCGCTGGGCAACCGGCCAGACAGGTGTTGAGTTAGTTAAGAGTTCCAATTTGCTGTATTACTTGCTAATAATAGTTTGCTTCCTGTGGCAAGTAAACAGCTATTTACAAGTCTCCCCAAAGACAACAACAACAACTTTTTGCAGCCCTTTCATGTCAGAAACATTCAATTTGGCAATAACTCAAACTCGCTGGACACTGTCTGTCATTCAACACTCCCATAAACATCCCGGCCAAACATATATTGTGTGCTGAGGAGCACTAAAAAAGAAAGCTATGCCCAACCCTCGTCTGATGTGCATAAATTATAAAATAATATAACCAGACAGACAGACAGACAACACCCACCCACTTAAACACATGGGTTAACTCTTTTATTACAGTGAAGTTCCTTATGATATACGCGTTAGTATAACATTATTTATGTATGCAGGCCTTTTAAGCTGTTAAGCCAAAAAAAGGTTACATTTAAAGTAAATTTTTTCTTCTATTAAGGAATACATATCACGTAAATTTTTAGAAAATTTTAAAAGCAACTTGTTCCAGCTCCTTAAAGTTAAGTTAAGTACATTATGTTTGAAACACAGATATGATGCATGAAAGGGATGAAAATTTTGCAAATGAAGAAGCCTCTCTGATTCCTTTCAGTTATATGTGATTTTTTTTGTATCCCTCACGTATAGACTAGGTTAGAACTATGCTCTTTGAATGATTTTGATTTTTTAGTTCTGTATTTGTTCCCAAACAAACTATTTTACCAAAATCGAGAGAAGGAGCAGCTACGAAATCGCGTCTAGTTTGTGTACTAGTAGAGTTAGTTGCTCATGGTATAAAGCGCATGCATACAAAACAAATACCTTCGTGCAAAGTACTGTAGGAATTGGGGCGAAATTGTGGTGAAAACAGTTTAACACGGTAGTTTTACTTTAACTATACAGTTGATGCGCACATATTCAGAAAATTAGAAATTCCAGTAATTAGACCAAGATTATTCATAGCTTGAAGCTTGGAATAATGTGTACGAGAGTGTATTTAGCTATTCTTGGTCAAAACTTTTGAATTGGAAGCAACTAACAAAGAAAAAGTTCTATCGCAAATAGCAAAGAATCGAAATAATTTAATTGCAAACAAAGATGAAGACACTGAGAGAGTTTAAATGTTTAAGTAATAAGTGTTTCATATAATGTTGCTGTCGCAAGTGTCAACAATTTGATTAAGTGGTCCTAAATCGAATGGGTTATGTAACCAATTTACGATTTCGGTACAAAAAAAAAGTCAGAAATTGGAACATTTCAGAAATTAGAACTACGCTTGAAACCAACTTGTTCTAATTTTTGAGCGTCAACTGTATTTATATAGCTTATCTATCGCCTTTGAAATTTCTTAAATTGAGAAAGAAATCCAGAGCGATCCTGTGTCTAGCAATTGAACGAAATTCGAGTGCCTAAAACAACAAATTTTATAGGCATAAACAAACTACAGTTATTTTGTTTGCTAAGTTTAATCAGCCGGACATGTCTATATCGACTCGACTATTGCTCCTGACAATTTTTGCCCATGGAACATATAGTCTGCCACGCCTCCTTCTGCCTGTTACATGCATTGCACAAATCTATAATACCCCTTTACACTTTGTGTACGGGGTATAATAAACCTTTAGCTCTTTAGAAATAACTAGAGAAAGCCTTAGCTTTAATATTGTATACTTTATGAAAACCCTGGTCATTGCTCTACTTTCAAAAATGTATATAATATACAAAAGAATCTCGTAAATAACTACAAAAACGCTGAGTTTAATTGGCAATGCCATTAGCTGACCTGGCACAACATGCAACCAAAAGGCCATGCCATGCCACATAACGGTTAAAGCGTTGGCCAGTTCAAAATTGAAATGCACCAAAAGTTGTACAAACCAAAACAAAAAAAAAACATGGTTAAAGCGAAAAAAAGAGAGAGGGAAAGAGAGCGAAAGGAAATGAATGGCGCCCAACATATAACTTTGGCAAATTTAAATGGTACAAAATTTGTTGGCAAAGAGATTAAAGCACAGCGCTAGACACATGCCGTTATATATATACAACGGTACACATATACAGCTATGTACATAGGTAGGTACATATGTATGTATGTATCTATGTGTGGCTTAGCAACCGTAAATAACGCAGCAGCTGTATACAGTGCAAACAGGACAACATCCAAGCACATAATGTACAACAATTACAGTTACAATAACAAAAACAGCAACATAATAGATACAGCTACATAGACAGCCGGCCGGAATATGTATGCACATAGCAACAACAACAACGAAGCTTAGCATAAAACAAAACGCGCGTGAGCGCCATTTTGGGCATGAGAGCGAGTAAGAGCAGAATACAGAGAGCCATCGCAGACGCGCCGCCAATTCAAGCCAAAACCACACCAAAAATAAAATAAAAAAACAAAAACAAAACCAAAGCCAAAGCCAAAGCGCTAAAAGAGCGCACTAAATGGGAGTGTAGCTTGGCGTCGGCGTCGACGTTGACGTCGACGTTGGCGAGAGCGAAAATCGATAAAATCAAGGGCAGACAATGTACTGGGTGGAACACAGGCTTTGGGCATGAGCTATGGGTGGCCATTTGACTGACGTTAGAGCAAGCGAGTGCGCAGCAACAACAATACAACAATGACGTTAAAGAAGAAGATGTATCTAAGCTGCGGCGTTGCACAGTGGGCGAGAGGGCTTAGTTTAACTAATAATGTGCTAACATAATATCACAAAATTTTGTTACCTTTTTCGAGCAGAGCTTAGATATATCTATAAAAATTCTACTTATTAATATATTTTTGAAATCTTTCAACCTTTTGTATACTTAAAGGAGCGTGTGCGTTTTTATCATAAAAAGAATTAAAAATGACTAGTTTTGCCCACCACGTAAAACCACTTCCAATGAAAGAATGTATTTACATCAGGCCGTAACCCAATAACGGTTTGTTATGGCCAGTTATGAAGTTATGATGATGAAGTTTTGTTAACCTTAAGTAGTCTGAAGCTTTCTTTCGAGAGGTATAACTTTTGAAAATCACCTGTATTAACGCTTACGCTCTTTTCCGCTACTTTTTTCTCATCTGCAAAATATTTGACTTATAAATTGCATTGAAAATTTGTTTCAATCAGTAAATTTTCAGCTTTGGACTAGTACATTTATAAAACGATGTAAGGTGAGTAGGGATGAAAAACATAACATCTTACCCTTTGCATTGTTATCTTTCTTTAAAAGAATGTTCTGCTCGATAGCTCGATAAAAATAAGCAAGCTGAATTGGTGTTTAATGCTTAACGACAGCAAATAATTTGTTTTCGTTATTCTAGTTTATAGAGTATATAAATACAGTAAGCAAAAAATCAGTGTGATACCGCTTACTTCTCAATAACGCAATGGTGTCAGGTAAAACATTTACCATTTGAAAGTTAAAATGATTGCACGTTTTATTGGATACGTTGAGTTTTAGTCAGGTAAAAATTATTATGTACTACATTGAAAAGTTTCCAAAAAACCTCTAATTTTATTGCTACAAGATACAATTTGTCGCTGTTAAAATCTAAAATATTATTTGGAATATACAACACATCGGTATTTATTATAATGTGATCAAAATTTAATAAATGGTTTTCGACAGAACTAACAAGTCTTCTTATTTTGCGCAAATTGCGCTGTTGTATTAAAAGGTATTTTTTGAAATCGTCTAAACTACATATATATGGTAGCTATATGATATAGTTGGTCGATCTTGCTTAAATTCGGATGTGCCTTTAGCTTTAAGTCATGTCGTGACTAACTCATTTAATATAAACTTTTTATGTATTCAATTCCGTTAGATCTGCACTTTCGTCCACTGTGCGCTGTTAACTTTAGGCGCACGTGAGGCTGCCGTTTAGTGGGTGGTTAGGCGCAAGACAATGTGGAACGGCACGAAAAGAAGAAGAAGAAGAAAAAAAGACAAAGACGCTAACAAAGCAGGCTTGAAACTCTCTCCCACCACCTGCTTTAGCCCATTATTCTTTATGATGAAAGTTTAGCTGTGTGTGTGTAAGTAAAATGAAATGAGAAAGCATGAAAATAATCTTCTTTTTTTCTCTCTCTTCTTCATCTTCAGGCGCCACCCCTCCCCTCCCCCCAACCATGTAACGCACCTAAAACCAAACTTTTCTTTTAGGAGCTGCCAAATATTCTAACTGTAGTCCCGTCTTTAATATATACGACCGTCTTCTGTAATACATACATACATACATACATATGTCTTTATATACTTTTGCACACGCCCTTTCCGCGCCTCTCTTGGGGCGCTGTCACTGTCAGCAAAAGGAGCAGCAGCAGCAGCAGCTTCTAATATTGCCAACTCATGCTTTTATTCCGGCTCAAATTTGCTCCTATTTTTTTTCCCGTTACATTTGCAAGAAAATTACTTTGGGCGTTGCGAGGGTTGAATTGGTCCTTATTTCGGTTTGAGTCCTTCGCGTGGTATAATTTAATGTGAGGCGCACATAACGTAATGGAAATTCTTTCTTGCTTTCTCTGTTTTGTTCATTTAAATTTCTACGTTTTTCGTCAGTTGCCAAAAATAACGGCACACAAGGACGACAACGACAACGACAACAATTTGCTTTTGCTTTGGGGTTTGAGTTGGGGCCAGGGCTGGAGCTGTTTTGCTGCGGGGTGTCCTTTCTTTTTGTATTATCAGCGTATTTTTGTTTCAAGTTTTTCGTCGGCATCACATTAAATTAATGTGAAATGTCAAATGTTTGGGGCGTTGTGGGGTTAAGACTACCTAGCGCTTTGGGCTAGAATTGTCTGGTTGTTGGGTTTGCTGTGAAATGTGATACCAAGAAACAGGGCGTGGCATTTGCTGCTTGAGCTTTTGCTTTTTTGGCTTTTAGCGCATTAAATTTGTACATTTAAACGCTTTAAGCATTGTGACTTAGCTTTAATTGAGGCTTTGGAGTTCTTGAGTTCTACTTCCATTTAATCGCCTACTTTACTGTATTTATGTAATTGGCGTTTTAATGAGCGCTACGTTATTAAATTGCCATGAGTTTGTTGACTTGTTTTTTTTTTTTCGGATTTTTGCCATGTGTTTTCTATGTGCGACAGTCATGTTCGTGAATATATGAGCAGAGTTTGACAGTAATTGCCAAAGGCATTAGGAAAATGCTAAGCATAATGAGCGGATATTCAAGCAAAGACTTTTGAAACATGTAATATGCTTAATGCACAAATAATTGTATACCTAAAAAAAAAATTGATTGCTTCAAGGTATTTGTTTTGATGTAAATAGTAGCATAAGTTTCTATAAGTGAGCTACCTAAATAATATACGATATTAATTGGATGTTTATTTATAAAACCCAATAATTTTTGTATTGAACTATTGGCATTATTAACGAATGATGACCAACAGCCTTAAAACACTTTCTTCGTCTGCTGAACTGGCTATAACAACCCAGTATCGGGTTACGGCCTGATATAAATACATTCTCTTATTGGAATGTGGTTTTACGTGGTGGGTGCCAAACCCTAGGCACTAACCTTTAAAGGCCTGGGGTGGCTCTTCTGGTCTCGAAAGAACCCAATGTCATTGTAAGTCGCCTCATACGACAAGCTTTGTTTTACCTCAGATTGTGTACGATTTATGTTAAATTTGTGCATCAGCTGTTTTTTCTTTTTTTAACTGTGTAACGCCAAAGTTTTTTTCAATGTTGACCTTTAAATCGTCTAAGAGTAGGCTGTGCATCATTTCAAAGCTCCCAGTTCAATAAAACTGCTTCAAATAGCCTGCAAAACTTTCATTTTCAAGTATTGTCATTCTTGTCATTTAAATTAGCTTCATGATTCTTGTATTTAGACATTTATTTATTTTATTTAAACAAAAAAAAAACACAAGTGTCAAATAACTTTGACTTTAATAAAAGTCAAAAACTAAAGACGACAAGAATTGCCATTCACATTGTCAATTCGAGTCAAATACTTGGCAACAATGTCAAGTGGAAAACTAAAAATGAAAATTTTCTTCAACGTTAATTACTTTGAGAAAGAAAAACTTTCAGTTTGAGATGAAACAATAATGAAAAGTAGTCAAAAGTTTTGCAAGGCGAACAACAAATTCCATAGCATGCAACAAAATTAAAGCTGACACAAGAGAACCTTAAATTAAAGTGAAACAGTGGCATCGAGCAGAAGCGTTTAGGGGGGGAGGGGCATGGGCGGGTCTTGTGGGCAATCTATCTTCATGTTAAATGAATGAAATTATTGACGCGCAATGCTTATAAAATGCACACCAAAGGCACTGATGAAAGAGATGGTGCTATATAAATGCACACAGAAAAGTAAGGCAGACAGCTAAAGCCGCTAGAGAAATGTGGCAACAGCGCATAAGCAGAAGCAAAGTAAAAATGGGCGCAAAAACTAGTTGTACACATAAACACACACAAAGACTCAGAGAAAGAGAGTGGGAGAGGTAGCGGGGAGCAGGGAGCAGGGAGAGCAAGGCAAGGCAAGGCACAGACAAGACGCCATGCCACCCACTGACCTGGCACATTGTGGCAAAGAAGAGCAAGCTAGGGGCTAGCGGGAGAGCAGTTTGCTTGCTGCTGCTGCTGCTCGGGCGTTGTTGCCACATTATTTTATCAAAATGTTATCAAAATGTGCGTGGATGAGACGACGGCAGAGCAAAGCGGCGCAGTCGAAGGCAGGCCTGCGCCTAGAGGGTGTGTGTGTGTGTGTGTGTGTGTGTATGTGAGTGCTTGTGAATGAGGTCGCTGCTGCGGCGCCCCCTCAAAGTGTGGCAGAGAGAGGGTGATTGCTGGCATTTCAGTGAGTAGTAGAAGAAGCAGAAAAAGTTGAAAATGAAAATAATGACAGCGCCGCTCAAATGCAGCTAAAGCCAAGCAAAGCAAAGCACAGCCGAGCCGAGCGAGTGTGTGTAGGCGGCGGCGGCTGAGCGGGGCAGAGAGGCATGTTGGGGCTGTCTATGTGTCTATGTGTCTGTGTGTGTGTGTGT
This sequence comes from Chymomyza caudatula, assembly GCA_035041775.1. NCBI lineage: Eukaryota > Metazoa > Arthropoda > Insecta > Diptera > Drosophilidae > Chymomyza > Chymomyza caudatula. Next base: position 1,186,519 of record JAWNKW010000141.1, on the reverse strand, counting down.
GTTCTGTGTGTGTGTGCTATATACTACATACAATCATACGTATGAAATGTGGGTTGTGCGGGTGGCTTTGGGTTTGCAACTGAGAGTTATGTTGCTGCTTTTTGTTTTGTCTACACAGCGAGAAAAAAATAGAATGTTGCACATGCATAGAACGTTTGTATGAATGTTGGCTGTGGAATTTTGCGCATGTACATAAGCTACATAATACATAAGCATAAGTACATAGCATGTATGTATGTATATGCCATATACGCACACAGCCAGACGCATGTCAGTAAATTGTTATCGATTTTCTGAGTTGCCAAGCTCGACGTTGTTGCCACATAGTAGCAGAAAAAAAAAAGGCATTCTACTGAAGGGCTGGCAAAGTGGTTTGGGGGGACGCTGTTTTATGGGCAACGACGGCTGCTGTACACACGTGCCTCTGTGTGTGTGTGTGTGTGTGTGGTGTGTGTGCGCCTTGTTTATGTTTATAGCTTTTTAGCATAATGCCTAAGTAACTCGGCAAGTAATTTTTTATACTCTTCGAGCTCTACATGGTATTATGAGTTTGTCAAGCAGCTTGTTATGCTTTAAAGAAGTCCATATAAATTTTAGTTTAAGAAGTACGTTACTAAGTTTATGGGACAAAGCTTTTTCTTATTTGGTCTGTTCAAAGACCTGGGAATTCACATCTACGTAATGGTCACTAAATCTCTTCTTGGATTCATAAAGAGATGGTCAATAGAGTTCTTAGATCCTTATGTGACTAAAAGGCTATTCATATCTTTTGTTCAACCCATCTTGGAATACGGGTCTGCTGTCTGGAACGCAGAAGAGGCCTAAATTGGTCGCACGGTTTTAACCTTCTATTATATGAATGCCGTCTGATGTTAATTGATCTGTCGACTCTCAAAGAAAGACGAATCACTTTAGGAATATCATTTCTCGCAAAGATTATTGTTGGTGTTGAGCCACTTCGACTTTGGCGGTGTGATCGGAACTACAAAGCCTTCGAACCCTTTAGAGACATATGTCAGGAATATAACGCCGCTGCACGATTTTTACAATTCTAGTAATAAGATCTGATATTCGACTGTTTTTATATATACTCGTCATAGACACTTATTTAGGAATACACTCAACAGTAAGTCTCAGAATTGGAAGGCGTAAACTGCACTGAGAAGCGTCTTTTCTTCCCGATATAAGTTTTGTTTGAACATCTGTCCCAAGAATTCGCATTGTAGATACATTTTGCCAAATGTATGTTCCTGTCTTGTATCTTATTTGAGCTCAAAGTGTATTCAAACTTCGTTGCTTCAATGTTAGTCCTTTTCTACGACTTTTCTATACCGTCTACACACACATGTATGTACATTACAGTTACACGTACGCAGCAGCTTAGCTACATACAAAACTGTGTATCTGCTGTGTATATATGTAGACATATTCGTAGATAGATAGCCAACTAAGTAGCTGTAGCTGCAGTACATTGCTTTTTATGACCTCATGCATGTATATTCGTTAGATACTCTTGTTTTTTTACACTGACTTTTAAGCCAAAAAGTAATTTCTGGCCCGACTTTGGAGCAGCTTACGCAGCTTGGCAAGTTTTTATGCGGGACCTGCAAATGGATCCACTAATTGGAAGTTGGATTACATATATATTTTGTTTTTTTTTCTTTTCTTTTTTTGTGGGGTAAATGACTTTGGTTGTCATGTTGGATTTTATGGTGGCTAATAAATCAAGCATAACGACAATGACAACAAAAACAAGTATCAAGCAAAGGCAACCAGGGTTGATAACTTTAATATGTCGCAGGCAAATTGCGTACATGTAAGTAAAGATGTAATCTTCTTTGGGTTAAAGGTGCATGCCATGACTTGAGATTCGTATGAGAATGACCCAGTTGGGTGGAATTGAAGTAGCTTAAGTGCTAGTCTAATGCTTGAACTGGTTTGAAGCGGCTTATAACTTTGCGATAAGGGCAGAAAAATAAAGTAATTTGCTTCTTGTTGAAATGCGATAGCCAAGACAGAAATTTAAGAGATTTCAGAGCTTTAGAGTGTTGTTTGTACCAAAATGATCAGCATTGATTTGTTGCGTTTAGCTGTACATAAGAACGAATTTCATCGAGTAGAGATACACAGCGTTAGGATTCTCAGATTGATGTGGAAAACTATACTTTTGATGTTGTCAAGGAGTTCGTCTACCTTGGCACCAACGTCAAAATGAAAAACGATGTCAGCATGGAGATCAAGCGGAGAATCACTCTTGCCAATAGATGATACTTTGGTCTCAGCAGGCAAATAAGTAGTAGAGACCACTCTCGCCAGACGAAACCAACACTCTATAAGAGGCTCATTCTTCCCTTTCTGATTTATGGCGCAGAAGCATGGGTGGTAACACAGTCTGATGAAAAGCTCTAGGAGTGTCTGGGCGGAAAGTACTCTGTAAGATCTTTGGCCCTCCAACGCTTCCGATGGAACGACGAACTCTCTACGACGCCATTGACATAGCTAAGGGCATTAAAATCCAGTTGGCTAGGTCATGTTGTGCGTATGGATAAAGAAGCTCCTGCGAGAAAGGTCTTCAACGCGGTTGTCGAAGGGAGGCTACGAAGGTGCAGACCATGTCTCCGTTGAAGGACCACGTAGAGAACACCTAACTTTTCCCTGTATTTCCTTGAGGCAAAAGCTCTTTGCTTTACTGAATAATATAAATCCAGTGTAATAACAACTGTACTTCTTCTGAAGAAATGTCAGCTATTATCTTACAGACAGGGGAAACAGAAGCGTGTTTTGCTTCATTAGAGGAGTGCCTAATTCGGATTTTTTCTGCTTGAGTCCCTCAGTCGTATGGCCGATAAAAGGTCTACAACTAACCTCAATGGGCGTTGCACGTTTTGTATCAACGATTTTTTGCTATCCCTCTTTGAGTGTATCAGCCTTAGGGCGATGCCATGGCAATGAACTTTTTAGGAAGTACATAAACATATGACCCAAAGCTCCAGATCATCACGTCTCGCCTGTTCTGCGTATTGACGAACATATAACGTTACGTGACAGTTAGGGATATGTCTATTTGTATCTAAATCAATATATTCTTTGGCCAAACCGAAATCTGTTAAACCAAAAGATAGAATTTAAAAATCTAAAGCTATTCTGGGCATTTGCTACACAACACGCTTAATCTTTTATGAGTCTATCAAAACTTATTTTACGATATACAAGAGTTCTCAAAATGTACATTTACAGTTTTGTTATTTAAAAGTTAGCAAAAACTCACATAAGTTAGACACTTTGTGCAGCAAATTTGTTTTGCTGCAATAAAGTTTCGTTTGTTGCCAAAAACTCTTTAAAAAATTACCTAACTCGACGCTTCATTGATTTTCTGCATGACTTTAACTTTCATTTTTATCAAAAAGAAAACTCTTTTCCAAATGATTTTTAATATATGTAAGTATATAATAAGTTTCGAGAGAAAAAAACAACAGCAATAAGTCTGCGTCAGTTAATGCTTCAGCCAGTCTGTCATTTCGTCATTCAATCAAATCATTTTAACAAAGTTTCGGTCCAAGAAAGTTTATGTAAGAAGGGAAAAGGGCTTAGTAAGCAACCTACATCTTGTACGTACACATATATATATATAAATATAATTGTATATATATATATATATATACATATATATGATTATATACAATATACTTGTATACACAATAATACATTTTGGCATTTTCAATGAAACCTAAAAGAAAAGAAAACATTGCAGTAGGTTTTCTTTGCTCTGTTTGCGCGTGCTTCGAAAAAGGCAACACCCAAAAGGCAAAAAAAAAAGAGACAAACAAAAAGTAAAAAAATACCCTTTCAAATGCACATATTTTGGTTTCTAAAAGTAGAGGCTATGAAAACAAGAATCAAAAAATATTCAAGCTTTGAAGTTTGTTTAATCATTTATAAGAAAAGTTTCTAAAAACAGAACCAAGTATCAAAAGATTGCTTATTTTTGATTGTTTGTAGAGCATATATCGCTTATAGGACATATCGTTTATATGAAATTATTGCTCATATGCAAATCAAGTAAGTTTTGGTTTTTTTAAATTTCGTACAAAACTAGTTTGTATGAAAATTGCGTATTAGCAATTATTAGTATAGTATGGAAACGATCGTGATTTTTATCGATAAATTTTTTGTAAAAATATGATCGGTTCTATGAAAACTTTCCAGCAGAGTTTAATTATGTATTTTCGCTATTTCGTATAAAGTACTATATCGATTATCGGTTATTTGGAATATTTTTCATATATCCGATTCTCGCTCATATGAAATAATCGCTTAAATGAAATAACAGCGCAACCATTGAATATAAGCGATATCTACAAATCTCTTTTCTAACAATAAAAAAGGCCCCTCGAAAGGGGCACGGGGATTGGCGAGCGGAGAGGGTGGACCCCCCTAGTTGCTATAATAACACTTGGATACAATTATATTTTATATATTCTTAAAGCTTCGCCAGAAGTATTGTAAATATGTACTTAAATGCTGCATGTAAAATTTTTTAGAAAAAAAAAAGTTTTTAAAGGACTCTATAAATGTACAACTAAAAAACAAATACGTTAAAAAAATCACCACAAAGATAATAAATAAAAATAAGTAATTCTAAATTCCGTTAATAGCACATAAAATAAGTAGAGGAAAAGCGTACAATAAAGTGAACATGAAATAAGATCTTTAAAAGAGTTTATAAAAACTACAATCAAGTTTACTCCAAAGAACTGGAAAAATGGTAATTTTAAGTGCAGTCATTAGAAAATGCACTTTAAAGTCTTTCAGGTTTTTAAAGACTTAAAAAAGTATAATAAAAATTTAACTCTTAAAGGAGTCAATGACAGCTCAAGTTTTTATCTAAGAGTTCTGTTTTCCAAATCTTTAAAAGTTAAAAAAGAGAAGGCAGACTTTAACTAAACTGTTTGCGACGGCATGAAGGTTAAAATCGGTATCCCCTAAAAATAAAAGAAAACTTGAAAAAGAACTCCCTCAACTTTTAGAGCCTTTTGACGTCAGAAATCGTGAAAGCATGAAAATATACAGATTGTTGAACATTTTATTAGCGTTTTGATTGTGACTTCAAGTTTTCGGAAATTTTGAACTCCGCTTCCCACAAAGTCAGAAATCATCACTATTTATTGATCTCGTCACCTTCCCCGCCTAATATGATCTCACAAATTGCTAAAGCAAAAAATAGAAAAACATAATTTTAGTTGCAGTTTTTGACAGTCTAAAAGGTGGTCACCTTAGTCACCATAGTAACAGATCGTCAGAATTTGATGAACGTCTTGTGACGTCATTTATGGAAAAACGCAAATGAGCGATCACAACAATTTTCCAGTAAGTCTTGGCCAAGGTTCATAAACTGACCTCAAATTTGTTGCCTAGTGTAGAAGCGAGATTTTCAAGCGAAGCACTTTATTACAGGTTATATCGCTCTTAAGTTGGCTCGCCTGCAACACCATGCAACTTGCTTTATATTTGAATACTTTCTAACATCAAGCGACGTTTTGTGAGAGATTTTTTCACTTTCTCACTTGAAAATCTCGCTTCGTGTAACAAGCGCCTTATAAGAAGGTTTCGAAGAATACGGAAAATATTATGAAAAATTAAGCTTCCTTTTTGTCTATCCTGGATATCGCTAAAAGCTCTTCCTGCTGTTTTGAAAAGCAGTCCTTTTAGAAATTATTTTCTTCATCTTTTTCGACAATTTGTTAAATGTACTTTTACCAGAGCTTTCACGAAACTTGAAAGAACAAATGAGTCGCATTTACAAGATACCATTATAACATTTCCTTATCTAAGCTAAAGTGTAGATGGGATAGATTTTTAAAGATTGACGTTTATCTCTAGTTTTTCTTGTATTGTATCTACGTCTTAGGCTTAGGCGTAATGCTTTTTTCATAAAAATAAATTACTTAATTTAAATAGTACAATTTCAACCTAAAATGTCATTACCTCACAAAGCACCATTACCTCAAAGAAAACACTTAAATGCCAGCTTAGAATGTGTGAAAAAAAAGGTTTAACACGTTTTATTTTTCTGGCAAAGGCTGCAAAAAGGCACTTTATTAGTTAGCTAGTGTGAGCAGAGAGTTTTTCCTTCCCAAGGATTTTCTTGGCGCTTTTTGCTATTGCCTTTTGTAAGCCCGGATGACTGACAGCGCCGCCATTTTGTCTTGGCGCATCAGTCAGGCGCAAGTTTTCTTTTTTCATGGATATTATTTTGTTATTTCTTTTTTTTTTTGGGTGTGTGTTTCAGTCTTATTTTGCAAACATTTTTCTTGATTTCATTTTGGCTCAATTTTTCTTTTCCAGCGTCTGGCAGCTGGCGCAAAATGTAATTTTCAACCATCATAATAAATTGTTTGCAGCAAACTGAAGCATTTTTAGCAATCTGACAACATTTTGATATACAAAGCGAATACTTTATGTAATATATTATTTCAAGTAAGGTTTTATATGGCCGTAAGCAGCACATAAAGAGTAGGTAACTGTCAGATACATTTGCTGGCACTTTGATGTGGGAAAACGGGCCGGCTGTCAACTGACGCCTCTGTAGAACTTCAATACGACTGAAAATCAATATGCCAATCAAAAAATGCACAATCAGCGACAACAATAACAACTACAACAGACCAACCAACACCCAAATGCATATCTGAAAACATTCATATGTCCCATATCGATTTATGCATCAAATTTAAAGTTTAAAAAGGCACAGAAAATCCGGCACACACACACTGAAAATAAATCGAGTGCAAAATTTGCTTGTATTGGTATGACTAGAATTCGCAATGCTGAAATCGGAACAGCTTTGAGATAAAACGAAAAAAATTTCACAAATTGAAATGGAATAAATGATAATTTATCATTTTCAAGAACAAATTGATTGAATGTATAAATCTCATTCAATTGATATTGAAATGAAAAATTGAACAGACAGATGGAAATGCTAATATGTAATAAATTGAGGTTAGGTAAACCTAAATGCGTTTACCGTGTAATTTGGGGCCAAGGAGATGATATTTAGACGCAGCTGACCATGGGATTCGGCAAATATAAAACGCAATATATAGCATACACTGGAGACTCACTTTGGTGAACACATAAAGAGCGCACTTGTCAATTATAATTTTTTAATTCTTGTACACAAACCAAAATGGTTTCCTAGCACATTTTACTTTAGAGTCGACAAATGGAACTACAGCAGTTCAACTTTGAATGAATGTCGTCTGATATCTTTACTTTCCAAGCAAATAGCGTGTAGCTCTCGTCATTTTCCTTGGAATAAGGTAAGCTACCAAGCATAAAGCGTGTGATTCTTTTCATTTTCCTTGGAATAGATCGATTTTAACATCTCTAATCACTGCTCCCGATAGCTTCGTGGAATTATCACACATTTCAGCCATTTAAAGTTCTTTGTAAACTTCTCTGCCTATTCTCTTATGTGATATATGCATTGATTTATATAACGATAGTAACTAGCGTCTCTCTTTTTCTTACAAAATTTGAAGAAGTCGCTCAACGGTGACAGTACCTAATTGAGTATACATTGGAAAATACTGTCATAACAAGCGATAACTCAGCGTTGGTGAACTGCTTTTATTTGTTAACTAAGGGGCTTCGCCCACTGCTCGCTCTGCTCGCCAACCCTCGTGCCGCTCTCCCATCCTTTACCTCTATCTCAGCCCACTCATTTCAAGAGCTATTATATGAAACTAGCCGATTTACGTTTCATTCCGCCCCCTTCACGCACTGCATACAAAAACCTTGCCCCTCTCAAGGTACATCATATTCATCTCCCTTCTTCTCTTCCTCTTCCTTATCCTTATTCCAAAAGCTATATGATATATATACCTTTCCCCGGGTTCTGCATCCCGTTCCTATTAGTAGGTTTTACTAGGCTCAGTGCACAGTTTTGGTAGTAAATAAAAGTAGGCTTTTTCGTCCACCATAATAAGACATTTTTCCTCCTTTTCTTCCGCTTCCTTATTCTTATGCCGAAAGATAAAACAAGCCGCTTTGCGTTTCGTTCGAACCACTTCCGCTTCGCCAAAAAAATGCTTTTTTTACTCAATATTTTCATTTGTAACCACATGCCTCATTCCAAGAGCTATAAAGTGGATCAACGCGATTTACGTTTCGTTTATACAATTATCGACCATTTTTGTAAAAAAAAGTAGAAATAACTCACAAATACTTTCGTCTTAAGTTTGTGTATTAAAACATACATCAAAACCATCTGCTTTTCCAGCACTTATTTCCACATTTAAAACTAATTTCCATAATTTCTAATACAACTTGCGCTTAACAGAGAGTGAAATTCATGAGACTCTGAAAGTTGGCAACAGCGCATGCAAAAACGACCTTAAGCTATATAAGACGGCGCAACTAGCTACATAACAATAAAAGGGAAAAACGAAAACAAAACCCAAGCCAGCTGCTTTTGCATCTCCAGAAACATAATCAAGCAGAAAAAAAAAGTGGCTTTCAAAGATACAACACTATGCGCGCTGCTCCTTTGTATGTGGTTTTTTGTTTGTAGACAAACTTGAAAAAAATAAGCTAAATAAAAGCAAAGAGACACCCACCCAAAGTTGCCAAACAAATGTTGTGTACACACAGATCTAGCTGGCTCATAGAGCACGGTGTATCTGAGTATCTAATAGTTGCTGTATTGTATCTCTTGCCGCCAGCCATGTATTGGCCTCCATGCCACAGCTACAAACTCCAATGCGAAAGGCCCCAACTTCACTCTGGGTCGCCACCAAACTTGGAGCTTGTACGCAGTTGCTTGTTTTTCTTTTTGTTCATTTTCTTTCGTTTTTTCTTCTTCTTTTTTATACCCTGTACACATAGTGTACAAGGGCATTATAGATTTGTGCAATGTATGTAAGAGGCAGAAGGAGGCGTGGCACCCCATAAGTTCCATGGGCCAAAAGTTTTATCATATACTCGGGTAGCGATTTGACAATGTCCGTCTGTCCGGATGAGGGGATAGATCTCCCAGACCATAAGAGCCAGACACAAAATTTTACCAAAAGATGCTTTTGAGAAAAAAAAAAAAGAAGACTTTGACTTTTTGAATCAAGTTGATATCTTACCCCCTTCCCCCGTGACAGATTTGCGCGGTTTACAACCGCACCATCAAAAGTTATAGTCAAAAATATGCTAATTTCAAACCCCTTCGCATATAAACTGTGCCAAAATTCCACTACGTGTAGATAGTGATACATGTGAGCTAGAGTTACAAAACTTGGGGTGGAGACTCGTGTGACCCTAATTGTTAAAACTGCATCCACTTTTTTTTCCCCTTCCCACGCAATCGATTTACCTTAATTACTGCCACACCCCCCTATATATTGATTTGGAAATTTATAGATGTATTTTTGATCTATGTTACAAAATTCAACAACATTGGCCCAAGAATACTGGAGTTATGGATATAAAAGTAATTTTTGCCCCCACAATAGCCAACTTCCCAATAGTAAAACTTGTCAATTGCAGCTTCCCAATAGGAAAATGTTTTTTCGTATTTAGTGTTTATAATGATAAAGGGTACAGGGTATTCCACTGTCGGGCAAATTTTTCAAATTTTTCAAACAAAACAAAATTACTTTTTGTGGCTGCTTAGACAGGCGCTCGCTCTCGTTTGTGGTATCTGTGGCGCGCTCTCTTGCTCTCTTTCCCTCTTCATCTTAAACGTTGGTTTTGCTTTGTTTTAGTTCGTCGTTGTCTTTTACCTTATGCTTTTTTATTTATTTTGTATAAATTTATTTTTTTTATTTTTTATAATAAATGTGTCTTTGCTGTTGTTGCTGTTTTTACTGTAAGTTCATTCAACTGTCAAAAAATAAAAAATAAAAAAAAACACATTCACGACAACGATTCACGCATGCCACCAAGAAGAAGAAGAAGAAGAAGAAGAAGAAGAAGAAGGAGAAGAAGAGGAAGAGGACGACGGGCAAGTATAGAAAATGAAATAAAATTAAAAGTAACAGCCGCCGCAGTTACAGCAGCAGCAACAACAACAACAATATGACCAAAATGTATCTGTATCTGTATCTGCGTATCTTTGAGTTTGCTTTTTAATGGCTTTGCCAGGAACATGTTGCTGTTGTTGTTGTTGTTGTTGTCTGGCTAACATTGTCTGTGGCTGCACATTCGAAAATGTTTTTGTATCTAGTAAATACGTTTTATATGTTTTTGTATATATAGTATATACATTCTGTAGCATTGCATTATGCATGCATGTATTTTCCTCTTTGACTTTTTTTTGGTTATTTTCGTTTGCAGCTGCGTTTGAACTTTTCTTCTCTGCTCATTTTCGTTGCCATGTCTAAATTTAAGTTTAAATTCTAAACAGTCAAGAAAATTTTACAGGCAGACAGGCAACAACTAACAACTGAAAACCAACTCTAACAAGCAGACAAAGAGCATCAAGGCAATTGGCAAGAAGCAGAACATTCTCATAGACAATTTCCCAGCCTAGTTTTTCACCCAACAATTTCTCAGCTGCATTTCGTAAAAGTTTTTCAGTTTATTTTTGTTAGATGTCAGTATGTGTTAAATATTTTTATGTGTATGCTTTTATTTATGGCATTGTTTCGTTTCCGCCTAAATGCAGACCTCCAAAATGCATGTGGCAACTATTTTTGTATCTTATAGATACATAACTGATGCATATATGCTTATGGCGTTGTTGTTGGCACATCTATTAGCACGTTATTAAAGTAATATGGGGAAAAAGTAAGTTTTTACATATATAAAAGTTTTACTGAGACATAAGAACGCAATCTTTGGGGTTTTGTGTGAAATATCTAAAAAATAGTATATCTTCTATAGCTATCATATGTCTGATCAAAAGGTTAAAATGGAATAGCAGCATACAATGAATCTTTTCGTATATTATAAGTTTCGTCGCACCTGACGTTCTAAAGTTTCAAAGTTTATTTGGGCGTGTTCCAGAAATCTCCCTGCGGTTTTTCTTTAATTTTCCTTTGAAATCTCTTAACAAATGTTCTTTTTTTTATTCCGGTTGCTCTCGTACAGAGCAGGATTGCTGTTGTTTTAAAAATTCGGTTCAAATTTTTATCCAAGACGAGACTCAAACTGTTGGAAAAATTGTAGCTTTGGTCACCCTTCTATAATTCTTCTTCTTCTTCTTAACTGGCCATAACAACGTTATCGGGTAACGGCCTGGTGTAAATACATACTTTCATTGGAATTGTGGTTTTACTTGGTGGGTCTCAAACCCTACGCACAACCCTTTTAAGGCCTACTGGTCTCGAAAGAACCCAGTGGCATTGTTAGTCGCCTCATACGACAAGCTTTGACCTGCTGAAGTGGTATTCTCTAACCCTTCTATACTAACGAAACATAATTTCGTCCCACTGCCGGTAGAATTATCCCGTACACCTTTCAGCACCCTCATCCCAAGAGAGAGACACTTAGCTTAGATGAGATGAGCTTATCAACACACCCATTTTTGCCTGTCAGTGTGTTTGAATTTTCAACGATGATAAGCTCATCTCATCTAAGATCAGTCCCGTTCTCCGTGTGCGCGTGGCCCAATTGTGGCAAGCAGATAGCCTGGCAGCCGTTCTAACCTAACCTAACGTATATGCAAGACGAATTTTTTACTTCAAATTTTTAGTTCTAGCTTCATACAAGCCTTATAAGAAGAATACGTGTTAATAAAAGTCGTTTCGATAAGTTTTGTATTCAATTAAAGATTTCTAGTTTACATAAATTAAGAGTATATCAAAAGTTGCTCGATTTGTACAATTTGGAATAGATGGTGTTGGCGATCTTAGACTGCTTCTAAAATGTTTGGAAAGAAATATGAGAAATACCTTTTCATCAAACTCATTCCTGTAAAAGTCACTAAAGTTCGCACTGATTTTCGCTGAGAAGTGCATTATTTTTGTAATTGATCCAACTTTTAATTGGCACTTAAGTGCTTGTAAAGAATTTATCTGTTGCCAAATTTCACTTGTTAAAGTCTTGCTTCACTTTGGTATAGTTTAAGCGATGCGAACTTTGGTATTTTGATGTGCATTAAATTTGCCATTCACGTGTTGAAAACTTTTTTGATGTGTTTTTAATTGGCAAAAGTTTCAAAGATACTATTTCAAAATTCGCGCTTGGCATATTCAATGATTATTTTGACTATTTATATTTTTCCTTTTTTTTTGCTAGTTCGTATCGTAAAAGACATCATCAAAACTTGGCTAACCAAGTTAAGCAACAACAACAACAAAAATCCAATTAAAAAACAAAACAACATACGAGCTAAATATATGTATAGCTAGTGAGACCGTCTTGAGTCAAAACACCATGACTAATTTATACCCTTTCTAAAGCTGACAACAGACTAGTCCTACTTCAAGTTCAATGCTCAGAGTTATCAAACACTTTGAAAAGATCTTTAAATCGTTTGTGTGGATTTCAAACTTTCAAACGCTGCAAATTTTAAGTGTAAACGCTTAAATGTGTGGAAGCAAGCAGCTGCCAAAGAATGTAAATTGCATTTCCAACTATCTAATAGAATTACGAATTCCTATGCCAATTTGATATAGCTACAGTAGTTCCCAAGCGGTTTTAATGGAAGTTAGATGGATTTCTACCAAGATTGGAATTTGAAACCCGTGCGCTTGAATAGGGCAACTAGAGAACTTTCTTACAAAATAAAGGTCTTTGTGCCTGTACAACGACATTGACAAATACATAGACAAGCGGATTAACGTCAACGTTTATCATGAAGGAGTAGGACGTCTCTCCGTTGGCAGAACCAGGTAGAGTGCACTCACTAGCTACTTTTGATAACATGAAGATGCGACGCTCTACAAAAGAGGTCATAGCCAAAGTACATAGTCTTGACACGTATCGTACTTTCTGAAGATTTAATATAATCCTTACTCCTTAAGTGTAGAGTATAAAAATGACCAACGACTAACAAATGCCGAAAGCTAAGCTTCAACTGACTTTTGATTACATTCATACATATAAGAAAGAAAACCAAAACCAATTATAGCAAATACACACTATAACTTGTTAGACTTGCTTGCCAAGATCGCCGACAAATGCATACACACACAGATACGCAGACCTAGACACATATGCGTGTGTCCAGCATACAACTGTCAATTAAAAGTTGTTGCAAGTTTTCTTAGCCTTGTTTTCTATGTTAAGTAGTGTAGTAACAACCCACGCATAGCGCATTTGTACTTCATATGCCTTGCAACAGAATTCATTTCTCTTATGCTCTTTGCTCTGTTGTTTATTGCTGTCGCTTGTGCTGCACATTCCTTGCCACAAAAATAACAAAAAACACAAAAAAAGTACTATAAATTGCCGAAAGAGAAATCCATAAAAAGCACTCAGCAAAGCGCAGCAAACAAAAAGGAAAACAAAAAGAAAAACAACAAAAAAACGTGGCAACTAAACAAAAATAAGTTGCGCTGCGCTGCGTCGCTGTCGACGTTCATGGTATACACACACAAAAAACAGACAGCGACGACGACGACATCGCTGTCGCAGTCGCAGCATGCAGCGCAGCGTTTATATTTGCTCTCTGGCAAGCAGCGCAGCGAGCGTGCCAAGCTCCACTCTGTCTCCGTCTTCGTTTTCATCTTTATCTATGGCTGCATGTACGCCGCGTTTATGCGTGCATGTATGTGTGTGTGTGTGTTTTTCAGCCTGCGGCAAAGTTTATTTTTGTTTTGTTTTTCTTCTTTCTTCTTTTTGCACATGCATTTGTGTACATTTTGCATTGCAGGCACAACCCAGCCCGTCGCACAGTGGATCCAACTGACTTCTTTTTCGACGAAAATCATAACATTTGACTAAGTAAAGATATTTTCAAAATTTAAAATGCATATAACAGATAATTCCTTAAGCTTCTGCGATACATTGCGATAAATATGCTTATATAACATGCTATATTATATACACCAAAAGTATTATCCTTGCACCTATCAAATGTGCTTTTTGCTTAATAAATCGTTAAAATTTTGAACATCTTTTGGCAACATGTTTGCAGTCTATTTTGATCTTAGTGTACACACGTTCGCCAGATAGACAAACTTTCGACAAGGACGATTTATTACAAAAAAAAGCACAATTAAGAAAATGGAATTGACATGCAAGGATAAGACATTTGCAGTATATAATATCGAACTTTACTACCGTTTTTTGAAGCTCCCTCTTTACACGGCTTATTTATCGCAGTGTATCGCAGAAGCTTAAGGAAGCTATTCAATGCATTTGAAATTTTGAAAATATCTTTACTCCCTCCAAAAGTTATGTTTTTCGCCGAAAAAGAAGTCAGTTGGATCCACTGTGCGTCGTTGCAGCTCGCTGCTCACGCAGCACACCAACATCAACAACAACAACAAACACGACGCCTAGTTACGTGCATATGTAAAATACCGTTGGCCAAAGTTTATTATGTATTAATATGTTTTTGTTGCTTCTTTTTTTTATGTTGTGTCTTCCTGGTTTGAGACATAAACTTTTTTACAGCACTGTTGCGGTAAATGTTGTTATACGGCAGCTGGCAAAACTTTCAAGCAGCTCTGACAACTCTGGCTTAATCCTGAATTTTGCAATCTTTTAGCTAGTTTTATATTGAGGCGTATTGAAAAGCTGTCTTTACCGTTAAGCTTCCTCAAGCTTAACAGTTATTATGGCTTTCTAATAGGCTTTTGAAGTAGTCTGCATAAACATTGAACATTCAGGCTTTACTAATAGCTTACCATTTGGTAAATTTTGACTCGCAGCTACGAGTGTAAAAACCATATAAGAATCTTAAGAAACAATTTTTTTCTTTAGTAAATGAAATTTCAAAATATATCTGTGGTCATATGGTAGAGTATCTTAAGGCGACATAAGAAAATGAGGTATTGGGTTCGAGAGCTGTATAGAAGTCATCACAAGTCACCATTTCTTTTTTAAGTTTATGAGCGAAGAAATATCCAAAAAAGGATTTGTGACTTGTTATGACCCGTATATAGCCCCAGAACGCAATGACTCAACATTTTCTTAAGTCGACTTAAGCTACACTTCCATATGACCACAGAAATAGAGCCACAGATAGAGTAGTATCTCCTGACGAACTTTACATAATCTTTTATTACGAAAAATACATAAAATTGCGTTGTGTGTATGCATTGTGTTTATAAATAAAATACATTTTTTGGAAGGTGCCACGCCTTCTTTTCCTCTGCCCATTTGTGCCTCTATACCAAACCTCACTATTCTAAACAAATGTATCCAGGTGTATGAGAGATTGAGTGTGATTCGTAATTCCACGCTGTTTTTCTTAATATCTCAAACTTTAACTTTGTAATTTGCCATTGAAAGAATAGTTCTGTATACCAAATCTTTAAACTATTGCGAATTCATTTCCACAAATACACAGTACAACAAATTCGGTTTGTATGAAAGACACCATATATCGGTTTAGTAATCAATGAATGAAAGATTTAGTTTGAGCAGTGCGAGAAAATCGAAAAGAAGAATTGGTTATACTTTTATATGTTAACGTTTTCTTCCGCCTTATAGATTTAAATATCTCGTTTGTTTGGATAATCTGTCGTTTAGCTACGCGACTGTATGATACCAACATCGCAATGCAAAGACAATGAAATGCACTTTTAAAAACAGAAACAAAAACCCTTAATAAACAAAAACAAAACGACTACACACTAATTGCACTAAGCAGCAAAAAATGCCTTGGCTAAAATATGCATTAAACGATAAATTTGAGTTCGATGCAGCCGAATCTGAAAACAGCATTTTTTGTTCTAGCACGGTTTTCGAGGCATCGGGAGTTAAATAGGGGTTTGTATAACGATATTTCTAAAACCTTTCTAAAAATTAAGAATAAACTGTTGCCGTATTCGGTTGCAGCGAAACCAAATTTAGCAGTTCGGTTTTATTGTAGCCAAGGGCATATACTTATGTTGGCTAGTGTTATTGCTGACTGTTCAAATTTTGAGTTTGAAACTGTAAAAAAAAGACACTTACATTACGCGCACTCAGCTTCTGCTCTCTCTCTTGCAGCTCTCCTCTGCGCCGTTTACCGTTGCACGCGCTGCAGTTTGCAGTTATGTTATTCGTATTTGGCGTCAAGTCTTTATACCATTTGTTGTTGTTGTGTTTTTTATGAAACTTGAAAAAAACAAATGCCTTCGTTGTTGTTGTGTTTAAGAGGAAGACATGCAGATAGACACACAACAACGACAACTTGGAGCATGAAGAATAAACCGATATAGGAGAGTTTTGAAACCGAAGTTCACACTGCACTATAATTCACTTGTATTTCGTTGTTGTTTAATTATAAAACTTTATGCTGCATGTGTAGAAAAAATAGAAATAATTGATTATTATTAAACCTTGCACACTTAACATTTATTTTATCATTTGATTTTCAGCTGCTTTTTTTTTATATGCGACGGCGGCACTCACACACAAACACACACATACAAACATCAAACACAAACACAACAAAACACAAACTCGCGCCACACACACACACACACAGACACACACACACGTATGCACAGCGACGATAACGATGACGGCGGCTGCGGCTGCTGCTTCTTCTTCTTGTGCTTCGACAGCCTCGTTTTGCTACTTTTCTTTATATGTGCATTTTGACGTTATTGCTTTTTGCCTTTAGATAAACATTTATCATAATATTTGTTGCAATTGCTTTTTGTTTTAGATTTCACTGCTAATTTGATTTTCTTAAAGCCATTTTCGCCGTCGCATTTATATACATATATATATATATATATATTTTTTAATCTGCTACTTCTCTTTCACACAGCTTCGCTTTAATGATATAGGCACTGATTTGCTGACTCGCTCTAGCGCTTGCGCTTCATACAAACTCACGTAATTTAACTATTTTGGTTATTAAGCCTTAAACAAATTGCTTGTTGTCAAACGCACTGCACTTGTTTTGAAATTATTGCAAATTGTTGCTTAATTTACAACAATCTCGATATTTATTGTATAATGAAGTATATTTTCAGCCAAATGTTAAATACACACACGCGCAGCGGCAACGACACGTCCATCCCGTTCAAGCGCTTTTTTCTTTTTCTCTTTATAACATTGTTCGTTTAGTGTATTCGAACAACAGTGTGTACACACGTGTCAGCAGCTCTGTTAGCTAACAGCGCCTGTACATAGTGCATATTAATTTAACAGCAAAGAAGAGCACTGCAGTCTACTTCCTTATTGTTTAAAAATAAAAAGCGCAGCATGCTTAGACTTTTAAATTTATTAAAATATTTCTGGCAACTTTACGTATTTTACATGATTTTGTACGCTGCATTTTGCGCTTACGCCCTTAGTGCTCTGCGTTAACAGCGTCATTTAGTTAGAAATGTTTGCTTAACAGCGCAAACAAGTGTTGCCAATGTTGCTCAAGAACAGCTATAACAACATTTTAATGCCGCCTCTACAGCGCGCATGCGTGTGTTTTCGAGTAATCAACTTTTGAATGGCTTTATGGTTACAGCACTTTGCAACACTTTTATGGGGTAGAACTATCGATATTTGTATTTTTTAACTTGAACATCGCTAGCACGAATCAGCTTACTTTTTCTAATATGCCGGATTTGGTATACCCTGAATTTTGTATAAATGCATGTGCTTTTGTTGCTTTTTTTTAACTGTTGTTTAAAACGAATATTAAAATGTTTATTTTTTATTAACGCCATTCATTTTATTTGGAGGAATTTCCGAAATTGAGTCTTTTTTATTATACAGTATATAAACAATATCAAATATATATTCTTGCCTTTAATTGCAAAAACTACCACCATTAAAAAAATAGCTTGTATAATGCACACTTTCCTGTTCGATTTTCGAAAAGTCATGTGTTTCTTGCTAACTGGCGTAGCCGCAAGAATACCCATTTTTTAATAAGTATTTTTACCAATTCATTTATTGCGTTATTTTAGAGTATAAAAGTGTAAATTCAAATTTATTTTCTGCCGCAACACATAAGTGATGCGCGTTTCTACGATGTATTTTATATTTGCCAGCAAAACAAATCGATATTGCTTCCAATCGCTTGCGAAAACATCGTGCTGCAAACATCGATATACACCGATATTATATCAACAATGCTAAATAGAGCTCGCAGTCCGCTGTTTCTGGTATTCTGTTTTCTCGCTCTTCACTCTGTCGGTGTGTGCGCGCACGAATTTTGTGAGGCGTGTATTGAAATAAAATGCATAAATAATTAGTTTAAAATGCAGCTTATTTACGGCATTTGCGCATCGAAAGCCGAAAACAATAAACAAAGTGTTATTTATTAATTGAAACAAGGTCCGTTTGCTCAATATTGTGTTAAAGTTATTTGTGAGATTGATGATGCAGCAGCACAGCATAGCGCAAAAGTAAAACGCAAGAAGAGGAAGAGAAAAAGGTGCATATGAAAATCAACGAAAATCAAATACACAAGTGAAAAATTCTAAATAGTTCTTGTTGTTATTGTGTAGTGTAATTGTGTGTATGGTTGTGTGTGTGTGCCAAAAGCCAAACAAAAAAGGGCGTCGGCGTCGCAGTTGAAATTTTATGTGCACATAAATATATATAAAATTTAAATACTGCTATAAACAATACGCTAAATATTAATTCCGAAAGGTAAGTTTTGTATGCATATATTTTTCATATTATTGTTTATATTTGTTTAGTTTAGTTTCGTTTCGATTCGTTTGTGAGTTTTTGTATGTAGTTGTTATGCACGCCACGATACACACGGATTGACGGATTGTTTTTTCAGTCTTGTTGTTGCTGCTATTCGTTCGCTTCGTTGTGTTTACGATTGCGGGTCGCGCGGTTCAAATACTTTCCGTGTTCGCTTGCTGCATTTCGATTGTTGCTTTTGATTACAACTATAATGCTGGCATATTGTTTGCTTTATGTATTGTAAATTTCTCTCTCTCGCTCTCAATTAAAGTAAATACCAACTTCAATTTCAATTCATAAAAATAACAATAGCAAAATGTTGTCTGTCATTAAATTTCCGTTTCACATGAAATGCAGCGTATGCAGCAAATACAGTGCATCCACGACAACACGAACTAGTGAAAGCCAAGTGTTGTTCAAGTCTCGGAATACAAAAAGAAACAGTTGGCAACCAACTCAGGCTTTTCCGCACGTTTATCAAAACAACCGAAATTAGCTAGGAGACAATTTAAACATACACTCTTATTATTCCAAAACATCGCTAAATCGTCGGAAAAGTTGTCAGAGTGCTTAAATCGCCGAAAAACCAGATTAGAGATTTTAGTTATTCGGCCAATAGCAATACTTTTTTCCGGAAAAGTAACAGTTGGTCACTAACTGAGGCTTTTCTGCACATTTATCAAAACAACCGAAATTAGCTAGGAGAAAATTTAAACAACAAAAAAAATTAAATTTTGAAAATTATTTACTCTTATTATTCCTCTGGCGATCCAACTATAGCGACTAGAGTGCTCAAATTCAATATGAAACCCTTTGAAGACATGCCCAATACGATAGAAAAACATTTATTTGAATAACACACTACATCGACAACGACATCACACGGACACAAAATCATCGCCAAATCGCCGGAAAAGTTGTCAGAGTGCTTAAATTGTCGAAAAACATAAAATTAGAGATTTTAGTTTTTTGGCCAATTCAAACAGTTTTTAAAATATGTGAGTTAAAAGTTTGTATTCGTCGATTCGACGAACTTTACATTCTGAGAGGTAAAATTAACAATACTCTTCTAGCCTTAATGCAATGCTGAGAGTTGCGCACAGTAAATAATTTTCATATCGTTCGATTTTCTGCGGCAATGCACGACGCTAAGCACTATAATCTGACGAAAGAATGCCAATTTTATACAGAAATCTCTTTCAACCAAACTTCAACCCAATCGCAATTTGTCGAATATGCTAAATATCAATTTAAAGCGATTTTTACCCAAAAAAAAAAACATTCGTTAATGACCAAAAAAATTCAACAAAAATGCCTCTGGCCTTAGTATTTTTCAATGGAATTTTAATAAAAATGTAGGCAAAACCGTCTAGAGATTTCCAGCACACCCTGATTGATTCCAAGATTTCTCGGATAATCTCATTTTTATTTGTTTGCATAAAATAAAGATGTACAAAACTAGGCATATTTAAAAAAATTTTATGCCTGCAGTGGAATACTCTGTACTCTTTTTGTCTCCATAAAAATGGGAATGTCTCCACCATACGGTAAAATGGGAACGAAAGTATCTGCTTTTATGTCTCTTTTCATAAGTTCGATATGACTTTAAGCAATTTCCTATTCGGAAGCTTCAATTGACAGTTTTCCTATTGGGCAGTTGGCTATTATGGAGAAAAGGTTACTTTTATGCTCATAACCCCAGTATTCTAAAGCCAATATTGTTGAAATTTGAAATATAGATCAAAAATACATTTATAATTATAACGTATATTAGGTTCCGTTATTTAACATTAAATAGAACTTGTCATTGCATTTCAGAGCGAAATAATTAAGTGGGACAGATTTCACTGTGCGACAAAATAAAAAAATTTTTATGCAGGCAGTCGGGACGGTGCCCGACAGTGGCAGCCCTTTACCCTTTTCACTTTTATGAGTTCGATATGCCTATAAACATTTTACTATTGGGAAGTTCCAATTGACAAGTTTTCGTATTGGGAAGTTGGTTATTGTGGCAAACATTACTTTTATGCCCATAACTTCAGTATTCTAAGACCAATATCGTTCAAATATGAAATATAGATCAAAAATACATTTTTAATCTGTGGTATTTTTCAAATCAATATGTTGCGGGGTGCGGCAGTAAGTATGGTAAATCGATTGCGGGGAAAGGGGGGCTTCTATTGAAAATAAGCGAATACAGTTTTAATGGTTTGACTCATACGAGTCTCTATAATCATATCTTTAATCAAATATGCTAGATATCAATTTAAAGCGATTTTTAGCCCAAAAAAAAGGGCAAAGAAGTGAATCAGCATATTTTGGACACACTATAACTTTTGATGTGATTATCTGATTTTGATCATTTTTATAACGTAGATGCACATAACCATGGCGCAAGCCTGTGCCAATTTTGAAGTTGATAGATAAAACGGTGAGGCTGTAAACCTCGAAAGTCTGCTGTAGGGGAAAAGGGGCATATATAAACCCAATTCGACAAACTTCAGCTTGTACACTATTTGTAAAAAGCTAGCATTGACAGCATAAACAGCTTAACATAACAGTGTTCACTTTTTCTTGAGTTCACTGTATGCACATATGTGCTTCTCCATCTCTTTTATACACATTCCATGCTCATAATCAATTCAATTAGCTGCACTTTAAGTGAACCCAGCAAGAGATGTTGAAGCGCGTCTTAAGCTCAGCTAGTTTTCCTTCTTTGATTGACGCTGTTTGTGTGAGTGTGTGTGAGTGAGTGTGAGTGAGTGAGTGTGAGTGTGTGTGTGAGTGTGTGTGTGAGTGAGTGTGTGTGCGTGAGTGTGTGTGCGTGAGTGTGTGTGTGTGGGGTATATGTTGGAGACAGGCACCGTTAGTTGCGTTTGCTCTGAGTAAAATCTCCTCTATGTTTGTCGCGCTCTTCAGTCGTCGCAATTGAATTAATAACTACAAAAATGATAAATGTAAGCAAGTGAAAAGATTAATTTGTTGCTGTTGTTGTCAGTTATTGTTGTATTTCAGCTGCGTCTATTTCTGGCCGACGCTCAGGCACAAAAAAAGAAAATCATGAAAATTGTATTTTATTTAATTCGTGTGTGTGATTTTTTTTGCTTGTCTCCCCTTAAAACTAATCCACAACAAGCAAAGATTTGCCCTCAGTTGACAACTGATGATTTTATTTATGACTTTGGGGCAGTTTTGCGTCCACACACACGAGGGCACGAGGACGCAAGGGCGGCGGCATCAGAACTTGTAGGTTTGGTTATCTATGCACACATATTAAAAAAATTTGGTGCAGACAGTCGGGACGTTGCCCGACAGTGGAATACCCTGTACCCTTTTTCTTTATAAACACTAAAACTGGTAAAACGGGGACGAAAGTATCCACTTTTATATCTCCTTTCATAAGATCGATATGCCTGTAAACATTTTCCTATTGGGAAGTTCCAATTGACGAGTTTTCCTATTGGGAAGTTGGCTATTATGGGGGCAAAAATTACTTTTACTACCCATAACTCCTGTATTCTTGTGCCAATAACGTTGAATTTTGAAACATATATCAAAAACACATAAAATATATGTGGCAATTTTCAAATCAATATGTTGCGGAGTGCAGTTGTAAATGTGGTAAATCGATTGCGGGGGAAGGGGGGCGTCTATTGGAAAAACGTGAATACAGTTTTAATGATTTGGCCCACACGCGTCTCCTCACCAAATTTTGTAAATATGGCTCCAATGTATCCGTATCTACAGGTATTGGTATTTTGGAGCGGTTTATAGGAAGGGCGTCGAAATCAACCTATTTTTGACTATAACTGTTGATGTATTAATTCGATTTCAATCATTTTTAGAACAAAGATACACATAAACATGACGCAAACCTCTGTCGAGTTTCGAACGGAGCGGTGTAAGCCCCGAAAGTCTGTCACGGGGGAAGTGGGTGAGATATTGACATGAATCGATAAACTTGCACTTTTCCAGGAAAATGCGCATCTATGGGTAAAATTTATTTGCTCTAACTCTTATAGTCTCTGCGAAACACGTTACAACACGGACAGACGGACGGACATGTCTATATCGACTCGACTATTGCTTCTGACCATTTTTTCCCATGAAACTTATGGTTTGCCACGCCTCCTTCTCCCTGTTACATACATTGCACAAATCTATAATACTCTTTTACACTTTGTGTACAGGGTATAAATATGTTATATGTGTTGTTATTTATGGCATGACGTTGATTTGATTTTCGGGAAAAATAGCTTTCGGCATGGAATGTTTTCTTTTTAGTTGCCTAGCAAACGGCTAAATTCCTAGCAAAGCATTAAAGATGAAAATGACTTTGTAAAATAAATGCTTCCAATTGAGTGCGATAAACTTTATTGAATGAGCTACACTCATTGCTAAATTGTTTGAATAAGAGTAAGCTAATAAGGGGAAATTGGAAAAACCTTGCTAAAACCGTCAAATTAGATTTGAATAAGTGTTCTTAAGTCGAATCCCGATTGCAAATTAAAATTCATAAAATCATTAAGCCTTTCTGATTTCTCTCTCTATGATTTATATGAGCCACAGAGCTGTAAGTAGTAGCTTTAGTGCCAAACAGAAGTTGTATATCTGCATGTGGATAGACCTCGTCCGGTCCATGTTTTCTTTTAACGAAAAAGGTTTTTAGATACTAATGTATCACAAATTAGTCGAATTTCTTCTAAAACTAACATCGAAAATAAATTAAAAGAGACAAAAACAAAGAACTCATAACATAGAATATCTCAAAATATGTGCAAAAGTACTTCGAAATGTTTTGGGCAAAAATGGGCAAAAACGTGTTGACGTACTCATAGTTGTCATCATACATAAAATTTCCGATTAGCTCATTTTATTTTATTATATTTGATAGCCCTTATCGAGCTATTAAAATTATTCAGCTTTTATTCGATATTTAGCTGTGTATGAGTGTATCTTTAAACGACCTTTACCAAGGAAATCTAATCTTGTTTGATGAACAGTTAAAACTTATGCACAAGACTACAATTTTTTAAATGGGTATAACGAAGAACATAAACTTGGTATATAGAGGTATAGAGTTACTTCACTGGACATATTAACCCGTTGCCGTGGTACGGCCTGTAAAGGTCTCCTCCAAGCATTTCTGCTTTGCGCGCGCCTTCTCCAATTAGTGATACCAAAAGTAGCTAGTATACCCTCTACCTGGTCCTTCCAACGGAGACATGGTCTGCCTCTTCGTCGCCTCCCTTCGACAACCGCATTGAAGACCTTTCTCGCAGGAGTATTGACAACATCAAAAGTTTAGCTTTTAACATCAATCTGCGAGTTCAACCGCTGTGTATCTCTGCTCGAAGAAAGCATATACTTCCATCAAAAGGTTGAAGAGGTCGCAGGAGAGGGCATTGCCTTTTCTGAAGTCAGCTTGGTATCAGATAGCTCGGAGACGCTCTTTCCTACCTTGACGGAGCTGCGTGTGTTGCTCAACGTCATTCTGCATAGTCGACTATCGTCGGGTAAAACGATTTCAATTTGCTCAAAACTAATCAAATAAGTGATGCAGTATTTTCTATACTTATATTTAAGAACGAAAGTCTTACAAATGTCTCTTATAAGTAATGAGAGCAAGTGCTGTCTCTCACTTCTTTCAGCCTTTCAATCACTTCCAAAAACTCTAAGATTAGAGAGAAATTAGCGAAATACAGATTAAAAAGGAACGCTTACTGAGA
This sequence comes from Chymomyza caudatula, assembly GCA_035041775.1. Taxonomy (NCBI): domain Eukaryota; kingdom Metazoa; phylum Arthropoda; class Insecta; order Diptera; family Drosophilidae; genus Chymomyza; species Chymomyza caudatula. Next base: position 1,162,046 of record JAWNKW010000141.1, on the reverse strand, counting down.
GCGAAAGGGAAAGCGACACTGTTGTAATGTGAGTGATTGAGCTTGCTTTTCACTGCTTATCTGCAGGGTATAAGCATTCGCTACATCGAGAAATCGAATAGATTCGAGCAATGCCCTAATATGTACTCAGTTATTATATTTTATTATAGTCGTAAACCTCAATAATACTGCTTTATTGAACATGCAATAACAACAGTGCTGGTCATTGAAATAACTACAGCTTTTGACGCATCAATCTTTTGATGTACATATTTCAATATGTACTAGAATGTCGCATTGAAATTACACAAGCATTCAAACTTGCCACAGACAAAAAACAAATTGGACCGAAAGTTTTCAATGGGTGCGGCACGGAGGGCTTTGAAGGGATTAAATTGCCACCATACAAAAATACTATTTGTGGAAAGGCGCCAACAGCGTCAGTAATATGGAAAAGCACGTGTACCTTTAGCTAGAACTTAGCATATACTAGTTGCCCATTTTCACAATTTTCCGACTAATTTTGGGCACACGCCCAAACAATACGAACGAGGAAAACATTTTCGGCTAAGCAATAAACACAAAAGGGGAAAATAATATACAGTATATGCTAAAAGCAAAAACAGATTAATGCCCGAGAAGTTAGAAGTTCAAGAACAAAATGACAACAACCACTTTAAGCGTTTTTCTTTCGATTTTCATGCGGAAAAAAATGAGAAAATTAATTAATTTAATTAAATGCAAATATTTGCGTGTTTTTTAGCGCTTTGTTCAGTTTATGCTGTGATTCTCTTATGTATCTTGCATAATGATATATGACTTATATGCACATATGTATTAATGTACATATATATGTATGTATCTATGTACATATGTATGTATCTATGTACATATGTATGTATCTATGTACATATGTATGTGTTGTACCGCCAATATTAATGTATATTTTATGACTTGGGTGTGTCGCTTCACTCATCATTTATAAGCCTAATTGAGTTTGCCTTTTTGAAGTTTGAGTTTTTTAATTTGATTGACATTTTGTTTGTCACATTAAGAGATATTTGGAATTGGAAAAGGTTTTTGAAAGGAAAAGTAATAACTTCATAATCTTTAAATGATTAGAGTTTCAAAACACAAGTTTTGGTTTTTTTGGTCTTCGACTTTATACGCTTAGGAATTTAAAACTGTTTAAGCAGCATTTTTATGGATTTTTGGATGGGTTTTGTCAACTTGGATGCCATAGTGGTAGATGAACAAGACGAGTTACGAAGCATCGAAAAAGAACTGTTGATAAAGAGTAGTCGGCAGTTAGACGTATGGCAGATTACCATTACGATTCCGCTATATGGATCTTGAAAAGAGATTTGCGAATCTCTGCAAAAAATATATGATTTACGAACATTTTAAAATGACAGAGCATCTGGAAAATTTATGAAAACTGTCGAATATCATGAAAATCTATCTGGTCATTGAGGAGGCACTTGCTGTTCTTGCCAAGCTGAAAATGTGAAAAACTCGAAGGAATATGGATTCCATCAAAAAACTCATGTTCATGAAATGTCAAAAAATACCAACAAAAAAAATACATTTTTTTCTGAGGCAAGCTAACTATGCCACTGCATGCGCCACTGCCGACCCCTGAACTAGAGCTAGAGCTAGAAATGGCGTTTCACAAATAACAAGGCCTTCATTAGGAAACAGCTATTGAGTTTTCACTGTATCTTTGCGTATGTCAGCATCATCTGCATCTTCGGGATATTGTTTATTGTTGTTTTTGGCCCGTTTTATATCACATTTCAGACAGAAATAAACACAAACAATAATGACTAAAATAAATTATATATAAAGCAAGCTCAGTGCCAATTGAAGATGCCATTTTTGTAGCACTTCAAAGTCAGACATAAAGCAAAATACATTGTTTATTATTGCAACAGCATTTTTTTAATCTTTTTTTTTTCGAAAATTGCATAAGTTTCAGCTAATTCCCTGACAGCACAAAAAAAAAATCAGCCAAATTATGCATAATTTGTCAACAGTGTGTGACCACGCCTTAGATGACAGAGATAGCAAGCAATAAAATTTCGTCATTAATTAAGGTACTGACCACCAAATTTTGTGTTTTATTTCGGCCCGACGAATATGAGCTGGCCGGCCGGGCGTGCATTCAATTGACTTTTGGCCGGCTGACACGACGACGGGTCAATAACACATTTGAGCAAACTGAGTTACTGTTAGTTACTGAGCGGAATGTGGCAAGAAACACGCTACAATAACGTGACATTTATTAGCCGAGACAATGACAACATGGCAACTCAAGAGACACATGGACAAGCTGAACTTTGACACAAGCACTAAATAATTTTCCATTTTCATTAGCTGTTCTAAGTTTCTTCATTTGGCAGCATGTCTGTTCCTGTTATCACTTTTGAAACGAAATTGAAATCGTAAAACTGAATTTCGCGAAAATTTCGCAATTTTTTCGCCTCAGATAGTTTTGAAGCGCCTAAACAACATCCTGTTGCTGTTGGTTCTTATGGCGTGTTATTAGAAATTAGTATTAGAAATGTTTGATAAGTCAGTGGCTTTTTGTAGTTACTTTAAATCAGGTATTATCAAAAAGAGGTTGAACCATCCTGAGCCTCGCTCATTGTGCCATGTTTCTTGCTCCAACTTTTTTGTTTGTTGTTGTACACATTCTCAAGACAGTGCACACATGTGCCTAGTTTTTATTCTTTCTCTTGCTCAATTTTAGCTACAAGCGCGTCGGTCTAACAGATACAGCAACACAAGCAGCATCACACGTACACTCTCTTAAAAATGGTCGCTCAGCTAAAATTTTGAACCGAAACAAATATCGTTGAATCGATTATGAAAAGTAGAGAGTTGGCTTGCATAGAGGTTCCCTATTGACACAATTTTCCGTTTTCTCTTAGGAAGTCGTGAAGACTGCGTAAGGGGAGAGTATACATCTCGCTCACGCTGAGTGTGTCACTTCCTATAATGCGTATAGTCGGCTTCTTCAAGACAGGCTCATCAAGTTGAGTCGTCAACGAATTGATTTTATTTTAATTAATTCAATCAGGGCTTTCAGAACTTGCCACTTCTGACGATTGGGTTCTTTCACGAAGTGCTTTCTTAGGCGGCATCCAGTGATAGATTTGCATTTCGTTCCTTACAGGAATGCTTGGCTCAGGCCCTATTGGTTGTGACGCTGATCCTTTATTTGCTAGCTTAGGTGCCATTTGATTGACCTGGATACTTCGGTGTCCAGGAACCTAGTATACTCGGACTTTTATATGACGTGAAATCATGTTAAGTCTGATCTTGCATTAGCTGACCATGATCGAAGTTGTGCATGGATATTCCAGGAACCTGTCACTTCAGATTACCCCACTTAGCTTTCTTACTTAAATCCAGCTCACAGCATTTAGAATTGCGTAGCTTGACTTTTCATCAAGATACCAGCCAGCACCAGTCCCATCTTTCCTTTTAAAACCGTCTGCGTAGAAGACATGAGTGTTCTTACTCTGCTGGCTCACAAATGCTATTGTAGCAATTTGAATTCTAACCAATGACAGTTTTCAATAGAAACTGATAAAACGTTCGTGAACGAAGTTCTCAACACATTGACAATTTTTCTCTGCCGCCACACAAATACTATTGCAGCAACTTAAATTCTGCCGAAGCGTCGTCTCTGCTGACGTCGCCGACCCCTGGTTTAAAAACAACACTGCTCCTGTCAACTACCTTCTGTTAATAGAAACTACCTTCTGTCAAATTTTGAGCAAGCTGCGTCAATTAGTTTGTGCGTGACAGACAGACTTTGAAAGCAGACAACCTCGTGAATTTCCATTAAAATGGAAAAAGAGAGCATGTGCTCGTCAGGCACAATTTTTTGCGTCAAAAAGCCATCAACGAAACTAAAGAAAGGCTTTATGAATACTATGGGGTCTCTGCACCATTAATAGCAGCGGTTTTCTGAAGCGCTCTGTGGTCGTACGAGCAAAAGGAGTGCCAAACGTTCAGGTCGCACAAAAGAGGTCGTCACGGCAGAAAACATCAATAAATTTCATGAGGCGGCCGAACCAGATCGCATTTCACATGGATATTTGGACGTGAAAAAGCTCCATAAGCGACCAAGTCAGAGAAGAGTCTGAGGGTCGCAGTGCATTACTTTCCACTAATATCTATATATCTGTGGTCTTATGAAAGAGAAGTCGACATAAGGAAATGTTGAGTTATTGCGCTCTAGAACTTTAAAGAAGTCATTACAAGTCAACGTTCCTTTTTAAAGTTTTTGAGAGAAGAAATGTACTAGTTTTAAAACTCAACATTTCCTTATGTCGACTTAAGACTCACTCTTCCATATGACCCCAAATATAAATACGCTAAGCGAAAATTCAGTGTGGTACCGATTACTTCGCCATAACACAACGTTTTCAGGTGGAACATATGCCATTCGAAAGAAAAATTGCTTCCGGTTTGCAGAATAAAAGTTTCACCTGGATATGTTGCGTTATAGACAAATAAAAATTAAAAAAAAAAAAACAACAACAAAATATATTTTACACAAAGGCGTTGTTATTTCGTGTTTTCTTTACACTTCTTCGTAATCAGTTGTTATGAGAGCGTTTACCAACAAACGAATGTCGACTGATTGTTAATTGGAATAAAAGAAATATGAAAAAAGCTTTACTAAATGTATGCTTTTTGCCCTCACAATACTAGTACAAAATTGCAATAAGTTTTTTGTTTTTCGCATTTTTAAGGGAACTCTAAAGCAATTGTCAGATTTTCATATAAGGCTGCATTTCAATAAAACTCATTGTCATAAACAGAACGTCAAGTGAATACGATAATCCGCATAAATCTTGCCGAAAGTAACTATCGTAACAGGTAAATTCATTTACGCGAAATCATACCGAAAGTGAGAATGAGAAAAGCTCTGACAATTTCTGTTGAATTGTTGATGAAAAAGACATTTACACGGAATCGTGAATGAGTGTCACAGCTAAATAGAAGCGACGAGCCACTTGCCACCTGCCAATCGTATGACTATATGCAAATATTTATATATATAAAATAAATTTAATGTATAAATAAAAATACATAAAACAAAGCAACGACGACAGCACATTTTGTGCGAAATATACAAAACGACGTAAACCGGAAAAACAAAGCAACAATAAGATAAAATAAAATAAATAAATAAAGCGCGAACTCAAACCAAAACATAAATTTTAAAAAAAATATAAGCTCAATTTGGTATTTTTTTTTTTTTTTTAAGCTAAAGTCCAAACAATGTGGAGGAAAAATCAACTAAAGCATAAACAATGAAATCAAAACATGCAACTGGCTTGACCGGGGGTACAGAGGGAATGGCACGCGGAACGTGCTGAAATTGAAACCATGTCGTGTTCGTCTCATGTTCATGTCGCACATTGGACCCCAAGCTATGTTTCGCTGACTGACTGACTGAATGACTGCCCGACTAACTGATGAATCATTCCCGTAAAGTGGGACTTGTGTTACTTGCTGTTATTTTTTGTTGTTCATTTATAATTTATGTTTGTTGATGAATTTGTTCGTTAGTTTAGTTTTGATACCCTTACAAGCGAGCTTATTCGCTATTTATTATGTTATTAGAAATTAAATGCGAATGGGAAAATTATTAGCAACAGTTTCTTAATAGATTTAGCGTAAACGTTGCTATATGTCTAGTTCTAAGCGGAACGAACTACTCTGATTATAGAAATCAGTGAATTTTTTGAAACCAATGCAATTGAGTCAAAAAATTGATGTAAGAATGAATGATGCACGAATTGGAACAAAAACTGTTTGTCTTTGAAGGCATTTTAGTATATTGCTTTGCCTTAGTTTACCTTGTTTTTTGTTGAAAACTAGCCGTACCCGCGCGCTCCGCTGTGCCCACACAAATCCTTTTCTAAACACTCATTTTATCATTCAGAGAAGAAATTTTCATGATTCTATACTTTACTGTACATTTCCACGATGAATTGGTGGAAAAGCGGCCGACATTTCAGAGTATGATTAGCTCTTATCAAGATCCGATAGATAGATTTGCCAAAATTGCACCATAATTGCCGTTAAGAAAGTAAGTGCAAACTTAATTGAGGCGACCATCATTAATGGCAAAAACAAAGGCTATGATGTGCTGACTCCACAAATTCCGATTATCTCAAATGATCTACCATTCGATTTCAAGCGTCTTCAATTCCCGGTGCGACTGGCTTTTGCAATAACAATCAACAAATTTCAAGAACAATCGCTTCGGATCGCCGGATTGTGCTTGGAAAACCCATGCTTTTCACATGGACACTCACTACATCGGCGTGCGCTCAGCTCTCGATTGATGGCTTCTTGATCGGTCTACCTTAAGACGAATTTGTAGATCTTCTAATGTCTGATTTAACTGTTTGCTCGCGACACTTATCCTTTTCGAGTGTCCTCCTGAATGGCATTTTCCACACTTTTAAACAATTCTACTTTTGGAAACAATCAAACACACAAATGTTCACTTGCTATATAAAAGTCAACAATTGTAAATGTTATATATTTAATGGTTACAATGGTAAAATAAAATCTACAAACGGCAATCGATCGAGCCCGTTTTCGAGTAAAATGAATTCGGACATAGATATACATTTTTATAGAATTAGAGTAGAACAATCTATGACTACTTTTTTTTTTTGAAAGGATATCGTTTTTATGGGCAACATTGCAACACAGATGTTTTCACTTTTGTGGATTCATTCAACATGCTCATACACAAATCTTCACATCAAGTTATGCGATTTCAAAATATTGGATACCAATGAAAGACCTACATAACATACCTTTTCCGGTAAGCTTGGGTCGTTGATTTCGAATCCGGAAACAGATTTCATGTTCGAGATTTAATGTTGCTTGGGAACCTTACAGCCTAAAGAAATGAACAGTAATTCGAATGGTTTTAGTTTACCTTGATTCGATTGCAAGTTTTAACCCAACACACAAAATTTTTTCGATAAAAAAGTTTGTCACATGTTCTTTTTTGATTTAATATATGATTCTTTGCGAACAATTCGGCATCGATTTGAGCAAAATCTTTAGCGAAATGCCGATGTTATTAGGGAATATCCACAATCAAAAATTTTATGAAGACCTAAATTGAAATCGTTCAATCCAAATTTACCGGAAAAGGTATGTTTTAGATATAGGCCTTTTTTGTATCATGGTGTTATCCGAAAACACAATCTTTTTTTTTTTTTTTTTATTCTATTTTTCAGTACCAAGATTTATTTTGCCTCGTTTACTGTTATATTGCTCTAGCGACATTTCAATTAGTTTGATTTTTATGTTTAAATCAGCTCATTATTCAAAAGCTCAACTTATATGGAAAGGGATAAGAGACATCAATAATTTTTCTTTAAATGGGAAATCTATTCTGAAACGTAGAACTTCGTTTTGTCAGCTCATATTTTTATAACCTAGAATTGAAATAAGCCAGAACGGAATTAATTTCTTCTTCTATCAATAACGTATTTTAAAATGTAGTTCCCCGTGGGACTATTCTGCTTGTTGAAAGCAATTGTCAAATTCTAAAAAGGACGACACTATCTTTGTTGCTTTATCATGTTGTATGTCGAGTTAAGCTGTCATTTTGGCTTATTTGACGTGCTAATTTCTTTGATAAACGTATAGAAGTTTATCTCAGTAATCACTGTAAACAAATGACGCAATGAAAGTATAAAGTTTAAACAAAATTATACTTTGAATGTCTCGGACTTTTTGAAGACACTCACCTGTTCACTCTTAAAAAGTTTAGTACATTTTTTAGTATTTTAATACCTTGTATCCATAGGGTCAAGTGTAGTCAAGTGTATACTCAAAGAACATAAAAGTAATGGAGGGGAAATCTAGATCTCTAAAGCCAGACGCCTGACGATGCCCCCATCTTTCTAATCTTCCGACAGTGAAAATGGTGTTCGTCACTGCAGTGGGTTCACGACACTCCTGATCGTTCCATTGGTTCCTCGGCAGTGGGCGTTGGAAACCAGGAACGTTCTCCGCGATAGTACGCAGGGAGTGGGATATATGTTTTCAAAGTCCCTTAGCGCTATCAGGTTCTGAGGAAGGTTGAGTGAGCTGCTCAGAGAGTTGAGCGAAAAGGCTTCAGCAGTCTGCTGTGATTTTTTCATTGAAAATTGAATACTGTTAGAACCCAGTGTCCTCGTTCGTCGTCTCATACGATAAGCTTTGACCTGCTGAGGTGGTATTCTCTAACCCGCTCACTACACTGGTGGTAAGGTCACACTGCTCAAGCAATAATCGTTAAATCTAGTATTTTTCATTTCTCAAGCATTTAGAACCAAGTATGTGTGTACTAAGAGCATTTAAACTTCGGTCTTGTTTTGGCTTTTATTTGTTTTTCCATTTGCTTTGAGTCATATTAATAATTTAAAATATTGATTGACAAGACAGACTGACCAACCGTACAACAACAATAGCAACAACTCTTGTAAAATGATGTCGTCAAAATATAGTATTTTTTTTTTGTCACTTTTTTATGCGTGTTGATGTCAACCTTTCGCCATAGAGCATCCGAAAAGGTGAAAGTAGAATAAATAACAAAATGTTGAGCAATTTTACAATTTGTGTGCATCTAAATGAACGGAAGTTGTTAAAAGTTGAATGAGCTTGTTGTTTTTGTTGTGGTTCATGTTTTAGCTTTTAAGGTCAGAGTCATATTTGGTCAAAGTTGGTACCACTTTGACATGCTGCTTCATCGTTTTTAACCATTTTTTTTTGTGTGTTTACAGCTTCCAATTAAATTTTGTATTGTTTTTAACAATTTGTCACTTAATTAGTGTGAAAGCTTTTAATTTTTTATTTGTTGACTGTATAATAGATATGTACTTTTATAAACTAAGCCAATTAGCGAGTTCTTTAAGCAATTGTTTTTGTATTTTTCAAACAGCTGTGCAAATATTTTCAAATTTCATTTAATACATTTCCATTTATGTACATAACTATAAAATCAACTACGCAAGTTTGTAAGAAATGAATAAGCAATGGGGTTCGTTTAGCATTTCCAGAAGTTTCTGTATGGGCTTATAACTTGAGTTCTTATGCGTAAAAGTTTGGAAAAGTTACAAACCCGAACTAATATTTGAGCAAAGCAACTACAAAACAAACAGGCGATTTTAAATTTTAACTTGAAACTATGAAAATTGACAATAGAGCTGATTTCTATAAGTCCAAAGTGCAATGTAAAATAATACTATGCAACAAATTTGAGCTCAAAGAAAGGCCTATGGTTAAAACATAGCTTTAAAGCAAAATTTGGGTTCGCTGATTTCGAATGCGGAAATCGTTTTGGATTTTCTAACACCATTCTCGAAAAACAATTAGAGATTTCGAGAGTTCCAAAGTCAGCGAATCTCATTTTACTCGGTAACCTTACTACCGACATGAACTGTATGTCGAGTTAAAGGAAATTAAATATCAATTCAATGTCAACCAGGCGGTTTTGGTCTACCTTGATGCGATTTACAGGGCCATAAACTAACATTTTTTTGAATATCGGAAATTTTTCTTTAAAATTGAAAAATCAAAACTTACAAACAGTTTCAATGGGTTCCTTTTGGATCGAATCCATATCGAAAAATTGCCCCAATTAACAATTTTATTGGATTTTCGAATTCAGCGGCCGCGAATTGACCGGAAATGGTATGTTTTAGATATATCGCTCATTTACTAGCGTTTCTCGCTCCCACTTTTTATTTTTTTATTTTGTAATACACTTTTGCCACTGTAATAGAGTGGAATCCTTGGCCGTTTAAAAGCAACCATTCCCAAGACAATTGCCTAGTTTTTGCTCTTTCTCTATATCAATTTTGGCTATGAGCGAGTCGGTCTAATAGACACAGCAACACAAGCAGCATCACTCGTACATTGTCTTGAAAATTATCGCTTTTAGGAACAAATTTTTGCATTGTTTTACGGTCTAGGATTCCACTCTATTGCTTTCATGCTCTTTGGTTTTTGTATAGGTACCGGTAAACCGAAACAAATATCGGTAAATCGAACCGAAACGGATATTTTTCTGAAAAGAAAACCGTTTACCGGATCAGGAGTGCCGGTACTACCGTAATCGTAACCGTATCCGAAATAAGTTGCACTTTGAATACCTATGCCTGCTTTAATACATTGCAACTAATTGACAAGCTTCTTATATTATTCATAGTGCGAAATTATTTTTAATTACCTGCGACAAGGGTTGACCTTTTGTAGCTCTTCAAAAAACCACTTGCCTGTTAAGTTAAATGTTTTCTAAAGGTCAAATAGTTGCAGTTGCATATTAGTTCATTGGGCACAGTGTAAAGTCACAGGGTTCCGTTAACAATTTGCGCTGTTGTTTATAATAAATCATCTGGTGAAGGATTTATTGAATGAAAGAGCCTTGTGAGGGTTAGAATTTTTGAAAGTGCTGCCTTTTGGAATCATGCTTTAACAATTCATTCCACTTAAAAATAAAGTGCAACGACTTAGCTTTCTGATATAAAGACAAACAACTTCTGACAACGTCCGAAGTCTTTTAAACTAGATCATCTTAATCTCGTTGAGACAATAATGTGACGCTTTACCAAGCTAAGCTAAATCTTCGGTTATTGTTAATTATTTTTAATAACATCTCTAATTGGTATACTAATAATCTTTGAGCTTTGTCTAGAGATGGATTTTGACACATCAATATTGAGTATAACTAATTTTAGCTGCTCAGCTGTTGCCATGACACTTTGTGCTCGGTTGTTATGATGCCGATGCTCGGTCAAGGTTTCACAAAACCGTAGTTTTTTCCAATAGCTCTGCGACTGCTGATTTATATCAAGGTACACACAAACACTCGCACACACAAGCACTCCTACACATAAAAAATTATATCCATTGACGACAACTGAGAAATTTTTTTTTTTTTTTGTTTTTGTTGAGCTGGGCAAGATACACCCACATGATCAATTGACCAGCCAGTCGGAGCGCCAACTGGCTAAAAATAAAGCAAGTGAAACGTGGCAGCTGCTGCTGCTACTTCTGCTAGTTGTTGTTGTTGTTGCTGTTGCTGCGTCTATGGCCATAATGGCCATGAGTTATGGCCAACGAGAAGAGTACTACACTGAAAGTAGTACACTGAAAAAATGCCTGATGCATAACAAGCGCATTTTATCTAGGAATTCGTGGAATCAGAATCAAGCCAAGCATTCTTAAGTTTTGATCACACGAAGCAAGTTATCTAGCCAATTAAGCTACGGATTTAAAAAAAAAATTCTATATATAAATGCGCTAAGCAAAAATTCAGTGTGGTACCGATTTCTTCGCAGTAACGCAAGGTTTTCAGCTGAAATACATACCATTCGAAAGATAAAATGTTTGCGGCTTGCAGAATATAAGTTTCAATACGTTGCGTTTTAGACAAGTAAAAATTGATATTAAGTGAAAATGTGCTGTAAAAAATATATTGTGCACACAAACTTTGTTCTTTCGTGTTTTCTGTTCTCCCCTACGTAATCAGCTGTAATGACAGCGTGTCGAATATCGACGACAAGGCGAACACTAGTCTCTATATATAAAAACGCTAAGCAAAAATTCAGTGTGGTACCGATTGCTTCTAAATAACGCAACTTTTTTAGGTGAAACCCATACCATTCGAAAAATAAAATGATTTCGGTTTGCCGAATATAAGTTTTACTTGGATACATTGCGTTTTAGTCAGGTAAAAATTAGTTTAAAGTAAAAAAAAAAAAAAAACCACAAAATACATTGTACACACAAACATTGTTATTTCGTGTGTTCTTTTCAACTCTTCACAATCAGCTGTTATGAGAGCGTGTTTTAAGTCGCCGAATGTCGACGACATGGCGAATAAAATCTTCACATTTTCTTGCAATGTTTTCCTTCCATTTCGAATCTAAAATCGAATAAACATCTTTACAGCACTTTTGAATTTTTTCTACTCTACAAGTATTCTCCTTTCACATTTGTAACAGCAGCGTTCAGTTGATGTCGTATTCCAAGTTTCAAGTACGGACATCACATTTCGAACCGTCCCTTATTCATATTTGTGTTTTTCACAATGTAGTCGCAGCACACAGCTGGTCATAGAAAGTGGCACAAAGCAATTTCACTAAAATAGCCAAGCAAAATAGAGTATAAATATAGTCTATAGTATGACAGTTAGATAACTGTCATAATAGATTGACTGCATTACAATAACTACTACAATCACAGCTAGTAGAAAAGGTAGCTTTGCGTTTTCCAGCTCACAAACCACAGAAACCGCAAAAAGGGGTACAAAAATAGGTAACAAGTTTGCCTTTTCTTGCTTTGCTGAGCAATTTTACAATTTGCAGGAAACATTTTGTTTTCAAATGGCGCAGAAAAGTAAATATAAATATTGCTGCATATACACGATTTGTACAAAATATCACAAAATGAGCTTTGTTATGCTATATTTACAGTGCTTGCAATATAGGGGTATATGAGGGTGCATGCTTGAATCATATGTTTTTGTTCTGTCACGTCGGTTTTTTGTGTTCCGCTGATTAATAATGCAGTGAATCAAACTTATATTTACTTTCAACTCAACTCAGTGAAAAGCAATCAAGTGCGTGTGTTTTATTTTTAAATTGCCGAGGGGTGCCAAAGGAAGAGATGGCACCTCTTCACGTCACGTCACGTCACAGCTGATAGTCGCATATTTGTCAGGTGTGCGGACATGGGATAGTTGATAAAAGCAGAGCGCGTAGTACACAAATGACGGTAGTATCTTTTTATCACATGATATAACTTAAGGCGGTTTGTGGACAAAAAAGTGTCTAGTCTTATATATTATGGATTGTCTTTATAGCTAATTGATTATAATCTTAGCAGCACGATGACTTTTTGAGACTTTTCTGTTGTTTATCTTTGTGTATGACAATCATGACAGTGCTTTAAATTCGATGCTGTTCACTTTAAAAGACTACTCCTAATCTTTAAAGTTTACTCAAAAAGCAACTAAGTTTCTGGTAAACAAATTGTTGTGTGCCAGACACCTCAACTCAAAGAAACGATGTTACAGAAATTTCATTCAGTTTTGCAAATCTATTATACACAGTCTTTTGACCAATAGATTGTTCAATCGATTTTAAGTACAACTTGATTGCTTCGAGATATCAGCGACAGCTTAGGGGCTGTTCATAAATGACGTCACCAAAATTTGAAAGATGTCCCTTCACCCTTGTCACAAATAGGCAACCCATCTCCTCTTAGCGTGACGTCACAAACTCGTGTAACGCTCAAAATGAGTCCTAAAGCAAAAGTAACGTATAATCATAGATCCATAACGATTTGTCTTCTGTCAGTGCAAGTCAAAATACTCGCGGAATTTCAACTTTTTCAGCAAGCAATAATAGACAAAACTTTCGATGCCAGTTCAGCAAAAAACTCCAAAAACTTGTAGAAGTACGCGATGTTCCCATCCCAAATAATAAACTTGATTGCAGAAATGGGACTGTCAGGGGAGCTCTAAGCTCAGTAGGGGCACAATAGATATTTTAGGTCTCGCAGCACTACTCCCGAATACATTATTATTAATAAAGTACTCAATTGTTGTCATTAGTTACTTTTAGCACATCTAAAACAAAGAGATACTTTGTCTTAAGTACTTAGAAATCCAATGAATCAAGCCTTAACAACTACGTCACTTTACTGGAATTTATTACTATATAACATATATTTTTCTAAAGTCGAATTCGTCTACTCATCTAAGTGAAGAAAGAAAGAGTATTGTCTAATATTTTATGATTAATAAAAATGTTTTGGGAGAATAAAGCACCGGACCTATAAGAGCTATTATACCCCTTATTGAGCTTACAGCTCCCCTGTCAGTCCTATCTTAGTTTCAAATTTAATTATATAGGATGGTTCCAACTGGGCGGTGTCGGTCAGCGAGACCCTGTAACCACCAAGGAGCGACAACCTTTTTCTCGCCAAGTCATCACACTCAGCTAGAATGTGCTGCTAGGGTTCCTCCTCAAGTTCACAGAATCTCCATGTACTCGAGCTGGTGATGCCCAGCTTGCTCAAGTGTCCCTTTAACCTGCAGTGTCCGTTAAGCAGACCTATCAGAATTCTAATAGAGTTCTTTCCTGTGATAGTTTGTTGAACCTTGAATTTTAGATTATAAGAACCGAGGAACTGTTTGGCCTGTCTGAGGCCTGGGTTGTTTATTCAACTTCCGGTTCGTCTTAGTCTTTCATCTTCTCACAGAAGTTGCTTAACATTGTGTCTTCCAATGCCACAGAACAGCTCTGGCTCTATTAATGGGCTCGTAGCACCGTCTCTTGCTAGCTTATCCGAAAGTTCATTCCCGGTGTTGTTGGTGTGACGGGGCACCCATCTAAGTGAGAGTGTGTTACGTTTTCTCAGAAGGTCCAGCTTCAGTCGGGTCCAGCTTTGAGTTTATTCTGGTTCCTGCAACCTATGACTCTCGTATAACTATCTCATAGTATCGCTAAAACCCTATTCTGGTAATTGCTGTTTAGGTTTATGTTTTTGGAGTGTTTTATCGGAAAGTAATCCGTAAGATCTTTGGCCGCATCCGACGGAACGACGAACTCTGGGACGACATCGGCCTTGTCAAGCGAATTAACATCCAGCGATTCCACTGGCTGGCTGATGTGGTAAAAGAAGCTCCTGCGAGGAAGTTCTTCAATGCGGTTGTGGAAGGGAGGCGACGAAGGTGCAGACCATGCCTTCGCTGGAAGCACAAGGTAGTGAGGGCACTACCCTTGGCATCGCCGATTGGAGAAGGCTTGAGTGAGCAAAGGCGCCTTGGGGGGGGGGAGTGCTCTATATAAGGCCGCAACTCGATAACGGTTTGTTACGACAGTGTTTTATCAGTTAAGTTTCTGACCAATCAAAAGAAACTAGCGCGTTCTTGGCTGAAGTGCGTCTCAAGTCAATTCAGCCTTCCCAGTGGGGATCTCTCTAAGATCAAATATTAAGAAGAAGCTTCCCAACACTTTTACGTAACGCACATTTTTTATTGCATAAAATTTCTCGGAAAAAGCCATTCCAAGGTTTTTTCCAGACAGTAATCAAAACCCAACGACCCCTTAAATAAAAGAAATGTTTTTTGTTGATTTTAGTTGAAAACCCAAAAAGCATTTTAGACTCATCATTTGACTTCGCTGATTCATTTACTAGATAGCCTTAGTTACTACTTGACTCTACCTTATACGATGTATGGAGTTTATTTCGATGTTTTTACATCAAACAAACAACTTGTTGACAAACAACACATCATTACGGTGACATGACGCATAACTAAAGTTTTTTATAAAGTTTTCAACTTCAACATTTATATGCATGTAGTTGCCTTTAATTTTATCTATTTTTCATAGAGCCTTCTTTAAGTCATTAATTATGATGCTTATCAAAGATTCTTTTCAACTTTTTCAAGCCCGCTGCCATAAATTATGTGCGCAACAATGGGGCGTATGATTGATGTTCAGTTGGGAGCAACAAAATGCGCTTAATTAAAAAACAATCGAGTCGTGAATATACATAAAATAAGTAGAAGCAACAATTAATGCCAAGCAAATGAAATTTAATGTGAATATTGCTCAGACTTAAGAAATGTTTGAGTATCTATAAGATATGCATGCATATCGACAAGAACGATAATAAGATTAAATGTCAAAACAACGGGCAACTACAGCGAAAATTATAATACAGTAAACTCACGATAAAGGTAAAATTCTTGGAAAATGAAATCTATGAAATTGGTATTTTTTAGAATCGCGTATTTATTTTAGGAATAAATTGTATTTTTCTGTGTCTGAGTTTATTTATTGGAAGTTATATTCTTTTTGGGCTTGGCTTATTTTGAAGGTTTCTTACTATCTGTATTATTCAGCTGACTGACCTTTACCGGCTAACGGCCTGATGTAGTGCTATTCATTCGCCTATATTCTCCAAGTAAGCGTTAGATGGTGCTACCTCAACCTAGTCCTTCCAACGACAACAAGTTCTTCCTTTAAAAGCCGCATCAAGGTACTTTCTCCTAAGAACTTTCATACTGGACTATGTCCGTGTTGTCGTAGAGCTCGTATGGTTAAGCAAACCGATGAACGTCTTGTGGAGTATTAGTTTCGTCTGGCGAGAGTGGTCTCCACTATTCATTTACCTATTGAGACCAAAGTAACATCTATTGGCAACAGTGATCCTCCGCTTGATCGCCATACTGACATCGCTTTGAAGATGGTGTCAATAGTATCAACTATCTATACTACTATATGTCGATTTCAGGCTCCTACATATTTAGGTTTTGGATCATATCATATTATTCACATTTCAAAATCTTCCACACAAGTGTAAAAAGCCTAATTAATTACAGATGCGTTGTAACAAGGCAATTTGAAATTTAAATGGCAAATCCAAACTACAGTCACAAAAAACCTAACAAAAACGTGCTTATTTTGAATTCTTCGTAGCTACAATTTGCATCTAAACTTTCAGGAAACACATTTTTTCGCTTTGATTTCCGGCTGGTTCGAGGTGTTTCCAAACTGTCGACAACGGCAACATATTTTTGAATATTTCCTACAACCCAGAAAATAGCGTGAAGAAAATTATCCAACTAAAAAAAAATTTATTACGACAGTCCTTACACCGGGCCCCTGAGAAAACATTCGTGACCGGGGGAAATCATACCCTTTCCTTTCCCTCTTCTCTCGGGCCCGATTCAGGTCACTGGATGACTGAAGTGAGCGGTTTTACGCAAAAGGCGCGGCTAAAGACGTTTCCCATCAAAAATATGACAATATATGATACAAGTTGTCAAATTAAGAATATTAGTTTGTATTGCTGTTATAATCATTTGGTTCCGAAGTATGCCAATTTGACGCATGTGAATACCAAACGTTAAAACTAAAAAGTTAGAAAAACATATTTGATATAGTCTGAAAAAAAAGCAACCGATATTTTACCGATCGTGAATGTGTCAAACATCGATTTCAATACATTCACTTCCGGATACAGTTTGATCTGCACAATGGAGCGTAGGTTTGGTTTGGCAAATATCATACAGTGTTCGCTACATTGAGTACCTACTGTAATGTGACAGACCACAAACTTTTGTTTGACTCTGTGTGAGTGTGTGTATGTGTGAACAGGAAAAATCGACCACAGTAGCGTCAATTATGACAGCTACAAGTGCGCTTATCTAAAAATGTTGCTTTGCGGCAACAAAAAAAAAGTTGCGCAACATTGTTTAACACATGAATCACACACAACACACACACACACAGCTGCATACTTAACACCTGAATACACAAACATAACCTCACACCTACACAGAAAATTGACAAGCGAATGCTAAAAAGAGAGAACAAAGTCTTCTATATAGTACATTAAAGTTGACGTCGTCGATGTCGATGTTTCTTTCACTGTACTTGTTTTATTTGCTTTTATTATACTCTGTACACATAGTGTGCATGTTATAGATTTGTGCAATGTATGTAACAGGCAGAAGGAGGCGTGGCACACCATAAGTTCCATGGGCAAAAAGTCTTATCATTGACTCGGGTAGCGATTGGACCATGTACGTCTGTCTGTATGAGGCGATAGATCTCCGAGACCATAAGAGCTAGAGACACAAAATTGTACCGAAAGATGCGCGTAATCTAATTTAAGATGAAGTTTGTCGATTCACGTCGATATCTTACCTCCTTCCCCCGTGACAGATTTGCGCGGTTCACAACCGCTCCGTTGAATCTATCAACTCGAAACTAAGAGATAAGCGTCGTGTTTATGTGCATCTATGTTTAAAAAATTATCGAAAGTTATAGTAAAAAATATGCTAATTTTACCCGCCCTCGCCTATAAACTGCTTCAAAATTCCATTTATAAATGTATTTTTGATCTATGTTACAAAATTCAACGACATTAACCCAAGAATACTGGAGTTATGGGCATAAAAGTAATTTTTGCCCCCATAATAGCCAACTTCCCATTAGGAAAACTTGTCAATTGAAACTTCTCAATGGGAAAATGTTTACATATCGATCTTATGAAAGGAGATATAAAAGTGGATACTTCTGTCCCCGTTTTACCAGTTTTAGTGTTTATAAAGAAAAATGGTACAGGGTATTCCACTGTCGGGGACCGTCCCGACTGTCTGCATCAAATTTTTTCTTATTGTTCTTGTTGTTTCTCTTGTATTTGTTTTGCTTTTCTTGTCGTTGCCGCGTTTTTTGTTGCGGTTCAACGCTTGCCAAGTTGCTACAACACTTCTGAATGTTATTTTAAAACACCTGCAACAATAAACAATATGGCAAGGCAAGATAAATGCAAAAACAACAGCAACATCAACAACAACAACAGCAACATCAACAACAACATCAACAACAATGGCGCATAAAGTTTAACTGCTATTAAGCAAAGTTCGCATAATTTGTGTTGTTGTTTCTTCATTATATGTATCACTTGGTGAAAAGCTTTTTAAGCAACTTGTGCAACATTTACATATATGCCAAGTTCAATGTTTAACAGTCTGATGACCTAGACAAGTCTCAGCGAGTACCGCTAGTCCAACCCTTTGGTCACGGTTTCTTGGTTGCAAGCGTAAAGCTTGCATAATGAGAGAAAGATTCTCAAAGATACCTATTCCTATGCAAACTGGTTCTCATTTCGCGTTCTAGAACAATAACATTTGATACGCATGTCGTAGACTAGGTTAAGTGGATTCTACAAAATTTATAAGCTATCTAAATCGAATAGCTGCATCGAAAGATACAATATGTATCTATTGTAGAATATCGTATGACAATAGAAATAGCTGTAGGAAAACTAGGTTTAACTTCAATAACGTGTTGAATAATGTGTTAATCGAACTCAAGTTAAGACTTTGAAAGTTGCTTGAAATGGAAATTTTTATAAAGAATATTCTGGTAGACAAAGTGTATACATATGTAAATTATGAATTTGTAAGCGCTAAAACTGGTATCTTGCGTCTAAGATGTCTGAGTGCAGCTGCATTTGTGGATGATGCAAGAACTTTGGAACATTTATGTGCCTTCTGGGTTCCATTTTGTATCTCGCAATCGCTCAAGCAGTTTTTTAAACATAATACAGCTCAGCAAAAAACAACAAATTTTTATTGGTATAGACTAAAAAGAAATCATCTTCAAAATAAAAAACATGTGACGAAATCGTAGGTACTTATATGCAAATCATAATATGTATAATAGAATTGATGTGCTTTAAAATCCAACACGGTTTCCGTGCAAGCCCAAATTTACCGGATTATTTTAGGCATAGGCCTTTCATTGAGGTTAATTTTGTTGCATAGTGTTATGAAACATTGTTATATGTAATTATGTAAGTCTCTCAATTTAATGCAAACTCAATGAGGCTTCCTATACCAACGTTTGTTTATTCAACTCTTTCGAATCGTTTTAAAACAAAAATTTTTCGAAAATTAACTATTATAATAATAATAATTATTAATGCAATTTTTTAATATTTTTTTGCAGGTACTAAATTTGGTTTGTTAAATCATTTTTGGTTCACCATCATCGGACGTGTTGGAGATAAAGTCAAACATGTAAGACTAACATAATAAAAACTATCTAAAATTTTTCAAATTCCTTAAAAGAATTTAGAGTCGAATAAAATCACTTCATTTTCCACGGCAACAAAACCATTGTTGAGCAGTGTAATATATGCGTAACTTTCAAACGACTTGATCCCGAGGTTATATGCATGCAATACATTTCTATGTCTAGAGTATGTTTCATAGTTATGCTACGATACGATAGGTGGCGCTATATTTGCACTATATCTTATGATATCTGAACTTAATAAGAGGTCTTGTGGTCTGAGTTATTCATAAAGTTATTTTTGATGTCACCACATCCCTGTTTGCATATAGAAGTAATCCATTTGACTTTTAGCATAGTTTATAAAGCAGAACGCGCTATAAACTACTTTAAATACCGGAGTGATCTTATTTTCTAGAATTCTCAGCAACGTTTGCATTTATTGACTTCTAAACATTTCAGTTTTAAATCATGTCACTAATTTGTCTTATCCAATAAAAGGACAACGATATAGCGAAACCTCATATCATCTTGCGGCTTGTTCAATACCCAAACTACATAATATCCTTGACAGCAGAGTGAAAAATATAATTTTGTGTAGCTCTCAAATTTGTTTAATGGCAAATGGAGAAATTCAATTAATTTACAAATCCTCCAAAATCTACTACAACGATTATAATATTCCGACTTACCACTATGAAAAGATTTCCTTAGTGGAACAAGAATTAAGAATATTCCCATCCCTTATGATTCTTTTTATCACTGTACTCTCTACCTTGTTCTTCTAAAGGAGACATGGTCTGCCCCTTCGTCGCCTCCCTACCACATCCGCATTGAAGACCTTTCATGCAGAAGCTTATCCATCCATACGCACAAGATGACTTAGCCAGCGGAGCCGCTGGATTTTAATTCTGTAGACTATGTCAATGTCGTCGTAGATCCCATAGAGTTCGTCGTTCCATCGGGTGCGGTAGACGCTTCGCTTGGTATCAGAAGGCTCGGA
Source organism: Chymomyza caudatula (assembly GCA_035041775.1). Lineage (NCBI taxonomy): Eukaryota > Metazoa > Arthropoda > Insecta > Diptera > Drosophilidae > Chymomyza > Chymomyza caudatula. The sequence goes on along the minus strand of JAWNKW010000141.1, from coordinate 1,141,418 downwards.
GAAGCTGTTTCTTAACTTGACGGAGCTGCGTTTGTTGTTCAATGTCATTCGGCATAGTCGTACCAACTTTGCATGGATTCCAAAAACAGACAGTGAATATATTCGACAAAGAGATGATGGTTGTCGATTTGGTGTTAGTGGATCTTTTCCAGTATTGGGCGTAGTGTGAATATCTGATCAATGTTGAACTTACCAGGCCCAAAGCCAAACTGATAGTCTTACATACAGTACGCTCAATAGGGTCTTATATGCGATAGAAAGAACGCTGATACCAAGGTAGTTAGCTCACACCATGGGATCACCCATCTTCAGGGAGGACACCAAGGTTCCAATCATCGGGCATGCACTCATCTAGCTATATTCTGTAAAAGAGCTAAAAGAGCTAGTGCATGCACCTTACCAACTCATTGCCGCCAGTCTTGAACAACTCTGCAGGCAGGCCATCTGCGCCAGCATCTTTGTTGTTCTTGAGCCGCTTGATCGACCTTGGCGACCCTGACTTCGTCAAAGCTAGACGGCGGTATATCCACGTCGTCTTGTACGGGGGGCGTGGGAAAGTTAACTCCTCAGAAAGTAAGCCATAAACTGTGCGAATCTGTGTTCGCCTTACACTAATGCTGTTCGCTGCAGCTAACTATTCTAGTGCATGTGTGTGTTCGCTTTCCTCCTGATCTCCCACTCCCTCATCCTCTTCATCTACCTCTTCTGCTTCGTTTACATCAGTTAGCAGGTTTACTATGCTTAGGTCTCATTTATTGGAAGGCTTGCTGTACCCCTTTCTCCTTTCTTTTTCTCATCATTGCACTAATGCCGGACTTACACTGTATGACACTATGACAGTGTGACGTGTGCGGCAATGGCTGTCACACGTGGAAAGTGTTTACATTGGGGGCACACAAATCATGAGTCACACGACTGTGACAAAGCGAATGAATATGTTTAGGTGTAAACACCTTTTTACATTATGACAGTATGACGCTGTGGCCAGAAGTTCGAAAAAAGTAAACAATGAACAAGTTCGTGAACAAGAACTACGAAAGGAGTCATACGAGAGCGAACATTTAATGTGCATGTCACTATTATTACCACACGGCGCACACAAACATTATTATTCTTTGAATCAATTTTTTTTTTTTTTTTTTTCAAATTTGTGTTTAAATAAGCTGAATTTTTTTTTAAATTCAACACACAAACAAACTTTGTTATTGTCACAGGGTAAAAAGGAACCAGCATGTTCGATATGCTGGCACACCGAAAAATAGTTTATTTGAACCATTTCTCCAAAACTGTCACACGAAGCGTATGACACCAAACGATTACTTGTGTTCACACTGAGAATGTATTCGTTCGTGTGACATTTAGTAACTGTGCCAACGGGTTGGCTGTTCACACTGAGGTATATCCGTGTGACAGCAAAGTGTGACGCTGTGTGCCACAGTGTAAGCCCGGCATGAGACCAAGAGCTATAAAGTGGAGCAACCCGATTCACGTGTCACTAAACCGTATAGATGTGATTAAGAGTATGCACACATCGGTTAGGCACATTTGGCCATATTTATAGAAATCTTATACAACTAGTAAAAGCAGCGGTGCAAATGCAAAATAGCGTTCCCATTGTTCGTACTTATAATTATTATACGCGTCGCATAAAGTGTACTATATATAATATAGCGCAGTTTTTTTTATATTTATAACCCAGCAATGACTAAGAATACGATGTTGACGACCTTCACGAATGATAAGATGTCATGTAAGTCAAGCAATTAAAACCCTACAAGCCGGCAATGATGATGAGGTTTATGATGGTGATGATGATAATGACGTTTACGGACTGACTACTTGACTGAGTATCTAACTTGGATAATATGTGAGTGACTCCCCACATAGGCGACTGAAGCTCATTAGCAAATGTCTGTGGGCTCTGTCTGGCCATAATTGAATCTACAAATAGTGTACATACTGTAGCTAAGAGATACATATTATAAGTATGTATCTATTTGAGTCTGCCTTTTCTTTTTTTAATTGCTTATATATTTAAATGCATCTGAGGCTACCATATACTGATATACTAATGATAAATAACAAAAAAATTATGCCTGATCATGCGGAAGTAATGGCGTCGAGTAGCATAGTTTATAAGGAAGTGCGCCATAATCTAATACATATGTATTTCTAATTGATAAGCTGAGTGCAAGTGCACTCGACAAGCTGATAAAGCTCGAAATATGCTTGCTTATTAGACAAAGCCGAGTTCTTATAGGGCCTTAAAACAAAAGAGGACGTAATTGGTTTTTCGCTTAATATGCGATTGCTTTAAAACAGAGATAGACTAGTATTTATTTGGAAGATACTAGGAGGCTGCATCCCCTGCTCACTTCGCTCGACAACCACCGTGTCCCTCTCGAGGTATTCCCCTTTTCCTGTTTCCTTTCCTCTTTTGCTTCTTTCTCTTCCTTTTCCCCTTTCTCATCTGCTTCCTCCTCTTAATGTTTCTCATCCTCATTTCAAGAGCTATAAGATAAATCAACCGTACCCCTTACGGTTCCCCTTCACTTTCCTATTAGAAGGCGTTTCCAGACTTTGTGCACAGTTTTGAGAAAAAATAATAATAGAAGGCTTTAAGAATTTGTGTAATTTTTTGGGTTTTTGTAGTCCACCAAAATATGACTTTCTTTTTGATAATTTTTACACCGCACAAGCACAGTAACAGTGTGCATAACTGTGCCAATTTTCAATTCGATAGATTTTATAAACCGCGAAATTTGGTCACGGCGAAACGGGGTGAGATATCGACATGAATCGAAAAATCTGCACTTCTCATGGAAATTCCCTAGACAATGATATAAGTTTCAGTTACATTTATTCTCATATAGTTGGCGAAAAAGGGTGCACTAATTATAACTATTATAACTAATTTATGTATATAATAGTTTTCAGGGTTGCTCGAAACATTTCAAATACTGGATAACTTAATTCATCTCTCATTCATATGTTTTTCGAAAATTTTGCTTGTGAGGGATATAGGTAATGATGACGTCATAATTTTATCACATTTTTTTCATATTTTCAAGAGAAAGCTGAAAATGAAGGCGAAGACGATGTTCCACATATGAAAATGGGCTAAAATGTAATGATGTTATACAAAAAGCAGCAAATACTTGTATAGACGTAACATTGCCCGATTTCGCAGCTGTTTTTAAGTCTTTTGGGTGTATTTTCAATTTCATATATTTTATAAGCCAAAAAGCGAGAGTGAAACCATAATGAACGTTTTCATATAACTTTTTGAGTGTTCAATGAGTGTGTCAAAATCTATTAAAGTCTTCATTTCTACACATAGTTACAGTCTGGGCCATTAAGGTATTTAATTATGCGCAGCTCAAGTCTAAAAATCTCACTAATACCTCAACTTAATCGCTTTAAAATTTATTGCCAACAACAAAATGAAACGCCTTTACTTGGCTTAGTTGCATTTTCACTTTTAACATTTTCTTTTGTTTTTCAGTAATTTTCCATTACTTAAACAAAAACCCTTAAAGCTTATACAATGCACACACAAACACAAACACTCATATACACCTACTGCATTGTATGGCTAAACCTTTCAACGAGTTTTTCAGCGCTTTAACCCAAATGCTCATTTGCACTTGACTGCCAACGTCGCGTCGTCGGCCCCGCCCCTCGGGCTAACGCCCTCTCCTCCCAACTTCATGCACTTCTCAGCTTCGTATTTCGTTTTCCGCTTGTGCAGTAATTTTCTTTGTGCCCCTTTCTTTGGTTTTGTAAATTTTAATCAGTTACAAATTTTTTTTTTTTTTTTGTGATTTGTTTGCTTCATAAAACAATAAAGATACAAAAAAAAAAATAAAATATATCGTACATATAAATTTATATGTATAATATGTCTTACATGTATGTATGTATGTGTACAAATGGTTCAGGGTTATTGCCCCCGTTGTCAGTTTGTTTACAGTCTTTCACTTAGTTGCTCATTTTGACGTGAAATACACGTGAAATGGAAAGTCAAAGGCGAATTAGATGTGATAAGCTTTGAAAGGTACATACCTATAAGCAAAGGCAGCCAAGCACTTTGAAACACTTGGGATCTCTACAAACAGAAGTGCTGCACTTTCAATCCGCAATTTTACGGAAAGATTGGAAGAGAGGCATTAAGAAAACAGATAGTACTATTAATAATATCGAATCTTTTCGAATCGATGGTTTGAATCGATTGATAATATCAATACCGAATGGCGCCCATATAAATAGTTTTGCATCGCTATTCATTGCCCTGCAATCCACCATCGAGACAAGATAGACCAAAACTGTCCGAGGCACATTGAACCGACACTTAAATATCGTTGAGTTACGCGATCGAAAGTAAGGTATGAGATTTGTTGATTCTGCGTATTATTAGCACACAAAAGTTAGGAAAGGATGTCACGAGAGCGATTTGAGTACATTTCTGTTTAACAGTTGGAAGAAATATGTAGAAAAGTTCAAAGATCTTTAAGAATAAAAGTACCATGAAGATGTGCACAAATTTCACTTGACTTACGAAAGTAAAAATAAACGATATCATTCGTGAAATCAACAAAGGCTGCAAACAAGCGAAACTCGAGTCAAAGTGTTTCTTATCAGTGGAATTAAAGATTTCTCAAGGAAAAGAATATTAAATCAAAGACGATTTTCTCTGTTAGGACTAGCTAAAAGCTTACTTTGTACTTTGGAAAAGCTGGATCTGGGCTTCGGGTGTATGAAGGGTATGTTTTGGAAAATGAAACTTTTACATATCGTGTTCTACAATGTTTAGATGACGGGATCGAATTGACCTTAAGTATTTGTAAAGTTGTGTGCCTGATATTGATTCTTCTAAACACTATAAGTTCCACTTTTCAGTACACATAATCCTTCAATGCATGCCACATGCACTATCAAATTCATGTCAGAAATATAGGTCTAATTAATTAAAGTAATAAAAATTTATTAATGACTCAATACCTGAAACGTAGTTGACTGTCATTTAAAATTCAAATTGCCTGCATTATTAGAAACAGCCCAAACATTACCCCATATTTAAGCTGCAGCCTATAAAACGCCCACTTTGGCGAACACACACACACTCACCCACACAACAGCACAGCAGAAATGGGTCCAATTCGAGGTAAATGTGTGTCATTTTGGGAACCAAAACATGTGTTGCCGTTTGTATAGACTTTTCAGCGAGTGGGAGTAAGATTTCGAATGAGTGTCTTAGAGTCTATATTTAGAGTACGAACTGTTGCTAGCTGTCTCTCTAAGCTACAAATTTGTTTTTTTTTTTTTTTTTTTTTTAAATAAATAAATAAATGTTTATAATGAATAGATTATACTTTACTATCAGAGCGTGCTATCATCGTCGTAGACGCAGTCGTCATCATCATCATCATATAATCAGCATGCGGCGCACATAACACTTGAGAAATTTGACAAGCTCCATCCGAGTTATAAACGCGCCCATATAGGGCTCAACTCTGAGCAGCTACCAGGCATAGCAATGTAGAGACATACTATATAGTATTCAATATACAAAGCATTATCTTGAGTTTTATGCCTAGCCGTATCAGCGTGTAAAACACGCACAGATATAGTGACTGTCTATAGGTAAGGTATATATAAGTACATATATACATACCTCTATATTCCAACGTCCACTTAAAAAACTATGATACTTGCTGGTATCTGAAAGGCAATTGGCACGGTTGTTAAACTTGCTTCAAATATTTATATAATCGATAGAGAGTAATGACTATAGATTAGCTATAGTTAATATTTTCTGCCAGTAGCTTGTTTCTCGAAATCTTTATGGAAACCAAACCGATAGAACCGAACGTATGTCGTACATTGGGAAACACATATTTGTGAAGGTCAGACTATTTAGCAAAATGTTCTCCTGGGTGTTGCTAAAACAGCTTTCTTCACAATATCAATCGAATATCAGTTAAACTTTTTGTGAAATGATAAAGAAAAATTCTGTTTCTATCTCTCTCTCTCACAAACACATGAAAACAGCTTTGAAACAAAACATGGAAAATTTTGAGTAGTGAATCGCACATCGAATTGCATCTCTCGTAACCAGGGATTCAAACCGTAATCGTAACCGTTATGCAAAGAAACCTTGAATTTTAAAAAAGTAACTGCACCGTAACAGAAATACATTTGTTTAGAAAACCCGATAACCTTTAAACGTTGTATATATCCTTTTGTGGTTCTAAATGCATACGTAACAATGTTATACTCGATCGATTGCAAAACTATGAATAATTCAAGGTAGTGGACCGTGGTTGGCAGCTTTTAAAAAAAATGTGGCATCTCTGGCTCGTTTTTTTTATCCATTTTGCGAAACGCAAACAGAAAACATATGTTTTGCGCAAGTAAAAAGTAATTCGTATAATTAAAATATTACGTTAATTATTAAAACTAGAGGCTTCACCTCCTACTCATTTTGCTCGCCAACCCCCGTGCCCCTCTCGACTTACAGCATATTCCTCTTCCCGTTTCCCTTCCTCCTTTTCTATCATCTTCTTCCTTTTCCTCACATTTCACATTTCTATAGCTATAAGATTAAACAATCCGTTTTACCTTTCACTACGCCCCCTTTTCGCTTCGCCCACAACCCTCTTGCCCCTCTCTATATAGATCATCTTACACTTCCTGTTTCTTTTTCCGGGAATATGCCGAAAAAATAAAAATAAAATAAATAAAAAAATAATAGGCTTTAACTATTTTTTGTCCAGTAAAATGAAACTATCTTCAATTTTTGTTTGTAAAAACCATCATCATTTCAAGAGCTATAAAGTGGAGCAACCAGATTTCACTTAACCGCACACAATTTTGGACTCCGCCCCTGGTTCCGCTCACCAAACCCCGTATCACACTCGAGGTGGAGCATATTCCTCTTTTTGTTTCCCTTCCACTTTTTGTTGTTCGTCTTCCTTTTCCCCTTCCTCTAGCTCAACCGCTATCTCTATCTTCATCCTCATTTGAAGAGCTATATGATGAATCAACCCGATTTACGTTTCACTTCGTCGCCTTCTCGCTTTTCTCACAACCTTTTTGCTCTCTATAGGTAGATTATATTCCTCTTCATCTTCCCGCTCCTCTCCAGTTCCCCTTTTAGTAGGTGATGTCAGAAATAATAATAGTAGGCTTTGAGATTTTGTGTAATTTTTTTTAGATTTACGCTTTTTTGTCCAACAGACTTTTTGCATAGACACCTACCGACCAGTGTCCAGTATGTCCCCAGCAGTATGTCTCTCCCGATCAAGGAAACTGAGAACTAATGTCTGTTTGAGGATTTGACTGTGTGTCTTATAATGTTTCTCGATTTAGAGCTAAGCCGTGGCTAAGCTAATACCTATGCCTTCTCCGTTAAGGAGAAGCGGAACGGGCAAGCATATCGGCTATGCAGTTGCCCTCTTTGCAAGGGTTACAGAGTGTCCAAATGTCGGACATCGTTCCGGAAAAACCCAACTTTGCTTCCCTATCTCTGCAATATTCAACTTGTTGCTCTTTCTAACGCGTGCTTCTACTAGCTTCCGCCTTCGATTAGCGCCTACGCATATGTTTTGAATCTGCCAACACATAAAGTACAATTTCATTAACAAATTTATAAATGACGGCAAAAGCGCAAACATCAAATTGAAAAGAAAAGTAACGCCAAAAAAAATACCGATTTTGCTTATACTATAAAATAAATAAAAATCTTGTTTATTGTACGTTGTATTGGCATTTGCTCCACATTCTGCTCAGTGGTATATTTATTCATTTGTGTCTTGCCTTGATTATCAGCTCTACACTTGAGTTGAATCACCTTTTGACTTTGCACCCATCCAGTTGTTGTGACTATACGGAATATAATCTCGTATCTCTATAAATATGAAATACTTGAAGCCAATTCATAGGCAAATTGTTTTTGACTTATGTTTTTGTAGAGAGACGTAAGACAGCTGTAACAGCAATTTGTGCTCAATATGCAATATGGATTCGCTGCAAGTGGCTGGTCAGAGCACATCTTCCCGAGATCATTTACAGCTGCAAACGCGCGGTTCGAGTTCTAATTTACGCGCAAGTCGCTCACCATCGGCTACTAGAAGCAGCGAGCAAAGTAATTATCCATAACTATCAATAGAGTAGTATAAACCAATGTATACTTATAAAGGTAAAGTCGTCGTTGAGCGACAATTCTTAAAATTTTATGAGAATGCGAAATAGCGATAGAGAGGCGCATTTACATATAACATAAGCTGAAATAAAATGCGCGACACAAAACCTCCCTCATTGAAATTCGCAAGAGAATAAAAAGTTAAGAAGCTGCGCTGCTGACGTCACAGCGACAACGTTACCTTTTTAAGTATGCATTGGTATAGCTTTAGGAATTGCAATTTCTTAGCTTCATAATATAGCACTAGCAAACATTGACTTATCTTATTTACTAATTCAAAACTTTACATACATCCAAACACCAAGAATGCAATTACTGCCTTCCAATACACTCACACTTTTGCTTACTATCATATGTAGTGCTGAAGCTTTTTGTCATATATCACATTAGCCTCATATAAAACAGTGAAAGCTTCTCACGTAACATCGTAAACCGATCTATAGCAATTACAGTCCTATACTAATAGCAGTCATATTAAGAATGATAAAACACCAAAGTGTAGTGAGCTCTTTGCTATTTGTCTCTTACAAGTAGTGAGTGTATCCTTCGGTTAGCGCCTCGGCCTTGTCTGTCCGAGCACACTATGGCTTTCATCTGCAACTGGGACGTTATCAACCGACACTAAACCGGAGAAGTGTTCCCTCTACAACCTCAGTGTACCCTGCTCATTTACTACCAGATTTCGCTCTGCTACTCTGCAAAAAGATGCCGCGTAACTAAATCATTGAGACGAACGCATGACTTCTTAAAAAAACCTTCTAGCAACATATCTGCTTCGGCACATCCCGACCCGCTCTCGCCTTTTCACGTTTGAAAAGGCGCCCGGAGGGCGTAAAAGTCCTCTGCAGGGTCCATCTATAAGCGACTCTTGACTGCAGTGGCAACCCGTTACCGGCTACGGTCACAACTTTGCAGGGATACCATAGTCAGACCATAGTCAATCATGAAGTAATGAAACTAAAAACCTTTTCTTTCTTCTACCCGTGTGCAATATGTGGCTCTTTCTTCAAATTATTTTGCCTTTTATTTAGTTTGAAGAGAACATGTACACGCAAGTGCGAACATTCGAAGCAAAGTAAACCAAAAAAAACCAATGACGGCAGAAAAGAAAAAGGTACCAAATGTGAGCGATACTCGCCCAATTTTTTCATTTTAAGGGTTAACCCTTAATGAAACTAAACATATTGGAATATACATGCATACTATATGTATGTCTCGAGCGCACAACTATTTCTCCACGCCACGCAACAGCAACAAAGGACGAACCTTTTTACGCCTTCACGTTTGTTCTTTTCGGTCTTTTACCAACACATAGAACACATATTTTATGTGCGCGGGACCAACTGGTTTCTACTGGATCGGTCACAATTTTTGCACAACCATTAACACAACACCGCCATCGGTGTGCAACGAGGAAAAGTGTTCGGCTCAGAGCGAAACCGAGTGAGCAGACCGCATTGAAAATATGTGTTGACTGTTATTTTTGCGAACTCTGCTTTGTAATTGACAAAGAGATAGTGGGTGTCGATTTTATAAAGTCCTAGATAGATGTCTTGTATCTGAGCAAGATATATTTGCTGTATGTCGAGCTAAGCCATCGCCCACAGCAGCTAAACTCGGAGGCGATGATCTCTGGTATTCTAAAATAGTAATCCTTAAGATGGAAAAAGAAAGATCGGGAGAGACAGTTATGATGATGAGCAAATTAATCTAAAAAGCTTAATAAAGTACTCCCATTAACAAGTTACCTCGAATTATTTCCATAGTAACTTTCTACATTTAGTTGGAAATGACACTTAAGATACACATTTCAAAGAGCAGGAAATGTATCTATTATTAAATCCAATTTTAGGTCACTAGGCAGGCGCCCATCAGTTGCCCAATTTTAGAAACTCTTACAACCCATCTAAACAAACTAACACACACACACATACACATACACATAGAGTGTACCCTAAAACTATGCGAATTTTCAAAACGAATTGCTTTTGAACTCAAAATAAGAGCTACAAAAATTTGTAGTCTACTTTTGAGCGTTTGTTTGATAATGCTTTGCGCTTGAGTTCTTATAAATTGTTATTCATACTTGTTTTATAATTTTAAGTGTATGTCGACTATTCTTTTATTTATTCTGTTATGTTTTTTTCTGTCTCTTTTATTTTAAACAGCTTCGTAACATTGTGAATGTAAGCCAAAGTCAAACTGTAAACACAAAACAGGCACTAGACACACCCATCTCATGCACACGCACACACACACAAAAACACACATACACTGCCGGCCACATGATTAAGGACACAACCTTTTTTATGTTTACAAGTCTATATTTTCAAAAGTAATAAAGATAACGGACTGAAATAAAATACCTTTGGTAAATAAATCAATTTGCAATGCAGCCAAAAAAAAAAACTAATGATCTATCTGCTTCAGTTTAAAAATGAACAATATTTTTGTGAATAAACAGCAAAAATATCTATCTTTTTTTGGGCCACTTGATTAAGGACACTCAATTTGATTGGCTACAACTTCTAAATTAAAACACATAGGTTATTGATGTAGGTGAACCAATTCATGATTAAAAGCTGTATATATGAATACTCTCATTTATATAGTTATCATTTAATAAATATTTTTCAGCAATCAAATTTAAAAAATTAAAATTTCCAATAAAGGCTTAGTACCACCCATTTTTTGGTCAACCCTTCGCATTATTTCTTCTTTCATTATAATATAATAACATAATATAACCAAATTATACAAGTTATTAAGAAATTCGACTTTTAAAAAGTACTCCGATTTTGGTAATTTAATTTTTTTAAATATAAAAATACAAAATATGTTGTTAATTTATATGCAACATTTTAAAGGATAAAAAAACCAACAAAACAACAACATAACTTCTCACTCATTTAGTATAGCTTTTAAAAGTTGTAGCCAATCAAATCGAGTGTTCTTAATCAAGTGTCCTAAAAAAAAGGTAACTATTTTTAATGTTAATTCACAAAAATATTTTTCATTTTTAAACTGAAACAGATAAATCACAAATTTTTTTTTTCCGCTGCATTGCAAATTGATTTATCTTTATTAGTTTTGCAAATATAGACTTGTAAACACAAAAAATGTTATGTCCTTAGTCAAGTGACCGTCAGTGTATATATGTATATGCATACATTCATACAATTTTAATTGCTTTTGCAAAAACAACAACAACAAAATAGCAAAACTGCAAATATTTTTGTGCTGCTTTCTATTTCTACAATTTCTCGTTCTCTATTTCTTTTCATACACGCTTGCTCTCACTGCATACGCTGATATGATGTGCAGTTATTTAACGGCACAATTGTGCACTCACACACGCACACACACGCACACACACACACATAAGTGACACCTCACACACACACATAAGCGCACGTATAAGAAGAAGCTGTGCAACAATAATAACAACAACAAAAACCAAGCAAACCTTATTCTCAGCAACAGAAAATCGAAAACAAAAGCATTCATTTTATAATTGTTGCTTGTTTTTTAAAAGACAAACGTGTCAATAACACACACAAACGCACACACTCACATACATACACAACGACACTGTATGTGTGTGTGTGTGTGTGTGTGTATGCAACACTTTTTGTTGTTATATGTTTGTTTGAAATGCTTGGCGCTACTTTTTGGGTCTTTGTTGTTATTGCTTGTTGTACCTGCAGCTGTGCGTGCCTCATAACACATCTTAGAGCTTAAAAAGTGACATTCGAAAAGAGAAACTAAGCAAAAAAACCAAACTATCTATGCGCAACAATTCGCTAGTGTCCAGGGAGCGTGTGACATCCGAAACAAACACGCCAGAGGCCAACTCTGCCACAACAGCAGCCATAGCAGCCATAACAGCGCCCTCTACGTCCTCGGCAGCAAACGCTGCATCTGCTACTAACTCTTCGGCCTCCTCCAGCACAGTGGCAGCTGCACAGGCGGCTGTCTACAGCGGCGGCAACACGGTGACCGGCAGTCTGGGTAGCGGCGGCGTGGCCGTGCGCGGTTTCCGCAGTCACAGCCCGTCCCATAGGCGTCGCAGTCGCGAACGCCAAAGACGCACACATGGCTCCGATCAGGGTGGGCTTTTAGCCTATAGCGGACTGGTTGGCAGCGACATTATGAGCGGTAATCTGATCGACAGCGCACTCATTGGCGGCGGCAGCGCTGGCACCGGCAGTGGTCTGGAGGATTCGCGTTTGTCGGGCAATGAGGACTACTGCTACTCATCCTTTGTTTCCGATGATTTTGATGGCAATAATGCAGGCTCATTGGTGGATAGCAGCAAGAAGCTGCATCACAGGCGTCCACATGAGCGCACGTCCAGTGTGCAGGCCATTGATCGTTTAAACACAAAAATACAATGTACAAAGGAGTCCATACGACAGGAGCAAACTGCCAGAGACGGTGAGCAAGAGTGTCTAATGTGGCGTGTGCCTAATAAACTTAAAATTAACATATCATCCGCTTTACAGACAATGTCAATGAGTATCTCAAGCTGGCGGCCAGCGCGGACAAACAGCAGCTGATAAGGATTAAGGTAAGCCTGCTGCTCTTACCCTATAGCTTACCTAGAAACTAAAAAATAACTTCTGCATACTTTCAGGCTGTGTTTGAAAAGAAGAATCAGAAAAGCGCACACAGCATTTCACAGCTGCAAAAGAAACTGGACAGCTATACGAAACGCGCCAAGGACTTGCAGAATCATCAGTTCCAAAACAAAAGTCAACATCGACAGCCGCGTGAAGTTCTGCGCGATGTTGGCCAGGGTCTGCGTAATGTTGGTGGCAATATACGCGATGGCATTACCGGCTTCTCCGGCTCTGTCATGTCCAAGCCGCGTGAATTTGCCCACTTGATCAAGAATAAATTTGGCAGTGCGGACAACATCAATCAAATGGGCGAGGGCGAGCTGCACGGCATGCAAAATGCGGATATGTTGTCCAATACATATACAGCACCAACGACAGGCGGCGGTGTTGGTGGCCTAAATAATATGCCTGCTGGCACTTCGACGGGTTCGGGCAATACGACAGGCGGTGCGGGCAGCGGCACGGGCAAGTTCAACAGCGACAATGGCAGTGAGTGCAGCAGCGTGACCAGCGAAAGCATACCAGCGGGGTAGGTCTATAATACCGTGTGTATAATATAGAGTTTATTGTACCGATTGCCGTTTCCACATCCGCCTTAATGTGCTCACACGAAACATTGGGCTATAAAAGCTTAGGTAGAATCTATTCGAGTGCCGGAGCGGCTTGCACTTAGAGCTAATTGCAAAAGATTGTTAAAACTCGAGGGAAGCTCGAATGAAAATAAGCCACAAGTTAGCTGGCGTGATAAAGCTAAAAGGCAAATTTTACAACGCGAAATTATATGTTAGGATCTACTATCCTTATAGAAGTCTTGTCTTCTTTCTAACTGTAAATACATTCTTTCATTGGAATTGTGGTTTTACGTGGTGGGTCCCGAATCCCTTGTAAGGCCTTGTTGTCTCGAAAGAAACCAGTGTCATAGTTAGTCGCCTCATACGACAAGGAGGTATATTCTGTAACCCGCTCACCAAACGGGGGAAGTCTTGTACTGAAACTATTAAGCGCATAGTTACGTTCAAACACCCATTCCAACCAATGCAAATCTTAGATCAAGACCGGAGCTTAACCGTAGGGTCCAACATCCACACAAATATTCGTGTATACTGTTCGCTTTAAAAAACATTTTGAAACTTTAGGGAATCCTTTTACCATATGACCCAGCGCTACCAGCCAAGATCAAGCGCTCGAAACAACATCAAATGTTTAGCCGGCATTTTTCAAAACCCTGTCTAGAACTTTAAACTTACGGAAATATCTATATTCCGAGCTTATATGTTAGCATCTATTATACACAAAAGCAGCTTACACTTAAGGTTTTAGGATCAAAGCATCTTTCCTCAAGTCTAACCAAAGAGCCTCTATACTTAGTCATATATATCAAATCCGCCACACAAACATCCTCCACTTACGAACTCAAGGACAAGAACGGCTTATACGACACAAGTTCAACCGCTACTAGTTACCAAGGCATATCTATTACATGGTGATGAGCCATCTGCCGGCTCAAGGCACTAAATTTTTTGAGTGTCTGACACAGAGAGTAAGAGTGACATGTGTCGACATAACCACTCTCATTGACGTTGCAACAGAATGAAAAATAGTGCCTTAAAAATGAGCGAGCGTCGGCAGATGGCTCATACCTTCTAATAGACACCACAGTTTTGAAGCTGAACGCTGTATAACAGAATGGCTTGGGCCTAAACAGAGAGAAGTACCTTAGAGAAGGATCAGGGTAACTTCCTTAAGAGAATATAACTTTGGTCTTAAGGAAACATTTTCCATATCCCTACGAAATCAGACTTGTACAGGACTCAAATCGGAGCAAATAAACGTACGATTCTGATTTTTATAGAAAAACAGCTTCTTTTGGACTAAAGATCAAGATTCATACAAAGCCTATGTAAATATTCTTCTGAATGAGATATAGTTATGAATTAGATGTGTCCAAATTATGTAAAACCTGAAACAGCAGCCCGGGAGCCAAAATTTCGTCTGAACTCGTGATTTAGCTCGTGGTGTGCTTTAGTTTGACAAAATAATTGGTACACATATTCAGAATCCCGAGCTGAGTTCTCAAAAAACTTGAAAGCATGCGGTTGAAAGTCCAAATTTCGTGTTTGAGCCTGGACTAAAGATTAGCTAAAAGTACTATATTTAGACAGTCGCGAGCTAGGTTTTAAGAAACCCTTTTGATTTCATAATTAAGCTAATAAAAATTGTTGTTTTTTTTTTGTGTTTTTTTGGTACAGCTCTGGCAAAAGTCAATCCGGTGCAAGCCAGTATCACATAGTGCTCAAGACGCTGTTAACTGAGCTGACCGAGCGTAAGGACGAGAATGAGAAACTCAAGGAGCGCATAGAACGTTTGGAGGTAGGTCGCATATACATTAAGAAGTATTACGTAATCGCTGCACAATATCCTTTATTTGTCTTAGGCAAGCCAAAAGGAATTCAATAGCTTGACCGCGACACTTGAAAGTGAACGCTATCGTGCCGAAGGACTGGAGGAGCAAATCAATGACTTGACGGAATTGCATCAGGTTTGTAGTTTACACAGACAGTCGGTCGTCTATATATATCAGTATATGTGTTTGTAAGTGTGTCCTATTAATACTTGTTTTTTTTTTGCTACTTGCAGAATGAAATTGAGAATCTGAAACAAACTATAGCCGACATGGAGGAGAAAGTACAATACCAAAGTGATGAAAGACTACGTGACGTCAACGAAGTGCTCGAAAACTGTCAAACGAGGGTAAGTCTCGACACACACTCAGTCACAGAGCGACAGTTGCATTACTAACACATATACAAATTGCATATACATATACAGATATCGAAAATGGAACACATGTCGCAGCAACAATATGTCACCGTCGAGGGCATTGATAACTCGAATGCACGCGCCTTGGTTGTGAAACTCATCAATGTGGTATTAACGATATTGCAAGTGGTGCTGCTTCTGGTGGCAACAGCTGCCGGCATTATAATGCCATTCCTTAAAACGAGGTATGCTGGTTTATAAGTATTCTTTTAAGCGTGATTGGTTTGACATTTTAAAGTCTTTTTTAAATCGAATCGCTTTGTCATAATTAGAAAAGGTTATAAATTGAAATTTGATAACATAAGGAATCAGGATTTCTTATTTCTTCTTTGGTCTAAAGTTTTTAAGCTCGGATAAGCTAAGGAATCAGGTTAAATATGTGCCTGAGCTGTAAATTCTACTCGACTCAATATTCGGGAATCAAGAAAATTAGAAATCTTAACAATACAACAGGGTATAATTTCTTGTGGTACGCATTGTGTCCAAACTGCGATCCACAACCTTAAGCTTAAATATGTGTATTTTGTAAGTACTTTGACGTAGATGTGCAAAATGGCTTATAAATGCAAGACTAGGGGACTCCGCCACCTGTTCGTTACGCTACGAAGAGCTTGAAAGTTAAAAAAAGGAAGAGGAATCGATAGAGGAAGGAAATATGTCCGAAGTGAATGGTAAACACAACAGGTTCCGAAGAAGATGAGAATGAACACAAAGCAATAGATAGAGGAATGAAAGGCGTAGACAAATGCACGAGAAAGAATAACGACCAGAAGGATAAGAAAGTGGAAGAGTGTAACCAAGAGCAATTGGTACCGAAGAAGAGAATGAACAAAAAGCAATAGGTAGAGGAATGAAAGACGAAGACAAAGAGCACGAGAAAGAATAACGACGAAAAGGTTAAGAAAGCAGAAAATGAGAATGAAAAGGAATATAACCCAAGATGAAGAGGATTAAGATCAGAATGAGAATGGTGATTAAGATCAAGATGAAGGTTAACTTAACAAGTAGGGGATAAATTTCGGAAAGACGAAGAGGATGACAAAGTGGACTTGGAAGAACTCGACCAAAGACGAACAGGAATGTGGGATAAGCATAAGAATGATGAAGAAGCAGATGAATAGTTATATGGAATGAGAATAAGAAAGATAAAGATGGATGAGATGAGAGGGAATGAGATGAGATGATGAGAATAAGAATGATGAAGAAGAAATGGGCATTTAAAGAAAAAAGTATGAGGAATGAGAATGATGAAGACGAATAAGTTAAGATAAAGTTGAAAAAGACGAAGAGGCTGACAAAAAGGACTAGTAAGATGACATATGAATGCACTATACAAGAGACCTATAAGAGCTATAGAGGATTCCGGAGGATTCTGATTTTGTCAATTCAGAAGTAGTAATGGAAAATAGATGAAATACGTCATAGAAACATCCGATTTTCAATAGTTCCATTATTGCAGAAGAAGACTTGCATTCAATTTTGAATAAGGGCAAAACAACATCGACGCTCTGCATGATTTAGAAGTCCTTCAAAAAATCTTTTTTAATGAAAAATCTCGGTATCTTTTCAAGATACATATTGGTTACAGTGTGGCTTAGAGTTATAGCCGGCCGTCAAAGTTCGATAGCAATTACAATACTGAAATATCGGTTACGTTTGCAATTTTAAAGTCTTGGTAATCGATTTATCAGATATCTCATACATACAATTTAGTTTAAAAACAAAGGGATAAACCGATATTTGTTCGGTACGACTACCAGCCTGAATCGGTAAAGTTTTCGGTTACCTTTCAAATCCATAAAAAACATAAAGTTGTTTCTTTTTGAAAAATTTAATTTTAATTCCCTTGCCTGCGCCCTGGCCGGTCATAGACCAAGGAGACGATTGAAACGCCTCCATCCATGTGATCTCAGAAGTCGACAACTGATATAACAGCACCAGATTTGTAAAGTTTGGACACTCTGCAGTCACGTTTTCGCTGCGCTTCATCAAGCTTGAACGTATTGTATCCTATTAGAGTTATAATATTAATTAAGTAATAGAATTTAAATTTAACAATCTGCCATAGATCACTCTATTAAAAACTTAGTGTGTAGCGATTAAGAATAATGCACATACATATTGGATTATAGCCTTAGTTTTAGCAGGCTGATTGCCATTAATAATAAAAATAAAAAAGTTAATTTTTTAGAGCTAATATGAATCTTGATTTCGTATGAATATACATATCGCTCATAGACTGAATTGAATGTCATAGCTCAAAGAACGTGGTTTTTGAGTTTATGATGTCAATAAATGGTTATATCCTGCTTCATGTTGTGTCAAAATTTCATATAATTATAAAGTATACCCTCCTCGTGAGAAAGGTATATGTCGCTCTTTTTTCTACAAAACAAACTAAAAGCTTTAAACGCGCTATGACAGTCTTCTAATAAATGACCGATATAATTCACCATATATAAACGTGGTTTAGGTTTGAAATTGTGTAGGTTAGGCTAAATATTTGTAAACTATCAGGAATATAGGTTACAAAAATGTAAGTTTTTAGCAAATAGGCTTCAAACAGACTTCAGAAGTCTCGTTAACAAAGCATTGAGCACAAAAGTACAATCATTTCAAACCAATTTGCAGCAGTGATTGAAGTCAATTCTGGCTAGTCCAAAAGTTGTCTGAATTGGCTTATAGCGATTGGGAAACCCAAATGAAAACTGGCTCATCGACTAGAAGTCTCACTTAGTATAATTAAACAAACAATTAACTAATTACTTGATTATTTATAATTGCAGAGTTCGCGTGCTCACCACATTTCTGTCGATTTGCTTTGTCATCTTTGTGATACGTCAGTGGCCGGATGTTCAGGATATAGGCGGCAGTCTGGTGCGGCATCTCAAGCAGTCCTTGGTCGTCAAATAAATCGATATTGAATGTTATTGTATTAAGTTCAGAAATGCATATTTTGTATATAGTTTATATAGTTTATAAAAGCAAAAGAAAATATTATATATATAGCAAAGATTTCTACAAGACAAAATGCATCAACTAAGCATCATATATATATATACATACATATAGATAAAGCAGCTAAAAAAAACTGTACAAAACTATACAACTTGTGAAAATTCGCACATATAAACACACACACACACACGCATGCATCACTACATTAGCAAAATTCTTTATAAACTATTAATTATACAATAATATGTATGTAATTAATAGGAAAAACAAAAAGAAATGAAAAACAATAAGTTCTGCTAAAGATTAGCCTAAATTTCTACTATTTATGTAATATCGTAACTGCAATGCTGACATGTTTTTTGTGCATAACCCAACTGAATCTAAATATACATTAAAAAAATATATTTATGAGTATACATAAATTATTATGTACTATATAAAATATCGACTACTATATATATATATATATATATATATATTTATAAACTTAAATAATAGTTGCAAAACATACGTATATAAAAGTAAAACAAACAGTTTGTATAAATCCAAAATTACTTTGTATTTCATTCGACAAGCTAAAGCAGAAATTTGTTTCAAAACAAAATGTATACCAATAAATTATAGCAATTATTATGGTGGCCTATACAAGTACCAAACAAAACTAGCTTGTTAAAAATAAATAATAATAAAAACATATATATAGAGATATACTATATAACAAAACAGTATGTGTCAGTATGTAGTGTACATTTTGACTTCTTTTGAAAAACAGCTGCTGTCAAACACAGCCAGCGACCAACTTCTACACTTGAAAAACATTTTATTTTAAATAATTCAAAACAAGGAAAAACAAATATATATATACGTACTAAATACGTAAACATAAAGTTACAATAACTGAAGTTTTAATGGCAAGAGGGTCTATTTCGAAAGAGAAAGCTCGAATTACAATATGCAACAAATGAGAAGGAGGGGCCTATGCCTAACCATTTTGGATTTACGATACCATTTTGGATTTTCTAGCACCGTTTTCGAACAATCGGTATTTAAAAAAATTGGAGATTTCGAGAGTTACGAAGTCAGCAAATCTCATATTACTCGGAAACCTTATTAGCGAGATGACTTGTAACTCGAATCGAAGGTAATTTAATATCAAATCAATGTCACCCAGACGGTTTTGGTCTAACTTGTTTCGATTGAGAGTAACAAGGCAATGAACTCAAAAATTGAAAATTCTTCTTTTCTTTTATTCCAAATGAATTAAGTCAAAATTGATAAATTGATTCTTTGCCAATAGTTCAACACCAATTTGAGTAAAATCGCTCGAACATCGAAAAATGCCACAATCGAGAATTTCTATTTTGAATTTTCGTAAAAAAAAAGTCAACAAAGGTCGACGAGTAAAACATACATTTTCCGGTAAATTTTTGGGTCGCTTATTTCAAATCAGGAAACCGTTTTTATATATCTAGAACGGGTTTCGAAATATCGCTACTTCAAAATTCAAATTCAAATTACAGATTTCGAAAGCAAATCGCATATTACGTGGGAGGCTTACGGCCGATCCAGATGAACAGTTACTCGAATTAAAGGAATTTAAGTGTCGCGTCAATAGTTCAATAGAATAGAGAAAAGAATAATCCGGTACCGGGTTAGAGCTAGATATAGAGCACTCGCGCGTGCCAGTCGGTGATACCAAAGGTTAATGCGCTCTCTACCTGGTCTTTCTAACGGAAACAGCAACGGAGCCGCATGCTAACATTCGCTTGACTTTTGTCGTCGTGCCATCGAATGCAGGCGAAGCATGGACAGCCAAAGATCGACGAGAAGGATGAGCGTCTTATAGTGTTTCGTTTGGCAAGAGTGGTCTCTACTGCTCATTTGCCTACTGAAACCAAATCTCCATGTTGGCATTGTTCTTCGTTTTGACGCTGGTGCAAAGGTAGACGAAATCCCCGACAACATCAAAAGTATAGTTTTCGAAGAGTCCAACCGCCGCGTTTCTTTACTCGAAGAGAACACACACTTTGTTTTCCACTTATTTACAACCAGACCACAAAGGCTCATCTGCTCAGTCGAAGAAATGGTAACTGTTATAATTGATGTCGTTTGGCCTTTCGCAACACAATCTCCAATATAAAGGTGAAGAGAACGCAGGAGTGGGCGTCGCCTTGTATCAAGCTCGATATGCAATTTATGTATGTCAAAGTTCGAAAACTTAATTTTTTTTAATTTCAGACTTTCTAAAAACTATTAAATTACTTAACTCGGTAGAAAAATGGTGGAGTAATAAATAGTTTCATGTGTAAAGCCAAAAAATACCGTTATTTGTCAAAAAAAATGGTTGTTTCCCCAGAACAAACTTAAATTGTTTTAAGTTCTACTCGACTAGATTTACAACCTACACTATGTTAATTTTGGGATATATTTCCCTTCTTTTTTTTGTCGCAAAGTGTTCTTCTAGCTGTTAATGGGGCTTGAACTATTCAGGCCGCACGAAAGTAACCAGACGAGCTTTGCGGAACCATAAGAATGCATTCTACGTTTCTATTTACAGGTTAAAAGTAACTACATTCTTTTTTCATTATGACGGAACGGCAAATAGAAGCTCGATCAATGTAAAATGTATCCCCAAGAGGGTGGAAAACATGCTTTTTTGACTCCGGTAGAAGGGTAAAAAATTAAATAGAGTGGAATCCTGGCCCGATGAAAAATTCATATTTTTTGTTTCAAAAGCGACCAAGCGAATGGCTTTGTTAGACCGAAATTAAGAAAATTAAAGGAGGAAAAGAGCAAAAAACCCACTGTGGTCGCATTTCAGCAAGTCGACTTAATGTAACGGCCGAGGATTCAACACTGCTACTTTCAGTCTCTTTGGTTCTCACATTGTATTCACCCAAAACTTTTACATTTTTTCTCTCACCACCATCTTGGTTCATATCGATATACTACATCTGTGCCTATCGATGTTCAACCCAATAACCTAAATGAGTTTCCAACACAATAAACGGGCGTTGGGTTCAAACTGCACTAAATTAAAAGCATATTTACTACATTATCATCTGTTCCCGAAACATAAAAGCCAAGCAAGTAATTTCTAAGTGGCGCTTTTAAGGAGTTTATATAAGTGAAAATGTTAGCTGTAAGCGTATGTGTAACTGAATGTATCCTTCAGCAACAAATGTGAGAATATTTCCGTTCTTTTTTGGAGTTTAAGGTATTCTATCGAGGAACTCTATGAGCTCTACGACGAGATTGGCATACATAGCTAAGCCAATAGCGGTTCCGCTGGCTATGTCATGTTGTTCGTATAGATGAAGTTGCTCCTGCGAGAAAGGTTTACAATGCGGTTGTGGGAGGCGATGAAAGGGCAGACCATGCCTCCGCTGGAAGAACCAGGTAGAGAGCCCACTAGCTACTTTTGGTATGACCGATTGGAGAAGGGGCGCGAAAAGCAGAGACGCCTTGAGGAGAGCTTTACATCAGACCATACCCCGGGTTTTTATGGCCAGTTAAGAAGAAGAAGGTATTCTATAGCGGCCAAAATCTGATCGCTGATCAGAATTCAAAGGCTCGGCGTCACAGCCAATAGGGGCTGAGCCAATCATTCCTGTCAGCGCAGCTGAATTGGTTGGATGGAGAGCAGCCTATACAGACAACATCTGTAAGGAACGCTGGATATAAAGCAATTCCTGAAAGAACCCAATCCAAGGGTCACCAGATATATTCTTCGTCAGAAGAGGACAAATCTGCGATCCCTGGTTGGATTAATCACGGGTCACAATAAATATTGCCAACACTTGGCCAATATGGGCCTCCTTGACGACCCAACCTGCGCTGCCTAGCTTGAGGAAGCCGACTCCACGGATCACTTTCTGTGTCAACGTCCAGCCTTTGCAAGAACTCGGATGCGCATTTTGGGAAGTGATACCCTCAATATGATCGAGGTGTTTACTTTCCCCTTACATAGTCTTCCGGGAGTCGGGAAGATTGTGACAATAGGGAGCCTGTTTAGCAAGCCTACTCTGTCTTCAACTTCTTCCTTTCTCTTATTTCAACTTTGTTTCTCTCTCCGAACTTCCTCTGTCGGGCATGGCTGCCTGGGTGCTAGGGATAGTTTTAACTTTCTCTGATGAGCCATGGCACGCACCACAAATCTAATCTAATCTAATACAGAATTCTAACGTATCATCTGTGGTATTGTCTTTTCAGAACTCAGTTTCTGGAGTGAAAAGTACTCGATGTAAACTCGTAATTTAAAATTCAATTCAATCAAATTTTCAAAAAAATTAGTTGGTTAAATGAAAATCAGCTGTTTGTTTGATTGTAATTGTGAACGAAACAGCGTAAGTTTCCACAGCAGTCATATACGGATTACTAAAAATTATACTTTTTGGTTGCTTTAAAAAGAAAAGTAAATTTTTATATTAATTATTTTTTTAATCAGTTACATTTATTGTAAATCAATTAAAAATTACACATTACACATGCTTATGTTTCGGTTCATATGTCTTTAAATTTAATTGATTTCGTATTACAGCATTATTATTTAATGATTTAGTTTTAGTTTTTTTTGTGAACAGTTTTCATCAGTTGCATTTGTTCCTAATTCAATTACACATATATTTTTTTTTTGTATTTGTTTTTTTTTTTTTTGGATAAATAATCACAAACTAGCGCCGCTTATAATTTATGCCTTTTTTCTGCAAATTTCTACATTTATCGTATTTATTATTATAGTTTAATTATTAAGTTAAGACTGTTGTGCACGCAGCCGCAAAATTAATGTATTTTTTTATAACATAGAGCACAACTTTTTGAACACAGAAGCTGCGCACAATATTATATTTGTTTCAATACGCTAACAGGCGCAAAAATAAACAAATATTTCAATTTGCAAGTAGTATTAAATTTAATATGTTACAGTTTTTAAACTTAAAATTAGTTAAATCAAGCAGAATATACAAACAACAGCATACGGATTTATATGTATATATATCAAATGAAGCAAATGCCAGTTAAAAACATTTGAAACTAGCTCAAGACTTTAAATTATTAAATAAAATATTACACACTTTTTTGTTTAGCTTTTGTTTTACAACTTAATGACTACAATTTTGTGTATTTATATTTGGGTTACGCGTGGTTTAATCAATGGTTTAAAAAACAAAAATTAATAATCAATCAGGTAAATAATTTCAATCTTATACGTGTTAAGGTAGGTTTTACTTTATATTCTTGTTTAATTAAGCCAATAATATGGGCATGTATGTTGTACGTAGTAATATATAATGTATATAAAATAAATCACAATTGGTATATGCACACACATAAATAGTATATGTATATACGAAACATGTCATTGTGTGTTGAGTTGCAAAGCGTGTGTTTTGGGTTTTAGTACATATTATGGCCTAAACCTGTACATACAAATGCCACAACCATATAAACATACATACATATCATATATATGCGCTGCGTAAAAGATAATCGATATACATAAACTCACAAATCAACGCTGAGATACGAATAACTATGGTATGTCGCACATATTGATAGTAAACATTTGTTATTTGTTTAAAGCGAAGCAGCTGGCAAGCAGCTTTAGAACCAAAACTAGCGCACGACTTGGTCTACATGTATAAGCCTATGATAACATCTAATAGATATCTACTTCATATGAGAAACTGGCGGCGATTGGAACTGTCGGTCTCATTGGGCGGCAAGGCAGCTACACCAATGCCACCTTGCGTGGGCGTCTGTATGAATGCCGAGTCTATAGTGGCAGTAGAAGCATCTGCTGTGCCGGGCGTATTAACCGCAATGGGTTCATAGATGGATCGATGCGGTGGTATTTCGTCATCATCCTTAAAGGAGCCGCTTAAATTCGGATTGAGAATGTTATTCGATGTAGGTGGCAGGTCCAAAGCAGCTGTTGCAGTTGCCACATTCGGCAATCTTTGACCAGATTCAACATGTTCCAGAAAAGGTGGCGCTGCCACGCTTATACTCGTTGGCTGTCGTGGAAATAGTATGCTATGCAAATGGAGTAAAGAAACTCATTAATCAGCTGCTTAAATTTTTAGCTAGCAAACTTGCTACTTACCGTATGTTGAAGCGCGACCAGAAAGAGCGGCGTTGCTCGTTCAATTGCAGCGTCAAATGGGCAGGCAAGTTTGGCGTACGATCGAATGGATTGATACGGCGATGTGTGGGCGATTGATGGTCCAAAAGTGCTGTTGTAAATATACACAAATATTATTTTCAATCGGTACGCAAACAAAGATAAGTAACCTAAAAATGTTAATTCTAAAACAGAAATTAATTTTGAATAGCTTTTTAAAAAACTGGCTTGTAGCCAGCCGAATTATAAACGTTTTATACAAAAGTTAGTTAGGAGCTTTCTTAAGTTACTTTTATGTAGCAACTTCATACTGCTACGTTTTTTACTAAGGCGCTTGTTATACGAAGCGAGATTTTCAAGCGAGAAAATATCTCTCACAAAATCTCGCTTGGTATTAGAATACATTCTAATAGAAAGTAAGTCGCATAAGGTTACAGGCGAGAAAACTTACGCCCGATATTACCGTTCCATCAAACGGTCGCTTAAAAATCTCGCTTAGTGTAAAGGGCGCCTAAGTAAAAACACGTTTTTTGACAACATCTTTTAGCAACACTCAACAAAGAAATCATACGACAAACTAAGCCAAATTTTGATAGATAAGAAGCCCTCAGAGGGTTTTTTTTTCTCGAAAATTAATACCCTAACTGAACCGAGTAACTATACTGTCTTAAAATTATTGAGTATATATGGGACGCTTAAAAATTTACTTAATAAAAGGCATCCTATTTCGGATTCCACATTCGCAAAATTTCGTTAGTTGTGAAAACATTCAAAAAATGTCTCTATATATCGAATTCAAAACTGGGGTAAATCTGTCATTGTACGAAATATGCCAACCATTTAACTCATCATCTGAACTATTCTGCGCAGCATCATTATTCGAAGTATCCGCGCGTCGGAATGTGCCATGCCTGGTGGTAGCTGCTCCATTTCCAGGCCTAGACGTTCTGCTGGTGCCAGCTGCTGCATCACCAGTTGCTGGAGCATTATTATTCGGCTGCTGTTGCAATAACGGCGTTGTGTCATCATCCGTATCGAAGATACTATCTAAAGAAGGCTGTCGATTCCGACTTGAACGATTTTCGCCCTTCGTAAAAACCTTGCGTTTGCATATGGGACACACACGACGATTTTGCGTTAACCAAGGATCAATACAGTGACTGTGATACGCTGTTGAATAGATAAATTTGTATTAAAATTGGGAAGTAGCACAAATTTTGATGAAGTAAACTTGCAGAGCTATATCATATTTAAGGTAAAAGTGAAATCAATAATAGTATACTCAAAACTATTTCATAAAATATCTTGGAATCCGAAATTATGCTTGTGAAGTTCGGAGGAAATAACGGAATGTATATACAAAAAAGAGCTGCTTTCAAAGCAAAAAAAAAAACGTTTAGTTATGCAGAGTCCTGAATATAAGGTTAAAACCTTGAAAATGGTGCTTTGGTATCTAATATCTTAAGTGTTCTATCCGAAGCATTTGAAAAATTATATTTTTTAATATTGTCAACTTTATTATGGTCTATCTCGTTACAGAGTTACAGCCACTGATGCTAAATTAAGCTCGATTGACTCTACTCTAGTTTCAATGAAAATTCATAGTTTTTTTGCTTATGAATTTCCTAAAGTTATATGTGTTATCTCTGCTTATCCATAAATATCAAAGAATGTTTCTCATACAAATAATGTAAATACGTGAAGAGCACTTGATAAATCTAAGATTATGACCAACAAATTAAAGCTGTATTCCACTCAGTGGCGAATTTAAGGAAGGGGTTCGAAGGATTACGAGAACAACTTTATAACGTTATACAAGCAGTTTTACAAAAGCCACTTACGATGGCCGCAGGGCAACACGCGCAGCTTATCATCATCGACAAAGTCTTCCAGACATATGACACAAGTATCATACTTAATGCTAGTATTGTTCTTAGTATAACGCAGGATGGGTATCTTTCGTAACATGCTCTTTGGCAAACGATGGCGACGCTGACGACGCTGCTCTCTTATGCATTTGTAGATCATATAGACAACCTTTAAAGATACAACACATTTATATAAGCTGCGTAAACTTATGTACATTTTCTCCTACCATTATGAGAAAACACAGTCCAATTAGTATAGAAAATGGCAATATAAGCTGCGTGTTTATATTGAAGGGCAACTCGTCATTGATAATGAGCACCACTTCGGACGTAAAAAAAGAAAGCAATGTTTTTCCAGTTGTATGACCAACAAATATGGATGGTATATGAATGCCAGTCGAATTGTCTGCAGACATTTGTTCTGTAAGCAAATAAGTTAGTTACTATCAAAAACTCAATGGGTGTTTTACCTTTAAACTTACCCAAATCATCGCCCTCATTGTTGTATATAATAACAGCATAATAGGTGGCATTCTGTGCAACTCGCACCTTGCGCTCGAATGTACAGTCGCCGCCACTATAAAGAGATTCAAAATCACAGGTATGATTATTGATGCCAAATTCGCTATCGGTAACAAATTGTACCATATCACTACGTGAGCTGGCTCAATAGTTCGTTATTAGCTTGAGATGGGTGCTGGTCACCAGTTGAAAGGTTGAAGGCAACCTTTTAGTCTCCCTTTTTGGGAGTAAGCCAACAAGTATACTTATGTATAACTGCTTGTTTGGACCACTTCAAGCACAAAAACAATTCAAAATAGCAAAACGTCCAAAAATAAAGGCACAAAGCGTGCAGCAGAACGCTGTTTGTGAGAGGCTAAGCGTTTGAGTCCATTAGAATAGAATAGAAAATGTGGTGCACATCATATTTTTATGTCGCAGCTAGTCGTCGTTACTCCCCAACGGATTGCGTATTTAATCTCTGCATCTAGATGCAAATGCCTCTAACATAAGGTATTCTTTTCAACATGAAAAGCTCAAGTCCCACAATTTGCGGCCTAAGTGTGTCAGGCGCAGAGCCATCGCTAACGCTAAATATGTTTATGTAGAGTAAGTAGAAGCATGGCAGTGATTTGAATTTTCAGCAGTGATTCCTAACATGTTCATGACTCTATGACGCCATGTACCGTGGAAATGTTTGGAGATTGACGATCGAAACAGAGAAATATCTAGATAGATAATAACACTATCAGAGTGTGCCAGAAATCTCTAGACGGTTTTGCCCAAAATTTCAATTGAATTTGCTTTAAAATTCCGTGGATCAGATGCTTATTTGTTAAATTTCCCATGCTTTCCAAGATAGCTCTGGCACATTGACGAATTGCCTTTTGTTTGAAATTCGGTAAAGAAAGATACCTCGCATACCGAAAAAATTAGCCTATGAAGAACTCGAGGCTGCAGTATATACACTCAGTGGAACCGAGTCCTGTTGTGGTGCCCAGTCGATGCCGATGTAACTGGTATACTGCCTCACGAATAGTCTCGGAAGAGTCGATAAGGTTCTCCTTATCCTCCTTCGCAAACTTTAAGTCCCCAGGGCCCGACGGGGTGTACCCAATTATGTCCAAAGCCCGCTCAATAGTCAGCAACATGCCTATCTAAGTGGCAAGTCCTGTGAGTCAGCTCTTGACGATATTGCTTGCAAACGCTCTAATTTGCTAATTGGCTCCTAATGAGCCATCGCACCCAGCTCAAATCTAATCTAAGACTATATATCTCTAGTCCAGGTATCGGCAACGCAGCAAATAAGTTGCATAAACACTTATATATATGTGAATGTGCTCAACATATTTACAACTTTTCTCTGCTCATATACAAATACTATTGCAGCGACTCAAAATTTCTCCTGCTCTAGACGCTAACAAGAAAGATGGCATATACCTAAGTATGGCCCGAAGGACCAGTCAAACCTACCGCGATATTATTGCCACAAATTTGGCTCCGGTTGGATAATTAAGGCGTGGCGGATTATGGATACTCTCGCACGCATAATCTGGCACCGAGGGTACCGCAAACACTTTGATGCCATTTGCCGGCAAGCTAGGTCCAAACTGTGCTGGCAAATCGTTGTACTCCTCAATTAACTGTAATTAAAATGTATTAGCCACAGATATTATGCATATAGTTAATAAGGAATGGAACTTGCCTGATTTGTCTGTCGTCTATAAACCAGCACATGGCCATTGACTGTATCAGAACAAATG
Source organism: Chymomyza caudatula (assembly GCA_035041775.1). Taxonomy (NCBI): domain Eukaryota; kingdom Metazoa; phylum Arthropoda; class Insecta; order Diptera; family Drosophilidae; genus Chymomyza; species Chymomyza caudatula. The sequence continues at coordinate 1,112,559 of JAWNKW010000141.1, read as the reverse complement.
AAACAGAATCCCAGCAATGTCAGTTCCAGTATATAAGCTAATTTATTGGCCATGTTGCTGTTTAACAGTTTATATATGTTGCAGTGTCTATTGTTGCTACTGTTATTGATGTTGTTGTTGTTGTTAGGATGAGCGTCAGATGTCGCTTAAGTTGTTGTTGCTGCTGCTTTTGTTGTTTTTGACTATTCGAACTATTTTCATGTCTCATCTGTTATGTATGAACTGCAAATAGAATAGCAAAAACAGATGTTACTCAAATATATACTAAGAGACAAATTCAATTATGACGAGCAAACACAAAAAACAAGCTCACAAGCAGCAAAAAAACAAACTCGTGAGCTCAAATCAAAGAAGCAAACGCTGATAAGATAAACTCCCTTTGATTCTTTTTGTACATTCTGCTCTGCAAGTTTATGCTCATAAAACGGGCTTTAGATCTTGCAGATACATCTGTGTATCTACATTTCTTAGAAATAAGCGTTATCACATCTTCATTGATATGCGACTGCTGCAACAGATTCCTAACTTGTAAGTGCCCCCAAAATTGGTAAGAGTTATTTGACTACGTTACGGAATTGGTTGCAAATTTATGTGGCAACGTTCATTGAAAATAAAAATATGTCTAATTTTCTAATATAATTTAAGCATTCTGATTCAGATTGCAATGTAGTTACCAGCAACAAAAAGGGTCACTTTTGTGTGAATCCGTTTTTATAAGCGACCTTATCTGAAATGCCTTTGTGTTCGAGGTAAACAAAAGTCAGCTGATTGTGATGCAACTCTGAATTCTAACCATTTTTTTTTGGTTGTAACTGCTATAAGAATGCAAAACAACTAGAAATCTGGCAAATAGGATTGCAGGTCTTTAAGCAATAGACCAAAAAACTACCAATCGACACTATATATCCTACTGATTATGCTTATTTTAGAGAAATAATGATATAAGAGCGGCTCAAGAACAATAAAGCAGCTGGCTCAGATGACCTGCCTGCTGAGCTGGAACCACCAGCACCAGCTCTTTTGCACAATATGGCTAAATAAGAGCATGCCCGATGATTGGGACCTTAGTGTCCTCTGCCCTGTTCTCAAGAAGGGTGACCCCAAGGTGTGCGATAACTACCTTGGTATCAGTCTTCTTTCTATCGAGCGTACTGTGCGAAAGGCTAAAGCCGTTTACGAAAGAACCATCGGACCTTATCAGATAGACCAGATATTCACACTACGCCAAATCATGGAAAAGACCCACAAATACCAAATCGACACCCATCATCTCTTTGTCAATTAAAAAGCAGCATTTGATAGCCATTTGAGGGATCGCGTATATGCCACAATGTCTGTGTTTGGAATCCATGCAGAATGAAAGGAAAGGGCTTCTCCGAGCCATTTGATACCAACCGAGGCTTCACACAAGGCGATGACCTCTTCTGCGACCTCTTCAACCTTTCGATGGAGTATGTTTTGCGAAAGTACATCGGAACGGGGCCGTATTCTATAAGTGCGTCCAGTTGCTCAGATGATATCGATATCGTCGTGCGTACTAAGCGAGTAGTTACCGGAGCCTTTGCGGCTATTGAAAGAGAAACTGCCAGAGTGGATCTGGTGGTAAATGAGAGCAAGACAAAGTATATGCTTTCTTCGAGTAGAGATACACAGCGGTTGGACTCTCAGATTGATGTTGAAAGCTATACTTTTGATGTTGTCAAGGATTTCGTCTACCTTGGAACCACCGTCACAATGAAGCACAATAGATGTTACTTTGGTGTCAGCAGGCAAATGAGTAGTAGAGACCACTCTCGCCAGACGAAACTAACACTCTATAAGACGCACATTCTTTCCGTTTTGCTTTATGGCGCTGAAGCTTGGGTGATGTCGCAGTCGGATGAAAATGCCCTAAGTAAGATCTTTGGTACTCTACGCGTTGGCAACGATTGATATAGCTAAGCGCATTCAAATCCAGCGGCTCCGCTGGCTAGCTCGTGTTATGGATGTCGAAAGGAGGCGACGAAAGGGCAGACCATGTCTCCGCTGGAGAAGCGGAATTGGTGGTATCACCAATTGGAGAAGGCGCGCGCAAAGCAGACACCTCTCGAAGAGGAGCTTTACATCAGGGCGTAACCCGGTAACGGGTTGTTATGGTCAGCTAAGTAAAAATTTCAATAATTTACTTTCTACTTTATGTGAAGCAAAAAAAAACTGCGAGTTTCATTTTAAATAGTTCCCCAAAGGCTTAATTAAGATTTGTATTCTTCTAAATCTTTAAAGTCCCTCAGGAGCCAAAAAAAAATAATCATATAATTTATTTCCTCCCATGAGTTTCACTCTCTACTGATAAAAAAATAGGAACAACAAGCGAGATATGTTAATTTTTCGCTACTTAAATTTACTAGGTTTTTCTTCTAGTTTTACTTTTTACCATTTGCATTTAAAACACATGACGAGTTCGTTTCTCAGAGCGTTTGCGATCAGCTGATTTGTTTGTTGACGAATCACTGGAGCTGACACTTTAAAACGATTGTTGATTACTGTAAGCTACAAAAACAAAAAAAGCAACACAATTAAATGCAATTGAATTATATTTAAAAGTTGTTGTGTCATGTTCTGGCGCTCTTTTTCCGTCTACGCAGAGAGCTTATGTAACGTGATCAAAGAGAACGCATGTTATTGACGTTGTTGCGCCTTTTCCAGATTGAGCTTAATTTTTATCAATTGATATTTTGCAACATTTATCAATTATCAAGTACATTTAACCGGCAGAAAATAAAAATATAAATGCATTTATTTTTGAATAGCAAAAAGGTGTCAATGACATGCGCTTGGCGCTCTCTAGTATGTTGTTTATTTAAGAAATGCAAATGCGAAGCTCCCGGTCATCAAGCGTTTAAACAGCCGGCCACATATACAGCTGTGTTCACGAAAATAGTAGTGCAGTTGAACCTTTATTATTACCCGGTTAAATCAAATGATAAATACAAAATTCCCATAAATAGCTAATCAAATAAGAATGTGTATATATTTTAGAGAATATCAAAAGTTTTTTTTAGTCAAAAACTCTTCTTCTTTCTTCTACTTGGGCTAATTAAAACAAAATGTCCAAAATTGGGCTGTTCATGAAAATAGTAGTATTTAATACAAAGATCACAACGAAACACAAAACGAAACTTAAAATAACCTTCATTGTACATGTTCTACATGTTTGGTAATGCTTAATATTTGGTTGGGAACCGCTTATTGCTTATTACAGTCTTGCACCGACGTGGCATGGAATCAATAAGATCCCGGCAACGCTTCAAAAGTATTTGAGCCCATGCTATTGCACCACTTGCCACAGCTGAGCTCTGCTCGAAGGATTTGCTTTTCCCACAATTCTCTTCACGTCTCCCCACAAATTTTCAATGGGATTAGGATCGGGCGACTGAGCTGGCCATTTGGTGGACGAGGAACATACTGCCGGGAACCTGTTCCACCAAATAAAACTATTTTCTCTCTCGTCAGTCCACAGTAACATATTGTTTATGTTACTGTTATGGCCCACTTTTCAGCGGCCACGTGCTTTCGGGTTAAAGGGGGAACCTTTCTTGGACTTCTTGCATTTAAATTATTTTGAATAAGTCGACGACGAACTGTCACATCACTGACTGACAGATTTAAATCATTTTTTATCATATTTGAGGCCGCTGTAGGCTTCATCTTGCAGTATCGCACAATTCGTCTATCCTCTAAAACTGTAGTCCTTCGCTTACCAACGCGATTTTCAGGCTTCTTCTTATAGTTAATGGCGTTAAATACCATAGTAGCAGTGTATCCAACTAAGTTTTCAATTTCTTTATAAGTCTTGCCTTTATTTCTTAGACTAACTATTAGGTCCCTTTTCTCGACAGAGCAATGCTTTCCCCTACCCAATAAAAAAAAAAGTATTGGAATTACCATAAATTTCCTTGCAGCAATACTATTTTCATGAACACAACTGTAAGTGAATCACCAGTTTAAACCTACGAAGCACCTGCTCCCCCGTGTGGTGAGCGGGTTAGGTCTTAAAAGAGTTGTGCGCAGGGTTTGGGACCCACCACAATTCCAATGAAGGAATATATTTACATCAGGCCGTAACCTGATAACGGGTTGTTATGGCCAGTTAAGAAGAAGAAGCACCTGCTGATAAGGGAGCAGTTGTTGAATAAATTCCGAAACGTTAAATATCCATACACGACTAAACATTTGCTATTAATGCTAAATGCCGGGCTAATTTACAGCAGCAACAAAATGTGTAATATGTTTATTAGAAATACTATAATAATATGCGTTCTTGATGATAATAAATTTGGCACACATGTGTGCAAAAAAATGTCACTAATATGTGCTAAATTAATGATTAAATAGAGACAAGCCAGCAGTTACAGCGAATTTGAAATACACTTGCCGTAGAGTGGACGCGTTAAGCACTACGGGACTGGGGCGAAAAGCGACCGATAGCAAAAATCGTAGGTGATATCAGGCCTGATTTGGTTCTGAGTTCATGTGATAGCAGACCTGATTTCCTTGTAGAAATTTAGAAAAAATATGATATCATGGCTATCATGGCAGAAGATATTAGTGATACTTTGGGTGATTTTCTTGCAAATGTAATAGATATTGATCATTAAAAGTCGAGAATTGTGCAGCTTAAGCATATGAGGAATTACTTCCACCTTATGACATCACTGACCCTATCTCAAACCCCAATTTCCATTGCAAATAAACTAAAAAAGCACTAATCGAAGAATGGGTGAAACTCCCAAATCACTCCGTAGTTGGTTTGGTTGGCCATAACAGCCCGATGCCCCTACTAATCCTATCTGCATTAAATTTAATTATTTGGTATGGTTCTAGTCCCCCCAGGAAAGAGGACATCCTTCTTCAAGTTCACAGAGCTGGAGCTGGTGATGCCCAGCTTGTGCAAGTGTCATCCTGCAGTGTACAATAAGCAGACCTGTCTAAATCCTCACACAATTCTTCACTAGTTGTTATATTTTCTTGAACCTATTTAAGTTAAGGGAGCCGAGAAGTGGCTTGGCCTGTCTAAAGACCGATTTCCAATTCCACAAAAGGGCTCTGGCTCTATTATGGCGTTTGCAGCGCCGTCAGTTGCTAGCTCGTCCGTAAGCTCATTCCGGGAATGCCGGTGTGACCCAGGACGTATCTGGAGTGAAAGCTTGTTACGTTTTCTAAGAAACTCCAATTTAAATCGCGTTTTCCGAACCATTTTGAAGTTGATGCTAGTTTCTGCAACAACTTAAATTAAACTTGACCTCCCTGCTCTTGTCAGTTTTCGCTGTTAGCGAGTTTGAATTTTTTCTACTGTTTTTAATACAGCGAATTATTACTTAATTTTAAAGTACTTTTCGTACTTGAATTCAGTTTTATTAGTTTATTCTGATCAATATATCGTTAATCGGGAGTGCGCCAAAAGCTGTTGTGAACGATTTCCAATGTTTCTTAGAAGAAATCTTACACACCTACGGACTATTGTTGGTTTGACATTCAATTAAAATAGGCTTCTGACACATCATTAAATAACAAGTAAGATATTTTATCAAAAACTTCTGTTACGAGCGTTAGTTCCGCTAACAGCCATAATAACTCTATAATTGGCAGGTTATTGGTCATTTAAAGACGTGACCAAACCCACTTAAATAAACTCTGGCCTATCAGTTTTATGTGCTTAGCCTTGGACTCAAATAAGTGTACACTCTCCGAAGAGTATACAATAATACGTCACCAATTACACACACTTGCCAATGTGCGATAGCCATTGGAAAACGGTATTAATGAGAACGTGACTTTATTTTTTGTATATATAGCGAAATAAATAAATAAATAAATAAATAGGCAAAGCAAATTGACAAAACAATAGAACCAGAATAATGTCTGGCTTGTGTTGTTTGGATGGATGTCTTGATTTGGAAATGTAGCTGTAGTCCCAACTGAGCGCGTGGCTGTTTGGAACGATAAATTATTGTGTTGTATATACACTTACACACATATGTTTGGATGCACTTGTGAAAGATTGTATTTAGCTACGGCCAGACAGCCAGAAATAGTTTAACAGAAAACAGCTCAGACTCCAACACGTATTGATTGCACTGAACGACAATTATGACAAATATTGTGTGTAACCGACACAAAATTATTTGAAGGAACATGCTTTCGTAAAATAAAAGTTGAAAATTTGTATGTGGGCATTAGCATAAAACTACCACCACGACGGAGAATCGCTTTTCCCAGGAAAATAATGATCAATAACCTGATCTAGTACATACATACCATAACAATTACAAGATGAAATTCGTCTGCTGGCTGGTGAACTCAATTTTGCGTGGTCACAACCTTCCTCATTGGTCCACCAAAAAAGAGAGTCGACAGACGAACCTTACTTTGTAATTCTTATACAAAGGCACATACAAATCGTGGAATAGAGTTAGCTGGTCATATCCAAAGCGAAGAAAACTGGCACCGAATCAGTAGATAACTACAGCAGAATCCACTCAGCATACGTGCAGATCAGGTTTATCAACAAAACATTCTTAGTCAAGCAGTACACAACAATTGGCAATGTACGCGGAAACACTAGCTTCTACCACCCAGAGATGAGAAGACTACGGTTTGACACAGAGCTTTATGCGCATTTGTTGCCCCCTTAATAGTGTAAGCCACCGACCGTGGAGTTCCGAGACCAAGAATGCATCTGATAGACTCTTATTCCAATCTAAGTTAGGCCGCATTGCGGAAATCAACTTATTTAGGTATTTAGGCCGCATTGCGGAAATCAACTTATTTAGGTATTTACACAATATGGATATTGTGTGGTGAGCCGAATGAGGCGACTACCAATGACACTGGGTTCTTTCAAGACCAGTAGAACAACCCCAGACCTGAAAAGGGTTGTGCTTAGGGTTTGGGGTCCACCACGTAACACCACAATTCCAATGAAACAATGTATTTACATTAGGACGTAATCCGATAACGGGTTGTTATGGCCAGTTAAGAAGAACAATATGGATATAGAATACTATCTGGTTCGATATTCCCATTTGAGAATTGCAGCATCGACTAAATAAACGAACTCAGATGTGTACCGGGTCACAAACAACAATACCGGAAATTACCTAGCGGACAAACTAGCAAAAATCGATGCTCCGAACTCTATAAGGCCTAATACACTATTAAGAGAATAAGACAGATGGGCTTGCACGCTAGGCCTCAGACAGGATAAGGATATTGACTCTATTGACTAGTTAGTAGTACTTGAGGAAGATTCGAATTACCAATTCTTAGGTTCTCTAAAGTCGAGCACGCAGAGAAGTAATTCTGTTGGCATATACTTGTGGATTGTGATATGGCCTAGCGAGAATATGAATTTTTCTTACGCGATCATAGAATCAAGATTCTATATAATTGGACACACTTTGCAGAAAAGGAACTGAGATCCGAAATACGCAGAGCACTAAATATATGTACTATGTACTTATTTACACATTAAAGTTCCATTTACACAATTTAAGCATGTGTCACACAGCGTATGATTTAGATACTGGATTGTTAGTATTCAAGTTATTTATGTGTCTGCCCTTAGCTTCTGTTGTACTTTTTGAAATGGCTGCTAATCAGCGATGAATCATGAATGCACAATTAATCGGGGAGGGGGAGTAGATCAATTAACAATTAACAAACACCATATTTGAGGAAACTGCTTCCGCTGATTGCCAAAAACTATTGTAATTAGCATTTAATCTTTTCAATGCTTCTGTGGCATACACACTCGGACATAAGCCTACCTTGAACTCTAGGAAAAGGTCCTCCAACCCGTAGGCTTCAAGGCTTAACAACAACTTTGCAATTAATTATTAGTCACTTTGTGAATCCGAAAAAACAACAAGATGATAAGCAATGGTCAATCAACAACAGGTGAAATACTTGTAAAACAGTCTAATTTAAACAATTGGAAAAACTAATTGCGCCTGCTTTTGTTATGCTTTGCCTGCGCAAGTGTGCGTGTGCTTTTGCATGTATGTATGCATTTAATTAACACAGCAACAAACAAAGCAGCTGACTTTTTTTTTGCCAATTTAATAATGTTCAGAATCGATGCATATAACAAAATTTTAACTGCAACTCACACGAAAATTGTTTATAACACAATTATTTTATATATTTTAATACGATTTGCTGCAGTTATCTTTGCTAGTCGTCGGATTTATTCAGAATTTTTCATTAAACACTGCCCCCACTCGTTCGCTTAGTTTGCACTCGTACTCGTCGCCATCGCTATTGCGTTTTAGTTTGTTTTTGTTTAAGGCCTACCGCACAAACACGCCTGCTTCGGTTTTTAAATGTCAGTAATTTCGACGCGGGTTGTTGTAAGCATTATATATTTAAGCATTTTGCTGTTTTGTTACTTTGTCGAAAAGTGTTAATAACTTGTAAGTTTAACATTCACGCGAAAGCCCAGACAAAACCGAACAAGGTGAGGAAAATAAGCTAGAGATGTAAGAACAACCATGCTATCGATAAATGTTTTGCTGTTTAATCGATTCACTAAATTATCGTTGTTGGTTTTCTTATCGGCGCTGGTTACTGGCCAGAATTTTGCTTTAAAAAGCTTTTAAATTAGATCCATGCAAAGTGCGTTGTATGGGATTTAGTGAGTTTAGCGATTTTTAGTCAAATTTCAGCTTGTCTTAAGTTTTATTTTGCATTAAGACTACCAACAAATATATGTGAGCATTCCATTAAATCGAACCTTGAAAACATTTTTGAATAAATCTACATTGAAATATATGGAATTTGAATCAAACTTCTTTAGAACACTAATATTTAGTAAATATTTGGACTCAACATTTTGGCTACCAAAAATTGGTGTTTCCTGACTGAAGATTAATAATTGATCATAATTCATTATGCTAAGAACATCATCTAGAATGCTTAAGAGGACAAAGACTAAATATAATTCAGTGCCAAATACAAACGCCAGAAAAGCAAAAACTCACAATTTCATTTTGAGCAGTCAAAACTGGCGACAATCTTAATTAACGATTTTGCATAAATAAAAGAAATGCACAACAGCAAATCTTACTAACTTACTTAACTGGCCATAACAACCCGTTACCGGGTTTCGACATGACTTAAAGCTCTCCTGCAATTGGTGATACCAAAGGTAGCTAGGGTACTCTCTACCTGGTCCTTCCAAAGGAGACATTTCGTCGCTTCCCTTCGACAACCGCATTGAAGACTCTTCTTGCAGGAGCTGCTTCATGCATACGCACATCTTAATTCGCTTGACATCATTCTTCATTGTGACGGTGGTGCCAAGGTAGACAATCTGAGAGTCCAACCGCTGTGTTTCTCTACTCGAAGAAAGCATATACTTCGTCTTGCTCCCATTTACCAGCAGACCCACCCTGAAGGATTCTCTTTCAATATGCGTATGCAAGCAACTGGACACCCTTATAGCATACAGTCCCGTTCCAATGTACTTCGGCCTTTCGCAACACATTCTCCATAAAAAGGTTGAAGAGGTCGCAGGAGAGGGCATCACCTTGTCTGAAGCCTCGCTTGGTATCAAAGGGTTCGGAGAATCTCTTTCCTACCTTGACGGAGCTGCGCGCGTTGCTGAACGTCATTCTGCATAGTCGTATCAACTTTGCAGGGATTCCAAACTCAGACAGTGCGGCATATACGCGATCCCTCAATGGGCTATCAAATGCTGCCTTATAATCGACAAAGAGATGGTGGGTGCCGATAAAACCACACTGATACAAAAGCAAATCATTTTGATGTAATTGCATTGGTTTAATGAGCACGATTATTGATTAACAATACGCTTGCATATATAAAAATAAACAACCAGGTAGCAGGCTCATCAGTTTTAAAAACGTAGGTATGCATATGCAGCTATCATAGAGCCTATTTAATCCATAAATACATTTTTCCTTGAATGGTATGCTTAACCGGATTAATTTTCTTCAAGATTTTGGTCATAGTCTCCACTAAGCGGTCACTGGAGACGCCAGTCTTTTTATTTTTAAACTTTGTCAACAATTCAGTAGCAGTCAATGGCTTGCGTTTGAGATAGCGACGCACTGCCTCCTCGGTTATGCCATAATCCCTGCACACAAAATTAACAAGTTAATACCGGTTTTTGAGTTAGATGGATCAAAATACTTACTCCACTTTATTGCTAACCACACCAGCGAATGTCGACGGCAACGAGGTGCTGATTTCGTTTTTAGCACGTTTTGCTGGCGTGCTAACTGGACTGTTGCTGGTATCAGACCCAGTAAGATCACTGGGCAAGCTGTTAACCTTACGCTTTGCCTCATTGGCAAAAGTTGGCGTGGCCGAACGTGATTTATTTGCATTGCTTGTGCTAGCCTTGGCATTGGCAGCAGCATTATCCTTGTCCTTGTCTTTGGCATTATTGGATTTCTTTTTGGCAGGTCCATTGCTAAGATCATCTTCGGAATCGCTGCTATCCGAGCTAAAGTCTGTCGATATGTCGCTACCATTGGCCTTGGCTTTCTTATCCTCTTTTGGTTTCCTTTTCTTTTTGTCTTTAGCAGTCTCATCCTTGTTCTTTTCCTTTTTCTTTTTCTCATCATCATCCTTGTCAGATTCATCGGATTTCTTTTCTTCATCTTCCTCTTCATCGGAAGTTAGCAGCTTACGCAGAGCATCTTCTTCGGCCACGCCTTTCATATCTTTAACCATCTTAGACTCTGGATCTGGCTCGCTAAATTCGGAATAAAAATAAAATTAAGATACAAACATTCCAGTTATTATAATCACGACATACTCTTCACTGGAACTGGTGTCGTAGTCCATTTCGCGTCCCTCTTCATCTCCATCATCGGACTCCTCAAATGCTTCGTCGTCAACATCACGCTTTTTCTTCTTTTTTTTATCTGCACCCTTTTTACCCTTTCCCTTTTTGCCACCATCATCTTCACTGTCCTCTTCTTCTTTCTTTTTCTTTTCTTCCTCCTCATCGGAGTCTGATTCATCCTCGGAATTAATCCACTCATCCATGTCTGTAATTTTTAACTCCTTTGATTTCTTGTTCGCTGCTTTGACCAGTTTGGCTTCCTCAGGATCCTGTTCCTCTTCTTCGTCACCACGCAGACGTTTCCGCAACATAAGCGAAAAATAATTCATAACTTTTTTTCTACGTCCAAATTCGTGCTCGGCCTCTTCTGCCGACAAAGACTTGTAACGTTGTATAGGTTGGAAATTGTACCACTCAGTTAGGGGATAGGCTTCTATAGCTCCATCCGGCGCATGTGTAAAAACATAAAAAGCTGCATTTTCGCCTACGCCACCTTCTCGTATACCCTTGAATTTTTTGCCCGTTTTGCCACCTACTTTTAAGATCCATGGCTGTGCCTCAGGTCTATATCTGCGCGCAATAATTCCAAACTTTTTGCGACGAGCTTCTTCGCGCTGATCACGATTGTATTCTGATCCGGCACCAAATTTGGGCAAATCTTCATCAAGTCCACGAAATTCTTTCATGTTGTTCTCGCGTTCTAATTTCACATTACGCCACTGAGCAAAATCCACATTAAGTGTGGCATTGAAACGCATAACATGATGCTTCTTTCGCATTTTTGGAACTCGAATTTTGAACTCCTGCACATTGGCTGCAGCGCTTGATGTGGACGACGCTGACACTGCGGCTGCTGCAGACGTGGTACTGGCACTGCCGCTAATGGGCTGGCAAAAAAAATTGTCATAAAGGTGCAAGCTAAATACGTTTTGTCTTTAGACTTACCGCTGATTTCGATGTACTTGTCATTGCAGATGCGAACGCCAGTATTTATTTCGCGTATAAAATTGAATTGAGATATTTATTATACGCTTTAATCAAGTTCCAAATTTCTGCATCTAGCAACAATTTTTGGTAACAGTGGTGATAGTAAATGCGATAGCCATATCGAAAATTTCAATATAAATGCTTTTATCGATTAAAATCGCAAGCAATAAAGACAATGCGCATCGACAGGCGCAACGATTAAAAAACAAAAACCAGTGTAAACTGGCCATACAAAAGTTATTACTGATGACCTATTCGATAAGTTTATCGAGCATTTTTAACTAAAAAGTCTATCAATCAACGTTCCATCACAAAGTCTTAAGACGAAGAAGAAAAAAGCCGAAACAAATTTAAAGCAATTTGAATTTAATTTGTAAGAATGTCCAAAAATACGGTGCTCACCGATGAGCAAACAAAAACGAACGCACGCTTGGAAGCGCACATGGTCTATATATGTCCAGAGTGCGGCAAAGCCTTTCGCACCCAAGCCGAGTGGCGTCAGCACTTAAACTTCCAACATGACTATCTAAACAAAACCTACAAGGACTTCAATTTCATACATATTGACGAACGTTTTCACGAATGCCAGCTATGTTTCAAATGGGTGGAAAACGCACACAAGACCATAGCATTGCTGCAGTATCACTACTTTATGCATCTGGATCATCGAGAGACCTACCGTTGTGTTCACTGTCGCATGGCCTACACAAGACGTCGTGCGTTAAACACGCACCTCCTGGACACTCACACACGGGAAATCGAGCAGTATGAAGCAAAGATGCGACAAATAAAAAAGAGTCAGGAAGAAAAGAATACTACAAAGCCAACTATCAATAAATCTGCTAGGCATGATGTAAACCAAATACAAGCACGCAAAAGTAATGATCTCTTACAGAAAGCCTTGCTAGACATTGATCTGGGGGCTGAAGTACGAAGTCCCTCACCAGCAAAGTTCCCAAAGTCCAAACCCAATGCCAGCGAAATGGCTTTGGATCGCAGTTTAAACGCATATGAAGATATTGTGCGCAAGGAAGGAAGCCAAATGCCTTCCGACTACGAAGCGGAGTTGGATGCCTTGTGTAAAGAGTTCTTCAACGAGAAAGTTATCCATAGTCCAATAAAATCCAGCTTATCGCCAACCAAAACTACACAGAACCAAAGCAACAAGGAAGTGGTATTTATTGAAATCGATGCACTTGGTGAGGATGAAGTTGATCAGCTAAAAAAAGAAATGAAACCAGAGATTTCAGCAACACAACCTGCAGCCAAACGAAAGCGCATCTCTAAAACGCCCGAATGCGAATCGGATACGGAAATGTCGCCCGATGGCTTAATGAAGATGATCGTATTTTTGTGCCCAAAATGTGGTAAAGAAATTGAAAATATGGACGATTGGCGCGCTCACGTCTTTGATAAACACGATTTTGAGCATTTCATTGAAAATAGCTTTGAAATAATCGAGCCTGGGCGCAAGAGCATGTGCAATCAGTGTCACGAAGTGCAGTACACAACGCAGCGCGCTAAGTTGCAAAAACACTGCTTTAAGCATTTGCCATATCGTTCGTATCTGAAATGCAAATTATGTGAACGCACAAAAACTAGCATGTCGAAAATGTGTAATCACATACGTTACAATCATCAGGATGAGCTACAGCGTGAAAATAAGACTCAATTAATAGTTAAACGGGAACCCAAGGGGGCAAGTCCCAAAAAATCAACTATAAAGAGCGCGGAGAAAAATGAAGATTCGACTCTCAAATGCCTCAATTGTCAAAAGGTTTTCAAACAGGTCTGGCGTTTCCAGCGCCATCGAGATATTTGCAATGGTGGGCCAGGATTTGATGAAGCAGCCCAGATCATACTTAACCATTTGCAGGAAGGACGAGAGCGTATAAATGCCATCTGGGCAGAAATGAAAACAGAAAATTAAGACTAGTGAAATCACAGAAATAATCTCCATCACAGATTTTTATTAAATAAAAATGATGTATTTCTAATTAATTACAGTAGTATTTTGGCGGATTATTCCAACAATAACAAGAAAATATATAAATTTATATAAAAAATAATAAAGTAATGCTTTTTATAAAAAGCTTAGCACCAAACTAAAGTTTTTTATTGCAAATTGTGGACAAAATGTTGTATTTGTTGTTTTCTCTGTAAATATTTAAAATTCAATCCATGAAGGTTTTGTTCCAAAGAGTGTCGAATTTATAGCATAATTGCATAAATACTTGATTGCAGAATTGTGCGTACAGTGCAAAAAATTACAAAATTCAACTTTGACTCCATTTATTTCCATTTATAAGGTAGGTACAGCAATACTTTTTTTTTATAGAGGGATCAATTTACTTTTTAAAAAGGCTTACTATAAACCTAAATTCCATCAAGTTTGCAAATAATTAACTATTTATTGAAACTACCTTAAAATACAGACCCTCAAAATTCTGCGTATAGCAATTAAAAATTGTAAAATTCTGGAGATAAAAGTTCCGTTTCTACATAAAAATTAATATGTATTAAACCATGGATAAGAAAAGAGTAGAAATTTGTGTTGCAGAAAGAAAAATTAATATAAAAAATTGTACAAACGGTGGGCAGAGCCCACTCATCAGTTCAAAGAGTATGTTACATCGGGTTCCATTTTGTGGAAGCCCCGTTCTGGGCGTCAATTCCTACTCGTTGTGGACTTAGACACCTTAATCCCAAAGATTACCAAAGATCAACTGATGTTGGAGGTTACGGATCGCTTTGCTAAAACAATATCCGATGATAGCATAACAATAATTTTAAAAGAAGCTGACTATTATAACCGTGTAGCCCTTAACAAGCTTTTAATATCCCTGGCTAATTAGCAGAAGCGTAAGGATTTCGCAATTATGCATATTTCCAAGCCGCCAGAGCTTTGGGCCAAAGTTATTTTCTCTTATTAAAGTAAACTTTGGATAAGGATCATTTAATACCAACTATAAATTATAGAGAAGGCTGCGTTAAAGTTTGGGGCTGTATGACAGCTTGCGGCGTCGCAAAATTTGCATTTATTGAGTCAACAAAGAACCACATGGGCTATACCCAAATTTTAAAAAAAAACTTCACCCAAAATGCACATGAGATGTGCTTAGAGGACGATTTCTGGTTCCAAAAAGACAACGACCCGAAGCATACGGCGCATATTTTGAAGCCCTGGCAACTGTACAACGTTGGATAAAGCTAAATTCATCACCCCGATCTCTGGATCTCAACCCGATAGGAGAATTAGTGGGAACTAGTCGAGTTGCCAGGATCTGGCAACACACCATTACGTCCAAAAATATGCTCAAGGAGAAGATTGTGGAAGATTGGGCAAAATTACGGCAGAAGAAACAAAAAAGCTAGTAGACTTGATGCCAAAGCAACTTAAGAAGGTGCTGCAGCGAGATGGACTTCCTACAAGTTACTATGATACCCCGTTTAGTTATTTAATTATATAAAAACAATCTGGACGCAGAATTTTGAGGTAGTTTCAGTAAATAGTTAATATTTTGCAAACTTGATGGAATTGAGGTTTACAATAAGCAGTTTGAAAAAGTAAATTGATCCCTTTAGAAAATAAAAAAATATATATTGCTGTACCTACCCTATAGGTAGGAAATAAATGGAGTACAAATTAATTAATTAATTAAAATAAGGCAAAATTCTGCAACCAAGTGCATGTTTTTTTTAATGTCAATCTTTCTTATGGAGCGCCGTTTATCGACTCAAATGAACTGCTTCATTTTTAACAACAGGCAACTATGGCAACGCTTTTTATATCTGGTGGTTATCGGTAAAATCGATAATATTTACATCCCTAGCGGCAGTCAATTTTTATGGAAAATTTTTCAGTTGTGAGCAAATATATAAATGCAGAGTTTTTAAGCCGCATATAATTGTGAATTTGTGCAATGGAAACGACTTTAGATGAAAGTATGGACAGTGAACGTGAAAGTCCGCAAGGAATTTATAAGGAGACATCTGCTTCTCCATTAGGCATGAACGGTAGCGCTGCCAGCGGTGGCGGCAGTCAGGATGGTTTCAATGGTGTGCCTATAAATACAGAAAATGCAAACCCTATAGAAGGCGGGCAATGGTAAGTAGAAGCATATAAATAAATTTGTATAATGCTCAAGTGTGTACTCGTTACAGGAGCAACAAACCATTTAATGCGTTCAGTGGGCGACCTATGGCTGAGTCACAGCAGCAAGCGCCACCACAGCATGTGGGGCCTCCCAGCATCAATGGTCTGGTGCCGGCTGCGCAGCCTCCAGAAATTTGGGTTGAGACAAAAGCCGAAGATGGCCGATCATATTATTATCATGCTGTAACAAGGGAGACCACCTGGACCCGACCCGAAGCAGCAAACATAAAAATTATGACACAATCGGAGGTTGAGGAGCTTACAAAACGTGGCCCTAACGCTTCAGCGTCAAACAAAACAGACAATGAAAGCGATAAAAGTGCAACAACAGGCAGCAGTAACGACGCAGCACCAATGGCAGCTGTGCCCCATCTTACCTCGCAACCGCCACCGCATTTGATGAATCAACCACCTCCGAACGCAGCGGCTGCACCACTGCTCTCACAGCCGCCACCCAATGTGCGTCAACAGCCGCCGCCTATGTTTCAACCGCCTGGCATGCAGCCACCGCCGGGCTTCGGGCAACCGCCTTTTTGCATGCCGCCACCTGCGTATGGTTTTCCCAATGCTGCAGCTGGGGCTCCTTGGGGCGTAGGTGTGCCGCCTTGGCAGCAACAATCCATGCATGCACCCCCGCCTGCACATCAAGACAAGCCCGCCAAGACTTTAATCATAAAACCTGGTGTCATAGATCCAGCGGTTATAGCGCGCGCTGCCGAGTGGTCCGAACATCGTGCACCAGACGGCAGGCCCTACTATTTCCATGCTGCACGCAATGAAAGTGTCTGGGAGAAGCCGCAAGCATTGCGCGATATGGAAGCTGCACGCATGGCAGCACATTCGGGTGCCTCGCCTCAAGCTTTAGCAGCACCACAATCGCAAGCGCCGCCACCAGGTGGCGTGCCACCGCACTTGTTGCCCAATCCAATGATGCATATGCCACCAGGTGGCCCGCCAGGCTTTGATCCGCAAATGGCCTATGCCGCAGCAGCAGCAGCCATGAAAGCAAACACAGAAAATGCAAAGGCAGCTCAGTCGGCGGCACTTGAAAAGGAAGCCAAAAAGGCAGCCGAAGAGAAGCGCAAGAAGGATGAGGAGCATAAGAAGCAGGCAGCCAAGCAGACAGATAAATCGCGTCCTGTGACTAGCACACCCATTGCGGGCACACCTTGGTGCGTGGTCTGGACTGGAGATGCCCGTGTTTTCTTCTATAATCCTTCTACGCGTACTTCGGTTTGGGACAGACCAGAGGATCTCATGGGACGCGAAGATGTGGATAAGGCAGTGCGCGATCGACCGGAACAGCTTAAGACTCCGCAAGAAAAGTCTGCCGAGGCGGAGCAAAAAGCGGCAATAGAGGAGAACAAGAATAAAGCTGAACAACCAACATTGATACAGCAGGTACCACCGCAGCGTGTCGAGGAAGATGAAGACGATGAGGTTATAAAAATACGCACTGAATCCGAGTCTAGTGTAGAGGAGGTGCCTACCAAGCGTGTTCGTGGTAAGCTTTATAGTATGACAGTCAATTTTTGATTGCGATTTAAATTATATTTTTATTTCTATACAGTGAGTAAGTCGAAGAAGAACGAAGATGCCGCTCTGGAGGCGGAACAACGTGCGGCCAAAGAACGTGCTCTGGTCCCACTGGAGACTCGGGTTACACAGTTTAAGGAGATGCTGCGTGAAAAGGATGTGTCGGCATTTAGCACTTGGGAGAAGGAACTGCACAAGATTGTCTTTGATCCACGTTATTTGCTGCTGACATCGAAGGAACGCAAACAGGTATTTGAAAAGTATGTGAAGGATCGTGCCGAAGAGGAGCGTAAAGAGAAGCGTAACAAGATGCGACAGAAGCGCGATGATTTTCGCAAACTCATGGAGGATACCAAGCTGCATGGCAAGTAAGTATGATTTGAAGCTAAAACTCGTTATAAACTGAAAAGCAGAGTTAAGCTATATTTGCCAATTAACTAAAACTGAACTTTTTGCTTGCAGATCTTCCTTTAGCGAGTTTAGCCAGCGCAATGCCAAGGAGGAGCGGTATCGTGCCATTGAAAAGGTACGCGAACGTGAAAGCCTTTTCAACGAGTATATTGTGGAAGTGCGTCGTCGTGAAAAGGAGGATAAAATTTTGAAAAAAGAGCAGGTATGTCTTATGCATTGTCTGGCAATGCGATTTTATTACTTACGTATCTGAAATCGATGTCTTTGAACATTGATATACATATATATATTTATGAAATATATCTATTTATATATTATTAATGTAACATATGAAAACCATGTTTATATAATGAGATTTTTTGTTAATTTTAAACATAAACATCGTTCAAAATCGACGATTCTGCCCCGTGTTGTTTGGTTGTTGCAATTCAATTACTTGCACACATACACAAATACATACACGCACACAATAAACATTATGGTCAACAATTTTAGCCACAACTGTTGTATGCAATTGCCGCTATGGCCGGCTGAAAGATACAGATCACAATTACAGCACATATGTATGCACCACGCCCCCCGAAACACTTACCGAAACGATAAGCCGCCTTCGTCGATAAGCCGTCTTACCCGAAACTTTGCTGTGGTTTGCCCAAAAACTTCAATTTCACCACGCACACGCTCGTTACATACTGTGTGGTGAGTTACAATATACAATGTAATTTTTTTTGCAATTTTGTGCAAAAAAAAATATATCTGGAAAAACAATCACTCAAAATCAAAAGGTTTGCAAAACTGAAAATTACCTGATAATCGTTGGTGTGATTTCCACTTCCCCCCCTTCCGTCGCACACCTAGGAAATGATGATATAAGATGATGTTGATGATGATGATGAAGATGGCGTTTTGTAAAAGAGATGTTGAGTTATGGATGCGCGTGTTGGAGATGAAGCTGGAAACAGTGAGCAGCCGAACAGGTACAACAACAGCAACAACATCAGTATCCACAACAACTAGAGCAACAACGACGACTCTCGACGAAGTGCTACTTAACTTAACATGTGCAGGTGGCTTCGGCGCTGAGCAAACAGTATGAATAATACATAATTTAATTAACCCAATAATTTTTGTTTTGTTTAATCTAATCAATGTTCTGTAAGGGCATTCCTGACCACCTATAAATGACGAAACCACATGAAGAGCATGTGTTAGGCAAACAAGTGCAATTGCTGCTCTTCTCAGTGTCCATATTTGTTTGCCTGCAAATGCTTAAACAACGGCCTGAGTTCGTTGAAAGTACATTTATTTATAATATTATATTGTATGTATGTTTATTTTAGTTTAATAATATACAAACATATTTATGGCCTGCTGGAGATTTTGCGACAGTTTTTGAAGGATATGTCCAAGCTTAAGCGTTCATATTTGTCCGTGTGTCCAACTTGTGTTGTAGCTTTGGGCGTGTGTCTTGTCGTCCCAAGAAACTAGATTTCACGTACTTTTTGCATACAAATGGATGCATTTCTTTTGATTTAATGCCAGTTTTTGAATCCCCTTTAGTACACATTACTTACTGTCCATTTCTTGCAAGGCCAATTAACTAACGAAAATTTACTTTTCAGCTTAAGTATTGAAACCTGCTAATCAAAAACTTATTTTACAGCAAAATAACGACATGAAATTATGTAAATATATTGTTTTATAAGATAAGCTAACGCATATCTACCGCAAATAAGTCAAGTTAGTTGTCTAAGCCTTAGAACTAATGTGTAAGCCATCATCAGTGCCAAAGTCATAACTAATTCGCTTTTAAACAAACTTTCTCTTCTCTTTCGCATGGCTGTCATGTTAAATACCCTTTAATCCATACTCTAGATACGTAAGGACTTTTTTGATATGTTGCGTGAGCGTCACGATATAGAGCGGCATACGCGTTGGTATGACATTAAAAAGAAGTTCGAAGCGGACGCTCGTTATAGAGCTGTCGAAAGTATCTATCGAGAGGAGTACTTTGAGGACTACTTGCACTTGATGAAGGAAGAAAAACGCAATGAGCGTGAAGTTTCACGTGAACGTGAAAGACAGCGAGAACGCAAGTCATATCGCAGGGATAAGGAGAAACAGAAGGAGAAGGACAAGGGACGCAAGGATCGTGGACGCAGTCGTAGTCGTGAGCGTGACAGAACTGAACGTAAGTGCTCCAAGGAGAAGGATGAAAAGAGCAAATCCGATCGTAAAAGAAAAGATACACCGGTAAGTACACCTAGTATTTACAATTAGTTGCACAAAGAGCTCTAAGTTTGTTGCTTGTTGCAGGAGGAGGGTGAACATCATGAGGACTCAGAGCATGACGAGCGCGAGGGCAGTGAGGACAGCGAATTGGCACGTCAGCGTGAAAGCGAAGCCGAACAAAAACAAAAGGAACGAGAACGTAAGTTACGCGCCGAGCAAAGCATACGGGAACGTGAAAAGGAAGTGCAACGCACACTGGCCGGTCATATGCGTGATCGCGATAAGGAGCGTGAGCATCACAAGCGTGATGAGGCCATAGGGCATTTCAATGCGCTGCTGACGGATCTGGTGCGTAATCCTGACTTTACCTGGAAGGAGGTCAAACGGCAGTTGCGCAAGGATCATCGCTGGGAGCTAATTGAAACACTCGATCGCGATGATCGTGAGAAGTAAGTGCGACACTATAAAATATTTGTAAGTATGCTGAATTAATATACTTCCTTTTTTCGCTTTAGAATCTTTAACGAACATATTGATAATCTGATGAAGAAGAAACGCGAAAAGTTCCGTGAAATGCTTGAAGAAATATCCACATTAGAACTGACTAGCCCTTGGAAGGAAATCAAAAAACTAGTCAAAGACGATCCACGTTATCTCAAATACAACTCTGACAAGGGCGAGCGTGAATTTCGCGATTACGTTAAGGATAAAACATTAAATGTATGTATAAATTAATCTATAAACTAGTGTCTATTCGTGCTAATTATACAATAAACAACAGGCCAAGACGGCTTTGCGTGAGCTGTTGCAAGAATGCAAGTTTATAACACACAAGAGTAGCGATCTCATCAAAGAGAACACAAATCATCTTAAAGAAATTCAGGATATACTCAAAAATGACAAGCGGTAAGTTTGAATTGCGCACGGCAACTGATTGGATAACGAAACTATATAAATTTGCAGCTATTTGGTGCTGGAACATTTGGAGGACGATCGGACTAGCATTGTTTTAAGCTATCTGGAGGAGCTGAACAAGCGTGGACCACCACCACCGCCCACAGCTTCCGAGTCCACGCGGCGTAACAAGTAAACGCAGCTTGCAGCTGTTTACGGCTAATAAGAAATTATGAAAAAAAAACATTGGAAACAAAAATACTATTTAAACAAATTTACATAAATTATTGTTTATAAGCATTGAAATTAAATAGCTACTAAAACTATTTTAAACTTTTTAAAGGAATAAAGTACACAATACTTAAAGCAAATGATATCTTAAAACATTTTTTGTTAAATAAAAGACACACTTGAATTGACTTTTATATATATTTATTGATCATTTTTAAATACTTTATAATAATTTGTTTGTCATATATATATATAGTTCTTATTTTCCTTTTTTTTCGTCTCTTTTTTTAATTTATAATTCTAGTTGTATATATATATATGTATATACTCATTTATCGCCTTGCTTAAACATTGCTACATTTATTGTTTAATACACATTCGTTCTGCAGCTTTGAGTTCCTAGTTTGTTTATTCCTTTAAT
This sequence comes from Chymomyza caudatula, assembly GCA_035041775.1. Taxonomy (NCBI): domain Eukaryota; kingdom Metazoa; phylum Arthropoda; class Insecta; order Diptera; family Drosophilidae; genus Chymomyza; species Chymomyza caudatula. The sequence continues at coordinate 1,090,836 of JAWNKW010000141.1, read as the reverse complement.
GCTAAAGAATAAAACATAATCATTTGTTTTGTTTTTCATAAATCATAGTTTTTCATAAATATCTGTGTATAATTTCAGTTGCATATTCGTTTTAAATTCAGCTTAAGAGTACGCTTTGGCTCATATGATTTAAATCATTTTTCCAATTTTCGAAAACATTTTTAAATGTCTATTTTAGGAACTAATAGCAAAAATAATGCGCTTTTCATTAAAGTAAACTACTTTTGCTGCTTGTTTAGTTTTTGCGCTGTTAACAGAATTTGAATGTATTGACAAAAACTATAAACACGGCAGATTTTTCTATACGTACTCGCTATAGGGTGCCTTAAAGATCTGATATAAAAGTGCAGATCTTAAATTGCTCAAGCAAAATAATGTTTTACTTTACCCTGTATCCATGAGTGAGGATTGTGCCACATCGGCTGTGGACGTCTAGGCATAGATCAAAATGTTTTTTGCCTGCTAGTCGGCCGATTTCTTTTTTTAGATTAGCTTAATCGCAGAAGAATTTCAAGCATTATTGAGTGACGATAGAAAACTGAGCAGTAAACTAGTTTTCGTCGTAAAAGGTAGAAAGTCACATGTATTTGGGCTAGAAATTTGACAAGCAGCCAAAGTGTTCTATTTGAGCTCAAATTCTGAACAGGAGCCTTATTTTGTAAGGTAAAAGGGTTACAATCGTTGAAGCGGAAAAGTAGCGCCCAACCGAGCCGAAATAGTCATGAACTGGATATACGTATAACTTTTGTATTTATGTACCGATTTCGATTGTTTGAATCAGTACTTAGTCTTATCGTTATGAGCACTATATTTAAGTAGGATCTGTGCAAAGTATTATACAAAAAAGTAATAACTTTTGACTAAATATGTGCTTCAATGTTGTTCTTAGAAGTGAGCTTGAACTCTCTCGTAAACCAAACCAAAACTCTATGCATAGGTTTGAGTCCGGTTAACTAAATGAGATTTCCAGCACGGTTTTAAAATGATCGAGTACAGAATTTTCTGCAAAATTGCGAAATGCATCGTTTGAGAGAACTCCATGGTATTTCCTATTGTATATGCAGGTGAAGGAAAAGAAACATTTCTTGATCCGAGCCTCAAAGCTAGTTTAGGTCAGTTGGCAGCAAAATATTCGATGGACTATTGTACTTATTTCCCATAGTATAGTATGTGCTTTATTTGCAAAAATCACAAGATGAGGAAAACTTAGACAAAAAAACAGAGCTTGAAAAACATTTTGACTTTGATGAAACTATTCTTGACAAAAGGCACAAAACTAGTATAGACCAGGTTGCGGCAGCAAAATATTTCATAGAAGTCCAGCTTATTTCCTATAGTATTTGCTTTATGTGCATCGACAAACTTAAGCAAGTCAAGATCATAAACGGAGCTTGGAAAACTCTTTGACTCATACAATTTTTCTTGACTCGAGTTCCAAAAGGGGCTGTTAATAAATGAAGTCACAACCAAGGAAGGAATTGGTTTATCAAATTTTGACATCTGTGATGATGAAGGAGGGTGGGTGTTCCGAAAACATGACGTCAAAATCACAATGTTAATGAAATCTGAAAAAATGTATATTTTTTATATATTTTTATGCAATGTTAACCTTTCTTTCAAATTCAAACATTCTTCAAAGATTTTGTATCAAATTTAAAATTATTGACTCCAAATATCTTCCTTTCGCTTTTATAGCAGCAGCGTATACTCTGTGCATCCTATCTGCAATGATTCAGTTGATATTCTGTTCCAAGTTTCTAAAAAAGACTTTAGCGATTTGTGACGTGACACTATCTACCTTTCGCTTTTATAACAGCAGCGTATGCTCTGTGCATCCTATCTGCAGAAAATAAGAGGAAAAACATGGACAGACAGACAGACGGACCTGTCTAAATCAAAACTATTGCCGCTGACCACGCCTCCTTCTGCCTGTTACATACATTGCACAAATCTATTACCCTTTTACACTTTGTGTCCAGGGTATAAAGAGATAGGGTAAGGAAAACGGAATCAGCCCAATCGAAATTTATTTTAGATTGTTGTTTATGTTTTAGGCTTAGTTTGTCAATAAAATATAAATAAAATCGGGAAGAAATATAACTAATAAACTCATATAACTTGGTCATAACTTCAAAGCTAGAACAAATAGAGTAAAATAAAAGATTTTACGATTAGGGAAAAACTATTAAAAATTTGGTTAGTTTGGTTTTGCGACAGAGATGGTTACAGATGGTTCAGAATAACTCTTGCAAGCCTGGATCTATGCCCAGCCGGTCTGACCCGATTTTCAACAAATATCGCACAAATTTTGCCACTATTTTATTAAGTGAATACAGGGTAAGTCATAGTCGTCATTGCCCGCGACTATAGCATGCTTACTTTTTAATATATGTATATATATATATATATATATGTATGTAGTCTATGATCACTTGCGCCCACCACTGCTCAGAGAGTGAAGTCATATCTAGAGTTTTACTAGAACTTAGTTATGCCTCATACACTATTATGGTTTAGTTTTGCTGCTCTATATGCTATGTTATTTCATTTAGTATATTCAACTATGTTAGGCTTTACTATATAGTTAGTTACTATTAATAATATATTTACTTGCTGTTGTTGCTCTTATTGATTTCATGGTTTTCTTTTGTTTTTTTTGGTTAGGCACAAAGTATGTAACTGGTTTAATAATGGTTTCTTTCATGTTCTTTCCACACTTTTTACATAATTTATTAATTTCTAGTTCTAGTTAGTTGCTAATACCAATTTGTTTGAACAATTTAGTTTGTTGTTGTCTTCTTTGCTATACATGTTAATATATTGCTAAGTTTTTGTTGTTGATTTGTGTATATAACTATAAACCACATTTTAGTTAATGTTAAATTTCATTGTAAATTGAAAAAATACACGCTCTCTAAACTATGCTAAACACTATTATTAAGTTTGTTTTTTTTTTTTGATTTACAACTACATACACAGAGACATACAAAAAGTGCTTGTCAGTAGGTGTGTGTGGATGTGTTTGTGTGTTAAAAACTTGAAACTTGTGTTACTGAGGCCGAAGTCTGCTTTGAAGTATTTAAAAGTTAAATGAATACATTATATTAGTAAAGAATTAAACTTATATTAATAAACTAAACATACAAATATATCTGAACAATGAAAACAAAAGCCAAGCTCATATAAAAAATATATATTTATTATATAAAGCAACTTAAAAACTAAATTAATTCTTTTTCACTAAAAGCAGCAAAATTTCTAATTATAATAAGCAAAATAATCTTCTGTTAAATAATAATACTCTACACATAGGTTAGTTTTAGCGCATTTAGCATAAAATATTGTTAAAAAGTATTTGTTTCTTATAGAAATTTCAATAAAAAGAACTTAATTGAAATTATAAGTGCTTTATACAAGTTTTATACTTTATTTGTATGCTTTTGCAAAATTTTATTATATTATTTTATAAATGCTAGTTACGAATTTATATATAAAGTGGACTAATGCCAAAAAATATGTTATAACTTTTTATCAATTAGGTTTAATTAAATTTGTAAAATCAATTTTCGAAGCATTTGTAATGCTAAATGTACATTTAAATTTTGGTATATCAAACTAGCAAATAAATCTTTTTTGAATTAACAAAAAATTCAGAAGAATTACCTTTCACTTTTCACTTAAAACTGCAGCTCAATTTTAAACTTTTGAAAAATTTGCACTTATTAAACTTAGTTGAAACTCGCCTTGAAACTAAATTTAACTACAAACGATTTTTGTTTGTGTGTGTGTTGTTTTTTAGAATACATTTACGTGTGTGTATATAATATATGTATAGGCATATATGCATGTATATAATACGTTTATATAAATAATTAATAATAGTAATCATAATAATTAATCATTTTAATCATTAATAATTCAACTTCTTCAAATGTTTCATTTAATTATACAATAACATAGCATAAATTTTATTGTTTCCCTTGCTATTGTTGTTGTTGTTGGTGTTGTTGTTGTCTGTTGCAATAGAAATTCATTAGTAATGGTTAAATAAGCTGCTGTTTCTTGGTTGTCGATCAGTTGCCCTTTGTTGCCTCCTTGGCGGCCATAATCAAAGGAGTCAGACTAGCCAAAGGTCGTGCCAACTTCAGGAAGGGATGCTATAAAGTAGAAATGAAAAACGTTTTAGTAGTTATCCATTTTATTCAAATTATTTTTTTACAAAAGATGTACCTTAATTAGAGACTTGAACGCAGCGTTCACCCCACAGATTGCAAATGAATTTCGTACTAATTTTCGGGCGTAAAACCCACACCACATAATGAGTTCGTATTGTTTGAAAGGAATATTCGATCATTAATATCAGCAAAGCATTGAATGAACGGAAATACAAGAATTGCCTTTTATGGTACGGGAATAGAGCGCATGAACAAGAACTGTTCATCGAAGGCAATTGATTACTTTTACATACGCTTGAACCTATTTTCAAAACAGTTTTATCACTTCGAAAGTTATAGTCAAGCGTTTATTCGAACGATTTTGTACCGGAGCGTCTTCTTGTAGAGACGCATAGGGAAATCTGGTATTGGATGCACAGGGTGCACTGAAGTTGTGGAGGGAACTTTTCTCTGGCTTACTATCGGACATCAAATTCCCGACATCCCCAATCATAGACGACGGCGTGGATATACCGCCGCCTAGCTATAACGAAGTCACAGTCGCAATCAAGCGGCTCAAGAACAACAAAGCAGTTGGCGCAGATTCTTTTTATTGTATATATGGTCTTCTCAAGCGTATTGTGTGAAAGTCTAAAGCAGTTTGCGAAAGAAGTGACAAGGCGATGCCCTCTCCTGCGACCTCTTCAACCTTTTGAAGGAGAATGTGTTGCGAAAGGCCAGGTGTCCAGTTGCTTGCATACGCAGATGATATCAATATTGTCGGTCGTACTACGCTATCGGCTACCGAAGCTAGTACAATAGCTGTGGCTATTGAAAGATAGCCACCTGCCAGGGTGGGTCTAAAGGTAAATGAGAGCAAGACGAAGTACATGCTTTCTTCGACTAGAGATACACTTCGGTTGGACTCTCAGATTGATGTTGAAAGCTATACTTTTGATGTTGTCAAGGATTTCGTCTACCTTGGCACCACCGTCACAATGAAGAACGGTTCCAGCATGAATTTCAAGCTGATGTTACTTTGGTCTCAGCAGGCAAATGAGTAGTAAAGACCACTGTCGCCAAACAAGACTAACTCTCTATAAGACACTCATCATTCGCTTCATGAAACAAAGAATGTTCTGGGAACTAATGGCTTAAATCAATTATTTGCTACACTTATTCATAGTGATGTAAATCCAGACCAAAACATCGATGATGTAGGTCGATGCATCGGACTAAAAACATCGATGCATTAATGGTTTTCCGGTGTTTTATTTTTGTTGGTTGATGGTTTCAAAAACATCGATGTTTTGCCGATGCTTCGTATGTTCGAGAACCATCGATGTATTTTTTACACCACCACTTATTCATTCAAATGCATTAGACTGTTTGAGCCAAATTCACTCGTTCATTTTGAGCTTGAGTTTTTGAAACTACGTTTTATGCCGATCTACAAAAAGTGTCCATATTTCTAACGAGACACACTTTATTAGCAACTTACTTTCAGCAAGTCCATAGCGCTGGCACGACGCTCCACCTCCACTTCTAGACACTGATCCAGAAAATCTTGAAAAGCGGCGGACAGCTTGTCTTTCTCCTTAATTTCCGGCTTGCCATTTGTGGCAATGAGGTACAAGGCTTTCAGCGGATTCTCATTCAAATAGGGCGGCTCACCCTCAACCATTTCAATGGCCATTATGCCAAGGGACCACAAGTCAACCTGAAGTAAACAAAAATAAAGTGTTAATAAATTTGTAGTTTCTTGTTACTTGGCCCTATCAATCGAATTTGCAAGGAGAAGAACAACTTAAATAGACCTTTCTGCGCCTTTCCTTTTGATACCTAGTTGTTCGGATACCTTCAAACTGCTTCGTTTGTAAACAACGCATTTATAACAGTTTACTTAACGTTTATTTAATTATTTAACAATAGCCGCAATTTGACAATGTATCTCTCCTTCTTTTTAACTTAAAACTCAACTTCAACACTTTTACTCAAAGAGTATCGATTCTAGTTCGAATTCTAATTCGAATCGAAACTCATTGACTTTCACCACTCACCACACAGGCTCATATCGATAAGCATATATGCCTATCGATGTTCAACCCAACGTCCTCGAGGAGTTGCCAATACAAAAGAAGGGACGTTGAAGGGACGTAAACTTGTGAAGTGTCGCTGTTTCCTCAAGTTTAGTCAATATTATAGTGATCCTAACTCTAAGTTATAGCTATACGTGTTTGTACCCAAATAAATATCGCATTACTAGTTTGAACTGTTCTTCTAAAAAGGACCGTCATAAATTGTTAGTTGTTGGCTTGCCCCTGTTAGACAAATTACATCCTATTCTACTTGAAAGACAATAGCTCTGTTCGACTCCGGCAGGGACGATAAAGTGACACTTCCCCACAAACGGCACGGCCGCGACGGCAACGAAGCCGGTCTCTTAACACCTAGCCATAACTATCTTTGCGCAAACCTTTTTGCCATATAAGTTCCATATTCCACATTTTCTTCTTTTATACTCGTTACTACTTACCTTGGGTCCATACTGCTTGCGTGTTACCACCTCGGGCGCCATCCAATATGGCGTACCCACCATAGTTGTGCGTTTCGATTGCTCGGGCGAGATCTGCGCGCAGAAACCAAAATCAGTCAGCTTGACCGAACCATCCAGGCCAAGCAATATATTATCACTCTTGATGTCACGATGTATGACCTGATTGGCATGCAAAAACTCCAAAGCTTGCAGCACCTCGCGACAAACTGCAGCTATTTGGCCCTCATCCATGCAGGTTTCGGTGACAACGTCAGTTAGCGAGCCGCCGGGCAGATATTCCATGACGACCCACAGTTCCTCGGACACCAAATAACTATCGAGGTAGTTAACCACATTTGGATGTTTATTTTCTCGCATGACCAAGATCTCATTAATGATAAGCTCCTTTTTGGGTTGTTGCGATAAATTCATTTGTTTAATGGCCACTTCCATGCCCGTTGAGGATTCAATGGCTGTATAAACTGTGCCCGAAGCGCCTTGTCCTATCTTCTCCATTTTGGTATACTTGCGATTGGGATCACCGACAGAAACAATGGTGCGCAGTTTCTCCAAAATTTCCTCATCAGACATTTTCTTTTTCTTGGCATTGCCAGCGCGTGTGTTGGCCGCCTGTGGCACAGCAATTTGTGTGCCTGCTGCGGGCGTAGCGCCCGTGGCATTAAGATTATTGGTGGTTGCATTATTTTCATGTACCACTGCCGCTGCTGGATGAGCTGTAAACAGATCTGTTGCGGTTGTTATTGTTGAGGCGGGAGTGTTTGTGGGCGCAACCAAAGGTGTGGCCGGCGTCACCATAGTAGTGGTAGGCGTGGTCATGGGCACGGGCATTGTCATGGGCAGCAGCATAGTTGAATCGCGCAGTAAAGTGGATGTTGGCGGCGTTGGACAGTGTATGGGTGGCAACATGGTTGTGTTGCAATTTGTTGTTGCATCGTCGTGAAACGAGGGGAACGATGAAAAGGAGGAAGCAGAAGAGTCGTGATTAGTCGTTGTTGTTGCATTGCAATCAATAAATTGCAAGTGTGTGCTATGAGTAGTAGTAGTAGTAGAATTAGTAGTAGACAAAACACTAGTAGTAGCAGATAAAATAGTAGTAGTAGTAGCAGCTAGTTCGCTTGCGGTTGAAGTGCTTTCTGTTTCTGTTGTTGTTGCTGTTGGAATCGTTGGCGCTGCGGCAGGAGCCGCTGTTGTTAATGTTGCAACCGCTGCTTCTTCTGTTGAGCTGACTTCTCTTGCTGCTGCTGCTGTTGTTGTCGCCGTGATTGTAGCAGTTCATCGTCGTTTACAAAAGCAGCAATTTGATTTTTTTTTTTTTTAATTAAAAATCAAACAAATTTGAATTCAAGAACAGAACAAAACAGAACACAGAGGCGATACAAATAACAATAACAACATTAAGTTACAAAACGTTCTGGGCAACAAAATATTTAACAGGAAATCAAACCGAATTACATTCAAAAGTTATCGGCTTCATCTGCATATAGCCGTTAAATGTTACAGTTTGATTCCCTGCTCGTTAGTACAAAACTGTTAACTACTAAAACTAACAGCAGACTGACAACTTTCGGAACCGGATACTCACTCGCATTGTTTTTATTCTTGTCCAGCGTCGTTGTGGCATTGTTGAGCGTTGTTGTTGCTGCCGCAGCCTTGTTGTTTTGTACGGGCGTTGTTGGTGTTGTTGCAGGCGCTGCCGGTATGCTCAGCTGTGGCTCATCAATGGGACGCGTGTAAATGGATTTCGTGCGTTCTGGACGAGAAGCCACCGGTGGCGGTGGTGGCTGAGGTGTGCCCAATATATCATCCTCATTGGCGGACGAATGTTGCGATGATGAGGAGGCCGTATGACCACCAAAATTATATGAATGCGATTGACTGAGGCCCATGTGGTGCTGTTGGTGTTGTTGTTGCTGCTGCTGGTGCTGATGCAGTGGTTGATGCTGTTGTTGCTGCAGCAAATGTTGCTGCTGTTGCTGGTAGTGATTGCTTAGTATTTGACCCGCTACTGCTACATTATTAGCATTGGGTCCCAAGGTCATGCTACCCAATTGTACGCCTATTAAATTGCCGCCACTGTTTGAGGCATGCAATTCGGAGTCCGTGGGCGTGCTGCTGGGACTGCTGCTGCTAACCCGACTGAGCGAGGAGCCTGCAAGTGTGTAAGCGTAGTTATAAATAAATGTTAAGCAGGTAACATGATCCAAAACTCACCTGAATGCGTCGTAATGGCATTTGTCATGTATTTGGAACTTGGCCTCTGTTTGTTTGTATTGTCAAACCACTTGAGCACATCGAGCACAGCTTGGGGATTCTTTTTTTGTTCCTGTTTGCTAATATTCGAGTTCATTAGCAAACGCGCCCAGGCCTCCGGCATGCCCTGTAATATGTCAAGTTAGACAAAATTAAATTAAATATAAAACTAGTAATATTTAGTTAACGCTTGAGCTAGTGAGCTGCAGCTAAGTCTATGGCAGTTCGGAGCACATATAGTTTAAAGTCGTGCATATAAAGAAGGCACATAATTCGTAAGAAATGGTCAATAGAAATAATCGGATTCTGTTTTCGAAGTGAAACTTCTTTAGAGAGATTTGTGTCAGGACAGCTGAAACGGGAATCAACTGAAACGCTTTGACGGCGAAACTTAGCTTTGCATTCAACAATGAAGTTTCATGTTGAACTGAAACGTTAATCAAGTGAAATTCTTTGAACTGCGTTTAATCAAAAAAGATTTAAGCAAATTTAAACTTTAGCTTTTACGAGTTTGCTACATTTTTCTGACTAAAAAAGTAAATATATTTGAGCGTATTATCATTATAAAACCCGATTCCTACAATTTCTTTGAGAAGTTTCACTTCAAAAGTGTGTGATTATAGATATGTCGCTAAATTTTATGTTTGGTTTAGGTTTTAATTTGGAAAATTTTAAATTATTGTAAGAATACTAAAGCAACAACAACACATAGATGATAGTATAGAAAGCCAGCATCTAGAAGCAAGTGAGCTAGTAAGCTTTTTATATGGCAAGCTTAGTAACGTGTAGTGTAGTGTAAGTATATAGTGTAATGGTGTAAAAGAGAACACATTTAAGGAACGGTTCCAACGAAATGTAACTAGATAAATCCGATTGAAAACATATGTATACACATAAATGGTTTTTGGGGGGAACACATGTACTTAAACAATTTCTTGGAAATAAGTTTAAACAAATAAACACTAATGAAGGCAAGTTCCGTTGCGTTAGACTTGGCGTTTACTTACTTTCATTGGCAGCTTGAAATAATAATGAATAATACAAAATCGGTATAGATATAAAACATACTTTATCGAAAGAGTTAACTGATTGTGCATAGACAGGGAGCGTCAAAATTTATACAAAGATGATTGCTTATAGGAAGAAGCATCATATGAATTCGAAAGATGAAAAACTTTGAAAACAATTTCATGTAATGAAAGACTTATCAAGTTTGTGTTCCCAAAGAAGTCTATGCTGTTTTTCAGGGATCCCTTATTTATATCGAATGTAGTACATATGATAGGACATTTTTTAATGAAATTATAGATCATAACTGATACGTTATTTCTATAGCAGAATAGTTGTCAGGAATTCTGATCTTAAATTATACATGTGAGTTGACCAATTAATATTAGGGCTGAAAAAATCGAATCAAATTTATGAGCGATGCAATTTATTATATGATAAAAAAAGGTCAATTTTGCAAACTCCAAATAATTGTAATTCAAAAGACAAACTGTAGCTTTTTTTTTTAGAAAATGTGTTCTCTATTTTGATGAGAAAATGATGATTGATTTTTGAAGAATTTGTTTTGTTGAATTTGGCTACCAATTTCATGAAGGGTTTAAGTAATCCATCAAAAGGAAAAACTATAATTGTATGCTAACAGATGTTACATCATGTGCAGGGATTCAAACCGAAACTTATTTCGAAAACGGTTTTCTTTTTTCAATAATATCTGTTGCGATTCGATTTACTGATATTTGTTTCGGTTTATCGGTTATACCGGCTGAGAAAGAGAGAGCAAAAACTTGGCACATGTATGCACCGGCTTGGGAACGGTCGCTTTTCATAAAGTCAACTCAATGAAACGGCCAAGGTTTCAACTCTATTACCTTTAGCTCTTCTCAAAATGGACTAAAAAAAAAAAAATAAGTGGAAGCAAGAAACAGATTGTGTTGTCTAGTGTTTCACTTTTTATGGCACCAGCAGCATTTTTATTATGGGGCAGCAATCGCAGTGTACCGCAGAAGGAATTCTTTGTTACATGCATTTTAAATTTTGAAAATATCTTTACTCCTTCAAAAGTTACGAATGTTGCCTGTAAGAAGTCAGATGGCCCACTGTGCGATGTATATGATATTGCTTTACAGATTGACAGAATGTAAAGAACAGCATGAAAAAAATGAATGCTTGCGCAGAAAAGAACCGAAACCGTACCAACATATTTGGGTATTACGGAAAAAAAAAAATAATAACGGTTGACGGTTTTTCTAAAAAAATGTATTACGGTACGGTTACGGTCTCAAAATTCAAGCGTAATTTTGGATAGCGGTTACCGGTTGAATCGCTGATAATGTGGCATAACTGATAATTGATTAAAACTCATCTATTTTATGCCTTGTTGAGATTCACTTGGACTTGTTTGGGAAATTCTGAGTTAGATCAACTGAAGATGTTATTGTTTGGTCTTTTCAGTGTTTCTTTAACAAGTGTTTGTGTATTCCATTTGAGAAAATGATGAACTAAGATATGTTTATAGGGCGCATCTAAAAGATGAAAGTCTTTTTCATTGGTTGACTGATTGAATTGATTAATACTCCTGAAGTCTTTAAAAGATCACTCAATGTTCTAGATAGCTCCAAAGCATAGGGGGTAATAAATTAAATAAAATGATCATTAAAAAAAAGATTTTGTTCTGCTTTGGTACACGGCGGGTTTTAAAATGTTTAAACAATTAACTTGACTCATGTAAGTGTATCGTTGTTTCTTTGACAAACTCAAAAACTGCTCTTCTTAGACCCAGAAAAAAGCAAAAACCGAGAGTGTTTTTGTGAAGGCCAAAAAGCAAGCACATAAAACAGTAGTGTCGATAAGACCAAAAAGCGTTTTGTAGCAACATCGTAACACAAGAAACTTACCGTGAACTCGCCGGTGACCGCATCGAAGCCCACATGCACCGTATGCTCGAAATTCGTGGGATACGATATATTTGGCTTGGAGTCCGTATGGGATGGCTTGGAACCTTTGATTTTATTCTTTAATGTCTTTTTCTTTCGATCCGCATCGTCTGGCTCTTTAAGGGGATTGAAAAAGAAGCACATTGTTGATCGTCTGAACGGTTTCCACATACTGACAACTAACTTACCTTTAGGCAATGGACGCATATCCACAGGCGGCGCATCACCCCCGCTGCCCGCATTCGACACACCGATGCGCTCAATGCCGCCGCCACGATTACTAGTTAGGCGTACGGGTGGTGCTGGGGGTTTGTCTTCCTCACTGGACATCTTGCACAGCTGTTTAAGGCGTCTAACTGTTAGCGTTAACTGTTCCTATTGGTGCGACAATTTTTCTTCTTGATATCAAAACAGCTGATCCACGGTTGACGCTGTTAAATAAAATACAAATTTTTTTAGTTTATTAAAAGTTGTGCGGTTTTACTTAGTATTAGGTGTTTAAAAGAAATGATTTCATTGCAATGAGTAGTATGCCTGCTGTTACGGCTTATCTACCAACAACTCTTATCTAATTGTATTTCGCTTATTGCTTATTCTTTCTTTTTCTTTATAAAATGACTTGTTTTCTTTTTGCGCCCTATTGCAGTGGCAGTCGCGTCATAAATGTACAAGAGAATCAAATTTAACAAAAAACAGAAGGGAACATCAGCTTTGACAAGCAGAGTTTTGAATACCCTTCATTACATATTATTATGATACTTTTGGCAAAATCCATATTAATTGGATTTTCTTAAACCTATAGAGAATGTTTGGAAAATCGTGGTGCCGAGAGCGTCCATTAATCCATGCAAATTAGACCTATAAGTGTGTTAGTATGTGAAGAAACGCAGCGGACCAAACGCTCGCATATGATATCGCATACGAGTGAAATGCGAGACTTAGCCAGACAAAACGCTGGTATTCAGGTGCAGAAAAGATAGGAATAAGATTCATATGTCGTTCAGTTTGTGGCAGCAAACGCGTGCCTTAAGAAATAACGTTAGCCAGTGTGTTGCGATCCAAAACTGTAACACTCGTTGTTTACTCGCAAGCGAGATGTTCGCTAGACGCTCGCATATTGGTCTGCTGGGATTTCGCATATTCAATGTAGATGATACTCTGGTATCAATATCTTTTTTTTTACACATTTGATACAAATTTCTTCTCAACAATCTATATTACGCTAAGCAAAAATTCAGTGTGGTACCGATTACTTCGCAATAACGTAACGTTTTCAGTTGAATCCTATGCATCGTTTTAGTTTCGTAAAAATTGATTTAAAGTAAAAAATTTACTTTATACGTTAACAACAAGAAAATACATACTATACATGTTATAGCATGTATTAAGTCGTCGAATGTCGAGGGAAAGGCAAACCCTAGTCTGTGGTAAACATGGTGTCTAAATGATTCTTCAAAATATCTTAAAAAGAGATTTCGATAAAAGATCATAATTTGTTTGTTTATAAGTCTCACAATGAGTCTTTATAGACAATTTGGGGGCTTTAGCTTATACTAGCCCCGTAGTTGTTTATAGCATGCACATATACAAAAAGTAAGTTTATGTTGAATTTAATAGGGGATTCATGTTAATATCTTTAATACTCTCCGTTTGAAAAGGGAATACATATGTCATTCTTTACAACTAGTTGAGAGCAAATTAAAAACTTTAGAGGCGTTTTCTGCAAAATCGCATTTGTTGAGTTGTGACAGTCTTCTAGTAAATGAGCGACATATTCTGCCAAAGCTAGGCGTTCAGACGAACTCACGGACACATGCTGATTGTTTTTGCGCAAAAATATAGTTTGTGGATAAACACATTTAAAGAGTTTGGAATACATCAGGTGATCTCCGGTAATAACCAGATCGCTATCGTTTATACAAAAAGAAATTTGTTGCACAAAGACTGGCAAAATGAATATACGCTCTGCAAGTGTATCAAAAACCGTTGAATTTGTCACATAAAAAATACATTCATAAATATATATAACACATAGCATCAAATATATGTGTAGCATTTCTTAGTATTATACAATATTACTTTTATTATTGTTTATGATTATCTGGCAGCCAAAATACAAGGAAATCAGCGACGCACACATACTATATAAGAAATACACAACGAACGGGTAAAAAAAAATATAAACTTTTTGTTTTTTTGCACAAATTTTATGAGATTTTATAAATTCTGGTTGCCGCGTTTTTTTTTCTGCGATTGCTTGTTAAATATATTTTGGCACAAAAACCCATTTGGAATTGTTAAATATATATAAATTTTTTAAAATGCGAAAATGAACAAACACCCACATAAAAGTAGAGCACTTATAGGTTGGAGAAGGGGGCACCACCCGTTCTATGATGGCTGCTTGACTGACTGACTGCCGGACTGTCTCTTGTGTATGCCACTAACGGCATTAGCGGCGCTCGTCTGGTCGAAGGCCCGGCGTTTGAGTGTCACTGCCATAATAATATGCCACAGATACGGCACTGTGGGTGTAAATTGAGCAAGCGGAAGAGAGCGCGCTGCGCACACACACCAACTCATATGCCAGCGATAAGTTTAATGAGCGATCGTCGGCGTTTAATTTCCAATAAGAAAGCCTTGTAATGTTCAATAACAGTAAAACGATAACGCTGCAGCTGTCGAAGTGTTATCGATTACAACGTGCAAACGATATTCGCATATGTATGTGTGTAACACACATACTTAACAGCAATTAATAAGTTCATGGCACGAAACATTCTTAAACCGCTTTGCCTGTGACGTGGGCGGTGGCGGGCGCCTGTTATGCAGCTTAGCAAAACATATGTTGAGAGAGACAGCAACGTTTGTGTGAGTGTGCGTGAATGTTGCCGGCAGGCGCAACAACAACAACAACAACTACAACTACAGCGACTATGACGACGTCAGCACTGACTGCGCTGCGCTGCTTTTATGATTCATTTATCAACGTCAAGCGTCAACAGTCAATGCAAGCGGCAGCAACAATGCGATATGTTTGTTGCGCGCCAGGGCTGCAACATTGATATTCTTGCTCTTTGGGGTTAGCTGTTAGCTGAATGTGAAAAGTATAAGCAAACAGCAACTTACTCTATATATGCTATACATTTACTTTTATACAGTGCTGAACAAAAGTTAACGTACGACCAGTAATTTGGCTGTAAAGTTAATAATATTTTGATAAAAAGTAATTTAAAAAAAAAAATTGTTGCAGACAGTCCGAACGTTGCCCGACAGTGGAATACCCTGTACCCATTTTTTCCATGAAAATCAAATTTCTGCGTACATTTTTTTATCGACGCGTTGAGGGGTATGTGCGTAATAACGGTAACTGTTCTACGGGGGGAGGGGGGGATGATTAGGAAAAAGATCAACCTTGTTGTATAACGTATCACAGTTGGTTAACATAAATAGGGGAGGGGGCCTAAAATTGGCACATTATTAGTTTTGTCTTCTAAAGTTCTCATTCGATGTGAATCATTTTTACTCTACACATGCGTAGTGTGCATAACTGTGCCAAGTTATATATAGTATCCGAGAACGGTGCGACAACACGGACAAACGGACATGTCTATATCGACTCTTCTGCCTGTTACATACATTGCACAAATCTAAAATACCCTTTTACACTTTGTGTACAGGGTATAAAAACCTTCAATATAAACTTAATAAATTTACAGTAGTAGTTACATTACAGTGTACATTTTCGGTTCTTACTTCCGAATCCAACAATACTTTTTTTTAGGTACAATGGATTTGGAAGCGACAGGAGAGCCCAAGCATTGGAGCCGAAACTCTTCTGACCGTCAAGTATTTCAATGGTTAAAAATTTAGTGTTAGTGCGCGGTTACTTGGAAAAAAGAAAATTTAGCCCTTTATATCCCATGAGCTTCATTTTGCACAAAACCACATTTTTCGGATAGTTTTTATAATATGTATACAAATTAACAAATAAATTTGCGTTTTTGGAAATTTTATTGTATTTTTATAATATGGGCGCAAAAGGGGTTCGTGACAGATTTGTCACATTGGGTAATAAGGGATCAATAGCTGCGTAGTGATTGAAATT
This sequence comes from Chymomyza caudatula, assembly GCA_035041775.1. Lineage (NCBI taxonomy): Eukaryota > Metazoa > Arthropoda > Insecta > Diptera > Drosophilidae > Chymomyza > Chymomyza caudatula. The sequence continues at coordinate 1,074,825 of JAWNKW010000141.1, read as the reverse complement.
AGGAAATTACAACATGTTAAAAGCTTTAAAGAATTTGGGCTTATTTGGGTTATAATGTTTTAGACTAGTTTTAGCTTTTGTAGTAGAATAAATACGGTTTGTTCCAGATATGGTAAAGTTCTTATGAACGTACAAACCGAAAAATATCTCATGCTCCTAAACTGCTCAATGAGTTGCTATGAAAATATATTGTAGATAGAGTTCTTACCTACAATTAGTCACAACCACTTACAAATTTAACACTTTTAACCCTAGAAGGGTAGACATTCATCGAATCGATGAAAACAATTTTTGGTTTTACTCTCTTTTTTGTTCACTCACTCGTAATGAACTAGATCGCTCTAGACCTCTAGACTGCAGTGTTCTCTTACTGTGTGCTTTATGGTTATTGAGTAATTTTGTTTGTTTGATTTGATAGATGTATAGAATTTGTTCAATATGAGTTCAGAAGAGGAGAAAAAGAAATCATATTTTTGCAATTAAATAATGTTTCTGGAAATACCACATTTTCGCTAAGTGATACCGAAAATATTCAGTATGATGACGAAGGCAGTTCTTCAGAAATTGATTCCGAATTCGATTATTATAATGGAGACTAGACAAAATGCCTTTCAGTATATGCTTCACGAAAAAGAAACCGTTGGCCGTCTGTCTTTTTAATGGCATTCTTAATATGACTCTTATAAATAGCTATGCCCTATAATATGTTTGATTAGATTTGTGGTGTGTGCATTGGCTCATCAGAGAGAGCTGAAACGATCCCAGGCACTCAGGCAGTCTTGCCCATTGTACCATGCCCGACAGAAGAAGTTAAGAGAGAGGAAACAACTGTCCTTCCTAAATAAGAGAAAGGGTGTGAAAATAGGGTATGAGTATGTTACTAAAACACAGCCCTTATCTTCTATAGATTAAGCAAATTCAATTTATTTTTAACTGACGAAAAGTCAGTTAACAAAAAGATAGCTAATATTCCCACCCTAAATTATTATTTAATAAATAATATTCAATTACATTATGTTCTACAGAAAAATATGTAAGCTTTGGCCATATACAAAGCGAAGAATGACAAAAAGTGTCTGCAAATTTTGTGGAGAGCAAAATTAAGGCTAGCATAGGATATGCCAAAATTAAATCCAAATTTAAATTGTTTTTTCATTTCTAAGATGACTCATATATGAATTATGAAATCATTAAAATATTTTGAAATTACGTTGTAAGTGCTTTATGCACCATGAACTCTTTGAATTTGAGCAGGCTTTTTCGGTATATTGCAGATATGTCACATGGGGATATAAAGGGTTAAAAGCATCGTTCGACAAGCTGAACCTTGGGGGAACTTTGATCATATTGTTAAGAATTGACTGTTGAACTTTGCTCCTCGCTCATTAATTCTTATTGCCTTATCGATGTTTTTTCTAGGGCCGTGCGTAGACTTTTGTTCGCCGCTGTATATGTGTTTGTTGGCCGTTTGCCAGCAAATCAAGAGTATAACAACAACATTTCCGATGGCGCTCCAATGTTAAATTTATATGTAAATTTGTTTTTTACCTAAAAGTGGAAACGATTTGAACGCAGCCGAGTAGGTGGGCCCGCAAACTTCACATACAAAAAGTCAATAACAACAAAAGCGGCCGCGGTTATGTGGGCGCTTTAGAATTGGGCTAACTGTGCGCTGCACTTTGTTGCAAGCGTTTTGGGCATTTTTTTTTGTTATTTTTTTTTTTGGAAGTGTAAAAAATTATAATTGTGTGACTAGACTGTGGCTAAAATTTTGCCGCATTGCTGTACAGGTAACTCAAATGATGTATGTTGTTATGGTCCCTAATGAGCACACACACACGCACACACACACACGCACACACACTCACAGCTCTGACGCATGGCAGGAAGCTTGACAAAATACTCTTGTCGCATTTAAATTAGTGAAAGGCAGAGAGAGACCGAGCCGGCCAACTAGAAAAGAGTGGCGTGTGCATTATGGCAATTGTTATGCCTTGTGTAGGGTAGCGTATTATTAACCACCAAGTAGTCACTTGCAACACAACGCAGACTTGGCCAAAGTACCTGCTCAAGTGGGCCAAACATAGGTGCAAGGTGTGTGTGTGTGCGTGTGTATTGCAAGTTGCCAACTAAAATATAGCAGCAACAACTACAAAGAGCGAAACACTCATAAAAGTAGCGCACTTTAAGCGGCAGCGCGCGTGTATGTTGCAACTTGCAAGTGCATTGAGTGCTTGGTTATTATACGCTGCCACAGAGAGAGTTTATACATTTTGGTGTGCTACTTGTGTACATGTAAAAGTAGGCATGACAGATACTCATTAACTTTGATATTAAAGAACGTTACACTTTTTCAAGATCTTAGGTAGTGTTGTGCCGGAAATCGTTTTTAGATTGCATTCCATCGTTTTGTTAGATAGCTCTTTCAATAGAATTTATGCGAAAAGTAATTTATCGACAGGCCAAACATATCTTGCATAGCCTTCTATCTTGCATTAAAGAAAACCCAGTCTAGAGATTTCAGGAACACTCCGGATTAAGCACTTTTATTTGTTTATTTATTATTTGTGGCTGCAGATATATACTATATTATTATAAATTCGAAAGTAACTCTGTCTGTGTGTCTGTTTGTTCCCTTTTCCCGACTAAGCCGCTGAACCAATTGTTTTGCATTTTGGTGTTGAGTTAGATAGGACCTTAATCTTAACCACTTCCCCCGCAAAAAAGTGTAAAACTACATGAAATAACACAAAATCTCAAAGCCTGCTTTTATTTTTCCCAAAACTGTACACAGAGTCTGGCAAAACCTACTAAAACGGGAAGGGAAACAGGAAGAAGAATTTGATCTACCTCGAATGAGGTACGGGGTTTGGCAGTGCCCACTACTTTCGATAAAAAAAAATTGAGGGTGAAATCGTGAATGCTTCGATCTATTTTGGTCAAAACGAACCCTGCAGGTTTGCTATAATTTATATATATAAAAATCAAATATGATGAAGGTAAAGGCAAAGATATGTTCATATTGGTTCACACTTATCTAGTAGGTAAGGCGGGTCAACACGATTTATTCGCTCCAAACATTTGAGAAGCTTCGAAAACAGTATGCAAGAAATTGACCAATTTTACATTCGAACTTCAATATGTTTAGTACAAATATTTGATCCAGTTTGACCACGACTTTAGCAGATAGACAGAATTTATTTATAATTATAGATCTTCAGTGAAATCTTTTACTATCGTTGAGTAAAATAATATCAGAACCCGGCCCTAAGACCAATTTCTATAACTTTTTAGATTAAAGCTTAGAAACTCTAAGCTCAGCTTGAAGTAAAGCTAACTTATTTCTCGTACATAGTGTAATTAAACTTCGGCGAGTCGAAGTTTTTTTTTTCTTTCTCGAGGTTGTTCTTGGTAATACTGCATTTGCTGGCTGGCTCATAAAGCCAAAGTAAATGAAAGAAGCCACAAACATACGAACGACGATGTCGTCGAGTCGTACGTGTTGTCTATTTTGGTTTGACGCGCCATTCCCTCTCTCTTTATAAGGGACGCCCAGCCGGCGGGCTCAAGGCCCAACGCTGCTGCCGTTGACTTGTATGCCGACTTTTTGCTTGCTGCCGCTCTGCCTGTGCCAACAGCGGAAATTATGCCTATTCATTTATTTTTCTACCGTTTCAATGCAACTTGACGTTTTGCTTTTTAGCCCGTTTACCTGTCGTCTGCTAAAGTAAATACAAATACGACAACGGATACGTTGGACACCGTTAAACGCTAAATTGACTGCAAAATGTGGCTAGCTTTCATTTATACATAAATATTATGCTGCTTGTGTATATATTGTATGTTCAGTGCCGGCTCAAATAGTTTAAAATAGTCGCACAATATTGGCCTAAAAATGATAGGCCATTCAACAATTCATCGCAGTAAATGGCAGAGCACATTGTTAAGATATGTCCAATTTGCCACTGCTCCAGTGAATCAAATCTTTAAAGCAAGTCTAAGAGGCCCAAATATTTCGATTCAAGTTTTAAACTTGACATAATTTGATCCTCATTGGTATTTCTGTCGAATGGAACCAATCATTAAAACATGCGTTGGCCGAAGGATTTTGAGCATTTTGAACAACGCAGCAAAAGCAATATATATGATCCATAGACGAAGACTTCTTCGAGACTTATGATTGTTGTACATTGAAGATAGTTCATCGACTTTGGCGCCCTATTCCATGAAAGAGTTTAAAAAACTCTTGAACCGGCACTGGTTATTGTATTTATTTGTTATGCTTTGGCACGTTTTACATGGTTATACATATTTTTTGTTTTACACAAAGCTAAAGTCGACGCCTGGCATTGCACGTGCTAGACAGAGACACCCTGTTGTTGACATTTATTGTTGCTGTAACGGTTAAAGGGGACTCAGAGCTCCAAAAAAGTTTTTACGACATACAAATGCAATTTTATGACCAAAACTATTTTCATAAGTGTTCGTTGTTCTACGTCGTGGCTTTACATAGGCGCCTATAATGCGGTTTATTTTGGTGCACTACGGACACACCGACAGGCGCACATACACACACACACACACACACATACACATAGAAATGGAGCAGCAGAGCAAAGCAATGTGTTAATCTCAAATAATCTTAAATAAAAACCACTTGAGTCGTTTTCCTGCGCTTTTCCGGTGCACACACACACAGACACGCGTTGGAAAAATCAATGCACATGTGTGCGTGCGTGTTGCCAAACAGCTGCAGGTATAGCTACAACAAACATAACAGAAAAGCCAATTGGATTTTTCTTATATTTATGTACATGCACATCAATTTTAATGAATGAAACTCACTGCAATTAATTGCTGCTTTTAAAATATAAACACCCTGTATACCGCTTGCCGTGTCGTCACTCTGTCGCTTTCCAAGCGTTAACTTATTATTGTTGTTGTTGTTGGTGGTGTGGCAGCAGCACTCGCTTTCCAGCTGCGTCGACACTTCTTTTTATGTAAATATCTATTAAAACGTATCGCTTTTTATACACTCACACATTTTTATTAGTTATATATATATATACATATAACAATTAACAAAACCTTTTAGGTTTTTCTTTTCATTAATGGCTGACAAGCGCAGCCGCCAGCATTGGCAGCAGAGCAAAACCGCAGCGGCAGAGCGTAGAGTAAACGACCGTACCACAGAACGTAGCAGCACTCCAGGCAAACAATAAAAAAAATTGTTTTTTCTAGTTTGTTATCCACACAATTTAGCGCCTCTTATGCTTGCCGTTTGCGCAAAAATATAACGCGCGCGTTTCTGCCGCTTTTGTGTTTATAATAAATTTACATTTTATGCGTTTTTTTGTGGAATTTAAATGTTTAATTTTATACTTCGAGTGCAAAAAACATCATACCAGTGTGACCGTAAATTGGAAGTGAAAACATACTGAACGGTGGCGGCACTGCGAAATGTGCAAAAATACCGTATGGAGCTTTAACGCGTTAAAAATAAATACCAAATAAACGAAAGTGGTATTGTTGGTATAGTTGTATTTTGCCGTTAAATGAATAGCCTATTTCAAATCATGAAAGTAATAGAGTGCAATACTAGACCGTAAAAAAATTCAACATTTTTACCGAAACGCGTCCATTCCTAAGTCGCTTTTTACACGAAGCGAGATTTTCAAGTGAGAAAGTGAAAAAACTTACAAAATCTCGCTCGAAATTAGAATACATTCTAATGTGGGCATAGGGTTGCAACGAAGATAACTTGCGGGCGATATTATCGTGCCTGGAAAATCTTGAATCTTGAAAATCTCGCTTCGTGTAACAGGCGCCTAAGGTAGCGTACGTGTGAAGCTGCTTCTGTTGCTGTTTCTCTTAGACCGACTTATTCGTAGGGATTTATCAGGTTTTAAACATTTTTTTTTGACTTAATTAATTTGTTCACGTTACTATGTTTGTTTTGATAAACGTACGAAAATGCCTGAGTTGGTTAATAACTGTTTTATTTTTGGATTGTTTTTAGGTTTCGAAATCATAACGGAATAAGTATGCTAATTCCACCAAGTTTGAGACGTACGAATTTCTGGTCTACGACGATTACAATTGCTACACTGCAACAACCTAACAACGAAACTATAAAAAGAAAATATGAGGAACACTAGCCTTTGAAGTGTCGATCACGAATTGCGAATATTATCATAAAAATAATAATAATAATTATAAAAAAAACAAAATAATAAATAATAAGCCCTCTGAATCTCCATCATACGCAGCTCACTTTAACTAATTTAATAGAATTCTCACAGGTTGGAAATTATCATTAAATTACGTATGCCAAGTTTCAACTTATAAATAATAAATAACTGTTAGTGGCATAAGAAATTTATTTAAAGTCTACTTCGGTCAGAACTGGCACTGACAAGTTTGTGGTTGTCGATGGAGTTTGAAGGGTCTTTAAATTTAAAAATTTTCCTTCATTTTTTAAGGGGAGAATATCAATACATTAAAAGTAAAGAATTTCCATTCATGCTCCTACATCCTTTGATACCTATACACGCTCATGTTTTAATCAATCTTATTTCTGGGTAATTGTAAAATGTAATAACTAAAGATATAATTTAAAATTTTTGCTTCATAATACGCAAGTCGTTTTTCACAAATTACGTTTGAAACTCGCAATAAATCAATTAAATTACAACATAACAAATATTGGTTATGAAAACTGTTGCATGCTTTTAATTTTACGTAAAAAATACAAATTTGGTATTAAAATACGACAACTTCTCGCATGACACTTGTCCTAATTGTTCGAGTACGGCAACACTGCGCTGCGATAACTTTACGATAAATTAGTGCTGCTAATCGCACAGCATCAGTACAGTGCTGCCATTTGAATGGGCAGCACTATTGCGTGGCCACTTTGGCGCTTTATTTGAATTAATGGCCGTATATATTAACGCTTCTGAATTGCTGCTTTTAATTTAAAAAGCAACTGGATTTAAATGCAACATGCAATTTGCTAATAAAAAGCAATTAATTTCACATGCAACTTGCGTCAGCTTTGCCTTGGCATTGATGACGCCAATAAACACGAACTAGCATAAATTCCTTGGGCCAAGCCCCAAAATATATGTATATTTTACACCAACTCCAAACATAGCTTAAACAATTCAACAACTTGTTGGCTTTGCATTTCTTTCCTACACTGCTCTGCTCTCTCTTTCCTTTTCTTTATCGCTGACTGTCTCGTTCTCACTAACATTTACTAACCATGCCCACCATCATAAAATAACAACAACAGCAGCCAGTCTTAAGCCAGTTCGTCAGCGTGATTTGCTTTTTTGTTGCGGCTGCTGCTGCCGCCGCATTGTTGCTGCTTTTGTTGTTGTTCTTTTTTTCTTTTATTTCATTTCTGGCTCGTTTCATGTTGACCCACTTTTCGTGGCAATACGTGCGACGCCAAAGCTGACGCCGTGTAGCCAGTGCACAGTGGCGCAAAATTGAAGTGAAAGCGTCGTGATATGTGCAGTCACAGTGTAAGACTAGATTTGGCCTGTAGTTGTGCCACTGTGCTGAGCAAAAAAGTCATAAACCAAATTGCCAACAGGTTATAGCAATGCAGTGACGTAGATAGCTTTTTGAGCGAGGGTGAGGAGCATGTTATTTACTATTCCATTTTCTTTGAGAGTTTTCCACTCTCAAAATTGTCTTTTATGGGATACAAAGAGTTTTGCTCGGATTATACAGATCAACATGGTTTAGTTGTTGGAAAGCTAAGAGTCATTTCCGAAATAATTTGCTTCGTAGAATCCGAATCCGGAGTCAGAATTGGCCTATTACGTCAGGATTTTGAGATTATTGAGGTTATATAACCGAAAAGCGGCCTGTGGTCTACATAACCTCAAAAACGGCACTTACTGTGTAGAATCCGAATCCGGAGTCAGAAGTGCGCTATCACGTCAGGATTTTGAGATTATTGAGGTTATGTAGCCGAAAAGCGGCCTGTGGTCTACATAACCTCAAATATCTCAAAATCCTGACTCCGGATTCGGATTCCACGCAGCAAATTGCTTTCTAACAACTGACATGACCGCGGCATTTGTAGACCTGTCTTATTGATAAATTCTTGTATGAATTACAGAACAAATCGAGGGTTTAACTTTCTTTTGAGACCATTCTTGACATCGGTTCTTCGGGAGTAGAGATTGATGCCTCAGGGTAGCTTTTGGGAGGATTTCTTTCTCGAGCTGAATTTGAATTGTGATTCCAAATATGAAACATTCTTCTATGATTGCATCTCCAAATTCATATCATGTGGCGGCATCTTGCGTGCGCGTATGCTAAGACATCTACACAAGAGTAACACCACCCGAGTGTAATGCCAACCGTTGGTGTAATCTGTAAACCTATTACTATGGGGTGAATACCCTAAAGCCAACCCCCTTTCTATGCCACTGTTGGAATCACTGTTGCTGTTGCGTTGCGTCGTCGTCGACGTCAACGTCCACGTCTGAGCAGTAAAAAGGGCCATGACAGTGACACTTTGAAGTTTGAGGTTAAATCGTCAATGTTATTGCTGCTGTTGTTGTTTTTGTTGGCATTGTTGCCGTTGCTCTTTGTGCTCTTTGATATTTTTCGACATATTTCGTGCGACATTTTTGCATTGCATGCGGCTTTTGTTGTTTCTGTTGTTGTTCTTGCTGTCCCTTGCATAGCCAATCAAAAGACTTAAGCAACAAACTTGACTGCATTTTCAATGCGAACGTGGCATAAATTTTGTCAGCTGACACACTTACCGCTCAGCTCCCGGCCACGCCTCCTTAGCCCCCTTCTAAACAAAACACATACGCACAAAAAACGCTTACACGTTTATTTAGTTTAATAATTATTGTAACACTAACACTCACACACACACACATAGATGCACACACATTTGAAAAGTGAAATTTTAAAGTAGAACGAACCAGCAGCAATAACAACAACTACTCCTATAACAACAACAAAAACAACAACCACACCACATAGTCACCATGACCATGCCACGCAACTTGTTGAGGTTCCAATAAAAATGAGGTCACTCTACCGCTCTCATCTGCCCCCCAGCTCTCAGCTCGCCAGCGACCAGCCGTGGGGCGGCTAGATCACGCGCCGACGCCAACGTAAACGTTGTGGTTGTTGTTGTTGTTGTTGCTGTTACTGCGGCTTGAAGCGTTGCCTCCATTGCATTGCAATTAATTGCAATCGCGTCCGAGCGTCACACAAACTGAAAAAAAAATGAGTTACGCCGCCAGCCAACTTGGCTTTAACTGTTGTTAACCTGTTTGCGCAGAGATTCCCCTTATATGTAAATACTTTAAAACAAAAAATCTTTGGATAGAAGTTATATGAAGTGTAAACTTTTTCCAAAATTTGACTTTTGTTTCAGTGTCGGTCACGAACAAGAACAAAATTTGAAAGACGCACTTTTTTCCAAAACTTTTTTTAAGAGAGAGTCTCAGAACAGAAAATAAACAAAATTTATAATTTATTTTCATATCTTTGGTGTTTGATGGCCTAAACAACTAGGGGGCTTCACTCCCTGCTCGTTTCGTTCGCAAACCCCCGTTCTTCTCTCGAGGTAGAACATATACTTTTTCCCGTTTCCGTTCCTTCTTCTGCTTCTTTTTCTTCCTCTTTCTCTTCAACTTCCTCTTCCCCGTCCTCATTCCCTTCATCTTTCTCTTCTTCTTCGCCTTCGACCTCTTTTTCTTCCTCTTTTTGTTCTTCCTTTTACTCTTCTTCTACTTCATCTTCTCCTTCCTATTCCTTTTCTACTTTCTTTCTCTTCATCCTCTTCCTGCTCCTTCCCCACTATCTCTTTGTCTTTACCTTCTTCATATTCCTGTCCCTCTTCGGGTCCGGTTACCCTTCCCGTTCCTATTAATAGGAGTTTCCCCGGTCTGTGAACTTTTTACAAAAGTAGGCTGATATTTTATGTAGTTCTTTTTTGTCGATTAAAACAAAACTCTTAACCGTTTATCCAAACATCGTCCATATACAGAATTTTGGATTGATTTTTATATACATATGTTAGATTATAGCAAACTCTGCAAACTTCGTTTTGCCCAAAATTGTTCACGATTTCACCCAACATTTTCTTTTATCGAAAGTAGTGAGCACTTCCTTTTCCATTCAAAGATGATCAAATTCGTCTTCCTGTTCCTCTTTTCGTTCTTCTTACCGTTTTAATAGTTGTTGCAGATGGCTTTAAGATTTTGTGTAATTTTATGTAGTTTTACGCTTTTTAAAGATAAGATGCAGGTCAAAGCTTTTCGTATGAGGCGACTAACGATGACACTGGGTTCTTTCGACACCGCTAGGCCTTAAAAAGGGTTGTGCGTGGGGTTTGGGACCCACAACGTAAAACCACAATTCCAATAGAAAAATGTATTTACATCTGGCCATCATAACGGGTTGTTATGGCCAGTTAAGAAGAAGAAGTATAGATATTTTCTCTTTATATTTTGTCTGATTCTGTACAACTTTTTTTGAAAATCAAAGTAGGCCGAGAAATTTTTAAATTTCAACTTTAAATGTGTGAACCTGAAAAATGTATAATTTTAGCTCATTCTCCGTTGAAAGGTCGAAGCGAAAACATCGTTTGGCTCTAAACAAAATAAAAATTAAAATTTCGGCCAAATAAATATTTAAAATAAAAAATCAAAAAAAAAAAATAATAAAAATTTGTATTCCCAGAAAATCGAGCGCAACATGTGTAATCCCAGAATTTGCTCAATGCCTGGTACCTGCTGTGGACCAACTGGCGGACTCGGATCCTGTGGCCTTTGTGGACCTTACAACGGAGAATGGTTCAAGGCGATCAATCATTGTTGCGGCCCTTGTGGCCCTTATGGTTGTTGTGCATGCACCGGTCCCTGTGGAGGATCCTGTTGTTAGCCTCTTTGAAAGATTGTATGCTGCTCAATCTCGACTAAAAGATAAATGTGGCCGGTTGCATAAAAATGAACAAATGCACCTAATGAAAATATAATAACAAGCTCTAGTAAAAACCCAATATGATTGTTTTTTTTTCTTTCTAAAGTTTCTTTTAATAGTCATTATGGTGGATAGGGCTCATATAACCTTGAAATCGTGAACAGCACTGGTCGTATTTCCGCTCATAGGGTTACAGACTGATGAAGTCCTACGTTGAGGTGTTTCCAAACTTGTTGGGAGACTTCGGTTGTAATCAGTGGGAGCGCTACGATAAGGTTGCGCGCCACCTTGATTAAGGTCTTTGAGCATTCACAATTGTATGGCTGTCAGTAGCTTTAGCAAAGCCATCTGACCATCATCTTGTTACATCCTAGATGTTCTTCCGATTGATTATCTAGTGTTGGTGGATCCATATGTAATCTAGATGTTCCTTGGTAGAACTAGAATCTTTCAAACTGTGAGGAATCTTTTCAAACTTTAATTTGACATTAAAATTGAAGGCTTATTGTTAAAACTTGTGTTTCAACAAATTTTTACACAAAAAAGCAAACAATTTCAAAATAGAGCGCTCTAAAAATGTAGTTTCGAAAATTCGTTAAGCGTCTTTCAGATTAGCAAAGACATTCGTGTTATCTAAGTCAATACAATCAGAATAATTACCGGCAATTCATGGGCAACATCTTCTAAAATAGACACAAAAACAAAACAGTGACAAGTATGTCAGTGGAAACGAATAGCAAAGGCCATATAACCACTGCTAAAGACGTTGACACGCTGGGAAAACCAATTCTCCTGGTACAGAATACTATTTGCCATGGGACTTCAGTTCCACTACGAGCAACAAACGAACATTGGCATATGAAAAGGCACGTCCTCTATCAATCTGAGGGCAGAAAGCAATATTACGTATCAGATAGTCAGGCAGCTATAAAGATAGTTGCAGGAACTAGAATAGACTCTGAGCTTATTCGGAAAATACAAATCAAAGTACACCTTCTGGGGAGACGAAACAAACTCGCACTTCGAGGGGTAACAGGCCACAGCAACATTTCCAGGAATGAACTTGCGGATGAACTAGCCATAAACGGTCCTTCAAACCTGAGGAAAGGGTGAGACGAACCACAAGCTGGATCTGTGCTGCAGGCGTCAAACAGACCATCTGTTCCTCGGCTCCTGAAGTTCACAAATTCTGAAAAGGAACTTGAGTAAGCTGTGCATCCCCAGGTCCAATACGTATAGCTTCTGTTAACTTGAGGAGAACTCCTCACAGAACTTGATTGATGTTATGGTTAGAAAAAAGATGTCACAAGATGAGACAAGATGATCATTATCTTTTGTGGTTCATACTGTGAGACAACTACGGCACACAGCCTCATATATTTATGTTCATTCGATTGGAATTTTGACGTAGATGTGCCGAAAAAGAAGAGCTATAGGTCTTTACTGAGTGTGGAAGGGGTCGTGCCATATGGAATACTGAGTATGGATGAAGTTCATTAATTTGGGTTAAACAAAAGCCGATTACTCAGCTTTTAGAGTCAGTTTATATTAGTGATGGTGGATCCTAATTCTTTTACCCGTCCGGTAGTCTCTTGCATTTGGAGTCTTTCGTATGATGTTTATCAAAATATGATGAAGTCTGCACAAAAGCAGTTTCTTTTTTTTTTTTAAATGGGATCCTTATAGACTTTGCCTCATAAACCTTTCTTCTTTACATAATCCTAGAATCTTTCATTGTGTTTTATTCCTACATAAAGTGATTCTTGATCTTATTGAAACTTATCAACTTCTTAGGTAAATTTATTTTTTCTCTGCTTTCTAGAGCCACTTCCATCAGCTGCACTTTCAAGAATGTATTTATATTTTTGCTTCACAAGTTTTTTCCAGGCTCTATGCTCTAAGTATAATGAACTTTATCACCTTTTCTCATTATGTAGTTCGACTCTATCTCTTCTGCTTTCAATCTCGCATCTATGGCTAAATCCTTGATGTAAATCGGTGCACAACCTAGTTGTTGATTTCCCCCTTTGGCTTTTCTGCATGAGTAAAGGGTCATCGCTTTGTTTGAGAGTGGTAAGCATCTAGTCCAAATTCCTTTCAAAGTATGGCACCAACTGAAGTCTTTCAGGGTTTTTCGTTTATATTTACCATATTTAAGAAACTCAGATCGGAATATGTTTGGATCGGATCTTCTTCTATCGAATTACATCCTTGTCTTTTTGAATGCAGTGTCTAAGAAACTATAGAACCAAACTCTCACAGCAACATTTCCAGAAATCAACAAGCGAAAGAACTAGCCATAAACAGTGTTTCGAAACCCAGGAAAGTTTGGGACGAAGCACGAGCAGGATCTGAGCTTCAGGCCTCAAGTAGACCAACCGCTACTTGGCTGTAAAGGAACTTGATATGTTTGGATATGATCTTCTTCTACCGAATTACACCCTTGTCTTTTTGAATGCAGTGTCTGGCGTTTTAGACACTTTCTAATGATCTGAGTATTCGATCTAATTTGAGGCGCCCCGCTCAAAGTCAAAGTTAATAATAATTGCAATTGAAATGCAATTCAATTGTAACAAATGGACAATAAATGAGTTCAGCCTTATGAATTGCGCGTATTTCATAAGATTATTCGTTGTGCACTGTTTGCTTTTGCAGTTAATTAAAGTTTTTGCTGTTGTTGTTGTTAGTTTTTTGTAAGTATCTTTATTACAGGTAATACAACTGGCACAGACGCTTAAATATTAATTTAAAATATATAATTATAGCATGATTTGTTCTTGTTTTTACTTTGAGCAATGCTTTTTTTCTGTTATTTTTTAGAATCTTGGTCAGCGAGAATTAGCCAGGCGTAAAGACCCGAGTTACAAGGCATTTACGAAATAACCAAAACTTCAAGTTTAATTGCCAAAAAACTTAACAAAAAATTATTAATAAAACGCATAAATTATGAAAAATTTTGTAAATAACACTAGCTAACAAAGTTTAATAGTTTGGGAAGCGGAAACGTGCATCATTGATCAGCATTAACCACCATACGCATCTCCATGGATTCATATTGCTCATTTTTCAATGCCGGAGCCCCGAATGCGCCCACGATCCTTGCTAGATAATGTGTTCGAATGCTATTGCTCTTCCATTTACCAAGTGCAATGCTGTTCTGACTATGATCCTTAAACCAGGGAAGGTAGAGCATAAGCTTGTTTCTTATTGACCGAAGGTGTGCGCGAGAGTCTTCTATATTCGTTTGTACGATGCTGCTGAGGATCCTTGGAGTGTTGCGATGGCACATCAGAAAGGTTTGAACCATCTCTAACACTCAGGCAGCCTTGATATTGCACCATGCCCGACAGAGAAAGTTAAAAGAAAGAAAGGACAGTTGCAATAGGAGAAAGAGTGCGAAAACAGAGTAGGCTTGCAATAGAGGTTCCCTATTGATACAATCTTCCCGACTCCAGCAGAGCTGTACTGTGTGCGTTCTCTTTTCTAACTGCCCTCCAAGGGGGTAAAAGCCGACATTGCGTACCGGCGTTTTTTAAATTGTCGCTTGGACAGAACTTCTCCCGTTCCGCCGTCCGGGTGAGGTGCTGGTACCGCATGAGATCCCAGTACTCTGGAACCAGCATTCACATCCATCGGCAGCCCTTTGAGCTTAGCGGGTGCAGACGACGCAGAGACCTTGCGCTTTGATCTCTTCCATCAGCCGAGCACCCCCTCCAGTTGCGAACTCGTTGGTGTATCGTACATTGAGAGAGCCATATCCGACACATCCATTGCATCCACAGTCGCAGGCGTTGTTTTTTTTTTCAACAACAGGTACTCCAAGGATCGGGTGAGAGAGCCTGTGTTCGAGCTGCGAGCGAGGTCTTCAATGAGGCTCTTGAAGGAAGGCCCATGCAGGGGCAGACCATGTCTCCATTAGAAGAACTAGGTAGAGACCACACTAGCTACCTTCACCGATTGGAGAAGGCGCGCAAAAGAAGAAGAAGCCGAGGGCTTATACCGCCGCTGAGGGCCTTATACAGCGGCTTGGATTTAGAGATGTACTTTGTGCTACGGATAACGTCCCTAAAGCATTTAATAAATGCTCGTGGGCTGTTTCACATTGTACTTACTTTCCGTTTTTGCAGTCTTACCTTCAAGGTAGGACTTTTAGTTTTAAGGTTGAAAATTTTGTTTCTGATCCCAATCTGTGATTGTTGGGGTTTCGCAGAGTAGTTTTTTTGGGTTCTATATTGTTTAGTCTCTACACAGCTGTGCATATTGAGGCCAGTCTGCCCCTTGGCATGTCAGGAGCACTACTTGTGGTTGACAGTGTGCCTATTTCAAGGCAGAGATTGCCTAGGCCTTCATGGAGTTAGAAGCTCGTTTCTGTTTCAAATCGATCTCGAATCGGTCCAACAACTCTGACCAAGATTCGCCTGTGATATTTTATTCGCCTCCTATGTGTTGTGATAGATTCATATTATGTTTACTATTATGAAATGATTACATTGTCAATCATTCCTCTGAAGTGCTCGTACTGCGGGTCTTTGTCGAGTGTGAGCAGTCGCGGGATCCATCGCATGGATACCTTTTTCATGCCTAAAATGTGCACGCAATATGTGATGAACTCGCCCTGCTGAGATGCCTATAGTTTCATCCAACATTATACCATGTTTTTCATCGACATTGTCTAAATCTTCGGCGCCCCTTCACTAACCCACTTTTAAGACTTTAAAATAGATACACATAGTATTATGCTGTATTCTAAAATTTTCTTACTAGACTTTGTAATTGTGTTTTGTTTTTAATTTGGAAAGATATTTAAAAAATACAGATATTGTAGAGCTGCTCTTCTTTTAATATAGTCGTTCTTCTTCCAGTTTTTGTTAATTTATTTGTCAATGTTTCGGTGTCCGTCTGAAGGGGCAGTAAGCATCTATCAGTTTTGGAGCTTGAACTATAAATGAAGTGGACTTTTACTTATAGTAAGTTTGTGCCAGAGAATGCAATTTTGTGTTGAATCTAGTACTTAAAACGGCAAAATGTAATAAAAACGTATAGCTGGCAATTTCGGCTCAAATATGTTGTAGCACAGTGTAATTGAGTGCAAAAAAAGACCGTATAGCTGGTTGTAAATTTCGTTTAATGTTGGCCACCTACACAGACACCTATGAGTGCAACAACAGTTACAATAGCAACAACAAGCACTTCCTGCACGCAAGGCGTTTCCGTTCTGCTTTGAAACCCAATCAAAGACTCAATCAAGAGCAAAAGTAATCAAAAGAAAATGAAATAAAACCACGAACAAATCAAATGGAAAAATACAACAAAACAAACATTTAAATTATGCATGGCAAGAGAATAAGAAATAAAGAAAACAAATAAAATAAACAACAATAAAGCAAAGAAGAAGAAAACCAATAACAACAACAACAACAAAAACGCGTGCGACAAAAGCATTAGAAGAAACATAGACAAAGCTGCGACAACAACAAGAAGATCGGTAAAAATAACAATAAATATGTGCATATGTATGTTGTATGTGTACATATGTACATATGTATATATATATAAAAATGGCATGACAGCAACAACAAAAACAGCAATGGCCACAACAACAACAACAACAACAACAACAAAAGCCAACACAAAATAGAAATGGAGAGCAACTTTCACCCAAGGTCATTGTGTCTTTAACTGCGCGCGCTTACAACGCAGCAGCATTGCGGTGACAGCGCAGCGGCAGCGGCAGCGACAAGGTGGACAGTACCAACAGCAATCGGGTGGGTCGATCTTTATTCCGTGTTGCCAACTTGGTTCAACTATTGGCTAGTAGCCTGCTCTTTATACCCTACAGCCTAAGGATAAGTGGCATATTAGTTTTGTTCAAGCAAATAATAGCTGCCCATTCTAGAAGCAAGAAGGTAGAGTAGAGGGTATGCATCAATCTTAATTTACTATTGATCGACATCGATGATTGGCCTGTCATTTTCCGATGCTCTCCGATGTTTTCGAACATACGATGCATCGGCAAAACATCAATGTTTTTAAAACCATCGAACATTTCACCATCTTACGCCAACCTACTATTATTCAAGATCATGCCAAAGTAAGTTTTACAAATAGCGTTTGCAGAATTGAGTGTCTCATCTCAAAGTTTATTCAAAAGCCAAACTCAAAGCGAAATAGACTGCTAAGGAGACGGTTGACATAATTTTGTCGTAGATCTATTGGTTTTATATAGAATCTAGAAATCTTCCCATGTTCAGATAGCTTTAGTATCACATATCTCATATAACGAAGTTTCTTCTATAATAAAAAGCAAAATTTTTAAATATAAAACATCGGAAAACCATCGATGCATCGACCTACATCGATATCCATTGTCGCTGGACTCTACGATGATGAACATCGATGTTTTGGTCTGGTCTACTTTTGGCCATATTTTCCAAGTGCCTATTGTTAGGCACGGTCTACTAGAGCTACAAAACTATCGATGGTATTATCGAGGTTACGAATTTTTTCCTTTGTCACACTATGGATGCAGTGTGACAGCGCCGCAAACTCGAAAAAATACCCTATTATCATGAGAAAAATACTAAAAATAACACTTTAAAATTTTGGAAATACCCCAAAAATACCCTATGTTCTATCTGTACCACCATAAATAAAAAAAGGCCTCAATAAAAGCAAATATGTAATCTAGGCGGAAACACAAATTCAACAAGTCCAAAATCAAGTAAATCGTATTAGCTGTTCAAAAGTTTTAGTGCTATAAAAATTTTGGCGATATCGCAAAATGTGTATCTGTCTCAACAGACCAACGAGCATGAAAGTAATAGAGCAAAATTCTTGGCAGATAGTACATTGAGTCGACTTGCTGAAAAGCGACCATTCTTAAAAATAGTGGTCTTTATCAATTTTGTTTACGAGTGAGTTGGTCTAACAGGGACAGCAACCCAAGCAGCTTCACAAGTACACTGTATTTGAGATTATCGCATTTCAACAAAAATTTTGAAATTTTATGAGTTCAGAGTTCCACTTCATAAAGTTTCATGCTCTTGGGGTCCGTATGTTGAGGTAGTTTTTGAATAGAGACGCTATGAAGCTTAGTACGCATAATGCACATTGATAACTGAAAATGATTTAGGAACTGTTCGTAAATGACGTCAAGATGATTTAATCGTTAGAATAACACTAAGGGGCTGTTCATAAATGACGTTTGATCGATATATTTGAACTCGAAATGAAAAGACACATTGCATGAAAATATGAAGAATTGTCAGATTTTATTAACGTTTTCGTTGTGATGTCACTTTTTCGGAACACCCCCACTCCCCCATGGTCACAAAAGTCACAATTTGATAAACCCCTCCCCCCCCTCGGTGGTGACGCCATTAATGAACAGCCCCTTATATAACAGGTGGTAGTTCTCATTATGTGTATAAATGTTTTAAATTAAAAATTCGCCACGGTTTATCACATATGAATGTTGACAGCAAAAAAAATTTCACGTATCTGCGTACTAGGCTTAGAGCAGAATAATCAAAGGGCCTAAAGTAGAGCGTTGAAAGCTTGATAAAAAAACTTTTTTCCAACGGAGCGAAGTCTATTTCGCTTTTCAGCAAAAGAAGGCAGGGGTTAAAACTTATGATCATTAATCTGCAAAGAATAGTTTTATCTCAACGAAACTCTACCAAAGTACAGGGTACCCAACAGTTGACCTTTTCCGTCTCTAGCTTCTTCTATGTAGTTTTTTGTCAAATGCAACAAAATGCTGCAGTCTGGACCTGGCAGCGGACACTATGAACACAGAGCAAGCGGCAACATCCGAGACAGAGACGAGCCCGGAGAGGCGTTGCCCGTCAGCGAAATGTGAAGTGCATGTTAAAAACGGCAACAAAAATAAATAGCGGCAAGTTGTTGCTGTAGTTTTGGTTGCATTGTGCCCTTTGTTGTTGCAGTCGCAAAAGTGTTTGTGCAACAAAGAAAGACTTGAATGGCTTTTGCTCTACTCCTTTGCCACTTGACATTTTGCTTTGTGCAGTAAAGGCTACAGGCGCGGTTTCCAATATTATGAACTTGGGTTGAGATCTTGATTTTAGTCAAGGGCGAATTGGGACACAGGGCCAAAGTGCAATTGTTTAATCGTACTCATGAGATGATGAACTTTGAGGTTTCCAAATTTTTTGGGCGTTTATCACTTGTGGTTCTCCAAGAAATTAAGCGCTTTAGATATTTGTATCCACCCACATATGCACACTGAAAGAGATGTTCTTTTTTGGTTTTTGATTTCAAAAACAATATTCTGGACTTTTCTCTCTATGTATATATAGAAGTCGCCAGGCTTGTGCGTAGATCTGGCGACCCGGCGCGTAAAACTAACCTCCCAATGAAAGTTGCTATGAACAATCCCCTTGCCCATCTTCAGGTAAATCACATTACCCCTCCTCCTTCTCTTCCTCTTCCTTATCCTCATTCCCAAAGCTCTAAGATGAAATACCACGATTTACGTTTCATTCCGCGCCCTGCTCGCTTCGCTCACAACCTCCTTGTCACTCCTGACCCATATCACATTCCTCTTCATCTTCTTGTTCTCGTTCTCCGTTTGGTTCACCTTTCCGTTCCTATAAGTAGGTATTGCCAGACCCTGTGTCTACAAAAATCGATATTCTATGAGCTTTCGGTTCTTAGAGGAAATTATGATCGAAATCACAGGTTGATAATTAAATCGAAGAGCGTTTCAAAGTACTGATATATCCATAAACATGCTGTAAGATTTGGATAACAAACTGATAGAACTATTATCGGTCTTCCAAAAGAATAAAGATAACAATAATATTAAATGTTGCAGCACAATGATAACGCACTATTTGATCCTTGAAATGCAAGATTGAGCGATATTTGGGAAAGGAAGAGGGAAGAGACCCAGGAATACCCGCGCCATCCCTTTGTCGATTATTGAGTAGCGTTTGATAGCCCGTGGATATGCCGCAAGTTCTTATTTGCAAGATTGGTCAAGGAAGGAATGAAGCTCTCCTCAACTTTAAATACTGTTCTAGGCTTTAGACAAGGCGGGGTCCTTTTTCAGGGCTCTTCAACCTTACGACGAAGAGTGTGTAGAGAGTGCATCCAAGCGGGATCTGTTTTTATAAAAGTATCGAACACAGACGATTTTGACATTATTGTTCGTACTAAGCGAACCCTTTGCGGATATTGAAGTAGAATCTGACACGGTGGGCCCGCTTGTAAAGGAGAGCAAGACAAAGTTAATGTTTTTTTCAAGTAGAGAAACAAGGTCATTAGATATATCAAATTAAATCCGAGTAAGACTTGTCCTGCTTACTTGGAAGCGTAGGAAAGATGGACTGAACCTTCCAATGTTAAAGGTATGACTCTAGCACTGGCTAGCGAATTAAAGTATCTCGATACTAAGCTGACCTGGAAAGTGCACTGTGAACGGAAGACCCAACGTGCTCTTAGAGCCTTCTGACAGTGCAGACGGACTTTTAGTAAAACCTGGGGTTTGAAGCAGAGCTCTGTTCACTGGTTATAGCTCTAATCAGGTTCATAGTATCATACCCCTCAGGGGTTTGGTAGAAGAGAACAATGGCTCAGTCCAGCGTCACTCTTCGCACTAGACAGTAAAGAAATGCCTGCTTAGGGCTTCACCGCGCTATAAGTACCAACTCAAGTGATGCCCTTCATGCACTGTTATTCCTAACCCCTCTTGACGGCAAGAGGCTATGAAAAAGGCTGGCAGACTCTACAATAAAGGAGTCTGGACGAACGAACTGGGATTTTGTCAAACTTATAGCCAGTAAGCTAAGGGAAGAGTGCCCGCTTTTCTCGATGCCTGCTGATAGTGTTGTACCAAATGTTAACTTTGGCCGCCGATAAAAAGTGTTGATTCCGCCAAGAGAGTCCTGGAACAATTCAGGACTCTTACTGGCACTGGTGCTGGTTGGTATATTGATGACAACTCAAGCTACATTGCCGTCGGTTTTCCAAACGGAAATCTATGCAATCTTAAATGCCGCGTCCTGGATCCCTAAAAAAAAGCTAAGTGGAGTTATATGAAGTTACAGTCAGGCTGTCTTACTTTACTTTGGTATCACGGATGGGGGAAGATAAACAAAAGCTCAATACATATGGTACACTATTAAATGTTTTTTTTATGGCCAGTTAACTAGAAAAACATAAATGAGTGTTTGACGATTTCTTTTAGTTATTTTGAAACCTTATTCTGTGAAATTGGTACAATGCCACAGCGCCCTCCAAAGTTTCACTGACGATTTTTGCAACATGTCGATCGTTGTAGTGCCAAAAGATCACGTATCTTGACTTGAGTAAATGCGGCAACCAATTTGCTTGTTTGTGCCCGTGGGGCGGATTGTAATCGCTTGTTGAGCCACCTCCATGGTTTCAGAGAGTTACTGTTGAGTTAGGCATGAATCTTGGTCTAATAATGTTTTCTACTTAGCGTCTTTACTGGACTTCCTTCGCGTTTTTGTCTTTGGTGTCAACAACAGAATTCAAGCAAAATGCGCAATTAACCAATAATAAACTCAGAATACAGATTGGCCTGCTTACAGGACATTTCAGACTGAAATGGGACACTTGAGCAAGCTGGGCATCACTAGCTCGAACACCTGTAGGGTTTGTGAGCAGGAGGAGGAGGAGTCATTGCGGCATGTTTTTGCTGTGTGCGACATACTGGCAAGACGAAGAAGCTTGAACCTCCTAGGCGGGGATAGACACTCGCCCATTTAGAAGCTTCCCAGTTAATGAAATATGTATAAGAGATAGAACTATTGGGAGAGCTTTTAGCTAGATAGGGGGCACAAAAGATACGAAGCGACGCTACTTCCCATTAACAATAATAACAACTCCAGAGTGAGTACTCACAATTGATTTTTATTGATTCGCGTTCCTCATGCCTTACACAGCTATCGTTGTTCATCAGCTGCACCTTTCTTTGAAGGAAAACTAAAAATCAAGCTCTTTCCGACAAGGTTGACTTGGTTAGAGCACAAAGGTAGCTTCGACTGCAGCGAAAGGACACAGACGGACTATTGCTGGGAAATGACGCTTTAACATGAATAGAGTTGTCAGATATGCCGATAGAGTTGGCAGATATTCCGTTGCGATACGTTAACTTTTAGCATCATTTCTCTGCATTTCTCCAAAAAAACTGCCAAAAATGAATAAAACAGCATTACAATTGAAAGCCTCAGCTGTAATTCTCTTGAATTTTTGCATTGACTAAAGATCCGCCGAAAAAAACCGCTGTGAAGTCTTCGAAAAACTAGGCCAAGCTAGACTACAATGCCTACACATAAAATATGCAATTAAGTAACCAAAAAGTAAGCACACAGAATAACAGAATGAATGAGTAGAAAATTATATTTAATTGACATAAACTTTAATTAAAGACGAAAGAAAAGCCATAAAAGAAACTGTTAAAAGAGCTGCTGCTGCTGCTGCTGCTCTCTCAGGCATTTAAAGTTCTATAAACATTAGCCATGATATTGCCAATTATTTGAAAACATTTTACTTAACAAAAATTATGGCCAATTTCTTGGTATTAAACAGCTTAACCCTTTTTTTTTGCGCCAGCCAAACACGTCGCGCACATTTGATTAGAACGCAACAGCGAAAGACAAGAACAAGTTAAAAGAGTTTTATGTGCTGGCTGCCTACGTGCAGCAGCCGGGCAGAGTCATGATGTTGCATAAATTTAAGTGCCACAGATACCAGGCAAAAGATACACAAAACGAGTTACAGATACTTGGGCAGCATGCAGCGGCAAGCAAACTTAACGAAGCCAAAGAAGCAAGTCAGTCAAAGATACAAAAGCTACATAGAAATGCGGATACGCGATGCTGTCTGAAAACACAACCAATGTGTGCCTGTCTGTGTGTGTGTGTGTGTGTGTGTGTGTGTGTGTGTGTGTGTATCTGTGTGTGCGGTGAAAGAGCATGTGGCTGTGCCGCGTCGTCTTGATCTTGGTCTGGGCAAATGTATCTTTTGTATCTTCATAGCCGCGTTCTTGCCGCTACTTGTGGCTGGCTGCCATACAAGTTAACATTTCAAATCCGTTGTGGTTCGTGCGGTTCTTCATGTCGCTGGCAAAGCAAAGAAAGAAGAAAATGAGAAAAAACGAGTATAAAATTGGGTCAGTGGCACAGTATGCATGGCATTTTGTCGCTGTATTTGTCGCACTCTGTATCTGTATCTGTATCTGTGTGTGTGTGTCTTCTCTCTTCTCCTCTTTTCTCTGCCCCTTTAGCTCATTTCTTTTCTTTCCACAATTCGCCTCACATTGCCTTTTGCCTTGCTTTCTTTGTGGCATTTGTGGTCAATAATGATTCTGACTTGTTTTGGTGCTGTATTCGGTCTGCGTCTCGGGTCTCTGCATAACTTTTTAGCTTTTTTCCTCTTCTTTACCTCTCTCTGTTTTACCATTTACCATTTACCATTGAGTGTTGAATTTGTACTCCATTTGTTGTAGACTTTTTGTGGTTGTTAAGTGTCATGGACTGCATGTTGGCAGTACTTCAGCTCTTCTTCTTCTTCTTCTACCTCTTTGTTTTGTTAATGGTCGTATCGTAGCGTATGCGTGGGGCATGAATAATGCGGGCAAAAGCGCCACCCAACTGTACAATTGTCCGGCCATTCCAAGTGGTCCAGCAATTAGCTAAACTGCTACAGTTACTGTGCAAATTTGCTTAGACTTGCCGTTAATTGACTTTTATTGCGTATACGTCACGTTGATTCGTAGGCCAATTAGTACTTTCTTATTTCATTCAGCGTGCAAACTTTTTGGCTACTTTACAATTAGCTCGTTTTTACTTTTCCGCAAAAAAGTATTGGGATTGCCAAAAAACTAAAATCTCTAATTTTATGTTTTTCGACGATTTAAGCACTCTTACAACTTTTCCGGCGATTTGGAGTTGTTTTTGTGTCTGTACGTTGTCGTTGCCGATGTAGTGTGTTAGTCAAATAACTTTAGTAATATGGGCTTTAGCAAGCTAAATGTTGGGAATGTCTTCAAAGAGTTTCCTATTAAATTTGAGCACTCTAGTCGCTATAGTTAAGTAGCCAGAGGAATAATAAGAGTATTTTATGTTGTTTAAATTTCTCCTAGCTAATTTCGGTTCTTTTGATAAATAAGGGGAAAAGCCTGAGCTGGTTACCAACTTTTTATTTTATTTTCTAGTCTTATAACAAAGGTCGTAAGAAAAGATAACGCATACGCCATGTGTTGCCTTTTATGTTTCCTTTTAATGCTACACATAATCATACTCAGTTTCCAGTTCTGATCCCAATTTCGATTTGGCGATTTAACAATGCATTTTATCGTTATAGTTGCTGCTGTAAAGATTTTGCCATTTTGAAACCTTCTGTCTTTTTCGGCAAATCCGAATCGGAAACAAACTTATTGTTTAGTTTTTTTCTTTTGTTTGATTATATGTTACTCAGTTTCACGCCCATAGTTAAAGCTTAGAACGAAAACAAAAGCCTTTAATCCGGTAAGTGCCTATTAATTTAACGAATTTCAGCGAATCCAAGTTTGTCTTCACTTGCGTATAGAATAACCACTGGGTATAAAAATATATCCTTCATGCTCATCAAAGTTTTCACTGGAACGAAAAACCTGCAGCAAAAGTTCTTTGAACAATTTTAGAATACACTTTTTTTTATTTAGATTTTTTCTTCAAATTATTATTATTATTATTTAATTTTTAATAAAACACCACTTTTTTCTTTCTTTGAATAGATAGTAGAAAAACTTTTCTCTTGGACGTTTCCTTCAAATTGATTTTTTTGGTTGATTAACTCTTATTTGCAGTCGCTGATTTTTTTAAAATATTTTAAAATAAAATAATTTTTTTTTTTTAATTAGTACATTTTTACATTGAATTTTTACATAACAAAATTTACATAAAAAAATAAAAAAAACAAATACATTATTTTTTATCAAAATAATTCAATACAACTTTTTTTTTTTAATTTTGGAATTGATAAAGTTTTGTTTTTATCAAATCAATTAAACAGGAACATTTTTTTTTACATTAAATAAATCGAATTAAAGATTCGATTAAACTTATTTTTTGTTTATTTTAAATGTTAATTCGATTCAATACAAAAATATTTCCATCTATCCAAATTCGATGACGCTTGAAAGTGATTTTTTGTAACTTCATAACCTTTTTTAATACTTTAAAAAAGTTCTGTTTGACACAAACAAAATTTCATACTTTACCGTTTTAAAAATATTCCGCTTTACGTATACGTAATATGAATTTGTTTTAAAGCTATTCAAATCGAAGAAATAAAATAGGATTGATTTTTTTTTTTTGCTTTAAACATTATTATTTTTTGCACATTTTGAATGACAAATTTTTAAGCATTTCTTTATTAATATTAATAATTAATTTAAATTTAAATTTTATTTTGTATTTAAATATTTACAAATTAAATGTTTTTAGGACGAAATTTGAAATAAAAAAACACATACGCAGTTTGAATAAATAAAATTGCACAAAACTTAAATTAGAACGTAAATTAATATTGATTTAAAAATATAAGTAATTTTTTTTAAAATTAAATTAGAAATGATTTTTGTTTATGAATTGTGATAATTTCTTTCTAAATTAAAAGTTTTTGTCAAGGACGCCGCATAAATAATTTTTTAAGCATTTTCATAAATATATTTATATAGTTTTCTATTTTAATATTTTATTTATAATTTAATATTTTAGCTTGATTTAAATTAAATATCATAAACTTTAGCAACAATTATTTTAAAAAACAAATTAACAAACTTTAAATTATTTATTATTTTATATAAAAATTATTACTTGAGTACTTTGCTATCATAAACAATACGTTAAAATTTAATTTTTAAATATTAAAATTATTTTGCCAAGCCCGCTACAACTTAAATTACTTTAAATATGTGCTCAAATATTTGTTTGTACATTTTTAATTAAGTTAATTAATTTTAAATTTTATTGCTTTTGTTTTACAGTTTTTAACATGAGGTACAAAACGCCATACAAAAAATTAACACTACAAATTTATTTTACAAAATATTTCAATTTATATTAATATTAATTAAGCAGGGTTAACTCTTCTTCTTTTTGTTTTTGCTATACAAATTAATTTTAATATACCTACTATATAATAGCGGTACTATCTGTGCCAACGGCATATTGCCAGATCTTGCGCAGTTTTACATCAAAACAGAACAACAGTTGCAAAAAGACAATTGGACGCTTCGTTGTTCTTACATTGCTTGTGGTCTCTTTGGGTTTCAGCTTTATCGGGAGCTTGTGATGCAATGGAACCGTGGCTATCAGACTGCATCAGATCAATCAAGAAGTTTCGGATGCAGCTAAGCGTTGCCACTTAGCTGCAGCTGAACTTACTAAAGGATCTCAGAGTACAGACTGAATGGCTGAAAGGTTTCCACATAGTATTGTACTAAAGAGACCTCTGAGGTTTTGCTGTTATACAAAGGAACCGTAGCAGATCAATCATGAAGTTTTAGATACAGTTAAGCGTTGCCACTTAGCTGCAGCCGAACTTAAGGAACGATCATATACTACAGACCCTTGAGTTTTCCCTGTTATGCAATGGAACCCTATCCTCCAAGCTGCAGCAGATCAATCAAGCAGTTTCGGATGCAGCTAAGTGTTACCACTTAGTTGCAGCTGAACTTACTAGAGGATCTCAGAGTACAGACTAAATGGCTGAAAGGTTTCCACATCGTATTGTACTAAAGGGACCTCTGAGGTTTCGCTGTTATGCAATGTACGCGTAGCAGATCAATCATGGAGTTTTAGATGCAGTTAAGCGTTAGCTGCAGCCCAACTTAAGGAACGATCATATACTACAGACCCTTGTGTTTTCCCTGTTATGCAATGGAACCCTATCCTCCAAGCTGCAGCAGATCAATCAAGCAGTTTCGGATGAAGCTAGGCGTTGCCACTTAGCTGCAGCTGAACTTACTAGAGGATCTGAGAGTACAGATTGAAGGGTAGAAAGGTTTCCACATAGAATAGCACTAAAGAGACCTCTGAGGTTTTGCTGTTATACAAAGGAACTGTAGCAGATCAATCAAGCAATTTCAGATTCAGTCAACCGTTGCAACTTAGTTGCAGCTAAACTTACTAAATGATCTGAGAGTACAGAATGAAGGGCTGAAAGGGATTCCAATTAGAGTAGGATTGGTCTCTCTAAAGGGGCTGTTATACAATTTAAACCTAAACATTAAACTGCAGCAGATCAATCAAGAAGTTTTGGATGTAGTTAAGCGTTGCCACTTAGCTGCAGCTGATCTTACTAGATGATCTGAGAGTACAGATTGAAGAGCTGAAAGGTTTCCACATACTTTAGCACTAAATAGACCTCTGAGGTTTCGCTGTTATGCAATGTACGCCAGTCCATGCAACTACAGCAGATCAATCAAGCAGTTTCGGATGCAGCGAAGTGTTGCCACTTAGCTGTTTTTGAACTTAAAGAAGGATCTTATGCTACGGTCTAATTGGCTGAATTAGAAGTGTTTCTTTATAGCCAGAAAGATACTTTTGGGTTTGTGCTGCATCTGGAGCTAGTTTTAAGGTGGAACTCTGTACTTTACATTGCAGCTGATCTATCAAGAAGTTTGAGATGCAGTGAGGCGTTGCTAGAAATAGAGAAAAACTTCTCATAACTACTTGCTGAATATTCGCCTTACAAAATTTAGACTCTTTTTTAAATAAGCACAAACATGAAAACTAATAGCCTGACATTTTATTTTCGATAGGTCTATCGATTGTTTTCAATTTAAATGTTTATTCGATTAAATAATTCAAAGTGTAAAATTGGCTTCAGTAAAAGGGTCGAAAAATAGAAGTTCTTAAAAGGTGAACCCAAATTTGTGAAGAAATTCATTTAAGAATCAAGACAAATCAATCCTTAAATGTATTTATTGGACTTGATATTCTTCTTCTAAATTCTTCGTGATTTTGAATTTCAGTTCAACTTCAGTCTTACTTTATGCAACTTTTTTCGTAAAAAGCTGTAACACTTATAAGGGTCCAATCTAGTCGATAATAAGTAGGAAAAAAAGTCTCAACAATAATTAATTTCGTTTTACATATTCACAGCATAGTCCATAAGACAGAGCACATTTACTAGGGATTCATTGAATTTACTTAGGATTCATTGAATTCTAGATTCCTTCTCGAAAATCTTTTCTTGTATAAACATATTATAAGAAAAATATGTAGATACTGGTAAAAAGTTTTTATCTAAGTAAGTAATTCAAAATGTAGGCAATTATTTGGGATATTAAGTGTTATGCGATATATTTGAGTTACGAGTCTTGTTTAGAATCAATATCCTGCGTCTTCATATTTTGCTTGGATATTCTCCGCAAACAAATGAGCTGTAATCCTTATCTATTGCTTTAAGATGTAGTGCAACTGTTGGTCAAGGTTTTTGAGGCTTATATATAAGAGTCTAGTATATAGAACGAAGCTACACATCCAATCTCTTCTGACAGCTCAGAGCATGAAAACAGTTTAATGTAAGCATGATTATAACGCGTTCATACCATATAGAGGTAGTAGGTTGAAATCTTGGCTGTAATTTCTTTCTCCTTTTTCAGTAAAGTTGTTTCAAAAAACCCGCCCATATCTTATCTCACAAAACAACCCGTTATTCGTCTAACTATTCTACAATAAAAACAAACAAAGAGATCAAAAGCAACCAACAACAACGAATATCAAAAAATTTGTGTATGGCATTGCTTCACTTTTATATCAAATCATGTTTGTGGCAGCTGCTTCTGGCTGTGGCAAGATGCAGCTAACCTCATCCAATAGCTAGTCAAGCAATGCCACACACGAGAAGACGCAGTCAAAGCTACCAATATGGTTAGTATTGGCCAAGACTTTTGATTACGTTTTCCCAGCGCACAAAAGCAGCGCGCTGCAAGTGAGCACCCCTGGAGCCAAAACTCAAGCTGTAGGCCAATATGTGCCCAAGGGTGGACGCAGTGCAGCGTCTGTTTTGTGGCTTTTTTTGTTCCTTCTTCTACTTGTAGCGTCATCATTGGCCAGCAAATCAGCACGAGGCAACGGTCAGTCACGCCCAATTCTCTTATGTATCTGTTGATGTTTGAGCAAATGCGCCTTCTGGCGAAAGGCCTTGGCACAGACATCGCAGCGAAAGGGTTTCTCACCCGTGTGTGTACGCAGATGCACCTTAATGTTGGACTTGTTGAGGAAACCCCGATTGCAAATGCTGCATCGATGCACGGGCTTCTCCTTGCCCAGCAGACCGGACAAATCACTGGCGCTGAAGCTATTAACGCTGGAGGGTGAGATAGCATTGAGCTGCTGTGGCGGCGCTGGCGCACCTGA
Organism: Chymomyza caudatula; assembly: GCA_035041775.1. Lineage (NCBI taxonomy): Eukaryota > Metazoa > Arthropoda > Insecta > Diptera > Drosophilidae > Chymomyza > Chymomyza caudatula. Next base: position 1,045,453 of record JAWNKW010000141.1, on the reverse strand, counting down.
GGCGCCACCGCTGCCACTTTGTTGCTGTTGGCTGGACTTTTTCTGCGAACGCGAACGCTTGGCCTTTGGCGTACCTGTGGGCGTCACAGTTGTGGTATGCGGATAGTTGCCCAACATGTCCGGACTGCATAGGCCATCGGATTTGAGTGGCGCTGACAGGCCGGAACCATTGGGATTCATGCCGTTGCCCGAGCCATTGCCGCTGGGCCCCAGCTGATATTGATGGCTATTCGGATTGGTCAGGTAGCGCGGATTGATCATAAGATTGTCGGTGGTCGAGACCACTGAGCCTGGCGGACTGGAGCTAGACGTGGCCGTGGACAGTTCATTACAGTATGAGGTAGAACTGGGTGCTTCACTCTTCATGACCGTGCCAGTTGTGTTGGACTGCACGCCCGTCGAGTTGCCATTTTGTGCCGCGCCCATGGGCGGTCCATGCTGCAGACGATTCTGCAGCAGTGGCATATAGCCATGTGTCAGTAGACTTTGCAATGTGGAGCTGCTAGTATGCACCGGCGAATGCGGCAGTATGAAATCATTAAGCGAGTCCTGCTGTGACACCACCAGCTTGCCGTCCTGCTGTATGCAGTTGCCATCAATCCAGGCATCCAAATCCATCCAGGAATCGCGTGTGTCGTTACCCTCTTCCTTATCCAGCTGATTGGGCACTGTCGTATCGGCTATGGCGGAGCCTATAATAGCCGCTATGTCATCAATGGAGTTCATATCCACATACTCCGTCAGATCCTTGTAGATGCGCACTCCGCTGCCATGCAGCGAGTCTGCCACCTGGTCAATGGGCGTGAGCGTGGCGGTTGTGCCGCCTCCGCTCATAACACAGCTGTCGGCTACTGAGTAAAGCTTAGAATCTAACTGACTATCGGCAAAGAGCTTGACATCGTTGAGGCAGGCATCGGCATCGGCGCTGAGCACGCTCTCGGGCAGGCAAGTAGACGATGAGACTATGTTGTGTTCATTGGCGGAATGGCTATTGCCGCCGCTGGCGGCTGAGTTGCCCGTGGAGGCGCCGGCGCCTAGCTGGGTCGATGTAGATGTGGGATTTGTGCTTTGATGTTGCGACTGATAGGCGCTTTGTATATAATTGTTGTTGCTCTCATCGGGCAGCCTCTGGGCAATCGCATGGTAATGATGCCCCGAAATGCCATTAATAGACAGGTGGCCAGTATAACCGGTAAATGGAGGCAGCGGTTTCAAATCGGACAGCGCATTCAGCGAAGAGCTATTTAACAGCAGATTGTCCAGCACATCTAGCGAATTCTTTTGATCCGTATCACTGGGCAGCGAGTCTAGATCATGTTCAAGCAGTAACTTATGACCATCGAGCAGGTATTGATCCTGGCTGCCGGTCTGTGTGGGTCCCCAGCATGGGCTCATGAGTAGGCTTTCAACTTCGGATTCACTTGGGCCGTTCATGCTGCAAAACTTCATTGTCAGTTGACCGGCTCCCAGAATAACTATTTTTTCTCGTTTCCAGTTGTGGTTTTTGTTGGTGTGGGTGATAAAAAATCTTCTGATTGTATGCAGAACAAACTGTAAGAGCAGAAAGAAAGAAAGTTATGAGTTAAAGACGTTTTTGATAAATGACGGTAGATATTGTAAATATAAATATTTATAAAGTTACTTTTTTACTATGTTTTCATCATAATTAAGTTTCAAAATCGAAGAAAATGGGTTATACCGAGTGTGACCAGATGCTAAATCTGATACAGGTTTCAATCTTCCATCTTGATTCGTTTAAGCATTGTTTTGATGGCCATATAGTTGGCAACCCTAAAGTTGTAACCCTTTGCCGTTAGATTCTGTCAGTAGTACCATAAAACTCTATTCGATTGTATTTTCTAAATATTTTCAAGAAATAATTCTCAGCATTTCCTATAATGAAGTTGTAAGCTTTTCGTTCAAAGTAAACCATTAATAGATTTCAACTTATCTTATCTGGTAAACCTATTCAAAACGCAAGCAAAAACCGATTTGTTTGAGTATCGAAAGTAAAATAGGGAAGCATTGAGTCGTGACCTTAACATCCAACCGATATTAAAGCTGCAGCCGTCTGTAAATGATCGTGTAACACCTGAAAAGCTTGTGCTTTTGACTTTTGTATATATACCATTGAGTTTGAGAAGCTTTTATGCTAGGATCCGAAAATCGGCAAGTGGTCGAGCTATTAACTTAAGCCGTTACCGATATGTCGTATGTTATCGGAAGCAAAGTAACTGTGTAACATTAAACATAAAGTCTGTTACTTTATGTTAAATGCAGGCATTTCAATGTACAAAATTGTTAGTTGTAAGCTAAAAATAAGACTGCTTTGCAAACTAGCAAATTGCCATTACTATTTTTAGATGCCTGTTGTTAGCCATAACAAAGAAATTCCTATCCAAAAGCCCTAGTTTATCTACACATTGATTGCCATAGCACAGATACCCAATTCATAATTATACCACTTAAGAAACTAAACTTGTCTCCATTATTAGCATACCATTTTAATTTTACTCAGAGAGTTAAAACTGACAATCAGAATCGCATGTCTTAGCAGAGCGTAGATCATTGGAACTCAACAAAGATGCACATAGATTGTCATAACCCAGAGACCCAATTTGTAGCATGGTATCTGATTGAAAGCTTACGGCATCTATAAGCCTGTAGTTATAACCACTACATTAGGCTCATTTGCAGAGTTTCGGTTACAGCTATACAACTTTTGGTAAAGCCTAGTAATCCCACACCCAAAAATTTAACAGACACTTGCTGAAACTGACAACACGCACATACATCTTCGGACAGGTCTGCAGCCATTAATAGGCCTAATGGTAACCTAATACCAAGTCATTTGGCCGCCCAGGGGAACCTACGATTCACATAAAGATTCCCTGCGACAACGTACATTTCTACCAAATAGATTAAACCAAGACATTAGAAAGATAAGCCGCCTGGCATGGTGATGATCATACTTAGTAATATGCATAGAAAATCTTAACGAAGAGACAGAGAGAGAGACAGAGAGAGAGAGAGAGAAGGCAACAAATCGATAGCGTGTTTTGGTAGGGGACTACAAGAATGGCCAATAATAATTTCGAACGGTATTTAGGTCAAAACATTAATAATCAGCTAAATTAGCATATAAATTGGTAGAAATAATGCGCGCTGGCAAATGTGGATAAGGTGCGGGCAGCGTAGGTCAGCGTCGAAGTTTGATACGATATTTGGTGGTGCACGCTTGATTGGTGCCCCAAAAAACTGAACGAAGCAAGACCCAAAATGTGTACACTCAAACCAAAGTGGATATGAGAGACCGACAATGAAAGTACAACAACAACAGCAACAACTTAAAGCAGAAGTGTCGACGCACAGGTGTAGCCCCAAAAAGCCCACACCAAATACGAACTCAAAATACTAACGAAGACGCAATGAAATAGAAAATCTTGTAGATACATATGAGAGCCACAACAACAACAACAACAATTATAGAAGTTCATTTGGTTAACTAGTTGGCTGTTATTGTTGTTGTTGTTTTTTTTGGCTGCCGCAGAATGAACGGTAAAGCAAACGTAGCAACAACACACCAAAAAGCTAGTTAACAGTTAAGTTGGTTTTTCGAGGCTTGGCCGTCCAGTTATGTTCAGCGAAGAAAGCCACAAAGCAAAGTTGGCCAAAAACTAGCGGCTAGATGTTAATAATGGCCAAAGCAAGCAGCCAACAGAACACAAAGCAAGAGAGCAAAGAGAAAATTTCGCTTTCAACAGGTTGTAGCGCATGTTGCGCAACATTTGTATACATTTTTGTCTTGGCTAGCAACATGTTGCTAGAGCTGTGTTCTCTCGTTGGAACACTTTTCAAGCCGGGTTTTAATGCTTGTGCAAATGTTAAGGTAAAGTATTGAGGGTACGATGATCAGATCAAATACATAAAAAGCAATACTCCTTACATAGATTGCGAAGAAACTTGTATGTTTATTTTAAACAACAGCTGTTCTAAAGTAGGATTATTATGACACATAAAATAATACTTAAAATTCTTAGCAAAGTATTTTACCCACTTTACGAAGTGAGTAACAATTAGCTTTTAAAAAAGTATTCTATTTATAGATTTTTCACATGTACTGTGCCCTATGTTACCTATTTTCGCATTACAATTAAACTACTGAAAAATATCGCTCGATTGGTTTCAAAACTAAAAAAATATTGCTAGAAAACTAACTTTCCAAATGATTTTTCATAGCTAATGAAATTGACACCCATAAAACCAATTCATATTCAATATATATAATAATATAGCGTTTTGGTTTTTTTTTGGTAGCAACTGAAAAATATCGCTCGATTGGTTTCAATACTAAAAAAATATTGCTAGAAAACTAACTTTCCAAATGATTTTTCATAGCTAATGAAATTGGCACCCATAAAACCAATTCATATTCAATATATATAATAATATAGCGTTTTGGTTTTTTTTTTGGTAGCAACACCTTTTGGGATGCAATCAATTTCAGTCAACTGAACAGAAGTTTTGGATTTGAATTGAATTGGTTATCACTAAAACTAATAAAACTAACTTTGTAGTTTCTAATGGATGCTAAAATAAATGTTGAAGAAATATTATCTCTCTATTGTTTCTAATGGGTGGTAAAATATATATTGAAGAAATATTATTGCTTGAAGTCTAAACCTATTATATTTTTGTACCCTTTTTTCACCAACTATATGGAAGCCAATTTGGGTGAAACTTATACCATTGTGTGGGGAATTTTCATAAGAATTGCAGAATATAGGTTTTATTCATCAAATGCCAAATCATAGGTTAAATTAACAAAAAACACATTCATATTGGGATGCCTTTACATGCATTGGTAACTGTTTACGAACATTTTCTCTGTTAGCTTTTAGCATCAACATTGTACTCAAAGTGAGCATATCCATGCATGAAAACAGTGCAAGTACATAAAATCTCATTATAAGTGAAAAATTCTCATTTTAAGTACAATTTTATAAGTGTGCACAAACTCAAATCAAGTTATTTATGTTTATGAGAATTTTTTGTTTCGATTCCGTTTTTTCTTTTTTAAATTTTGTTTTTTAATGGTGCTTGTGGTAATTATTTTAATGACCTCGTGTGTATACATTTTAACACTTAGCTACTGGGCCACGCTAGCCAGCTAAGAACGCGAAATTCGCAGATCGAGCACACGGCAACTACTTTTGTGAATGTATTTTTTCTCTCTGTGCATGTATATGTTCATTAGCATTTCGGTAGTTGGAGATGTTGCAATGTTCTCAATAAAATTAAGTACATATTGCAAAATATTCAATGCTTATGAAGCAACAATATATTACAACAAACGTATCTCTCTGTCTCGATATGAAAACCTAGCTGTATTAGTCATTTTATTTGCCTGCATACAAATTGCTACGTGTGAACATAGCTTAACATTGCAATTCAACATGCGGAAAGCAGCGATGAGGCACACGGCAAGCTGAGCATGCGCAGCTAAGCGTGGCTTTTGCCTTTTGCAGCGCTGCTGAGAGCCAAGTCCAAGTCAGTCAAGCAACAGTGGCAGCGGCAACAGCAAAACGCGAAACGCCAAACGCAAAACTACCGTTATACGAGAGACCTGCTGACACACTTCCGTGTTCGGCAAATAAGCCGAAGCCAACGCAGTCGAAGCCGATCTTGCACCTAATGCAGCGCCGGCGCAGCGCTGCTTACCAGCTGAGAGCGCAAGATGCGAAGCTCACTCACGAGCAGCGGAGAGCGCAAGATGCGAAGCTCTCTCGCGAGCAGCTGAGAGCGAAAGATGCGAAGCTCTCTCACGAGCTAAGCCGCTTGTAGTTGTTGTTGTTGTTGTCTTGCCGACTTGTTGTGCGCTTGTAATTGCTTTTGGCTCTTTTTTTTTTGGCTGCTTACTTGCAGAGACCATGCTCATTACTTTGACTTTGGCTGGCACAGTTTTGGTGTACTCTTTTTTTTTTTTTTTTGATTTTATGAATTTTAAAATGTTGCCGATGCCGTTGTCTGCTGTTGAGCATCGAAACGCCGCAGCGTCACTCCGGAGAGTGACGTTTTGATGCGCGGCTTTTGTTAATGCTATCCAGTGCCGGTTCAAGGTGATTTCAAACCGGTAATTGAACGGTGGGGCGCCCAAAATCGAATATATCATTTTTATTGTTGTTTCCTTTACGACGTTTTTGAAGTTAAGGAGACGCTCAAAATCAAGAGGCAATCCGACATTGATGGAAGCAATTTATTCTTTGAGTTGAGAAGTATCCATAAATATAGTTAAATGACTGAATCGTCTCAATTGGATGGTTTAAACCAAGGCATATGAATTACTAGGTATGAGCCATCTGCCGACGCTCGCTCATCACGTTTTCTCAGTTGCTATTGGCAACTGTCATTGGTCAGATTTTATGTTGCTGCAATGGTATTTGTGAGTCAGCAGAGAAAAGTTGTTCATGTGTTGCTTGCATGTGTTACGAAAATTTTTGCAGTTGCCAGTGGCAACTTCTCTGTCCGATTTGCCGACCCTTGGTTTAAACTCAGTAACTTATCAATCGATTTAAAAAATTTCATAAAATGTTTCTCAAAAATATTACATAAGGCGGTTTGTTATTGTGTCAATAGATTTTCGATGGCGTACGTTAACCTTACTCGATGTACTTTTTAAACTTTAATTCAAACAACAATATTTTGGACGAATTGATGATAATAAAAACGGAGGCGGAGTGAAAAATAAGTAGTGCATACTGCATAGCATAACAGCTCAATACGTTTAGTGTATTAGTGTTTTCTTTGGAGTTTGGCAGACCAATTTTGAAGTGACACCCCCTTTGGAGGTAAAACCGACTAGTAGGCTGCCTAAATGCCGTGGTTGGAGCACATTAACTAGCTTGGGATGGCGCAAGCATAGTTGCATGCTAGATGGCGCTACATTATACCAAGTTAAAATAAAACTATTTACAAGAGTTCGTTTCACAAAGGCGGGTTTCCATAGTGTGTATGTCAGCTATAGCGGCCCACACTCCGCACTAACACACATTATGATCTTTCGGTCTTGCCATAAGAAAAGTTGTTCTTGATTTTAATTTGTGCTTAATTTAAAAATTAATATGGATTCATATTAATTCAAGTAATATCAAGGACGAATTGAGATTAATTTTTCAAGTATGAAATGTTAGGAATTCTAGAAAAAAATTCTTACCTACATAATATGAACATTTTGATCAAACTCGGCACAAATGTGTAGACTAATAAAAAACTGAACTGAATCGAAAAAATCGTTTTTCTAACTTAATTAATCCCTAATTTTCTGCCAGGTGACTCGTGAATGCATTTTTGATGCATAATTTAATGAAATTATTTTTGTTCATGATTCGATTCGAAGTGATGAAATAGAGGCAGTTTCGGTTCGTGCTCGGGATAACCAAAAAAAAAAAAACAGGTTACAGAATCTGTAACTCTACATTTAGAGACATGAGTAGAGCGAGCGAAGTATTTCCAATCTGAATAATGAGACAAGAAAATGTAAACTCCTTAGTTCAAGAATAATATGGCACACAATACTGATTTGACCAATATCCTAAAGAAAACTTGTACCTTGACACTTGCGGCTGAATTTTGTGTTTGGTTTTCTTTGCTTGATGTAAAACGAGAGGCGTCAAACATGCTACATCCGGCCCTGGTGCTGTCTTTATGGCAGCTCGCACAATTGTGCTATAAAATTCCAACTAAGAATCTGAATTGGCATTAAATATTTTATAGCAAACAAAAAATCATATTTTCTTTGTTTTGTTTTATTGTTTGACAACGTGCGTTGGTTTTTGTTTTTGTTTTTATTTTTAACACATTTTTAATGGAGTTTTATGGACGCTCATATTCTCAGCCCATTGTTGTTGTTGTTGCTTGCTACTCACAGATACAAAACTTTTTAATGAGCCACATTGTAACGGTTATACGGTGGTCATTTTGCATTTGAATGGCCCCAAAAACTCAACCCAACTCAAAATGTGTGGGCGCATTTTGTTGTGTTTGTTTTATGTTCTTTTTATTGTTGTTGTTGCTGTACAATGGGCCGCTATTGTAATGTGAGCTTGTAAATGGGTTTTGTTGCTGGCTCACGCCCAGAGATGAACTGACGGTTTTGGAACATATCAGCTGACAGCTGTGTTGGCTTTATAATTACTTGCCAGATTTAACGGTTAATTTTGAACGCATTAGTGCGAATTTTTTGACAGCCGAGTGATTTTTATGGCTATACATTTGAGTTTGTAATGGCATTTTGAAGTTATATTCTTCTAAAGTTATAATAGGAAGGTCCAAGAGGGAGTATCTGCTTGTCAGTTTCTCCCGCTTGCTGCTCTCCTGATATTTGTTCTATGTTAGTTAGTTTTAGCCTTTTTTCTTTAGTTTTATGCCTAAAACACTATATTTGTAAACAACGTCTCATAAACTTTGCATCGATTTGAACGAAATTTTGTTTCTTGTCGATTTTTTTTTTAATTTATGTACTCCACGTACAGAATTTCATTTATCAAATCGTTAATAAACTTTTATATTCTTTTACGCTTTTATTTTACTTTATTTTGTTAATGTTCAAATTTGTATTAATATACTGTTGTCTTTATGTTCATCTTATATAAGCGAAAGCTTTTTTCAGTTACCAATATTTTGGTTAATATTCCTAATAAAAAAGTCGTTTCCTTGAAAAAGGTTCCATTGCATAAATTATAATGTATTAGTATTTTTTATGTACTTTTACATATATTTGATAAATATTAATAAATTATTTCATTTACTATCTTCTAATGCGCTTTCATGTGTTTTTTTTTTATATATTTCTACTTATTTTTCATACTTTAGTACTCAAACCCTTTACATGCACATATTTAATTGATAGATTCTAAAATCCTTTGAATTTTAATGTCTACCAAATAAGTTGCTTAATTTATATCCAACTTTTATGAAAGGGAGCTATCGCTAATACAATTTTTTTCGTCTTTCTTGAAAAAAAGGTCTATTCCATAAATTTTTGGAAAAAAGGTTATTTGCATTAAAAAAAGCATATGCGTGTACTATAAACAAGTTTATACATATTTCCCTAATACATTTTATTTTTATTAACAGTATTATATGCAGAAATAAATTGTTTGTAACAACTTAATGTACTCCTTATCTTACCCTTTGGGTTCAAGGTATTAAAAAGGCTATTTGCACAAAAAAGTAAGGTTATTGCATTAGATTTGTGGTGGGTGCGATGGTTCATCAGGGAAAGTTGAAACCATCCCTAGCACTCAGGCAGCTGTGCCCATTGTGCCAAAGGTTATTGCATGCGAATCATACAATTATTGACAAATTTATATTTGCTCAAAGAAGAGAAGTTATTTGAACACGCGACAATTTTTATGCTTTCAATCGGGTTATTTGCACAAAAAAGAAAGGTTATTTGGCAATTCTTACGCTTTTAATTAAACAGGATTATAAGCATATATTTGCACACAAATAAATTGTTTGTACTAACTTTATGTACTCCTTATCTTATCCTTTGGGCTATTTGCAAAAATAATAAGGTTATTTACATAAGAGCTACTTTTTTCAAGGTTCTAATCAAAAACAAATTTATATTTGCTCAAAAAAGAGAATTTATTTGTATACGAACGATTTCTATGCGCTTTGAAATTTAAAGAAACGGGTTAAGAAAGGTTATTTGCATAAAAACGGCAATTTTTACACTTTGAATTAAACAGGATTATGTGTATTATGGCTCTCGAGATTATGCGGCTCAGTCGGCGAGACAGATGGAGGAATGGGATCACTAGCAAAAAATGTAAAAACAGTTAGATTATGTTTTTTTTTCCTTTTCAAGTTACAAGAGGTATTGGTATTTTTCATGATATTTACCTCACAATGTGTGCATTATTGGGAACAGGAATCGCTTGAAATAGATGTTCTAAGAGTTTCTTTATTTTATAGTTTATTTCTTTAACCCACCTCTAAAACAAGCAATTTATCAGAAAATCAGTACATTTTCGCGCACTCAAATAAATTAAGAAATTTGTAGTGCTAGACAAATCGATGAACTATCTTAGCCACACTGAAGACAAGAGTAATGAGTTCTTTAACAAGCTAAGAGTTCAATCTAAGTGCTGGACCAGCAATTGACCCCAAAACTGAACTGTAAACTACAAAGAAGTCACAGCGCCAAACGACATGATGAAAAGTTTACAACAACGACAACAACTTACTTACAACTTACAACGTGAACAGCTGCTAAGACAGAAACAAAAAAAAATTGAGTTCTTAGAGAAAAATGGCCAGCCTGTTGGAGTTTTAACGGAAATTGAGTTTAACCTTTAACGGCAATCAACTTCCGTTTAAATGTTCGAACACGACGCGCATACAAGTCGCTGCAACAACGTTAAAGGTCAAAACGTTTTTCCATAGCGAAACACTTTTTTTTTTTTGGTAATTCGTGTAGGCCAAAATGAAAAGAAAAATCAGGTCGAGTTCAACGTGAAAAGCAGCGGCAAAGGCAGCATTAGAAGCAGCAGAAAAAAGCGAATGAAAAATTATTTGATTGCAAAATTTACAACCGCAATAATTTCCACTTGGCTGGTAAACCGCACGTACCTTGTAAGAAAAACTGCAAGGCTACAAAGCGGTTTTCCAGTCAACAACAGCGCGAAAAGCAACAAACTTTGACCAAGACCGAGAAGCCGAAAAACCAAAACCAAAAACAACAACAACAATAACTTGTGGCAACTTCTGCTGCAGCTTCAATGGAAGTGTTTGGCGTGCATTGAGGTCGCCGCCGCCGTCGCCGCCGTTTCCAACGTCATCATCACTCATTGAAGGTTGGCCAAGCGATGCGCTGCTTTTGGATGCTGCATCTACGTGGACATGGCCATCGCCTCTTGCAACAAATTGCTGGCAGTGAAAAATACTAAGAACTGCAATGCAACAACAACAACAACAACAACAACAGCAATGGCAAAAACAATACAACAATGGAAAACTTGTTTTGTTCTCTAAACATACTACGAGTAGTGGCAACTTTGGCAGCGGGTGTTGTGGCAGCTGCGCACTTGACCGCACATGTGGCACGTGTGTTGTTGGCTTGGCTAGTAGAAATAGTTGTACCATTGCTTGGAGTTGCCTCGTTGAGTGACTAACTAACTAACTGACCAAGCCAACGCTGCCACAGACTGGCAGTTGCCCCAGACACTTGGCCATTTACAAGATTCTATGGGTCTGCGCTCTTGAGCCGCTGTGGGCGTATTTATGAGCACCGTATGCCCATTCATAATGGGTCAGTTGGTAGTGTTGATGCTACGGGATGGAGTTGATATATGCATGCTTATAACTTTATTTATATGGGTTTGTTTATGTTTTGACTCATGCTGTAAACTAGAGAGTTAGCAATAACTGTGAATGTGTGACCCAGTTAAGAGGTTCAGATATAAAGTAGTTGGCTTATAATTAAAAGTTGTTTCAAATTGCACAGACAGTGATCAGTGAGTGAAAACAGTTGCGAACCGAACTTGGATGGGATAAGCAATAACTGTCATTTTATGTGAAAAACCGGTTGTATCTGAAAAGTTGTTCTTATATAGGCCCTAGCATCGGATGGATTTCTACTTGAGATACTGGCTGCAAAATTGATCTACTATTAGGAAGAACTAGTCAAAATGAGTTCCAAAGTTAAAGTTTTGCATAAGATAAATGATTCCCCCTATCGATTCAAAGGACACAAAAAGTTTCAAGCTGTTCTGGCAGTTTGTTACACGTCGTGGTCACTCGATCAGCAGACAAATTTGTTTTTAAAATTTGGGCATAGCTGAAAAATCGATTTCGATCATAATCGCTCATAATATTTGCTCATAATCATCAGAATGTGGATAAGGATAAATAACCAAACAATAATAAGCATGTAACCGCTTAAGTACTACACTTGAGAAGTGAGGAGGACAGTATCTTGTTGACAGTTTTTTAAAATACGACTTTAAGGTATTTTAAACGTTTAAGTTTCAGAAGTTTAAGCCTTCCAATGCCAAAAAAAACGATATAATGATTTTTTTGGATTTTGTCAGTTTGTTTGTTCAGTTTGTGTAATCTTATGTACTTACAATGTATTCACTTTTGGGAAGTTTCGAGTGTGAGCGATGTTCTTCAAATTTTTCCGACTACCAAAAAAAATTTACTAAACTCTTCAAAAAAGGCAAGTTACTAGATAAAATAAAAATTTATTATCGAAAATCAGTCAATATTTACGGAAATATTGATAAATGTACGGCCTAAAATGTTCTTAAGATCTATCCACTTAATTTGGTCTTTAAAGGGTTAATTACAGGAATTTGTATAAATATTCGCATAGAATGTTTCACATGCGCACAAAAAAAGAAGAAGTGTTTCGGGTGGACGGGACTTGGAACAAAAAAATGCTGAAAAGAAAGTACTGCTTAAGAATTTCAGTCTCAGAATTCTCGATCGGGCCCATATATCTAGTACTAGAAAGACTTTTTAAAAACAATGAATTAACTAAATATTCTGGTGTAATTTTTCTCTTCAAGTCATCACATATTGAAATTACTTGAAGATACTACAGCGTCATCTTTACAACGAGAGTAGATAATACATAGTTATTCGTCGATTAAAGTACATGTTGCATGGTTAGGAAATGCTCAGATAAATAAGGTTAGATTCTTGAATCTATGCATATGCACTCAAAACCGTGTGGCCTTTCAACATAAGTCAATGCCAGCACAAGTTGCACGTTAGTTCAAGTGATACTTCCAAGAAAATCGCAAAGACGCGAACTTTTCGGAAAAACCGTCCCTACTGTGAACCTAGCTTTAATGTTCTATGCTTAAAGATAATAAACTATTTATTTTACAGAAGTTCTTAAAGAATTAAGAAGCGTAAGCAAGTAGCCCCACCGTGTGGTAAATGGGTTAGAGAATACCACTTTAGCAGATTAAGCTTGTCGTATGAGTCGACTTATAATGACACTGGCTTCTTTCGAGACTAGTAGAGCCACCACAACCCTTAAAAGGGTGGTGGGACCCACCACGTAAAACCACAATTGTATTGAAAGAAGTACATCAGGCCGTAACCCGGTAACGGGTTGTTATGGCCAGTTAGAAAGAAGAAAAAGCAAGTAGCCTTATGGCAAAATGTCAATCTTGATGATGAAGATCCAAGCAAGCAACAGTGTTGCCAATTTCACTTATAGAATCGTCTATAGCGCTTTTGAGCCTTATCTATAGCTACAAGCTTATTGACCAGCATTAACCGTTAGCCCAACATAAAGATAATTTGTTTTAGGCCGTGTTACAATGACTAAAATTACAACAACACTGGCAACAACATGACCAACTCGAAAACCGCCAACTGTAACGCTTTGTAAACTTTGTGGCTTTAGTGTTGTTTTAACTTTTTATGAATGGTTTTGACCACAGTAACAAGCAAGCAAGGCTTAGACCCAGACTTATACTCCATTTCCACTCCCTGGAGTCAGTTAACATGTGTCCAACAAGCAAGATGACAACTTGGCGATAAACCTATATGGAGACACGCTGGTCGCAGCAGAAGTTGTCATCTCGTGGATAACTATGCTTGCGCATATATAGGCTTGGCCTTATATTTATGACTGCGACTGTAGACTTATGATGGAGCGAACTAACTATAGTACACACCCTGTAAGAGCAACCAACCAAGCAACAACTATGCAAATTTTTATGATGTTTAACTACATATTTTAGTTAGTTTTCAGTTTGTTGTTATTTAAATGACGCCCGCGTGCCACACACACACACACACACACACACACACACACACACACACATACGCATGTGGCTCTGTGCGTGTGTACATTTATAGGTGTTGAGGCTTTTTTTGGCCTTTGTTTATAACGCAAATGTTGTGGTCATCTAAGCCAGCAGCAAATTTAATGACAGTCGGGACGGTGCCCGACAGTGGAATACCCTGTACACTTTTTCTTTATAAACACTTAATACGGAAAAATGGGAAAGGAAGCATCCACTTTTATATCTCTTTTCATAAGATAGATATACTGTAACCATTTTCCTATTGGCAAGTTGCCAAAAGTGGAAAAAATTACTTTTATACCCATAACTCCAGTATTCTTGGGCTAATGTCGTTGAATTTATGTTGAATACATATATTAATGTCTGTGACAATTTTCAAATCACACCAAATTTTGTAACTCTAGCTCACATGTATCCATATCTTCATGCAGTGCAATTTTGAAACAGTTTAATGGCGAGGGGGGGTGGGGTGAAATTAGCATATTTTTGACTATAACTTTTGATGTATTTATGCGATTTCGATCATTCTTGCAACAAAGATGCACATAAACACAAAGCACACCTCTGTCGAGTTTCAAAATGATCGATTGAACGATGTGGTTGTAAACCACTCAAATCTGTCACGGGGGAAGGGGGTAACATATCGACATAATTGGACAAACTCGTATTTTTCCCAAAATATGCGCATCTTTTAGTAAAAAAATGTTTGCTCTAGCTCTTATAGTCTCCGAGAACGGTGCGACAACACGGACAGACGGACATGTCTATATCGACTCGGCTATTGATCCTGACTATTTTTGCCCATGCAACTTGTGGTCTGCCACGTCTCCTTCTGCCTGTTACATACATTGAACAAAACCTATAATAGCCTTTTACACTTTGTATACAGGGTATAAACAATAATAATGACGGCAGTCTGGCAAGGCAGTCAAGTTGGGTCTGGCTCTAACTTTGGCTTCGGAAGCGCAAATCCAAATCCCAAACATTGGGCAGGTCAGCGAACTTTGAAAAGCTCGCGTCTAAAATTTATTTATTTTTTGTTGTTGTTTATTTATATTCAATGTGTGTATCTGTGTGAGTTTTGAGTTGTTTTTGCTATAAAAGCTTGGTAATTTGTGTGATACTAAAATATTTCAATTTTTTCACCATTTTTTTTTTATTTTTATAGTTAAGTGTGCAAATTAAATGTATTTGTTATTTTTGTTTATTATTAAGTAGTATTAGTATTTAAGCCAAATTTGTAGTAAATTTTTGAATTGGCATCTATTATAGATTTAAAGCGTATATTTGCCTGGCAGTGGGTGTTAATTGCTTTGGACTGAGGCAATTAATGCCCAAAGACGGAGATCGTAGACTAGAGTTCTTTTTATTTACTTGAATTACGCAATCTACAAGCGTAACGTAGTTTAATTCGGTTGGGTTAGTTAGTTTAAAAGGTATTCAGGATTGTGCCAGAAGTTTTTTTTAACCGAAAATCCACACAAAGTAATTTTTCATTATGCCAGATATCTTTTTAAGCCGAATTTTAATAAAAACGAAATTTGTTAAAGTGTCTGATATATGCTAAAGAGTATGAGATATCAACAAGAAATCACCTCACCGACGGATTTTTTATGAAAATTCAAATGAAAATTTAATTTAATTTTTTAAAATTTTTGTTGCAATCCCCAGAAAGCCACTCACTCTCTGCTTTTGATGAAAAATTACAGATCAATGAACGGCAAACTGTCCACCACTCGCTTAGGCATAAAATCTTGATATGGGAAATATGTCGGCTCAACCCAACTTTCCGATTTTGACAATATTTCTCAACTGAAACGAAAGACCAGCTAAAATCTTTATTTTCAAAAAAGACTTTTTCGATTGAAAATTATGCTTGTGATATGTTTTTAATGAACTGTACGTAGAATATAACAAAGAAGCCGACTCTACGGAACAGTTTCTGTGTTAAAATGTCCTTTCTCTCATTTAACTACCTCTATTGGGCATGCCACAATGGGCAAGGCTGCTTGAGAATAGAAAGAACATAACTATTGAACTGTGTTTTATAATTATAAGTTATCTGCAATTTAGCCCAATATCGGCTCATGGTCTTAAATCAAAGATTCAAACAGAAACTTATTTCGGATACGGTTACGATTACTGTAGCACCGGTACTTCTGAATCGGTATACTGTTTTATCTTGGTTTTTTTTTTTCAACAATATCGGTTTTGATTCGATTCACCGATGTTTGTTTCGGTTTACCTATACGAAAACCAAAGACCATGAAAGTAATAGAGTGGAATCCTAGACCGCAAAAAAATTAAAAATTTTTCCTGAAAAGCGACTATATCAAACCCAGTGTACATGTATGCACTGTCTTGGGAATGGTCGCTTTTCAGCAAGTCGACGGGACAACGAAGGATTTCACTCTGTTATTGCTTCACTGAATGACGGATCGTAAAACACAACATGAACGGCTATCGGTTTTTCTAAAATTATTTATTTCGGCATTCTCTATTTCGGAAATATAGTGGACCTCAGAAAGAAAATGCGTGTTTGAGGGGCACAGTACCCAGAAAATTTATAGTGAATGCCATTAACCGACTGATTTTACAAAATATTTCAAATCCAAGAAAAATCTGTTTGGAGGTTTTCCAATCACACCACAGACAAGGTGCTTTTCTATCTGGTCTGGCAGATGAATTTTATCTCAACATTTCGCTGCATTTGCTAACATAAAACGCAAATTTCCTAAAAACATGCAACATTTTCAAGAAAAAGAGTTTAAAGGCCTGCATTGCACATCTTAAAGATCTTTGAAGAATTGCTGTTCCTAGGTGGAGCTCAGGGCGTAAGTATACAAAAATTTTGATTTGTCGTTATTCCACGAACTAATCAACATTACTAATTGCATTGATTTGTACTTTAAAGTCGAGCTCCATCTAAGACCAATTTATGAGCAATCTTTACAAAGAAGCCCTTAAGCTTTAAAATCAATTAAACCTTGTACATAAAAAAGCAGAGGTTCCAATGCACAAAACCAGATTTGCTACGCTTATTGAAGCCGCTCTTTTCCAGTCCAAAACTCGGCTAGTCAAGTAAGCCATCATTCAGTCAGTCATTCAGTCAGTTGGTTGCTTGGTTGGAGTTGTGCCTAAAACCCAGGTAATGCGCTCTGTGCGCTCTTTATTTTTGGGCAACAACGCTGGCTACTGGCTCGGGTCTGGGTCTCAATGAGTAAGCGTAATTTTGCGTCATCTAACGGTATAAGCTGCCGCTAGAAGTGTTGTTGTTACTAGTAAGTTTTTTTTTTTGGGAGCTAGCATTGCCATTCCCGCTTCGCTGCTGCCGTTGTTTGTGGTTATAGCTGCTTTTGTTGTTGTAGTATTTTAGACCATTTTCGTAGACAAACAAACGGTTTTTTATGATTTATTTTTGGCAGCGGCTTGGCAACAGCAAAAGAGCAGCAAACTCTAGCTGTAAATTGACAAGCAGCTATTTCCGAGTGCAGTTGATCCCACGAGAAGAGCTAAAAGTTTTTGGGACGCTCGTCTAATTGGTTTAAAATGGTCTTCAAATGCACATAGACTTGTGCGTAAAGGCGAGAAGGTCTTAAGCGGAAGAAAGCTTATAACAGCGCAAGGTTAGTTTGATCTAAAGACAAAATAAAAGGTGTATTTCAAGCGGAAATACAATTTTAAGCAGTGGGAACATTAAAATAAGCTGAAGGTAAACGGATTGGAGTGTATTTTCTCTGCTAGAAATGTCATGCAAATTGTATTAAATGCATTCAATGAACGAATCTTAACATCTCTCGTTTGTAGTATGATATCACGTTGAACGATAGCTCCAAGTTAGGAGAAGACCTGTTTGAAATTGTTGATACAAACGCCCTCTCCTGTTACATCTTTAAACAGAGTGTGTTGTGCTTCGTTGTGTTGGAGTGCGTCGGAACGGTAACATTATTTACAAAAACTGCACAGCTTTTTGACTATATTGAAGATTTTGCGATAAATGAGATGATAAAGATGAAATACATCTTTTGTTCAAGCAGAAAGGCGATGAGACACTTAAATTGCACTTGAAAACTATACTTTTGATGGTGTTAAGAATCACCGATCAGTCTTGCCAGATTCGTTAACCCTAGATAGTTCTTCTTATTTTACATACACTAAGGTTCTTCTTATCGAACCGATTACGGTAAATTTTAAATAGTTACAACATACTTTTTTCATTAAAAAAACCAATACTTTTGGGTTCTATTGTATTAGTTATTTTATTATTTAGCGACTTTGCTAAGGCAAAATATAAATAGTTACAACTTACTTTTATCATGAAAAAAATTAATACTTTTGTGTTCTATTGTATTAGTTATTTTATTATTTAGCAACTTGAGCAATGATTTGAACCTTTTGCTTTCAACACTAACTAAAAATATGAATTGTAAGAACTTCAACTTTTTTCGCTACTTTCAAATTGAAATAGAAAAGTTAGGTGAAACTATAGTTTACCTTTATGACTTCATTTTAATTATAATACTTAAAACTAATAGAAGAACTTAGTTTTATTACTATTATTTTTTAATTTATACTTTGTGCTCGTCACAAGCGATTTTTTGCATATAATACAAGATCATATTGTAGTTATACACTTTAAAGATAAATATTTCTTTTAGAAGTAACTTGGCTAATTAAATCGATATAAACCAAATTTCCCGTGTGGTGAGCGGGTTAGAGACCACCTCAGCAGGTCAAAGCTTGACGTATGAGGCGACTTATAATGACACTGGATTCTTTCGAGACCAGTCTTAAAAGGGTTGTGCGTAGGGTTTAGAACCCATCATGTAAAACAACGCAATTCCAATGAAAGAAATACATCAGGCCGTAAACCGTTAGCGGGTTGTTATGGCCAGTTAAGAAGAAGAAGAGAAACCAATTAGCCATGGTTGCATTTTTTTCGTATCATGTACTGATTTTGTTTCCAAAAAGTCACACAAAGGTTCTTCTTTGTCGCAATTATGAAAAACTAATACTTATCCAAAATTTACGCAGCTGAGCTTCTGCACTCTTCCACTGCTTAGCAACGTATAGAGCTATACAGGACAGTTGTAGGGTTAAAGTTGGTTGAACCTCTATAGGTCGCGAAACCTACTAGTGTTGAAGCATGGTTGATGGCTCTGCAGATCTTATCTGCCTCAAGGAATTTGTCGGAACAACGAACTCTACAAACCCTATGACGACATAGACGGACTAGCATCCAGCGGTTTCGCTGGCTCAATCATCTTGAAGAAGAAACCACAAATACAAAGTTGTTCTATGGAGCTGTTGGTGAAAGACAGCGAAGGCGTATACCTTGTATCCAATGGAAGTAACGAGAGGAGGGAACTACTTTTGCTATCACGGAGTGACGAGACCTACATCAGTAAATAACCCGGTTGCTATGGCCATTGAGGAAGAAGAAGAGGTAAATAAGATGCAAGTTTTATGATATATACTCAACGACAAAAAATAATCAAAACAAAGTTGTCATGGTAGCAAACCGTGTATCGAACTCCCAGTGATTGATGATATTTGCCTAGCTCAGTGTATCTTAATTAACATGCCAGATATGTATGCCTGGAACATTTTGACACTTGATACATTTGCTCATTTAGTAGCATGTGAATTTCACAATTGTCATAAGCAGAGAAGTTCCAATATCTTTAAGTATATACATACCTACTTATAAGCTATACGAGATATATATGCTATATAAAAATTTCATAACAGGTGACTAATATTGGCAACGATTTCGGTCAATGACTTGAACCATGCGACTGCCTAAAAATAGGCGTTGAATTTGTTTATAGAATGTTATTATTCTTGAGGCCAATGACTTGGGCGAGTTTGATTTATGTATTACTTACTTTTATGAAATTGTAAACTCAGCTGTTTAGCATCTTGTACTTCTGAGGAAGTTGGTAGTTTAGATAAGTTGTATAGATTTTTGTTTAAATTTTGGTATAATCCTTTTGAGAGTTTGTTTTAATTTGCTTTTTTATTTTTTTATTAATGTAATCCGTTGCGCGTCTTTTGAAATCCTTTAAGACAGTTTGATTTGTAGTTTCGGTTTGCATATATAAATATATCCAATTGTAGTTGTATATGTGTTGTAAATGAAATTGAAATGACTGGCATGATTTGTTTTAAATGTTTGATATTGAGCTAATTTTGGGGTTAGGCATGAGTTCAGAGGTTCAAGTGCTAAAGAGCAGAACAGCTGTACGATATGTGTTATAGAGCAAATACAAACACCAAAGGAAGTTTTTTTTTTTAAGTTTATAATTGTCAACGAAAATTAAAAAAAAAAACCATAATTAATAAACATAAAAATAAACAAATAAAAAACCATAAGCAAAAATTAAAACTAAAGCTTTGAATATAGTTAAAATTCATATTCCAAGCTTAGAGGCTTTATATAAAAAATAAATATAAAAATGCAAATAAGCTTTTATTACAGCAGCAAAACCAAATAAAACTTAAAAATAAAATGTAAATAAAAATCATAAAATTTGTGTGGTATACTCACAAAAACAATGGAAGGAAGACATAAAATATATATGCATATATAAAATATAAAATGAACGGGTAGTGTTAAAAATTTTTGCAAATTTTTATAATAATATTTGCGTTTTGGATGATTAGCCGTCTTATAGTTGTTGTGTTGTTGTTGGATATGTGTTTATATATGTTATATAAATTATATATATATACAATGGACGAATTGATAGGTACGGGTTTTGTAGATGGTGACGAGAATTTAAAAAATAAATATAATTTTATATATTGTTTTAGGTTTTTTTTTTGTGTGGAAATATTTCGATTATGAAAATATTTACAACAGCGTGTTCTTGGACAGTTTGGGCGGGTTTTATTGTATTGTAATTTGTTGGTTTGAATTTTAACTTTTTTTTTGTATTTCCTTTGCTTGTAAGAATTTGTGTATTTATTGCACAATTTTTCAAAATTCACTTGCACTATTTTGGTATATAAAATGCCCTAAAGCATTTAACATTTTGTATGTAATATTTTTTTCTTTCTTTCGAACACGTTTAAGGTTTTGCCTGTAAAACACTTTTATTGCATATTTTTGGCAAACTTAATTCTTGCGCTTGTTTTCAACATTTCTTCAACCATTTTCACAATTTTTGGGCTGCATTTTTATACACATATATAAATTTATGATGTTTGTTTTTTTTAAGTGCACTAATTTGATGTATTTTGTTGGTTGTTCCAATTTGTATTATAACACTTTATGCTCTACACCGTGTAAAGACACAATCTGAGATTGTGCTAAAAGTCACAAGAAAAAGAGTCCACACGATGGCCGACGCGGCACGCGAAACGCACGAAACGCAAAAATTGTTGAAATTTGTGCGCTGAGAATCGCACAAATCCGAAGACGTCAACGGTAGAAAGCCAACTGTGCGCAGGCGCAACATGAAAAGAAATTTTCGAACCGCGGCGGCAAAAGAAGCCAAAAAGAAGTGGTAACAGCAACAACAACGAAAAAAATCACGTTCGTCTGCTCAGTTGCGCTCAGAGAGCAGACGCAACATGTTGTGCGCGCAACATGTTTGAAGGCTGAGTCGCAGCAGCCTACGGTGGCGGTCAAAGTCAGGGCTAAGTTTGTTTATAAACGTAGCTGCTGCTGGCAGCGCGTCTTTAAAACGTTTTAAAGCTTCAAATTTTATAACTTAGCTTACTCATATATTTTAGTTACATATTTTAAAAAAATTTCATAAATCTTTAGTTATTTTTATGTTAGCTTGCTTTAACGAACAGTTTGTATTTAAGTTCTAAGCTTCGCTTGCGCTTCATACATGTTTGATGCGCTCTCACGCTCTCGCATTCGCATGTTGCGCGCTCGCTTGCAACTTGACCTACTTAGCGCAGTTTAAATTTTTTTTTCCTGTTATTTCGCCTTGTAAACATGCGCGCAACAATTTACAGTTGCCGGTCTGCGCAACATGTTGCTAAGCGCTTGTTGTTGCATTTCCTCTTTGACTGGCCTTTTCGCACTTGCTAGTGTTGTTTGTGCCGCGGAGCGCGGACCATGCTGATTGCTGCTCGCTGATTGTTGCTGTTTTTTCTTGTTTCTCTCTTTTTTGCATTTTAGATCTTTCTGTTTATTTTCAGCGTTTTGCAGTTAACGGTACATCGTATCGCTTCGAAAATGAAAGCTTACACAGACAAGCACACAGGTTGCCCCATTGCCGCCATGGTTGTTGTCTGATTTTTTTTGTATTTTTTTTTTGCATTTTTCCTTTTTGCTCACGACTTTTGTTGCTTTTGTTGTTGCAACAACAACAGCAACAACAACAACAACAACGACAACAACAACACCAACTAAACATTAGCATAAACGACAGGCACATGCATGTTGCATGTATTGTGTCTGTGTGTGTGCGTGGCTCTTAACCATCATCATCATCATCATCCGCATCTGCGTCATCATCTTGACCATCGCTGCTGCGACTGCAGCAACTGCGTCACGAGCGGGCCTTCCCCGCTTCCCCGCTTGCCCATTGCCCGTCTAGCCATTTAACATATTGCCTGAATTGTTGTTTATGTTTATGGCTCATGATTTGCTTTTCATCTCTTACAGATTTTACGATTTTTTTTCGCTGGAATTAACTTGCATTTTTTATTTGCTAACACAAATTTTTTTTGATTTTTTATTTTTGGCAAGTTTTTTGTTCAAGTCATTTGTTTGGCAAGTGACTCATGTGGGCTATCAAGTTAACTGCTACCCATAGTTTATGGCCAAAACTATTGGTTTTTGAATCAATATCAAGTTGAACTTTGCTCCTTTGTTTTGTTTTACAAAGGAAATGCTGTTTCGCAATTTTAGTACAAATTGTCATTATTATCGGGAATACTCTAGAAAACAGTTTCTTAGCAGCTTTCCACATTAAAGTATTCGCAATTCCACAGTCTGCGACGTAGTTTATTGAGAGCAAGCTGTATAGGATAACTGTAGGGATCTTCTCTATTTTCTTATTTGCTTTTCACTCTCCAAGCTTCCTGCTGCCTAAGTTTTAGCGGTGGGTGAACTTTCTTTGATCAGCCATCTTACCCACCACAAATCTAATCTAAACTCATCTCATCAAAATCTAACCTAATGCAACTGCCAATTCCAGCAATCTCGAAAAAAAAAACAATATTGTGCTTAACATCTGAAAGAAAACGAGTACGAAAGTGTGTTTTATACTTTAGTTTTTCACTCTGAATACTTATCACCCGTATGAGATCCTGGATATCCAAAACAATAAGAGTTAGACGCGTGTTAAAGCGTATTATGTCGATATCTGTCCTCTTGCAAAGATCGAGAATTTCATAATTTATATCAACGCTTCAAAAGCCATACTGTCGAACTTTAATATTTACACTTATAAATGGAGCTTGATCAGGTGTGGCAGAGCTTAAAAGGATGCTCTTCATATTGCTATAGTATTACTATACCTCATATACGATGCGCTCAGAAACGAGAATACTCCCGATGATCGTTAGGAAGAGTTTGCTCCTCACTCACATAACGTACTCTCTCTATATCTGAAGGTGATCGTCTCGTTGGGAGTGTGTCTCCGCGTTTGGGCTTAACGTTTTGGCAGCCTTTATCGATCTTAGAAATCAAAAACCCATTGTGATTTTTTCTATTTTTTACCTATCCCAGAATATTGTTTAAAGTTTCAGGCGCAGCAAATTTATTTCGATTTCTGCTCATCTCATACAGAACTCAGGATGTGATGCTTGAAATTTGCTAGACATGAGAACGATAGTAAAGCATCACATTGTGACTTTTGTAAAGAGATGAGTCTTTCTTTTGCTGAAATGCTTTTTAA
Source organism: Chymomyza caudatula (assembly GCA_035041775.1). NCBI lineage: Eukaryota > Metazoa > Arthropoda > Insecta > Diptera > Drosophilidae > Chymomyza > Chymomyza caudatula. The sequence continues at coordinate 1,021,752 of JAWNKW010000141.1, read as the reverse complement.
TCAGGAAGGGAGAATGACGATTATTTGGTTATTGCGAACGAGGGGCGGGAGGCGCTGGAGGGCAAGAAGGAACTCAATAACGAGCTTCGTATTTGGATATCTACATATATTTAGATATGGATATACGTCTATTCATACTGGGGTATGGCCATTTGGGTGTCAGACGTGAAGGAGCAGGGGAAGTAGCATCTAAACAAGTATACTTTAGATATAGATATTAAGATAATATTTTTTTTAAGTATATTTTTTGCCATGCGTCTCCGTCATGTTGTGCGTATGAAGAAGCTCCTGCGAGAAAGGTCTTCAATGCGAGTGTTAAAGGGAGGCGAGGAAAGGGCAGATCATGCTTCCGCTGGAAGGGCCAGTTAGTCTCAGCGCACACTAGCTAACTTTGGAGAAGGCAAAACAGAGACGCCTAGAGGAGAGATTTACAACAGGCGTTATGGCGTGTTAAAAAGAAGATATTTTGCCATGGATATATGAGTGGCGTGCGAGGAAAAGGAGAGGTAGTAGAAAATGGAAAAACGAAGGGGGTTGGTAAGTTTAGCAAACATTTCTCAAATTCTCTTTTCAACGGCATGCTTCCGCAAAGTGAATGCGTTACGTGACAAATATGAAGACTAAAGACTTAGCACACAAACTAGCGGTAAGCCTGAGGCACAGACAGGCATGCATAGATCACAAAAAATCTTTATATCGATCAGAAGTATATGTTCTCTCTATAGTAAAGTCACAAGTTAGGGTTTTAGCGCGCTGAAAATTGTACAATGAGCTCATTTGCAACTTTAAAACAAAAGACTTAGGACACGAACTTGAAGAAAACCCCACAAAACGCCCACAACTCATGAGCTTCCTATTGATAAGGAACACACTACTCTACAAAACGTACTGCCTAAAGTCCCGAATACAAGCTACATTGCGAGTTCATAACAAAACTAAAAACAAAAGACTTAAGATACGAACTTGTTTGCATAATGTTGCTACCGGAAAGTGTTTCTAATGAAGATGCGACATTGTTACCTGTTGGCTGTTTGTTGTGTTGTGTGACAATTGTTACGGCAATTTGCAGCGCCCAGAAGGACTTCTCACTGCCAGCAGACGCTTCTGCTCACTACTGTGCAGTAGTGGCAATGCAATTGATGCCGAAACTGGCAAAAATGAAGTCTCAGGCACAATAGGTTGCCGCATAGAGAGAGGTCTGGCTGGGTCTGGGTCTGGGTCTGAGTGTGGCCGAAATGCTTGCCACCTGCCACCCGCAGTGCACTTGCCGATTTGTCACATTTGCAGCTACAGTCTGTCGCTTGCACACTAACAAATAGAAAGGTGCAAAGAGCACACAGATACTCTTATGCACACAGATACATTTCACTGTGCATATTTGTCTCGCACTTTGGCAAATATTTTCAAACAGCAGCAGCTTGTTTTTGCTTTTTGGCATTGTTTGCACTTTAATTTACAATCGTTTGCGGTCAGCCAGGCGGAGCTAGTGCGTCCGGAGCCAACGACGAGGACGTTGACGTAGCTGCTGGCGTCGCTGCGGCAGTTCCACGAAATATACTTTTGTATATTTGAACTGCTTTGTGCAGTTAGATCTTTATTTTGTTATAAGTGCATTTGTTTAACCCATATGAGAGCGTTAACCCATTTTGCCTGTCAAATGCACAAATCATGTTTGCCACAGCGTTGGTTTGACCTCTTGCCCTGCCCGCTCTTTAACACACAAATGTGTACACAATGGTAATGCACTTTACCGTTGGTTTTTTTTGGGCAACTATCGAAATATTGGTCTATTGCCAAGCTGCTTCTAGCTGTTTAATTTAATTTGATAGCTTGTTTTATTTGCTTGGAACAAATAGCTTGACTTGACGGATGGCCATTCCCTTGCCACACTCTACTACATTGTTCAGTTCTCTAGCCGCTGCTGCTGCTTCTTCTTGCTCTTCTGGTTCTACTTTAACATCTTGAATGCTTTTTATGTTCATTTTTGGAGGCCTTTTTGCTTTTTGATGTGAAGTGTCACGCTGTCCAAGTTCAATTAGTTTTGTATGGAGCTGTTGTCTATCCACAACTTGGGCTCTCTTTGACTTGCCTCTTTTAAAGCCAAGATTGATTTTTTGGCCTTTGTTGCTGTACTGTTTGTTGGATTGACATTTGACGTGCATAGAATTTGTCTAACTGTATTTTACCCATTCTATTGTGCGCAGCCAGCTTCAAAAAAAAAGAAGTTTGGGCTACAAGTTATGCGTTGAATATTGACTTAAAACTTGGTTCTACCTATATTCTCTTACGATTGGAACACTCTGCAAGCAGGATCTTAATGTAGACTCTGCAACTAAAGGTTGTGGGATCTTTGTTAATAGCCATGCGATGAAACCCTCGCAATCTCTCTTTGAGCTTGCCAGACTAGTGCTGCGTCTTCCATACAAATAGCTACATTTAACAAACCGCAAGAATGGTCACAACTCTGGTTACACTACTGTCAAAGCTTTGTGGGCAAGAATTTTTTAGAGCAAACTGGTAAGGTGACGGCGCTGCACCATATTCGGGCACAATCCAATCAAGCACACTTGCTCAACTGTCCACTGCTGACCAGAAAGGGATCAGCCAAGCACTCATCGAGGTTATTGTCTAAATATCTCCAGAGAACGATCCTTCAAACCTGGACATAAAGACTATGCGAAAGGCTGGTAGTCGAAGCTTAACAATCATTGGTAGCAGCATCTCCAAAGGGCTAACAGGATTTGACTCCTTTACTGAAGTCCTAACGCGGCGCAGGCTTCAAATACCACAAAATTACTTCTTCAGAAGTTACATAGAAGGAACATCCAGAATTAGTTCGACAAGTCAAAATGGGATAATCGGTATAAGCGCCAAGAGAAGTTGCTTTGTTAGAATAGTCGAGTAACGACTTTTTTATGGGTAAAAAGGGTAATGAAGGAGCCAGTAACATGTTCGCAGCGTCTCTCAAGGAAAGGAAGTTAAAGACACGCTCTAGGTTGCTAAAACTTCTTCTCCTCCAATATATGCATTAAGACGATCTCTATGTGGTCCTTTCAACGCAGGCGCGGCGTAACCCTTCGTCCATTTCCATCAACTGACCAGACCTTTCTGCGAGGTGCTTCTTCCCCCATGCGCACAACATGACCGAGCCAGCTGAGCCGCTGGATGTTAATTTGCCTGATTATGTAAATATCGTGTTCCCACGAGTGGCGGAGAAGGGGTCGTCCTGCGAAGAGATACTCGCTACGCAGGTAAGGCTAGTTAATCCGGATGACCCCAAATATTCGAATGCTCCCAGCCAGGGAGACACCTTACCTCAGGTTATGTCAGAGATCTTTTCCAGAAATATGCTAGGCTATTGAAGAGCCACCGCATATGGTTCCGATCAACTGATTTGGCTAGCACCCGTTTCAGAACGGAACTACTGAAGCGTCATTACCAGTCTGCACACTTGCGGAGGGTTCAGTCGAGGATTTTTCCGGTGGCTAAAAATCTTCAAAATTTTGTGACGTCATTTATGAACAGCCGCTAAGTCATATAACATAGTATTCCCATCAGTAAACTATAACTTAGCTGCTTTTTCGAATTCCTTATATGAATCAAAAATTCAAAACGAAAACATGTCAGCTTACGTATCTCGCAAATCAATGACTTACAGCATTAAAATTTTCAGCAAGTTTGTTGTTCATTTGTATTTACGTAGGCAAAAAGAAAGATACAAAATAGAACCCAAAAGACAATCGATAGATACATATTCAACAGGCAAAGGAGATCAAACGAAATGGTTTTGCCCCAAGTAAAATATATGTCAAATATTGCATAAATTTTGCATAAGCAAGCAGAAAGCCAACAACAACAACAGCAAACACACAAAAACCGAACTATAGCCACAAAATTGTGGCATACATAATTATACCCTGTACACATAGTGTACAAGGGTATTATAGATTTGTGCAATTTATGTAACAGGCAGAAGAAGGCGTGGAACACCATAAGTTCCATGTGCCAAAAGTCTTATCATTGACTCGGGTAGCGATTGGACCATGTCCGTCTGTCTGTCCGTATGAGGGGATAGATCTCCGAGACCATAAGTGCTAGAGACACAAAATTTTACCAAAAGATGAGCGTAATCTAATGTGAGATGAAGTTTCGAATCAAGTCCAGATCTTAGCCCCTTCCTTGACAGATTTGCCAGTCTATCAACTCAAAAGTCCTCAGAGATGTGCGTCGTGTTAATGTGCTTCTATGTTCCAAAAATGATCGAAATCGGATAAATACATCAAAAGCTATAGTCATAAATATGCTAATTTCACGCCCCCTCGCCTATAAACAAAATTCCACTACATGTAGATATGAATACATGTGAGCTAGACTGACAAAATTTAGTATGGAGACTCGTGTGAGCCATATTATTAAATCTGTATTCACATTTTTTCAATAGAAGCCCCTTTTCCCTGCAATCGATTTACCTTAATATCTGCGGCACTTGGCAACGTTATGATATGAAAATTGCCACATTTATATATAAAAGTGTTTTTGATCTATGTTTCAAAATTCAACGACATTGGCTTAAGAATACAGGAGCTATGAGGTCATCCGTGTGACCCTAATCATTAAAACTGTATCACCCTTCCCCCACAATCGATTTATCTTAATTACTGCCACACCCCCCAATATATTGATTTGAAAATTACCACAGACACTTATAAATGTATTTTTGATCTATGTTACAAATTGAACGACATTGGCCCAAGAATACTGAAGTTACCAACTTCCCAATAGGAAAACTTGTCAATTGGAACTTCCCAATAGGAAAATGTTTACAGGCATATCGGTCTTATGAAAGGTGATATAAAAGTGGATACTTTCGTTCCCATTTTACCGTATTTAGTGTTTATAAAGAAAAAGGTTACAGGGTATTCCACTGTCGGGCACCGTCCCGACTGTCTGCATCAAATTTTCTGTGGCAAAAGGTGCGGGCGTAAGGTAGTTGTTGTTGTTGTTGTTCTTGTTGCTGTAGCGCCACAGATAGAGCCGAATGTTGCTTATCAATGTTAATAACACGCAAAGCAAAAAAAGCAACAATAATAAAAACAGATGGCAAACAATGAACAAAACGCTCCACAATAAAAATGCTAAATAAATTGCTACGTAGGAGTGCAAAAAATGGTTAAAAATGGGTGAAAAAGAGACGGTTGGAGAAGAAAGGCTAAAAGAACAAAAGCAAGATACAAGCCCATAATAACAATAAACAACACAAAGAAAGAAACGGTAACATAGTGCTAGACGTGGGTGTTACCAGAGTAGTAGATACAATATACTCTATCTTTCCTAATCTGACTAATGAGGGCAGCTGGAGGTGTAGCGGATTTGTGGGCAATATCTTGCCTAGAAAGGTCAGATGCAACGCATAAAGCGCGTGCTGCGAAAACAAACTAATAGACTCGCTGCTTTTTGGCACACAAATCAACTGGCAACCGGAAGTGGGTCAACGAAAACCGGATCCGCAGCGCATGTGTGTGTGTGTGTGTGTGTGTATGTGTGTGTGTGTATCTATGTGTCCGTGTATAGAGATAAACAACAATGCAAATGCAATTGAGATGCAAATGCAAATTGCCCTGCCATTGCCGACGTGTGCGCGCGATAGAGTCAAACGAGTCGTTGGAATTGTTGAAACTATTTCGGCTGGGGGGGAGCAGGAACGCGCTCTCTAGTGGGGCATTGGTTAGTTGTTGCAGTTGGTCTGCTGATGCCATTGACTTGGCGGCTGCATGTTGCAGGCAACATAAATAAACATCAAAATAATGTATGCCATTAACATTGCCAATGGCCCCCAAAATGCAACTCACACACACACACACACACACGCATACAGCTATAAAAGCAAACACTGCTGCTTCATTGAATAGAAACGTTTCAAAGGAAATATGACTATAGCTTTTGAACCTATAAAGCAATATCATTGAAATTAATTTCTTCTTACTCTTGCATAGACATTTATATTTCAGACAGCGAGTCATGAAGTTATTGGTAAAACGTATCCATTTAACAGTTCAATTTTCGATAGAAACTAAGGCGGGAAATCAATTGTTTTTGATGGAAATATTCCATTTATACAAAGTGTACAAGGGTATTACAGATTTATGCATAAATTAATAGCATTAACTTGGGTAGCGATTGAAACATGTCCGTCCGTTCGTCCGTCTTTCCGTCCGTCTTTATGAGTGGATAGATCGGCAAAACCATAAGAGCTTGCGACACAAAATTTTACCAAAAGAGGCGCGTAATCTGCGGAAATTGGGTTGAAATCTGCCCCCGTTTCCCCCTAACAGAATTTCACGGCTTACAGAACACAACGCACACATCTGTCTAGTTTCCAGTTGATAAATTTAACGGAGCGGCTTTAAACCGCAAAAATCTGTCACGGGGGAAAGTGGTAAGATATCGACTGGATTCGATAAACTTGCTCTTTTTCTGGAAAATGCGCATCTTTTGGTAAATTTTTGTTGCTCTAATTCTTATAGTCTCTGAGAAACACGTGACAACACGGACGGACGGACGGACAGACGAACATACGGAGGAACGGACAGACGGACATGGCTTTTTCGACTCGGCTATTGCTTCTGATCATTTTTGCCCATGGAACATATATTCTGCCTGTTACATACATTGCCCAAATCTATAATACCCTTTTACACTTTGTGTACAGGGCATAAAAATATGTTGATTGCACCCTCCTTCGCCCATAAACTGCTAAATAAGGATACATGTGAGTTTCTCTGCGTCTCTGGTTATACCAAAGGTAGCTAGTGTACTCTCTACTTGGTCCTTCCAACGGAGACATGGTCTGCCCTGCATCGGCCCCCTACCAAAACCGCATTAAAGACATTTCTGGAAGGAGCTTCTTCATGACTCGCTTAACTTTGTGATTATCGTTGTATAGCTCATGGAGTTTGTTGTTCCATCGGGTGCGTTAGTCGGTGCCAAAAATCTTACTTTCCGCTCAAACACTCCAAGGTAATTTTCATCAGACAGCGTCACCACCCATGCTTCAGCGCCTGCCGCAACGGTTAGTTACTAATACTTATTTGCGTACTGAGACCAAAGTAACATCTATTGGCAACAGTTGCTCTCCGCTTGCGCTCCATGCTGACATCGTTCTTTATTGTGACAGTGGACCAACAACAGTTGACAACATTAAAAGTATAGTTTTCAACATCAAACTGTGAATCCAACCTCTATAGTATGTCTCTCCACTCGAAGGAAACATATACTTTGTCTTGCTCTCATTAAAAACCAAGCGCACCCTGGCAGATTCCCTCTCAAAGCAAACTGTACCAGTAACCGGGGTAGGATCTTGGGTCTTATGTGATGCCTCCAATTGCTTGTTGCTGTAAATGCCTTACGTCTATGGTCTAGACAAAGGAATGTAGAGTGAGATTGTGAAATATACACATAATTTCATACTTCGGCTATCCGATTTGATGGTATAATATTGCGTCGATCCTAGAGGATGAAATACTTTGTTTTTCTCTTGCAGGGAATACACGTCTGCCGCTGTGGAATCAAGTCATATGTAGCTTAGAAAGCTTTACTGACTCCTAAATCCGAGATAAAGGCTGTTCGTTGCTTGCACACTGTGGAGATCAGTGCCTCACAGTTTCAAAAGGGTCTTTGGTGTCAATGTGTACACAGTTCAATGCTGTTGTTATACCAAAGTCCGAATCGAGTTCTATTTACAAAACTAATGATGCTAAGTTTGTAATAACTAAAATGTTTTACCGTATCTTGAATTGTAGCAAAAATCCGCTGTTTCAGCTACTATTTTCTATGTATACCCGCAGTCTATTTCTAATTTCAGTCACACAGCTTAAGCTTAAGTCCAAAAAAAAGGTATTCTAATATTAGAAGGTACTAATTTAGAGCATCTTAACTGTGTCAACTATAAAAGGTATATGTATGTAAAATATGCAAATTCTGTGCAAACTTGGAGTGAACTAGATCTCAATAAATAGTTTTGAATATAGATGTCTGCCTATTAAGGTAAGGCACTATTGACTGAATCTCAGTTTGAAATCTTCAATCTCATCATAATTCATAATAAAGTAGGTTTCTCTATGCACAATATAAACATTCAATTGACTGTATGGCTTTATTCAAAGGTTGAAAATAACAATCATTTCTATGCAATTGAGCTGTAGTGTATATTGCACATAGAGATCTATAGAGACAGCTGGGAAGACTTGAGGTGTCATGGCTGCCATGACAAACTAGACAAAGACACGCAAACTACTTGACAGTAACATGAACGCCAACGCAAAGAGTAGTTGAATTGGTGGGCGAGTCAAAGACAGAGAAGGGTAGTGAAAGACAGAGAGGGAAGAGCGAAGAAAGCGGGGGTCGCATTGTAGCTCAATGTTTGCCGCATTCTAAGCCAAATGTTTGATGCTTGACTAACTTGGGCGGCAAATGGGCGACAATTTCTGCAAGTTGTTGTTGTTTTTGTCAGATCCACTAATGAGGATGTATGTGTATATTCCATAGTTGTTGTTCTTGTTGTTGTCGTTGTTTGGCAGCATAAATGTCAGCTTGAGCTTATTTATGTGCAGCCAGAAAAGATATGCAAAAAGCACAAAGAAAGGAAAGGCAAACAAACAAAAATACAGTCAAACCTGCAAAGTTGGCCACCTCCTTAAGTTGGACACTTTTCGGCGTAACAAAATTATATTAGTACAAAAACTCAAATTTTTTGTAAGTGGGCCACATTTTGAGCTATTTTTGAATTTTGTCAATGCAGTTGAACCTGGAAAAATTGCCCACCTTAAAACCATAGCAATGTTATGTATGAAAATACAAAGCCTGCATTTTAGAATCATAAAAATAATCCAAATCAATGGCAAAATTTACAACTGAACGAAATTGGTTGCAGTAAACTCGTTGCTTATAAAACTTTGAATGAAATCCTGCCAGATTAGTTGAAAATCAAAAGAAAGAAAGTCAAAAGCTTATAAATAAGCAAATTTAAAAGATACTCTTAAGTTACATTAGAAGTAAAGTGCAATTTTGAATTACTTTACAACTCTGAATTTCAACTTTAACTAAGGTATGTAAATTAAAATTTATAAAAAATAAACAAATTTTTATGCTAAAAACTTTAAAAAATCATAATCCATAGTATAAAGTTAAAGAAATAAGAAACAACATAAAATCACTATGAAACTTACAACATCATAAGTTGGCCAAAAATTCTTGAACCTTGAGTGTCCAACTTAAGCAGGTTTGACTGTACACATTTCTTTATAAAGAATGATATACATATAGTGAGCGAGAGAGAGAGAGACAGCACAATGTTTATGCGATTTTTATTGATAGCTCAAGAATTTATTGCAATTTGCGCAATAAAAACGAAAGACTTAAGCAACAAACTTGCACGTTAAATTTAATGCCATGCTTGAACGATTGCATATGGATGATGTATGTGTATCGCAGTCGAAATCGGCTGGCTAATAATGTGCGTGGCTTTGCTCAGCCAAGCGCAGCTAACAACAACAACAGCAACAACAACAACAAGAGCAACAACAACAACAACGTTCAACAAAATGCTGCAAGTATAACGGCAAAGCGATCAGCGCCGAAAAAAATCAGAAGAAGAAAAAGAAGAATCTACACCACAAAAAAAGCGCTTTAAAAAGCGGAGAGAGAGAAAAAATTATAACGCAACATTTTGTATAACGGTAAGCAGCCAAACAGCGGCAACATTAACGGCGCTTTTTTCACTTTTCTTGCACGCTGCATCCAAATGCCAAAAACGTATCTATGAGATGCAAGTCGCCGCACCTGTTAGCAGTCAACAAATTGTAGACTTGGCAATGACTTTACGCTTTGTCTGTGCCCGCTATGAGTTGGTTTTTTTTGGTAGATCTATAGAAAGGGCATATTAACTATGTTAGGTAGTTTGGAACCAAGCAAATGCTTGAAGCCATACGTCATGAAATTTTGGGAAAATTCATTTTTTCTTTTGGCTAGACAAGTGTTCAGATTTTAAAGAATATTTTAAGCGTTTAACTAGTGCTAAACTTAAATGAAAGATTCGACCGAACAATCAAAGCCTGACAAAAAGCTGTAGACCCTTAAGTCGGACATTGTTCCTTCTCAAGGCTATAGAGCGTTTTTGTTGAAAAACAGATTTGAGCGAAAGCGTTAGTCCGAAGCTCACAAGATAGTCAGCAATAGGCTTATCAGAGTAGAAAGTCCTACGTCCCAGATATTCCCGAATCGTGGAGGGTTTAAAGAAGGGCAAGCACACTCTTGACGTTCATGTGCACAATGCTACTTTTGACCCGTTGTGTTCCGCAGTTGAGAGACAAAGCATAGATGAAGCTCCACGAAGGTGGATTCGGCACATGCTCTCCGGGAGATGTATGACTGCAGAGAATTGCAACATCAGGCAGCTAAAAGTAGAGGTAAAACGAATATGCTTCAAAGCAGAGTAGTGTCACCTCTTCTCTGTTCTTGGTTGTGGGTCAACTTTTACAGGGAATAAAACAAAAATGTCACTAAAGTAATTCTTGTACTGTCCAGTGATGTGACGTATCTGGAGTGACCCTTGGCTCTAAGCTGGCCTGGAAAGTGCACATTGAGCGAAAGACGAAACAGTCAGACTTAGTTATAAGGGTGACAGGACACATGAGCTGGGATTTTGCCACGCAAAAGGTTTGGTCGCAGGTACAACGTAGTGTTTCGCTTACGCGAAAGCTGGAGCGAACCAGAACTTATAATGAGGGGTAATACTTATGTTTTCAATGCAGATTGTAGGCGAAGAATAAAACTTGATAAAATTGCATTGACAGTAAGTGTTAAAACAAGATTTCACGTCGAAACAGAGTAATTCCAAACAGAGCTACCGAACACCGAGGTATCCAAGGTAATGAAATGGCAGATGAATTGTCAAACAAAGAGACGGCTTCATCCAATTCTTGTCAGCGCGGCAGAATTGGTTGGATTAATAGAAGTCTTTCACTGGCTGTCGTATGCCCAAAAACATCGTGAAACAATCCAACTTGCTTTAATAAAGGATTATTTGGTGCTGACCATTAGGGAAGACTTCCTATGTTACTGTCCGGCCTTTGCAAGGACACTTCAAATGACTCATGTGTATACTCTCACCTAAAACCATTGATAGCTTTAAAAGTGTGTACCAACTTCGGTGCCCTTAAAGTAATCTCTTCTTACTGTGTTTTTCTTCTTCTTCTGTTTATTGTGTTTTCTTCTTCTTTTCTTTAATTAAATTTTCGGTCTAAGCTGCACCTCATTGCACTGCCCAGCGGCAACGCCAAAGACGACAGTGTTTAGGTCGAAGCCAAGATTAATCTGTAGGTGAAGCTGTTGCACGTCGCAGTTGCATGCACTGCCAGCTTGAATTACCGTTTAAGCGTCTTAATTGCTTAATTTCAGTACTTTTCTCACTACTGTTTCTACTCATAGTTGATCAGCTTTAAATTTGCTATTACTTTTTAAATGCATCAAAGCCAACAAATTGATTTGCAGCATGCAGCATGTGTGACTTTCGGGTGTTTGACCCGCTTTGGGGCTGCACTTTATGTCAACTCACCCACACACACACACACACTCGAAAACTATACGATAAAATGCCAAACTATCCAAAATATTTCAAATAACTGGAAATAGAAGCTGCGCCAGCTATGAATTCGAACTCTTTGTTGCAGCTGCAGCGGTTAACTTGCCGCATTGCATTTCTTTTGCTCTTAACTTGGCTTTCTTGTGATTTGCATATCTGCATGACCATGACTCTGTGTGTGTGCGTGCGTGTTGTATGTGTGTGTGTCATGTCAAGAATTTATCAGTTTGTCATTAAATTTAAGGCCTGACAACATGGCGGCCCACATGTGACCACATTTTGTATCTGACAGATAAGATAAGTCAGTATAAGAAAAGATAGCTTTGCATTTTATTGCAGGGTAACAAATGATGCTGTTGAGGTAGCCTTCGTACGAATATCTAACATTTAGCTGCACTCTCATGCGAAATGCAAAAAAAAGTTTGTTACTTAAGTCTTTTGATTTGGCGTGAGAAACGGATTTGGAAAACTCTAAGGCGAAAACTAGAAATTCGAAAGGCTTTCTTAAAGGACAAGGGCTAAGTATAAACACATCCGTAACTATTTACTGCTGTTAAATGGGAAGAATAGTTTTCGGTTATTTATGTAGATCCTGCAACTGCCAAATCAACTGTTTTTAGAGCTTTAAAGCTTGATAAAGTAAAATGTCGTGCTAGAGCTCATGGAGTACGTCGTTTCATCGAGTGCGGTAGTCGTTGCCAATGCGTTGAGGGCCAAAGATCTTTCCGATCAAACACTCCTAGGCCATTTTCATCAGACCGCTTCATCACCCATTCTCTTTCAATAACCGCAAAGGCTCCGGTAACTGCTCGCTTAGTACGCCCGACGATATCGATATCATCTGCGTATGCAAGCAACTGGACGCCCTTATAGAATACAGTCCCGTCCCGATGTACCTCGGTCTTTCGCATCACACTCTCCATCAGAAAGTTCTAGAGGTTGTAAGAGATCAAGGTACTACCGAAAGGTCCACTTTTTCCCTTATGTGGGAGCATAACATCATTCAAAGGTCAGCCATGGCTTCGTACGGTCCTAGTATTAAGACACTATGAGTGGTAAACACGTATACGTATTTGTTTAACATTCTATCAACCATATAGCACTAGCTAAATCTATTTCTCTAAGATCGTCCCTTCCAAGAAATACTTAACAAGGTATGTTCACACTGCAACTCTCCATCTATTCGCTTATTGAGGAGGGTTATAAAGCTTACTCCTCTCTCTCTCGAACTTTCTGACTCCCATCATTTTATTGCCAGCAGGAGTGCAAAGTGAGTCTACCTGCTGAGGTGCACGATGGTCTCACCTGTTTGGTCCTTCAACCCACATAAGTATGTATTGCGTACTTTCCCGAGGGTTCTCATCTGCACATTTCTTTTCCATTAAATTTCTCATTTATTTTTGACTTTATGTCTGGGTCATGCTTGTCAAAAATTAGTCTTATACGCTTAACTATAGGGTATAGTCAATAATTCCCATAGTCTTTCATCTCGCTTGGTATTTTTTTTTCACATATTTTGTTTTCTGCATATTTGCAAAACTTTTGTGGCCTTTCTTCTTTGCAGCATGCTAAATTTAACGCCTGTCAGAAACTTGTCATAAATAAAGTGCTTGGTTGCATCTTGAAAAGGGGAAATGAGTAGGAGGGTATGATTGGCTTGGTCAGCAAGTTGTTGCCACAAAAAATTAACCCAATTATGCTGGGGCGCAGCATAATCAAAGTGGACATGTCGCTGCAGTTATATTTAATATCTGTTGAACGACGACGTTGCCACGGTGGATGCTGCGGCTGCCATCAACTATGGCTGCTGCTGCTGCCGCTGCCGCTGTTGCTGTTGTTGCACAAATAAAACATGGCAAAGTTGTTTCCGCTGCCACGCACAAGACAAAACCAAATTGGGTCACGTGCTCCGGCAACTACTTCAACTGACAATTTTACGATATGGCAGCAATTGAACTGGCAGGCCTAAGAGCCGTGCTCTGTGCGTACAGACAAACAACAACAACCATCGAGTAGAAGGTACAAGATGTAGCCGCCTGAGCTGGCACAGCGTTTGCCTAAAAGATTCGCACCATAAAATGCTCTCACTGTGGCAGCTCCCCTCTGGCGGCGGCGTCTCCACCAAATGCACGGCTGACAAGTGCATTGCGTTTTGTTGCCATGTCGCGCCCATAAATTAAATGCACAAACGAGTTTCGCATCAAAATAGCAGATAAAGTGAAAAGGGGGACGCGCCGGGTGCAACCGGTAACCCAGGCCCGGGTTTGTTACAGACGGCGACGACGACGACGAATGCTGCTTTCGCATATAATTCAGCTTTGGGCTACATAATTAATTCCGCCAGGTAGAGGTAAAGCGGCGATGCCACCAAAAAACATATACATATAAATAAAACCCAAATGAAAATGGAAAATGTCGTTCTATGAAAGTTTTGATACTCTGCTCAAAGGAGCCAAGCAGTTGTCAGTAAATATGCTAAACAATTGGAATAGATTCGAAACAGTTCAATTGGTGGAATCTATTTGTTCAGTTGTTATAGCTGTTTTTATCAGATTTTATACCTTAATCTTAGACAATCATTTCTTTAGGAGGAGAGGTTCGGTTCAAGCGGGCAACAGATGACTTCACACAAATGTGTAGACAGTAAACACATCCGCTTTGCTTGGCGTCCGATCACAAACTGCTTCTGTCACTTATTCTTAACTGTCACTTTTGTTACATTATAAGGGACAACTATATATTCTTACAACTAATACTTAACAAGGAACAACATATTAAATTACTACAAAAGTGCTGGGCAAAGTTTTACTTACGTACTTAACTGGCTATAACAATCAGTTACCGGGTTACGGCCTGATGTATAGCTCGCCTCTAGGCGTCTCTGCTGTGCGCGCACCTTTCAACGGAGATATCGTCGTGACGTGCCAAGGTAGACGAAATCCTTAACAACATCAAAAGATCCGTAAGATCGTTTTAAATATCAATCTGAGAGACCAACCGAAGAAAGAATATACCGCTCGCTACGATATCGATATCATCTGCGTATGCAAGCAACTGGAGACCCTTATAGCAAAGTGGCATATACGCGATCCCTCAACGGGCTATCAAATGCTACTTTATAATCGATAATCGATCGTCTTTTCCAGGATTTCGCGTAGTGTGAATATCTGGTCAATGGTGGACTTACCAGGCCTAAAAGCACACTGGTAAGTAGGCAAAGTTTTAATAAACCAAATTTTCGCAATCGGCTAGTTTCTCTATCGGGGGTGGCATAATGGGCCATGCTGCCTAACTGCTAGGGATGTGTCAACTTTCTTCGAGCGGCGGCTTACCAACCATAAATCTAATCTAAGTTACAAAGAAAGAGATTATGCTCGCTTGCTCGAATCGATTCTCCCACAGGTCCTTCTCTAGTTATTGTCTTAAATCTTGCTCAAAAATTTATAACGATTAGTCACATATACATACAAAAGCTGATCGGGTAGTCACATCATAGATTTTAAGTTTTCAACATAATCCGAGGAATCTGGACCTTGAGCCGGCATAGAACATCTTTATAAGATCAAGATCAGGTCGCTAATTCTATACAGAATCTACGAACTTTAAGTGTAGAATCAAGGTGCTGTTCCATTGCAATATATGACCATATTCCAAATAAACAAGTTGTAAGAGTGTTAAATGTAGGATAGAAGGTTAACTAATGGCGTGCCAGAAATCTCTTTCAACTGAGTTTTAATACAACAGCAAACCGTCATATAATTCTTTCAATCGATTTTGATCCCAAAAGCAATCTTTGAAATCTGTTTTTAAAAGCTTTGTAAATCTTTTGAAAAAAAACCATCTCGAGATTTCGGGCACACATCTTAATTTATAAGACTTTCAAGATCACAAAAAATTTCTTTATCATCTCGAATTGTGTTAGCGAGAGAGGATCGATCGAAAATCAGATTACCCCAATAAAAGCTTCAGAAAATAGAAGCATAAAAAAAGAGAAAGAGAAGAGAAAGTAGTAAGGGAACGGGAACGGGCAGAGAAATATGATCTTACTCAAGAGGGTCACGGGGTTGGCGAGCGGGAGGGCTCCCTACTTTAGTTTCATAAAGCATTAACTACGTTTTATTAAGAAAGTTCTCTATGCAGATAAAGCTCTCCAAAATTTCAAGCAATTTAAGAGGTTTTATGTAGTACTTGAGTGAGGCCTTGTCTATTGTATTGCCAATACCATTTCGCGGATTTTTCATTGGGGGAGGTTTTTACGCGGCGGATTCCAAGCCGCTGCGCACATTGGCTCACTACTCTAAGATCGGCTGGCGATTAGAGCAGCTATAAAGGGGGACCACTTGGAGGTTGTGCGTCAACTTGGTTAAGGTAGAGACGGGTATCCCTGGCCATTCCCCAGTGAATGGCGGTCAGAAGCTTTCATCCTGGTCTGCCAGAACCCAGGACCATCCAAGGAATCAAGCGGAGATTCACTCTTGCCAATAGATGTTACTTTGGTCTCAACAGGCAAGTGAGTAGTAGATACCACTACGAAACTAGCACTCTATAAGACAATCATCCTTCCCGTTTTGCATGGCCGTTTTGCATTGCGTTTTGTATGGCACTGAAGCAAGGGTGATGTCGCGGTCTGATGAAAATGCCCATGGAGTGTTTGAGCGATAAGTACTCCGTAAGATCTTTGGCCCTCTATGCGTTGGCAACGACTACCGCAATCGATGGATCGACGAACTCTATGAGCTCTACGACAACATTGACATATCGAAGCGTATTAAAATCGTATGCGTATGGATGAAGAAGCTGCTGCGAGAAAGGTTTTCAATGCGACCAGGACCAGGTAGACCTGTGGTATCACCAATTGGAGAAGAACTCGGGTGCATATTTTTCGAGATTGTTGGAGATAAATGAGGAAACCTTCAATACTCAAAGATTTTCAAGCATATTGAACTAGGTAGTAACTTTTTCCACTCTCATCATGCTCTACAAACTTCGTCAAACATTTGCTGTACCTTATATTCCTTAAGTATAGAGTATATTGAAAATCTAGACACAGCCAAAGTTTTATGTAGGCCTCTGCGGGAATGTGGCGGCGGTACGTGATATGGGCCAACAGGTTCGTTTGGCTTTGGTTTTGTTGGTGGCGGCAGCGGCATCGGCAGCGGCATCGGCAGCGGCAACGCACTTGTTGTCCATAGTCGCCACCCAAAAATTTCATATGCGTTGTCGTTGGACGTTGACGTCAGCAGCGACCGAGGCAGCAGCGACGACAGAGTCGCCGTCGCATCGCTTCATTTCAAGTGCTTGTGGTGCTGCTTGTTGTTGTTAGCTCTTCCACTTGATTTGATTTTGGTATTCAATGCACCGTTATTCAAAATATTCGAAAAACGTTTTAATTTTGAGCGTGTGTTAGTGTGCGTGTGTGTGTGTATGGCTTTTAACTTGCAACGCAGCCGCTTGGCCGATTTATGCGGCACTTTGTTTTTTTTTATACCCTGTACACAAAGTGTAAAAGGGTATTATAGGTTTTTGCAATGAATGTAACAGGCAGAAGGAAGCGTGGCAGACCACAAGTTGCATGGGCAAAAATAGTCAGGAGCAATAGCCGAGTCGATATAGACATGTCCGTCTGTTCGTCCTTCCGTATGAACGTCTAGATGTCAGACACCATAAAAGGTAGAAGCACAAAAATTAACCAAAAGATGCGCATTTACACCGAAAAGATGAAGTTTGTCAAATCACGTCGATATCTTGCCCCCTTCCCCTGTGACATCTTTTTGCGGTTTACAGCCGCTCCATCCAATCTATCATCTCGACAGAGGTGTGCGTCGAGCTTATGTGCATCTACGTTTCCAAAATTATCGAAATCGGATAAATACATCAGAAGTTATTGTCAAAAATACCCCCCTCGCCTATAAACCAAAATTGCACTGCATGTAGATATAAACACGTGTGAGCTGGAGTTACAAAATTTGGTGTGGAGACTCGATTGACCTAACCCCCCCCCCCCCCCATCCAACGCAATCGATTTACCATAATTACTGCCACACCCCCCATATATTGATTTGAAAATTGCCAAAGACATTTATAAATGTATTTTTGATCTATGTTACAAAATTCAACGACATTGGCCCAAGAATACTGGAGTTATGAGCATAAAAGTAATTTTTGCCACCACTTCTCAACAGGAAAACTTGTCAATAGGAAATTCCCAATAGGAAAATGCTTACAGTCATATTAAACTTGTAAAAAGAGACATAAAAGAAATTTCTTTCGTTCCCATTTTACCGTATGCTGGATTTAGTGCTTATGGGGAAAAAAAGCGTACAGGGTATTCCACTGTCGGGGACGGTCCCGACTGTCTCCATAAAATGTTTTTTTTTTGGAGTGTCGAATTTTTTTTGGCGTCTTTTGGGTTCACGATCGTGAGGCGCTCAATTACAGAGGCGTTTGCCGAGCAATAAGTTTAATTTCCCAAATTATTAGCACATTAAAATTGCAAAGCTGTTGCGCTGCTTGGAGGCGCCTCTGCTTCAAGTTAAAGTTGAGCAGTGATTTGTGGCTGCGGCTGCTGCTGTTTTTTTTTTTTTAATTACAAGCGACCGCATTTGCAAAGAAAATGGAAAATAATGAGTGTAAGTGTATATGAGTGTGTGTGTGTGTGTGGATATGTCTGCCAGGCAGTCTGAAACGAAGCCAGTCAGTCATTCAGTTTGTTGGCTGCTCAGACTAGATCAGGCCAAGTGTGGAAACTAGTTAAAGTTAAGTTGGTAGTATAATTATTATTATTGTTGTTGTAGTTGTTGTAGCGGCTTGCCACTGGCTGTTGCATGGTAATGAGCAGGCACTCTGATTATCATGAGTAAGCATGATTATGTTTATGAGCCATGTGAGTGAAGTGACTGAAGTGTAGCCTCGTCCGTCCAAATGCAGAGAGTAAAAGTGTTCGCAGGCATTTTTTTATATTCATATGCTTGTTAGTGTATTTAGAATGTTGTATCAGTGTGTGTGTCTATGTAGGCCAAGTCTATTATGCTGTGAATTGGTAAGTGCCAGCTCAAGTCTAGGCCAGGCTCTAACTTAAGCAAGCATGGAGTGAATAATAGATACAAGAAGTACAAGTAGTTTAGTAAGCTAGATAATAGTTAAAGATAGATGTTAGTTTTAGTAAGTTGTATAGTTTGGGGCTGCTTTGAGACTGTAAAAGAAAAAGAAGTTTCATATACCATATATCTAAAATAAAAAGCGAATTTACTTTTTATTTACACGATATCTGCTTCTTAACTTGCCATAACAAGGCGTTACCGGGTTTCGTCCCAATGATTCTCCAGGCAGCTCATACTATCTTCATTGGCAGGATGTTTTACTCAAAGGGTTCAAAACCAGACTTCGCTGCGCACATTAGCTCACTGCCCTTTCCCCAAGTGGCAATTAGAGCAGCTAACAAGGTGGCATCACGTTGAGGTTGTGCGTCAAATTGGTAAAAGTATAGACAGGGATTAAGGAGCTTCACCCTGTCCTGCCAGAACCGCTGTCAAAATCACCCAAGTAGTGGCCAATCATGTCTTGACTTTGACTAAGCCATGCGCGGGAAACACCTTCAAGCGCGGTGGTGCACTGAATTCACTAACTGATTGTTAGGCATATCCACTAGTTCATCCAAATCAGGGTCCCGATGTGCATATGATTATACTTACAATGTAACGCTTACTCATATATTTTTCACCTGGTCAATTGGAATATTCGCAGCCTTTTGAAGCGGTTCGGTTAAACCATTCTCTGTTGTGGTTTGTTTCCATCCATCTTCTCAAAAGAAAAGCATGGACATTCAAAGAACTTTTCTTATACTGAAACAATTAGAATCAAATGCTGAGTCTATTAAACCATGAAGTGCATTTCATTGGTACTGTCAATGTTACTTTTGCGTGCTTCCTTGAGATCCTTGCAGCCGGTGGGTAATATGCCTGGTAAACGGTTTTATTTCGGTTTTCTTTTTTCAATAATATCTGTTTCGATTCAATTCACCGCTATTTGTTTCGGCTTATCGGTTATTCCAGTTCTTATACAAAAACCAAAGAGCACGAAAGTTGTAGAATGGAATGCTGAAACGTAAAAAATTTTTTTGCTTAAAAGCGACCATTTCCATTGTCACAGTATATGTGTCTTGTGTTGCTGTGTCTGTTAGACCGACTCGCTCGTACCCACGATTGAGAAAGAGCAAAAACTAGGCACATTTATGCACTGTCTTGGGAATGGTCGTTATCCAGCAAGTAGACTCTAAAAAATTGCCAAGGATTCCACTCTATTACTTTAATGCTCTTTGGCAGCAACCGTACCAAAATTCAATCAGTTGTTTTGAATAACGGTTACGATTTGCATCTCTGATTTAGATATAAATACCTAATCGGTCATCTTATAAACAAAACGCCATTTAGTAAACTATTCAAACTTGTTTTCGCGGCAGTCTTTAATTTACAACTAAGTAAGTAAGTAACACAATTACTTTTTAAGCATCCACTTTTTAAAAGATAATCAGATTTAAAAAGGTTTTCCCATTCTCATTAAGCTTCACTCAGCCTGGAATTAAGAAAAGTTGATTAATCGCTGAACCAAATCAGAGTATGTAATACATGCTTTAAAGAGTGCATCACATCAGTCCTACCATAAACACCCGTACATTCTCTTCTTTATAAGCTGACCCAAGATCAGAGAAGTGGGCCGCCTGTGGAGTGCGGCGCAGCTTAAGCAGGCTTCATCGAAAAAAAACCACGTCGCTGCTTTATGAGAAAATATGCAAGGCAATCGCTACGGACGCACGCTGCTGCTCCGTACAGAACGGTAGCCAAGGCTTTCACTTATGGCATGGCCATTAGCCACACCTGACCCTCAAGCCATAACTGCATATTACTCATAAAAACACATATGTACATGTGTGTGTAAACACCCGCACTGTACTGGCTCCGGGCTGTCACCTGCTGACTATTGACTGGCGCTTGGCCTGCCCAGAATGTCACTACACAATGTTATGGACATGAACGTGGACTTTGAGTGGAGCTAACTTTGGCGCTTTGGCAGTCTAACAAATTGCAGTTATTCAACTTCCCTGTTGAATTTTCGGTTATGTTTGGTGACGCACCAAACGGTAGCCGCAACAGCGACAACAACAAACGCAACAAGTCCGGCTTGTCCAAGTATGCCAAGTTGCAGCAACAAAAACAACAGCCAGTCGGTCGAGCCTATGCCGACCATTCATGCCAAATATCTATGTGTGTGTGTGTGTGTGTGTATATGTGTGTATGTGTGTGTCTGTGTGTGTGTGTGTGTGTGTGTTAGTATTGCCAATTATGGTGTCCTCCTTATTTTGCGTTGTCTATCTAACTGGCTAGTTGGCTGTCTGTCGATCTGTCTGTCCGTCTGCCTCTCTGACTGGCTGGCTTGTCATATTTGTGTCTGCTGTTTTATCGCCACTGTCGTTGTTTTTTTCTCTCTTTGTCGTTGCCGGGCGCGTTCGTTGCTTAAGTCTTTCGTTTGGTTCGTGTCTCAGCGGGCTTAGTCGCTGTCTTCGCCACGTCTTCGTCGTCGCTGACGTCGTCTTAGTCGCTGGGGCCTTCAAAGTGGGTCACTTGCGATTTCATGACCGACTTATTTCTTTGCTTTTTTTTCCTACACTGTACATAATGGGCTATAAAGGTTATGCTAAGTTCTTGCTGTTGTACGTAACAGATAGAAAAGTCTAAGCGGAACTTAGAAGCTCTATAATGACTTTTATTATCGAAATGTATTTTCCCCGTACCACTATTATTATAATTGCTAATTAAATGAAGGCAAATTAGTAGTAGAGACTACTCTTATCAGACGAAACTAACACTCTTTAAGGCGCTCATCCTTCCCGTTTTGCTTTATGACGGAAAGTACTTCGTAAGATCTTTTTACGCGTATCCGAAATAGGTTTCGGTTTGAGTCCCTGGTTCTACTAATGGTAGACCCGCAGTCGAATTGCGACTGCAAATTTTTAATACAAAATCATTTAGCATTTTTGAGTTCTCTCTGTGTCTCTCTATGATTTATATAAGCAATTGAGCTGTGATTCCTAAATATATATAAAACAGTCATGTTCTTCCATAGACCGCACGGACCGAACACTTGTCGACTATTTACACAGACACAGCCGAAGTTCAAGCTCAGCCCGTCGCTCACTGCTTTTGGGAGATTAATGCCACCAGCAACTGAGAAAACGTTCAGTATATTGACAACTTTTCTCTGTCGTCACACAAATACTATTGCAGAGCAAACGTTCGTGTTACCAATACATGTAAAGACATCTCAACATAAATGTTTTTTTAACATAATTTTACCTGCCTTTTGAAAAAAATATATGATTAAAACTTATATTCTGCACTTCTTATGAAAATTGCCTACACAACGATATAAGTTTCACCCATATTGGTTGCCATATAGTTGGTGAAAAAGGGGTCCGAAAATTTTCCTTAGCCTATTTATTTAATAGATATATGGATTATATTGAGCACATGACTATGTCATACGATCGGCATTCAAAACGCAAAGAGTAAATGCGCATGAGTGTAGAGTACACAATCACTCGCTTCAATGAACTGTGATATACTGCTGCAGAGAAGCAACTTGTTACTAAGAGAAGAACGACAGCGACACGTGAATGCAAAAAGGGAGCAAAACACACCAACACATTCATACAGCAACAAGTTTTGCATGCGTGTTTCATTCATTGAATCTGAAATTGAGTATTGAGTGTATTCACGCAGTGTATCTCATAGTCTTTATGTTTTCACTCATATTTATTATATACTTGTATTGTCTATAAACAAAAATTTTTTCTTTCTTTTTGTTTAAAACGCTGCACAGTTATTTATGATTGTTAGCTGCCAGACAAGCAAAAGCATTGAATCAGCAGCAACAACAACAAAAACTACTCACAAATACAAGAATAATAAGTACGGTATATAAAATGTATGTGAATGTATTTGTATTCAAAGAAATGCTTTCTGTGCGGCATTCACACACAAATTCAAATTATTACTATATTTTTATACCCTGTACACAGAGTGTAAAAGGGTATTATAGATTTGTGCAATGTATGTAACAGGCAGAAGGAGGCGTGGCAGACTATATGTTCCATGGACAAAAATGATCAGGAGCAATAGTCGAGTCGATATAGACATGTCCGTCTGTCCGTGTTGGGCCAGCATTCTCCGACACTATTACACTTAGAGCAAAAAAATGTTACCAAAAGATGCGCATTTTTTCAAGGCTGAGGGAGTTTATCGAATGAAGTCGATATCTAACCCCCTTAACTGTGACAGATTTTTGCGGGTTACAACTGCTCCGTTAAATCTATCAACTTGAAACTTCTCAGAGATATGCGTGGTGTTTATGTGCTTCTATGTTATAAAAATGATCGAAATTAGATAAATACATCAAAGTTATAGTCAAAAATATGAAAATTTCACCCCCCTCGCCAATAAACTGCTTCAAAATTCAACTACATGTGGATATGGATACATGTGAGCTAGAGTTACAAAATCTGGTGTGGAGACTCGTGTGGCCCAAGTCAATAAAACTGCATCCAATTCCCCCCAATATATTAATTTGAGAATTTCACATACATTAATGTATGTATTTTTGATCTGTGTTACAAAATTCAATGGCATTGTCCCAAGAATACTGGAGTTATGGGTATAAAAGTAATTTTTGCCCCAATAATAGCCAACTTCCCAATAGGAAAACTTTTCAATTGAAACTTCCCAATAGGAAAATGTTTACAGGCATATCGATCTTTTGAAAAGAGATATGTAAATAAGTGGATACTTCCGTTCCCACTTTACCGTATTTAGTGTTTATAAAGAAAAAGTTTACAGGGTATTCCACTGTCGGGCACGGTCCCGACGGTCTGCATCAAATTTTTTTTATTTATACGTGTTTTTGTGCTTAGATTGATAAATTTCTTTAATTAATTGCTTGTTTTTTTTTTCGTTTGTGACTAATTGTGTTAAATATATGTTAAATTTGTAACTTACAACTTTTGTCAAAGTTGTGCAAATTTTAAGCGCTTTTTTGCTCCAATTCGAAAGTGACAGTTCATTTTTTTGTTGTGGTTTTGAAGTTAGCACAAATACACTTCAAGCCATTCACTTCCATGTTCTGTTAAATGTCTTTCTTTCTATCATATGGCTTTTATTACTTTTGGCCGTAAGTTGTTGGTGTGGCAACAAGCTTATAATTTGCCTCTGACTCAAAAGACGCCCAACTGCCGGTTTCTTTACGTTTCTTTAACTGTACTGCATTGTTACGCTTCAATACAAATACATATATATATATATCATTCACATTACAATTAGGCTGATTACGAGCTCCCTCTCGGCCCCCGCACCGTAATTACTTTTGTTTGTACTTTAAGCTGAAAGAGCCGTATAAGCCAACAATTTGTGCGCTACGTGATTTACAGTTGTACAATTGAAATATAACGTATACGCACAATGAAAGTTACAATTAAATCATAAAAAACCAAAACGATCTTTAAGCTACTATATAATTAACTGTATGTGGGCATATATTTTCATAACTGTTTGCTGCTTGACTCGTTTGCAATTGGCCCAAAAACTGACTTCAATTTTATGGCCATTTCTTTGTCAGTTCTTACCAATTGAATTTAATTGCCATGTTTGATTCTCTTTATTGTTGTTTTTCTTTCTTTTGCTTCTCTTTAACGACTTGTCGAAATTGCAGGTTGATTCTTAAATTATTTATGTACTTGAATACTTGTCTTGGCCACGTTCGGCGCTTAAAACTTTATTGCATATTGTTGTGCACATACACCGTAAAAATGTTGGCCAACTAAGCATGCAAAAATGCATTTAGTTATAAGAGTTTTTAATAAATGTGTCGAACAGTTTGTATACCCTGTACACAGAGTGTAACAGGCAGAAGGAGGCGTGGCAGACCATATGTTCCATGGGCAATAGTCGAGTCGATATAGACATGTCCGTCTGTCCGTCCTTCCGTATGAACGTCGAGATATCAGACACCATAAGTGGTAGAGGCACAACAATTTACCAAAAGATGCGCATTTACACCGAAAAGATGAAATTTGGCTTACAGCCGCTCTGTTCAATTTATTATCTCAAAGCTCGACAGAGGTGTGCGTCGTGTTTATGTGTTTCAAAAATGATCCAAATCGGATAAATACATCAAAAGTTATAGTCAAAAATATGTAAATTTCACCCCCCCTCGTCTATAAACTGTGCCAAAATTGCACTGCCTGTAGATATGGATACATGTGAGCTAGAGTTACAAAATTTGGTGTGGACCTAAACGTTAAAACTGTATCTACCTTTTTTCAATAAAACCCCCCCTCCTCCGCAATCAATTTACCTTAATTACTGCCACACACACACACACACCCCCCCCCCCCCCCATATATTGATTTTAAAATTGTCACAGACATTTATATATGTATTTTTGATCTATGTTACAAAATTCAACTACATTAACCTAAGAATACTGGAGTTATAGGCGTAAAAGTAATTTTTGCCACCACTTCCCAATAGGAAAACTTGTCAATTGGAACTTCCCAATAGGAAAATGCTTACAGTCATATTAAACTTGTAAAAAGAGACATAAAAGAAAATACTTTCGTTCCCATTTTACCGTATGCTGGATTTAGTGCTTATGGGGAAAAGAGGGTATTCCACTGTCAGCACCATCCCGACTGTCTGCATCAAATTTTTTAGAGTGCTGCTGGCTACTAGTTTATGGACTTAAGGCTGTACAGCTCCCGGTTACTTCTTGCAGATGTTCGGAATCTTGTTAAAAATTTTATGGTGCGTTGACAAAAGCATAAAATTAATTTTGCTGCTAAATCAATAAGGTGCTTAATATTGCAAATATCTTGTTAGGAATACTTTTATGAGGCAGCTGACCAAGTAATTTTGCTAAGATTTGGGGCTCCCACAGGAACTCACTTGATCATTTCTGTTAAAGTAACTTATGGCCAGACACTACTTCTCCTAAAGAAGGTTGAAAACCGTGGTATTAGTCTTCTTGCTATTGCATATAACGCCCTATCGAGCTTACTGTGTGAAAGACTGATGCCTTTCGGGAAAGAACTGATTGTACCTTATCAGTGTGGCTTGAGGTCTGGTAAGTTCACCATTGACCAGATATTCACACTACGCGAAATCCTGGAAAAGACCCACGAACACTAATCGATACCCACCATCTTTTTATCGATTATAAAGCAGCATTTGATAGGCCGTTGAGAGATTGCGTATGTGCCGCTCTGACTTAGTTTGGAATCCCTGCAAAAGTTGGTACGACCTTGCAGAATGACGTTGAGGTAGGAAAGAGCTTCTCCGAGCCTTTTGATACCAAGCGAGGCTTCAGACAAGGTGATGCCCTATCCTGAGACCTCTTCAACCTTTTGTTGGATAATGTGTTGCGAAAGACCGAAGTCCTTTGGAACAGGACTGTATTCTATTAGGGTGTCGATTTGCTTTCCTGCGCGCATAATATCGTTATCGTCGGCCATACTGAGCGAGCGGTTACCGGAGCCTTTGTGGCTATTGAAAGAGAATCTGGCACGGTGGGTCTGGTTATAAATGAGAGCAAGATGAAGTATATGCTTTCTTCGAATATAGATACATAGCGGTTGGACTCTCAGATTGATGTTGAAAACTACATAAAGAGTTCCCAAACATACCCGATACTTTAAAACACAGGCGGAACTTTGTTGCACCATTCCCGAGATTTTCGAATCGGTAAATTTTTTTTCCTGTAAGTTAGTAGTACTGTTAGTGACATATGGTGCAAATTTCCCGTCAAAATATTCATAAGTGTTTGAGATAGGCTTCGTTGCGTGAGGTACTAAAAATGAATTCTGTAATTTGTACTACGTCTGCATTTATTGAACAAAGAGTTGCATTAAATTGCGGCTACGAAAACGTTGAGGATGTTGCAAATAGCTTTTGTGAATCAGTCTCTGTTTCGAAGAATGTTTACAAGTGAACGAAATGGAAATGCACCCACAAAAAGGTATTTTTTCTGTATGAACGATTTGAAGATATGGTTATCTCTCGAAAAAGTGACGTGAATTGGCGACAAAGATTGCGAGATTTAACCGCGCTCGACTTTTTCTTGTGGGGCATCCTGAAGTCGCAAATATATGCGTAGCCGCAACATGACCCAGGCCATCGTTGAAACATCTATGCGGCAGAGTCATTGCAAATTGGACCACTCGGATCGGTGGGTCTTTTATTCTTTTTTAACATCCTTTGTAAAAAAACCCATAGTAAGTAGGGAAACCACCGATTGCCGCATAAAAAGATAGAATGTAAGATGGTTTGTGATCCTTGGGGTCCTAAATGTTTTCACTACACATCAACTTGTCACAAATCGTCACAATTTGGCAACATCCCCCTTAGATAGATCTCTACAGCAGACAAACCAAAAAAACTTTTCAATTGCAGTCATTGACTTTTTAATAGTGACGTCACTTGTTCAGAACACTCTGCCTTCTCCATAGTCACAAATCCTTACAACCACATCAGTGACACAACAGTATGAACAGTTCCAAATAAGAATTTCAGGAGTACCCTCCTGGTACTTAAACCCCGATGGCTGGATGAAAAACGTTTGCTGACTGCTCGATGTTGTAGCGCTCTCTCATTTGAAGTAGCGGATTTTTAGTTCCACGTTCAGGTACAAAGCTAATCAGGCCGCTGTCATTAAATAAAGTTCGGGACTTTATAACTGCATAATGGTTTCTATTGAATATCTCTTAAGTTAGTGAGATAAAACCTGTAGAAGCCCTCTCATTAGTTGCAGACACTTGAAAAAGTCAGATTTGAATAATACGGTTTCCATTGATTAACGCATAATTATAGTTATTTTTCTTACTTAAAACGGTCATTCATCATAATTTTCGAGTTTTATGCACAATATCTCGTTCCCAACCCACCTGCTGTTCTCTTCGAGTTAAAAGGGTGAAAGACATATTTGATTTGCCAAAAAACTAACTGCCCAGAAGAAAATTTCGCGAATAAATATGGATTGGTTACGCTGGCACTTAATCATAACATTGGAAACACACTGACGAAGTCTTAAGTGATTTATAAAAAAAACACGAAAACTTGATTAACTTACACACGATCACATAAAAGATCACAACCTTATGGAAATACATAATTTCCGAAGAAAAATGTTGGTAAGAAATATGTGTCTGCTCTGTGCCTGCGGCTTAATTGATCGTGCCACCACTTAGATCTGCCACTCATATGCAAAACCATTTCTCATTTCACTTCAGTCTTTGGTGATGGGAACAGAACTAATACAAAGTAATTAAGTCGCTCCGCTCTTAAATAATGCATATTATAATAACCAGCTCTAAACGTGGCAGCTACAATTATTAACAACAACAACAACAGCAACAAAGTGTTGCATGGTCTAAACGACAATCATCATTCACGTTGCACACATCAACACGGCAATCAAAAACGATTAACAAGATCGCAAGCTCAGCTTTAAGTGGCGGGCAGGGGAAACCATGTACCCAGAATCGGATGATACTCCTGGCTGACCCACTTTAATGTTTGACAGATGTGTGTCAACTGCGGCCAGGCAACAACAACAACAACAACGACAACAGCCATAATAACAACAACTGCAACAACAAATAAACGAGCAGCCAAAGAATTTACAAGTTGTTAAGTGTTTTTGATTAAAAACTAGGAACATCGCATTGGAACAGCTGAAGTGCTCGGCGTGCCTTGGCTTTATACAAACTTACAAGCAACACACAAACAAACATCGCTTAAAAGTCAAGTCAACTGGCTGCAAAAGCGGCAAAGACCACGACAAGATTGGCAATAAAGTAACCAACATGTGCAACAAGTTTAACAACTGCTACCAGGCGACGACTCCGGTTTAGTTTGATTTGTGGTTTGTAATATACCCTAACTTGCAGTATAGTTAACTATTCCAATACTCATAGGCTCTTTGCGTTTAAAAACTTGTAATGGCCCCGGTCTCTACCATAACCAACTTTAACGTGATGCTCCCTGGGTAGCTGCTCTAATCACCACTCAAGTGTTAGGACAGTGAGCTAATGTGCTTCTATTTCTTCCTGACTGGCCATAACATCCCGTTAACAGGTTACAACCTAATGTAGAGCACTTCTCCAGGCATGGTGGATCCCAAATACACAACCCTGTTAAAATCCTGGGCTTAGCGAAGTCGTTTTAGGAATTTAATTTCAATGGTTTATCGATGTTACGACTTTTTCGCGACTTGCCGAAGCAGTCTAACTTAGCTTAAAACTTCCCTTTTAAACCTAAGGTAAACCTAATTATCTACCGAGCCGTGTCGAACATCGATATCCTGTATCCACCTAGTAGTGACATCTTTCTTCTTGCCCGAGCATCACATTCAGCTAGTTTGTGCGGCGAAGATTCCTCATTAAGTTCATAGAACCTGAAGTTAATAATAATAATTAATAATGTTATTGGGGAGTAATGCAACGCGAACTTATAGATCGATTGTGCCCCCTGCAGAGCTTACAGTTTCATTATCTGGGATGGTTCTAGTCGGCCTACTTCGCTCATCGAGATTCGATGTATACCCCCAGCAGGGACATCCTTCTCCTCGCTAGTGCAACACACACAGCGAGTATGTGCGGCGAAGATTGCCTCTCAAGTTCACAGAACCTGCAGGTACTGGAGCTGGTGATACCCAGCTTGTTTAAGTGTCCCTTCATTCTAAGGTATCTAATAAGCAGACCTGTCAGAATCGTAGCATAATTCTTGTAACATTTTTTTGAACTTACATAGGTAAGTTATAAGAGCTGAGGAGTAGTTTGGCCTGTCTGAGGCCCGGAGTGTCCATCCAGTTCTTGTCCTCTTCTTTTAGTAGTTGCTCAATGGTAAGTGATGATCATCAGCCTACAGTGAGTAAGCCGTAAGTAAGTAAGCCGACCTGTCAGAATCCTAACAGAATTCTTTCCCAATTGGAATAGTTTATTGAACATATAGGAAGTCAATTCGTCTCAGCCATTTATCTTTTCTTGGTATGTGCTTCACGAGTTGTCTTCGAATGCCACAAATTACTTTGGCTTTATAAAAGAGTTCACAGCACCGTTTTTTGTAAGCTTGTCCGCAAGCACATTCGTAGGAATTTTGGTGTGAACAGGCATACATCGGAGCGAGAGATAGTATCGTCGTTCCAGAAGGCTATATTCTGCTCTATTTCATGCCGTAGCTGGGGATGGTTATGGCAAGTTAAGAAGAAAACGTTTGTCAGCGTCATGGGCCCTGATAAGGTGGCCACTGGCAGTCCTTTATTATTAATTTCGAATCCAATCCGTCTGCATTAACTTTTCATCGATTGGCACGTCTCGTTCTTATCGACTCGTATGCCGTCACGAGAATCTGATATTACGCTCGGATGGTGTTACGCTTGTGTAGAAAGTAAAGCGGGAAGGTTTCACATTTGGTTTTTTGTTGTGTGTTAGCAGTGACGTCAGAATATGTTGTTTTTGCACTCGCTAGATGGCGCCAGATTACGCCAAACTGGAGAGAACTCAAAGCTGAATGTTCCGTGATGACTAAAAGTTTTTAAACACACATTTGAAACCTTATTGGAAAAGAAAGGAGGAATGAAACAATATAGTAGTGGAAACTTATCAAATGTATTACTCAGACCATAAAATAACTTAAATCAAAGTTTAAGTTTGCGTTCATTTAAAATATACTATGTAAGGGACCATCCGTTCCAGTTCATGATAGAATAATATAAGGTATGATTGCTCATCTTCTTCTAGGCACCACAATTTTCGTAAATAAGGCAGCATGAAAGAAACGTATTGGTGCTTTTTGTACACATGGCATGGATGCAAACACCTTGCGGTACCTGAAAAGAGGCAACTACTCTGAGTAATCGTACCTTAAATTATTCTACCATGGTTAGGGCTCAGTCAGTAAAGTAAAGCCGACAAAAGATCCGGACAATCTTCTTTTTTGAAATCTTGTGTTGCTCAAAGAAAGTAGTTTAGATTCCGATGCACAAATAATCAAAAAACAAGAACAAATCGAAATTCTATATTATTTGGATTTAAGTTTGTTAAACTATGATAGTCAATTATTTAATATTTGTACATATATATTTATTCGGCAATATCTCTTGTATGCCATCAGTCCTTTGCATAGCAAGCTTCCTGGCATTATTTACGCTGTCGAAGTTGTTATAATTTCCTTTACATCCTGTATATTCAAGTCTAGAACATTTTCTGAGTTCTGCATTATAGAACCAACGGACCGACGGAGCCGATAATAAATTTAAGGCACATTATTTAAGTGTTTCGCGAAAGTTTGAAAATTTTGAAATGACTAAACTGAAATTATTACACAAATTTAAAAGTAATAAATACAGCTGGCGGAGAAATGACACAAAAAAATCAGTAGAGTATAAAAACCAAATACTACGATTTTTTCTTATTTTACGTTATTTACTTTTAAATCAATTTCAAGCTATTTTACCTTTTCGGAACTTTCTAATTAAATGAGCGAGAAGTGATACAATTTAAAATTTACCACATCTCTTATATAAATTTGGGCCATACTGAAGTTACCTCTAACTCTTTTTAGGTAAACATTTTAGTCTGAAATTTGATTTGGAGGTAGTCACATCCATGGAATAATAACACAAGGAACGTACATTGCCGACGCGAGTTCCAAATTTTTTTGAGAGCCCACTCAGGCTACCAGTTCATTTTCCAAGTTTTTTCTGAATTCTATTTCCAGAGATTTCAAATAAAACATGAGATAAAACTGTCAAGAGAATAGAATTTGAATAACTGACCATATTTACTAAATATTCCGGCAATTATAATACGTTAAAATATGATACATATTAGTGCTCAAAAAGAACATGTGGTATTTTTTCTTTTTTAACTCCATCGTTGCCATATGTATCGCCCTTGCAATTTGCCTCACATTGCTGTTTAGTAAAGAAGTTGTTAGCATTTCCTTGGCATCCACTGTAGGGAAATTTTATACATTTTTGCTGTTCGATATTATAATACCAACGGTACAAAAGTGACCTGCAAGCGCCCACCTCCATTGGATACGAGCAGTTGTCGATATCTATCCGGATTATAAGATTATTTTCATTATCATATCTTGAATCCTTAAAAACACTCTAATATTTACAAATTTCAGCTTGACAAAGTGTCAAAAGAAGAAACCAACTGAAGAGTTTAAGCCACATTATTCAGTTGTTAAGTAATACCAGAATAAATTCTAAATAAACAAGTTTAAATTCTTACTCTATTTATACAGTTTCAGTCCATTCATTTTAAATTATCAAAGTGATTGCATAAGCAAAACCTTTTGCAAATAAGTTCTTATTCAGGTGTGTGCCAGAAATCTCTAGACGGTTTTGTCTAAAGTTAAATTTGCATTTTCTTAAAAAACCCTTCAATTAGATTCTTACTTGTTAGATTTCCCCCACTCTCAAAGCTAGTACTGGCACAAAAGTAATTCGTCTTTTTGATTGAAGGTCGGTATATAAAGATATCTGGCGTACCGAAAAATTAGCTTTGGGTCAAAATTCTGTTGAAACAGATTTCAGGCACACCCCTGGTTATGTGTTGTTTACTTTTAATTCAAGTTCAAGCTATTTTACTTTTCTAGAGCTCTAAAATTAAATAAGCATGAAGTACTATAATTTGAAATGTTCCACTAATCTTATATAATTTACATTTGCTATGCTCACCTAGCACTATTACCCTGAATCGGAATCGCCCCGTTCCCAAGGACATCTAACTGTTTTTCATACACTGTTTTCCTGCACGAAAATGCTTTATTTGAATACAATGCTCTTGTAATTCTCACTGTGTGTGGTCGCATTTTGAAAAATCGTTTATTTGATTCAAAAAACTATCATATTTCAAACCAAAATCTTCTAAAACAAAGCCAGAATTGTTACGTTTATGTGCATGCCCGGATTTGCCAAACAGGCAATGTACGCAAGTGCCTAGGAAAGAGAAGAACTGGAAGGCGCCAACTTTCCGCTTTTCCGCACGTTTATCAAAACAACCGATATTAGCTAGGAGAAAATTTAAACAACAAAAAAATGAATTAAAAAATATTTAGAAAATTATTTACTCTTATTATTCCTCTGACGACCCAACAATAGTGACTAGAGTGCTCAAATTCAAAAGGAAACTCTTTGAAGTTATGCCCAACACGATAGAAAAACAGTTAGCTTGCTATAGTCGAAATTACTAAAGCACGGACAAAAAAACATCTCCAAATCGCCGGAAAAGTTGTCAGAGTGCTTAAATCGTCGAAAAACGTAAAATTAGAGATTTTAGTTTTTTGGCCAATCCCAATACTTTTTTGCGGAAAAGTAACAAGAATAACTCGAAATTCTATATTATTTGGATTTAAGTTTGTTAAAATATGATAGTCATTTATTTAATATTTCTACATATATGTATATTTATTTGGAAATATCTCTTGTATACCATCAGTCCTTTCCATAGCAAGCTTCCTGGCATTTGTTTACGCTGTCGAAGTTGTTATAATTTCCTTTACATCCTGTATATTCAAATCTAGAACATTTTCTGAGTTCTGCATTATAGAACCAACGCATCGACGGAGCCGCGCAGGCGCCAGGATCCGGTTTCAGCGAGCACATAATGTTTTCTGAATGAATTTCAAGTTTATTTCAATTAACATAACTTGAACACTTAAAGAGCAGTTTGAAATTTACTACTGTGAACTTGAAAAACTATCAAAAGCAGCAACAAAGGGAGAAATTTAAGGCACATTATTTAAGTGTTTCGCGAAAGTTTGAAAATGTTGAAATGACTAAACTGAAATTTGTACACAAACTTTAAAGTAATAAATACAGCTGGCGGAGAAACGACACAAAAAAATCACTATAAAAACCAAATACTACGATTTTTTCTTATTTTATGCTATTTATTTTTAAATCAATTTCTAACTATTTTACCTTTTCAGAACTTTCAAATTAAATGAGCGAGAAGTGATACAATTTAAAATGTTCCACATCTCTTATATAAATTTGCGCCATTTTGAAGTTACTTCTACCTCTTTTAAATCAAACATTTTAGTCTGAAATTTGATTTGGAGGTAGTTACATCCATGGAATAATAACACAAGGAACGCACATTGCCGACGCATGTTCCAAATTTTTTTGAGTGCCTACTCAAGATACCAATATATTTTCCAAGTTTTTTCTGAATTCTATTTCCAGAGAATAGAATTTGAATAACTGTCCATGTTAATTAAATATTCCGGCAATTATAATACATTAAAATATGATACATATTAGCGCTCAAAAA
The DNA here is from genome assembly GCA_035041775.1 of Chymomyza caudatula. Lineage (NCBI taxonomy): Eukaryota > Metazoa > Arthropoda > Insecta > Diptera > Drosophilidae > Chymomyza > Chymomyza caudatula. The sequence goes on along the minus strand of JAWNKW010000141.1, from coordinate 987,724 downwards.
GAACTTCTGGTATTTTTTCTTTTCTGACTCCATGGTAGAAAGTGTTAGGGAGTGTATAGCCCTTGCAATTTGCCTCACATTGCTGTTTAGTAAAGAAGTTGTTAAAATTTCCTTGGCATCCACTGTAGGAGAATTTTATACATATTTGCTGTTCGATATTATAATACCAACGGTACAAAAGTGACTTGCAAGCGCCCACATCCACTGGATACGAGCAGTTGTCGTTATCTAACCGGATTATAAGATCATTTTCATTATCATATCTTGAATACTTAAAAACACTCTAATATTTACAAATTTCAGCTTGACAAAGTGTCAATAGAAGCAACCAACTGAAGAGTTTAAGCCACATTATTCAGTTGTTAAGTAATTGCAGAATAAATTCTAAATAAACAAGTTTAAATTCTTACTCTATTTATACATTTTCAGTCCAATTATTTTAAATTATCAAAGTGATTGCATAAGCAAAACCTTTTGCGAATAAGTTCTTATTCAGGTGTGTGCCAGAAATCTCTAGACGGTTTTGTCTAAAGTTAAATTTGCATTTTTCTTAAAAAACCCTTCGATTAGATTCTTACTTGTTAGATTGCCCCCCACTCTCAAAGCTAGTTCGTCTTTTTGATTGAAGGTCGGTATATAAAGATATCTGGCGTACCGAATAATTGCTTTGGGTCGAAATTCGGTTGAAAGAGATTTCAGGCACACCCCTGGTTATGTGTTATTTACTTTCTATACATACAAGTTCAAGCTATTTTACTTTTCTAGAGCTCTAAAATTAAATAAGCATGAAGTACTATAATTTGAAATGTTCCACTAATCTTATATAATTTACATTTGCTATGCTCACCTAGCACTATTACCCTGAATCGGAATCGCCCCGTTCCCAAGGACATCTAACTGTTTTTCATACACTGTTTTCCTGCACGAAATCGCTCTATTTGAATACAATGCTTTTGTATTTTTCACTGTGTGTGGTCGCATTTTGAAGAATCGATTATTTGATTCAAAAAACTATCATATTTCAAACCAAAATCTTCCAAAACAAAGCCAGAATTGTTACGTTTATGTGCATGCCCGGATTTGCCAAACAGGGAAAGTACGCAAGTGCCTAGGAAAGAGAACAACTGGAAGGCGGAAACTTTCGAAATTTGTTTCGACCAAGAAAAACTGAGACTTTTAAACTTGAGAAACAAACTTACGTTTTAATTGACAGTCATGTCAAAATTTAACTACTTGACAGGTCGATTTTTTGTCCATTATGTTAGTACATGTTTGCGAACCATTACCAACATAGTGAGTGTAAAACCCACAAATCGGGAAAAGAATTGTAGAGCTAAAACAATACATATCTCAATTTAGGAGGCCTATTTATGTGGCAGTATCTAAGCATAAACTTTTGAATTTGAAATATGGTCAAAATTTTTCGAGTTATCTTAGAACTCGAGAACCACTGAACCAAATGACTTCATATTTGGACCATATATTCGTTTGGTGTGCATGAAGGGTCTTTTCAGTTTGAGTTATTCTTAAGTGACGTAATAAATTCATCTTATTTATACTTATAGAGTAGGCTAACAGTTTAATGTGTTTACAACTTTGATTAGGTAAATAATTCACTCTGAAATTTTATTAGGAGACGGCCCAGAAGAGGAAACATTGACAGAGGAATGGGCTCTACTTCGAACGGGACATAGTAGTTGGCAAGCGGTGGGGACAGTTGGCGGAGCAAAACGAAGTTTGCGCGGTTAGCTAATTTTTTATAAAAGTTTTGATATACTATATCCAGAGAGTCAACCCGAAAATTGTGGCCTTAACCGATCGACATAACGTTTACATTTCAAGTGATTTTCTTATTTAGTCTATAAATTACAGTTTGGCTTAAGTTCTGTTCAATTTCCAATAAAAATGTGAAATGGAAGTGAAACTTGTTAGACACTTCAGAAAATAAACTGAAATTTCTTGCGCCCAAGAATTGTAGTTAGTACAGTCAGAAAAGGGTTTACCCTCGCCATAAAAGATAACTTTATTTTTTCCCCCCTGTGTTCCCCCCGAGTAGGCAAAAGTTAGACAGATTTTATCAAAGGACTCAAAGGTCTTCTTTGCAAATATGTATCTCGTTTTTATTCTTATTTTATTTGTATTTTATTGTAAATATTTGCAATATTTTACATCATTAAACGATATAACATAACACTGATTTTTTGAGTAAGACTATAACATATATAATACTACATTGTAACATGGTTATCACAAAAATTGCACAGAATTAAGAAATATTTATACAAAACTAGCTGAAAATCTGTCCAGTAGTTTTTGAGGAGAAGAGTCACAAAGAATTAGCAGTAATTTTTATATATATAGATTTTATACAATTCATAGAGATATTTTCATTATTTACATTTAGTTTACACTAAGGCATACTTACTTACTTAACTTGCCAAAATAATCCGTTACCGGGTTACGGTCAGACTTAAAGCTCTCCTCCAAGCGTCTCTGCTTTGCGAGAACTTGGTCCAATTGGTGATACCAAAGGGAGCTAGTGTACTCAATACCTGGTCCTTCATACATGGAAACTTTCCAGCACAGTTTAATCATTGAAAATTTGCAACAATGCTTTTTATTTAATGAATTGTAATTGTTTGTTTTGCTCACATAAACCAACAAAAACTTGAATATTATGCATTTATCCGATTGTCGCTGGAATAAAATAATCGCTTAGAAGCAAAAAAACGCTGCATTATTGCTATTTCGTATAAACGATATCGATTATCGCTTATTTGAAATATTTTGCATATGTATATCCGATTATCGCTTATATAAAATAATCGCTTAAATGCAATTACAATGCTGCATTTTCACCATTGCATATAAGCGATATCTACTGTATTAGGATTTAATACAGATTTAGTTTCTTAAAAATCACCAATGGATGTGGGATATATCCTCTGAATACCCCCCTAAATTCTTCACGAAGATATGAGTGATTTTTCTAGATGACAACGGGGGGAGAGGAGTCAAATTGGGCAACAACGTGATGACGAAATGTATGTATGTTGCGAAGTCACTTACTTATATTATCGATTCAAAATAAACAGTTTATCATCACCAAATTCTTTAAATTAAAACACATCTTCATTATATGTTTGAGTCTTCAAATTTTAAGAGTATCTACACGCTGTTTCGCAAAAATGATAACTTTTCTTACAGGTTTTTTTCGAATCCGGGTAAGCAACAGGAGTAACCACAACCACAGCAGCAACACCAACCATAACAAAAACCACAAATCTATATAGTGCAACATTTTGTGTCATGTTGTCTGCCATGTTGTTTGGGGTGTTTTGCCTTGCCTGAGTTACTGGTACTCGTATTCCGTCCATTTCTTACTAACGCATTTCGTCTCTTAGTATATGGCTATTCCTTGTTGAACTTGTTTCACGTTATTGACAAATTGGAGCAACAACTTAGCTAGCTAGCCAAGCATGGCCAGCATATGGAGTGTACTCCATATCTTAATTACCAAATCATAAAGAGTACGCCCAAAATATTTTTTGGAACAGAACCGAAATTTACTTAATAAGCTTGACATTGTTCCAACTACTCGTCGTTTTGTGGACATGCCAAAGCGTAGCCAACTGTGAAACACCCAAAATTCAAGTAACTTCAACTTCAAGTCACGCGTCGCCGAAAAACGCCGAAAGACCCCAACAGAATCATAGAGCAGCAGCCAGAGTTGGGGGCAAGCAACGGCAAACAACTTTCATTTAAGTGCTACAAAAACAAAACACCATTACAACAAGAACTACAAGCATGCCGAACTCAGATGAAGATAGTCACTAAAATATTGTACATACACTGCGAGAAATATGCGTGAGGTGGGTGTATGTTAAAAATCACTGTTGTTGCTTGGATTTCGATGTCGAGTTGTTTTTCGAGTTTTGCATTTTTCCTATATTGTGTTTTCTATAGGGCGAAACGTAGACGAAAATGAAATGGACACATTTCATTAATATCAAAGCAATTTGAATAAACTGATCAATTTTAGTATTTTGCTGCCACTTTTTCCAACAGACAAATTTCAAAATCCATTTCGGGAAAATTACTCGTGTTTGGCGACGATCCAAGTTTGGAGTCAAATTTTCGGTCCATCGCTAGTAGTGAATCAATGACTTGCCAAATCGTGCTGCTTTCTTCGTAACCACTCATAACACTAAGCAACAAATATATGCTCAAAGGAAGTCCCTTGGCTAAAGCATACCCTTTCTGGTACATTTGGGGTCGCTTATTCTGAATCCGGAAACCGTTTTGAATTTTCTACCATGCTTTTGACTATCTTAGTATTGCAAATTTCATATTACTGGGGAACTGCCGATCGATATGAACTGTAACTTAAAGGTAATTTAATATCGGTTCAATGTCTTTTCAAAAGGTTTAGTCAACCTTGATTCAATTGCGACTTACTGCTCTGAACGCATTTTTTTTTAGAAATTCGCAAATTCTCCTTTTGTTTTTATTGTATTGATTCTTTGCGAACATTTCAACACCAAAAATATGACAAGATCAACAATTCTATTGATTTTTCGTTGTGACGTCCACATACCTCCACAAACTAAAACAAAGCAGAAATTTAAATTTTCCGCTAAATGGGGTCGCTGATTTCGTATCCGGAAACCGTTTTGACTTATCTAGCACGATTTTCGAATTATCGATATTTAATAATTCAAATTTGAGAGTAGCGGAGTAAGCAAATCTCCTATAACTCGGAAACCTTACTGTCAATCGTGATGAACTCTAATGATGAGTTAATGGTATTTAAGTTTCGGTCCAATATTCCAATGATAGATTTTGGCGTATATCGGCGGGGTCGTTAGCACAAACCATTGGAGCGTTACCAAATGTTTTAAAATTTTTTTTGAATTCTACGTTCTATAACTCTTTTGAAGACACAAAATGATTTGAAAGCACCGGAAACACTGTATACATGAAACCTATTTTGTGGCTTTTGACCTAGAATTTCAATCTATTCTATCTCGAAAATGTTTGATTTTAGAAAATACGTCCGCAGACCGAATTTCTGTAGAATTTTGAGCTCTACAACTGTTCTGAAGGCAGAAAACGAATTGAAAGCACAAATATACTTACCAAGTTTGATCAAATTATCTTTCGATTCCAGATTAAAGCTTTTTTTGTGGTTGGAGGTGTCATTAGAAAATTCTGTGTCAAAATTCTACACAAAGTCATAACTTCGACAGTTTTGGGATCAAACAAATGTTAATTGTTTTTAATTTTTCAGTGAACTCAAACGCATAAAATAAGCAGCACAACAACATAAATAAATTAGTTTTAAATATATGAGACTTTTACATCATTTAAAAAAAAAATTATCAAGTTATACGCTTACGAGATATGAATTAATTAAAGAAGACTAGCTTAATTATCATCTATCGATAACTCAATAAATAATCAGAATTTGGGGTGGAAAATAAGTAGGAGGAAAAATTTTTTTTTTCACAACAATAAACTTTTAGTTTAGTGAGAAATTCTTACCCATTTCAAAAATTTGTACAAAGTAATATTTTAAAATAAAAAGCTGTCTTTTCCATAAGTTCATGAAAATTTGAGCTTATTTTCAACTTTTTCAATTCGCAAGTCGCAAAGTCCAATACCTAAGAGCTTATTCGTGAAAACTAATTTAAGGCACAAATATCATTGATATTCACAATTTCTTACAGTGTATTATAACGGTTTGGCATTCTAAGACATTGTTTTTTCCAAGCTATGCAATATATCTCGATATATATCTGTGAGATCTCTATTTTTTGTTGCTAGAATTGTTTTCTAAATTTAGAAATGGAGAAAGATTAAGTAAAATAGCAAATAAACATTGTCTGAAAGTGTTCGTATAATTAGCCCTATTCTCCGATATTGTTGTTGTTTTAATGCTCGAATGTCATACAAAATTAGCAATTATTACGTTCTTCTTGTACTTGTTGTTGTTTTTGTGGCTGTGTCTGCCTTTTGAGCAATGTGAAAGTAACAGTTTTCTTATCGTTCATTTTTGCATTTAGTATTTTTTTAATGCTTTATTTTCGCAAACATTTATAATTTAGCAAAATTGCTAAATATTTTTTGTCAAAAGAAAATAGTATTATATTTGCTTGAATGCTTCAGTTAACCTAAATTTTGTGTAATTTTTCAAAACAGTGACGTAGACAGGTATTTCAGATTGATCGAGATAGGAGAGGAGAGGTATGGGCAATTTAAGCTAGTGTACTTACATTACCCCTGCCTCTCCTCTCCCATCTTCTTAACTTCTTCTTCTTCTTTCCATAACAACCAGTTATCGGGTTACGGCCTGATGTAAATACATTCTTTAATTGGAATTGTGGTTTTACGTGGTGGGTGCCAAACCCTACGCACAACCCTTTTAAGGCCAGTGATGGCTCTACTGGGCTCGAAAGAACCCAGTGTCATTATTAGTCGCATTGTACGACAAGCTTTTACCTGCTGAGGTGTTATTTCCTAACCCGCTCACCCGCGGGTGAGCCCCATCTATAAACTTATAAAGAATACGTACGTGCATCGGTCTTCCCCTTCTATCTACGGCACTGCTTCAAGTGCCGACATAAAGTTCGTGTTCTAAGTCTTTTGATTTACAGGAATCACGAAGAACGAGGAGATTTGTGCAACGTATGTTACAGGCAGAAGGGGGCATGGGTCACCATATGTTCAATGGCCATTCTATATGTCCAAAAGCTTCAGTATAGAACCGAAAATTAATTTTGAAAACGCGAGAAGCCTGAATTCGAGATATTATTACATATATCGGTGTGTCATGTTGTCTTGTTGAAGCCTTAGTGGGCTGTTAATAGTCCTTATGAATACAGCGTTTTGTAGCGAGAGAAACTGTGCCAAATTTGACTAAAAACAAAATAGAGTGTTACGAAATTTAAGTAGATCTCTCTTAGATATACTTGAGTGAATCCACAACTGTAGCTGAGTTTTACAAAAAAATAAACATTTCTCCACAAATGATCCTAAACGTATTTCACAATTTAAAACTGTTGTATGATTGCCGTTCTTCTTCTTCGTCTTCTTGAAAGGCCATAACAAACCGTTACGGGGTTACGGTAGAGTACTTCTCCCGGCAGCTAAAACCATCTTCTATTGGAAGATGTGGGGTTCTACGCGGTGGGGCCCAAATCCTGTTAAAGTCCTGGGCAGACTTGGCTGCGCATATTAACTCTTAGTATTAATTAGATCAGCTAATCAGGGGGTACCACGTGTAGGTTGTGCGTCAAGGGATCAGACAGCTTCACCCTGTCCTATTAGGACCCAAGCTACACTTATGCTTAGTCTGCTCTCGACCATCAGTCTACTAACAACGATGATGTCATTTCGACATATCGGAATCGTGCCTGTAGTAAACCAAAAAGTATCGTTTTTAATGGAAGTTATAAGTCCTGCTACTGAAACTCTTCGAATTAACTTCTCTTATTGCTATATACCATATGTTGTAAATTAACCATATCAATAGTTAAGCGACTTGGTTACGCAATGTTAGAACAGTTTTCATCAAGGTCACATCAAACGATTAGGTAAGACACACTTTTCACACATGTGTGCCAGGCGTGTGGCCTGACTTTGAGCCAGAAAATGCCAGAAGTATGTCGAAACCGAAGGAGCAGCGTGGCTTTTGTCTATGATGCAATTTGAACGCAACATTTAAGCCGTTAAATATAGCCCGAAGGTCGTTTATAGGATCAACCCGAAAGGGTTTAGTTTAAGTTAGTAAGTATTTTTAAGCACTTACCGCATTTCGCATAACTGAAGCAAAATCCGGTAAGTATTGGATGCGCAGCTTGAGACTCAAAGGAAATTGGGCCAAGTTTGTGTCACATGCAAAACAGTTTTTCCATGATTTACGACTGTCATGTCAAGATACAAACGGAGAGCAAACACGGATGCGATGCGGCTGATGTTGTTGTAGTTGCTGCTGTTGTTGCTATTGTTGCAATTGTTGTTTTAGATGCTGCCGCTGTGCGACTGTCGTCTTGAAAATGCTTGTTTAGTTGTCTGCGCCTCTTTGTCATGGTCATAAAATGTCATTTAAAGCGTGTTTTTGCTCTAAGGCGTGCTCACTGACTGTTTCCACTTAAAGTCGTCGTTGTCATCGTCGTCGTCGTCGTCGTCGTCGTGGCAGTCTTTGTAGTAGTGCTCATTTCCGTTGGTCATAAAAGATCGCATTCCCGCATATACTGTCCTTTGACTGAGTTAGAGATAGTTTTCTATGCCGCTACCTGGAAATGATGCAAGTTTTGCTTAATGAACGTACCCGTAAAGGGTTTTCTTTTGTGGGCGTTTTGTTGTGCCCGCTTTATGGTTGCTTAAGACCAATTTGCATGTTATACGCAGATTTTCCCAAAATTCTAGGCTGCTCTTGTGTGAACATTTCACGAAATGTGTGAAATATGCTATATTTTTACTATTTAAGCGTAAAAACTGTTGGCCATTTCGAATTGTAAGAACGTATCAATTGCTAACAAGCCGAAAAACTTGCCCCAAAGCAGCAATAATACGCATAAAAATAAAAGGCGCTGAGCTCATGCGTAAATAAAAAATGGTCAGCACAAAATTGGGTCAGGGCACACCTCTTTATGGCCCCAAGCTGGTCCAGCACATCTCACATAATTCATAACAACAACGCCTACAAGATATCAAAAAAAAAAAAATCTTGCTGCTGCGCTTCAAAAATTTTTCACAAATCATCACTAAAAGTTATAAAAGAAATGTTATACAAACAGCGAGCCACAAAAGCCAAAAAAAAAGAGTACAAAATGTGTACTGCTGATTGGTAATTCAAATATTTAGCACAAGAATTTTGCAAATAAAAAGCGTAATAACCATAAAAGAAGAAGCAGCCAGTGCCAAAAAAAAGAGAAGAAAACGATTAACTAAAGCTTAGCCATGTATTTGGGTTAAACAGATGCGACTAAGGCCCACTTTTGATCTCATTTGCTTTTCAAACAAATACAAAGGAGAGAAAAAAGTATCTGCATATAATACACTCAAAAAAAAAAGAGTTAAAAAACAGGGTATAATAATGTTGGTAACATTCTGATTCACTTTCATGCGCGGAGCGATCGCGATTATATACTAAAAGCACAAACAAATACACGATCTACACACACACACACACACACACACACACACACACACAGAGTGCTTAGACGGGAAATGCAACAAAAACAATACTAACAACAATGGCAGCTACAATAACAACAAAGCTGAGATTTTATTTGCTTAACCGTTGTGAATATTTAATTTGCGCGCGCACACACACACTCACACTCACACACACACACACTTTAACGACACCGCTGACCTACATTCGCAGAGCTTAAAAGCTACACACACACACACTCACTCACACTCACTCACACTCAAGCGCTAATAAGAACAGCAATGCCGGCGCGCCATTACCAACTCACGAACACACTCGCACACACTCACTCACACTCACTCACACTCACTCACACACACTCACTCACTTATGAAATGCCAAAAAGCCACTTGGCTTTTGTTATTGTTGTCGCTGTATGCGTGCCAGAGGAAAGATATTCACTAATTAACCCAGAGCCAAAAAATAACCAGCTTAAAGAATCAAGCAACTCATTTGCAAATTGTGTCTGCGCAAGTGCAACAAGGCTAGATAGTGTTAGAGAGAGAGAGAGAGAGAGTGCGTGAGGTTCCATGCTGGTGAAAGGGCAAGCAGCCAAGAGCTAACACCCATATAAATTATACTTAGGAAATCCAATACTATATGTAAAATGTATGCCAACGTTGGCCAAAAATGACATCATTGTCTGTAAGCCAAGCTACTTGGCTTATTTACAGATTTGAGAACAATCGGCAAATTGGTGAGATAATTTTCGATCAACTAGTGAGCGATGAATGTAACGCTTAAGATCGGTTCTTAAGTCCCGAGCACACAGAGCGGAAATTAACTCAGCTGAGTTCTGCATATCAGCGCTGAAAAGTCAAGCACATCATCTATAGTGCAAGTGCGCTTATCAAGAGCGGAGCGGGAATAGCACTTTCTCATTAAGCATCATTTCGGATCAGTTCAGCTCAGTTACGCCTTAAGTCTTTCGTTGGCCTGTCTACCCGTATCCGTAGGTCATACGGAATTATGTACAGCTTAGGTTTAAAAGGCAATTTCTCGCAGGAGCTTCTTCTTCCATACGCAAAAGTATTTGCTTGGATCTGGAACTTTTGGAATTGTAAGAAATGTTCTTCACTGCAACCCAGATGAGCAACAAAAAAACAAAGGTCAGACGTCTGAATAACACTTGGATGGGGTGCATTAAAAGTGAACTAGCCACAAATTCAACTTTCTGGAACCATGCAACAAACAAATGCGTGGACAAAATCCATCCAGACATACTTAAATACATACACACACACATGCATACATAAAAGTTCCACCGACTCAGTCCTGTTCTAAGTGTGTGGTAAGTTCTGATTGACGCAGCTCCTAAGTGCCCTTATTGCACGTGGTGTGCCGTAGGCTTCGGGGAAGACGCGTACCATGTCCTTTTCATGTGCAGACGGTTCGCCAATTAGAGGCGTGAGGTTGGGGAAGCTGCAGGCAAGCCCATCAATGTGGACAAACTTACGAGCCTATTGGTAGTGTGTCGATGTGGGTGGCTGATCCTGTGAAGCAATGCTTTGCGACCGTACCGCAGGAGCACGACACTATTTATGTTATTGTTCCCATCATCCATACATACATGCATTCATGCATATACATATGCATGCATATACCATATGTGCAAATTTTCTACATATGATTAGGTTTGATCTTTGATATTTAAGGGTTTGCCAGGTTTTTTGGAGACATAGATTTTTAAGAACACTAAGACTTTTTCCACTAAAGACTGTCTCCATCACATCACAACAAAAGGATTGCCGATGACTTGATTGCATGAGATATTGGGCTAAGCCGTAACAACAAATACCGGCTCAAATGATTATGTGGGAGCCCCCATAGTTTGGTTTATATTAAAACTGACTTTTGAAATTTTGAAGTCATACACAAAATATATTACAGCTTGTTCAAAGGAGCTGTTCATAAATGACGTCACCAATGTGGAGGAAGTAGGGAGTACGATTTAAGAGTAGAGGATGCGGATGCTCCTCTTTGACGTTAGAAAGTCAAAACCTGTAAATTTAGTTATGTGTGACTTCAAATTGTCACGTTTTAAACTTTCAAATGAACAGCCCCAAAGGACAGTTCAATCATTGTTGAGCTACTACAAATTTGACACTCGTTTTCAAATTTCATCTTTCGAAATGCCAATATCACAGTAACAAAAACCGCTTAAAAGTAGGTCTAAAATTTCTCAAAACACAAATTTTCCTACGCAAGATTGGACCACTGTGCACTGCAGCCGAAAAACGTTGAAGTGTATTCGTCATTAGCCGGGGTCTTCCGGGAGTTTCACATGATTATCTCGCGAATCATGTGCGATTAGCAACCAATGATATTTCGAACTGTCACGAACGTTTTTCTCGCATAAATAAGTTTTTCTTATGAGTTTGTGCGACGCAGCAGATCAATATTTGCCACTTTGAAAAAATAATGTTAATTAACGGACTTTAATTTCAAAAAGTTCCTTAATGACTCATATGAACTACACCTGCCCTACCACACTCTCGTCTAAGATCATGTCCACCATTTTATAGCACCCACACACTCTCAGATACGCAGACCTACATCTCTACCTCATTTATTGTTTAACATTGTTAAGTAACCATCACCATCTTCAAAGTTTTGTTTATGTTCGCTGCTTTGGCCCAAATTCTTGAAAGCTGACAGCAGAGCAACCCACAACTGGCTATATTCCCCAAAGTGTGAGTGGAAGAGCCAACAGTGCGGGTTGTTTGTTGTCATTGTTGCTTTTGTTGCTGTGGTTGTTGTGGTTGTTGGTAGAGGTAATCATTGACATGGAGGCGATTCTGCTTCATTATTTCGCCAGTTGCCGTTGTTGTATAGTAATTGTTGTTGTGGTTCCATGGTTGCCGCGTACCCACGCTCCCACTTTGATAGCAATCGTAATGAGCTTCACTTGAACGTTCTGCTGTCTGCTCATGATCATCATAATCGTGTTGATGTCGATAATGATTGTTTTTGGGTAAGATACTTGGCCGGTTGCTAACGGCGACGGCAACATCTTCTCATCGGTATTTGTTGGTCACGCTGCGGTTTTCGATCTTGGCCGCATCTCTTTCTTTCGTTTTCATTGTTTTTGCTGTTTGCTTAACCAATATTTTGCTGCTCGATAATGAAAGGAAAGCAAAATAACCAAAGTCAGAGTCAGTGTCGGAGTCGGAGTCCGAGTCGGAGTAGAGTGCCCCAAAACAACAAATGTTAATAATCATCAAGAGTGAATCTGCTTTGAAGCTGGCACTCACTCTGACTCTGACTCTCGACACTGGTGAAATTGTTGTTGTGGGGGCATTCATTACACTGAGTCTGCTCTTTCAGTCGTCTGTCTGTTTGCGGTTAGGCGCTTGCTTTCTTTCTTTCTTTCTGGGGATTTCATAATATTTGCAGCACTTGTGTATGCCATGGGATATATATATATATGTATCTGTACGATGCACAGGTGTGTGACCCAGTTAAGTTGCGTCCTCAGATTGTATGAGAAATTCTTAAAAAGTTAATGAATGATGCGCGCCGCTTGTTTCTCAGAAAACAACCAAGTTGTTACATTGGCTTAATGTCATATGGAGTCATCATTAAAGTACACGATGTTGTTGTTGCGTAGTCTCTTATTAAGCGCTAGTTGTTATTGTTTTTGTACTTGTTGAGTGGCATATATAGAAAGCTTTAGAAGCTTTTCTGGGCTTACCTAAAAGTATGCAACAGAATGATATGAATTACTTGATTTTTGAATTTCTCGTAGAGAAGCCAACAAAAAAAACCACAATCTGATTTTCCTAGACGCCATAATATAAACAATATCAGCTGTTGTCTGTTCCACTGATAACGCCGTCTGCTGTCTATCTGAGCAGCGCAGTCGCGCTCTGGAACTTGCCATGGAGTAACGTATGTTCGCTTTCTTACAAAATAATTACACATAAAAGCCATGTAAATATTACAACACATTAAATGTCTGAGGTGCGGGAGATGACCGCCGAGAGTGCAATGTGCACAGTGGGCTGCAATCAAGTTGTAGCCATGAAATTGTTTTGCGACAGCGCAAATAGACCAAAAAATGCAAGTCAAGTGGAATAACGCAGATAATTCTCACATATTCGATTCAGAGCTACACTGCTTTGGAGCTGTTCGTAAATGACTTCACCAAAACGTTGAAGATTTTGAACCCCCCTCTCCCCTTGTCACAAATAGTCACATTTGGGCTGCCCCATCCCCCTATTGTGATAGCTTTGACCATTACCATGCACAGATAAAACGCTGCTATTAGAAAAACGAAGGGAGCATATTTTCAAGTCAATCTTTGATCGATATGTTTGAATTCGAAATGAAAAGAAAACATTACATGAAAATATACAGATTTTTCAACATTGTATTAGCATTTTGATTGTACCGTCACGTTTCTGGAACACCCCACTCCACCATCGTCCCAAAAAGTCACGATTTGATGTATTGTAGGTATTGCTGTTTAATTGAAAAAAGATCATTGTGACCAAAGCTCTAAGCTAATTTGTGTATAAATGTGCTAGTTTAGTAGTAGAAGAAGAAAAAAAACTACCTCGCAAAGAAAAAACGCGTAAGGCGCCTGTTACACGAAGCGTGTAATTTGTAGGCACGGTAATATAGCTTAGAATGCATTCTTATATCGAGCGAGATTTTGTGAGATTTTTTCACATTCTCACTTGAAAATCTCGCTTCGTGTAAGAAGCGCCTAATGAATATGACAAGCGGCGAGAAACGAGAAAATAAATCAGAGCGTCGAACAGATAATTTGTCTATTGAATAAGTCGGAGAAGAACTCTTAACTCTTTTGTCTTATAGTCATTTTTGACTGATACATCAATCATTTCCTAAATATGACAATTAAAAGTAGGTTATTGTGTACTTTACAGTGCAATCAAAGACATTTATGTAGACAAAAAATCGTTCATTTTAAACTCAACAAATGCGTGTTGCTCCACTGTGCGAGCCCCAACAGCATGCGCTCTCTTATGCTCAGAGCGCAAAAGCTTAGAACGTCAATAGACGACAGCGTCGCATGTTTTGGAAGCAACAATTTCAAAATGTTCAGACGCCACTTTCAGTTTTTGTTGGAGCACGGTCCAAGCACTGCGGCGCGTGTACGCAATAATTATATTTTCATTAAGTTGAAGGGCAGGTCTAAAATCTTGAATAAATATATAAATATATTATATACATACATGTGTATACCAAATCAATACTAAAGTGCGTGCTATAAACGTGTCAAATTAGAGCTGCTTATCACAGCAATCAAAAAAACTTAGAGGTAACAAAGTGATACTGCCATAAAATGGAGCGAATATTGAGGGGTATTATGCGCTATAGGAATACAACGCGCGAACAAATGGTCAAAGAGTTTCAAAAAGTGCGCGATAATCCCGAGGTGAGTAGTTAGTTACCTATGTGACTTGTTCGAGTCAGCAAATGTCTAGGAAGTTCACATAAATATGCAATTCTTGACATTGATTGGGCAATTGTAGCACATAATACACATAGTACATAATACGACAAGTGCTGACGCTTTGAACAAGCCTCCAAAGCGTCTTTTTCGCCACACTGTACAGCTGTGTATTATCATCAAATACAATTTGATGACTGTCAGACACTTCGACTACCGCGCTAACGCTCCCTTCGTATTGCTCCCCAAGTAGTGCGGCGTGCGTCATAAAGTGCAAGGCAATCGCCTTTTCATACATTTCGGGCTTTTCTAGAGCGTCGCTAGCAAGTTTTGCTCTCTCGGGGTTTCTCGCTGTTATATTGTTGTTGCAGCTTTTTTTTTGGTAAACAAACCGCAATGTCAAAAGCTAACCGGTTTTGTTGTTGTTTTGTGTGCTTCTTATATTTAAGTGAGAGTGTATTTTTACCATTTTTTAAAGTTCAAATGAATGTTTCATGATTTAGCTAATTGTTAAATTAATATACTAATTTTTATACCCTGTACGTAAAGTGTAAAAGGGTATTATAGATTTGTGCATGTATGTAACAGGCGGCAGGAGGCGTGGCAGACTATAAGTTGACTTATGACTCGGTGGCGATTGGACAATATACGTCCGTCCTTCTGTCCATCCGTCCTTATGAGCGTCGAAATTTCGGAATCCATGAGAGTAAAAGACACAACAATTTTACCAAAAGCGTGTAAAACCTCGGGTTATACCCTCACAGTTATGCACACTGTTACTGTACATGTGCAGTTATCAAGATCAGATGTAAACTTTAAAGGATATAGGTAATAATGTGCGATTTTAGAACCCTACTCCTATAAACTGCTTTTTATAAAAAAGTTAAGGTTAATATTTATGCTAGCCCCAAATTTGGTAAGTAAACCCATGTTAGGCTTGTAAACCAAGCAATATTGACCTTTTGCCGAATCAACCCCCCTACCGCCGTGGTACAGTAACCTTGATTACGCATATACCCTTCAACGCATCGATACAAAAACTAGAACAGAAATTTGATGTCCATGGAGAAAAATGGGTACAGAGTATGACTGCATAGCATTTTGTATGTGAAAATTGTATTTAAGTGATATTTTTTTATGCAAGTGTCTTCACCTTTTGTTTGTTTTGACGAGTTGTGCCAGAAGTCTCTGGCCGTTTTTGCTTTTTATTTGAAAGCACTTGAAAATCGAACATTCTTGATAGATTTACAAGACTCCAAGTTATTTGTAGGAGATCTCATATGTATGGATTGCAGTTGCGTTAACTCTGTTCAAATGTATTTCCGGCACATCATGAAAAGGCCTTTTATTGCTAACTACTTTTCGCCTAGTCGTCGTTGTTGTTGTTTTTTTTTCTAACATTTTGACTTCAAATCAATATTTACCTAACTAAAATGCAACGTATCTAGTTGAAAATAATATTCTGCAAGCTGCTAGCTTTTTATCTTTCGAATGGCATAGGTTTCACCTGAAAACATTACGTAATTGCGAAGTAATCGGTACCACACTGAATTTTAGGTTAGCGCATTTATATATAAGATTTATTATTGTTTAAGGCCTTTAATTAGTTTTCGCTACAATAAAACACTTTCGGTTAAATATCGTAAGCAAGCAAATTGCCGAAGTTAACTACGAAATTTATGGGACAGAAAACTCTCAACTGATTTAGAGTTTTCCCTTTAAACTTATCTTACACTTAAACTTCATAAACTAAAACCTTTATCATACGAATACTTTATATCATAGTTAAAATACAAAATTTAAGAGCAATATTTTTATAAAAATTGAACCTTATCATGCAGACCTGGGGTCTTCACTTTGTTCATGAATATCCTTTTAAATAAAGGAGCATGTCTAGGACATCTAGGATGTTTGTATTCGTTATCTTGATCTTACAAGGGGTACAACTTAAATATTGTAAATTTTCAGAAATCGCGTAAAACTGTTACATTATAGTCTAAGTCCTATAAAGTTTTCTCATATAAAGACTTGTTTTGGGAGCCGGTACGCGGTAGCTTTATCAATATAAACTGATCAAAATATCGTCACACTGTCCAGCACTTTGGAACTCGTTTAAATGTGTCAATTTTATTGCTTTCCCAAACCGAAATTCAAATGGAATTGAATACTACATATTCTTTATCATATTTATATGTACTTACAAATATGTGTACTAAACCCAAATATGTATTTATTTCTTTATCAGCCCAAAGCCGTATTTTTTACCTGCATGGACAGTCGCATGATACCCACCAGATATACGGACACACATGTTGGCGATATGTTTGTGGGTACGTATACCTATCTCTATAATTCAAACCTTATCTAGGCTCCAAAAGCAATATTAAACCAACACTTGTGTGTGCTCCCAAAACAGTGCGTAATGCGGGAAATCTGATACCACACGCTCAGCACTTTCAGGATGAGTATTTTAGCTGTGAGCCTGCAGCTCTGGAACTGGGCTGCGTGGTCAATGATATAAGGCATATAATTGTGTGTGGCCATAGTGACTGTAAGGCAATGAATTTGCTCTATCAACTAAGGGATCCAGAATTTTCATCAAAGGTAGGCGTATTTTTGGAATGTACTCTCTAAAGAGTAATTAATTATTTTGTTATCTATTTTGCAGCTCAATCGACGCTTGTCACCGCTGCGCTCCTGGCTCTGTACGCATGCGAATACAAGTTTGGCCAGGTTTCAGGAATGGCAAGATGCGGGCAGAACGGAACCCCTACTATTCTCTTCGGAAACACCGCTGCGTCGTTTTGCGGCCTACATTGATCCCGAGGGACGCTTTGCTGTTGAGGACAAACTCTCGCAAATCAATACGCTGCAGCAAATGTCCAATATAGCTTCATATGGCTTCCTTAAAGCGCGCCTCGAATCGCATGACTTACATATACACGCGCTGTGGTTTGACATCTATACTGGCGATATCTATTACTTTAGTCGCGGTGCCAAGCGTTTTATAGCTGTAGACGAGAGCAGCGTGGACCGTTTGTCCCAGGAAGTGCGACGTTTTTACTCTTAGCGGGTTTATACTTGATTATACATATAATATGTGTCTGTGATATGTGCAACAAAATTCTTAGGCCTTATATACATTTGTTTTGATGGAACAAAAATGCATTTACAAAACATTTCTTACAATTAATTGTTAGCGCTTTTTATATGTATTTTAGTTAAAAATGTTTTTGTTTTACTTTTTTACATAGTGTAATGATTGTATATAAACTTAAAACTATAAGGTTTTACAGAATGCTTATAAATGTAGAAACATCAACTTATAAACTTGCACTCTATAAAATTAAGGAGCTATATGTTATGGGAAGCAGTGAGACTTTGGTAGGCGCTGTGGCGCTTCGATGTGCAACAACAAACTGTTTGTCTTTTTCGTGGTTCTTTTTATATAAAAACAAAACAAAAAACATAAAACTTAACGACAATCAAAGGCAACGCGCACAGCGCAGCGCACAGCTTAATGGTATTTATGATTGTGATGATTCATGGCATTGTTATTCGGATTCTCGAGCTCCTCAAAGTACTTGCGGGCATTGCGTATATTCACTAATGTTGCCTCTGAGGGCAATGTGGGATCCGACATGACAACCATGACGTACGTATTGCTTGTAAAGGTATCGATGAAGGCAGCAAAGGCATTGTTGCGCACTTCCATGGATTGAAATTTGGCGCCCAGTTTGGAACAACTTAGTTTGAATTGTTTTATAATGTTGGAGACCTTTTCGAAACGATGCGAATCGCGATTCTTTTTGCTTTGACAATGTGAAATGACCAAAAAGGTGGCTCTTTCAAAAAGCAGCACCTCGTCGGCTTCGAGCACGTTGGCAAAGTGAGTGAGTGAGTTCTCCAAAGCGGCCACATTGGGTATTAACATGGTGACAATTGAAGACCAAGCTCTGCAGAAACAAAAGACAACAGATCAGCAAACGCACAGCGTAGTAAAAGCCTACTTACTTGTACAACGTCTCATCCCAGATGCTGGTGCGAAAACATGTCACATTGCAAGGTCTGGACAAGCGACTGAGATCCTCTTCACGCTCCTTAAACACATTCTCGCGATGCTCTTCTGCAACCAAATCCATCTTGTGCACCAGACAAAAGATTTTGGCCTCTGGCGAGTTTTGCAGCAGCGCTTCCAAACAGCTTTGATAGTAATGCACATCGCGTTCGATTTCCTGACTTTCCACATCGAATACATAAATGAGCACTTCTACATTACGAAAAATGTTATCTCGCTGCTGCACAAAGTACTGTTTCATGAAGCCCTCCTGCCCACCGCAATCCCATAGATTTAGCACCAGATTGCCAAGAAAGCGCACATGGGAGTGCTCCACGTCGACTGAAAGCATATGTAGGCGTTGTATAAATCGAGTAAAATATTTGTAACATGTTATTTACGCACTTGTGGCACCGAGGCGTGTCGTATCACGGGCAATATAGTTGGCAAAGATAATGGAACGCATACTGGTCTTGCCGGAGCCACTTTTGCCCATAAGCAGCACCTACAAAAGATGTAAGTGTAATACAAGTTGGTATAAGTGCTAAAAAACGTTGATTATAATTACCTTCTTCTTCATTTTGCTAAAAATTTATTAATTTTATACGTCTTAAAATTTATTTTATGTTGAAAACAAATAAAAGGTTGGGCAGATAGGCCAAAATATACGCAGCAGTGCTGCAAAGCGAAGTGAGTTTAACGCAAGTTGGCAGCTCTAAAGCACAACGCTCAAAAGCTGGCTGCTATGTGCAACAGCTGTTTTTATGACCGTTGCATATAATTCAGAATTTGTGCATGCACAATTCAATTTGCAACGTTAAATTAACTTTTTGAAAGACTTTTCCATTGATTGTGTCCATTTTAATGACAGTTTAACGCGACATGCACCATGCACAGGTTGTTTTTTGTGCTGTTACTTATAAAACTGTCAATATGCAGCATTCCTGTGTTCAATTGTGACTTAAATAAAAAGGTATTTAACATTCAAGGCGGCACTTTTTGATACTAGTTGCCCTTTTTATGCTTCTTAAATCACTTTAATTTTTTAAATAGTTAAATTTTAAACTTTATCGAATGCTTTTGTAGCCCTTAGAAGTAACTGTGCTTTATGAGTCGCTTTGTATAGACAGCCGAAGATATCTACAGTTGCTAGAAGACGATTACAAGGCATATGGAAAATGCATAACTCTTAAATATGTGCCCTATGGTAAAGCCCAAGTACGTAGCTAACCAATTTTAAATAGTTTGCCACTTGCCTGATTACACTAGTTTAAAGCCCATATTGCCCATAATCTCTAGAAATTATTTCATGCAATAAAATTTTTTTTCATGCAAGCGGTTTTTAGTATTTAATTTTTTTTTCAAAGTTGTTAAGAAATTAATTTAAAGAAACAGATTTAACTACAACTTTCTTTCCTTTTGAGTTAAAAAAATTTGTTTTTACCAAAAAATTATTTGGTGCGCAGAAGTTTCTAAAGTGATTATAAAATTTCTTGCCTTTAAATTTAATTTGCAGCGAATAGGAAAAGGAAAATATAATTGTCAACATGGTACATTGGAATGTCAAGGCAATATTCTGCACGATTGTGCACTTAATGAAATAAAAGATCAAAAATGGCAACTGCGTTTCCTCAACTGTCAGATGTCAAACTTTTCGGCGCCACTTGATACTGAGGTAGGTTGGGAGCAACTAAGCTGAGTATTAAGAATTCGGATCAAAATTGTTCAATATTTGGGAAAATCCAAAAATGATGGAGCATTCATAGCTAAACTTATTGAATTTCGCAGTGTGCCGAACAATTTCGAATTAAACGCTCTGCGAAAAGCTGTTTTAAAAAACCATCCTTAGCTGTAAAATATCAGGAAAAAGCAGCGAAAACCACAGAAAAATATAAATTTGACTTCATACCAGCAATAGTTTATGATGGCGTAAGTAATATTTAAAATATAATTTTTCGTTTTTTTTTTAACATTTCTAAATATTTAGGTTTTTGAAATCGACCTGCAAAAGGATGCGAGGAATAATATTGCCGAATCAATATGCAAAAAGCTAGTCCAAACGCAACGTCTACCAGCACACTATGCATGTCAATAAGTTTTGAAACGCTTAATTAAAATTATATGGAAATTAAAACTTCAACCTTAGTATTTTCAATCACTATGTTTTAGTGTAAATTTACGCTAGTTGCTAGTAACATGATCAAGCTTCGCGTTAAAACAGTTTTAGTTGTTTTATTGACAATATTAGTTTTGTCCTGTTTCGAATATTATACGCAAATAAATGTTAGAATATGGCAAATGTTTCATCAAGCGAAACAAACAAAAAACCATCAACATGTAAGTATTATCGATAGACGATAAAATGCAATGCTGGCATCTAACGGTAAACGCATATGCAATCGTTATTTTACGTAAGAGAAAGCGGAAGTGTTTATTACATGGCAACCACTGAAGAGCAGTGCAAAGTGTCCAAGAAAAAACAACAACAAGTGCTTAAGCTGAGCGTCACCCTCATGGACTTTCAATGTCGCATACAATGTACAGTTAGCATGTGCATCTGTGTTTGTGTGTTGACAATTTAAATGAAGAAAAAAAAAAGAAATAGCTGACTAAAAACCGGCTTTAATGTGAGAACGACTAGACAGACACTCACATTCACACATATGAGCATGGTTTTTGGGCTGTTTTGCTGCTGCGGTTCCAAAATCCCGCGACGATATCGTTCAGTTGTTAAACTTAAATCGAATTCGTCGGTCGCACAAGTCAAAGCCAATTATTCGGCGGTCTACACGAAAAATTAACAACTCTTGCATACATATGTACATATATGTGTATTTTTGAAAGGCTTAACCCAAAAGCATAAATTACAAGATTCTTATAAAACAGTGCAAAAGTTATTTCAAGAACTCGGTCGACTCAGCAAATATTCGCGAATTCGCTGAAACACTTTAAAAACTGTTAAACATGTTTAAATTTACAACTGCCAGTCAATTTTGGACGCTGTTGTTGTTGCTGCTCAGCATTAGCCAGAGCTTAAGTAAGCGCCAAGAACAACAACAACAACTGCAGCGTTTTCAACGACAGAGCTCAGAAAAGGTGATAACTTTGTTACACATCTATGAGAAAGTCTCTTTGGGACTGTTCATAAAAGACGTCAAACCGAGGTGGAGTTGGGGGGAGGGGTTCATTAAATTTTGACTTTTTGTGACGATGGTAGAGGCGGGTGTTCTGAAAACTTGACGTCACAAACAAAATTTTAATGAAATCTTTAAAACTGTTTTTATTTTCATGCAATGTTTACTTTCCTTTCGAATTCAAACATATCCATCAAATATCTTGCATAAAATTTTAAATTATTGACATCAAATATCTACCTTTCGCTTTTATAACAGCAGCATATACTCTGTGCATTCTATCTGCAATGATTCAGTTGATATTCTGTTCCATGTTTCTAATAAAACCTAAAGCGATTTGTGACGTGACACTATCCTCCTTTCGCTTTTATAACAGCAGCATATACTCTGTACATTCTATCTGCAATGATTTAGTTGATATTCACATTAGGGGGAGGGGGTTGCTGAAATGTGACTATTTGTGACAAGAGGGGACGGGGTGAGTGGTCATATTCGTCAAAATTTTGGTGACGTTATTTATGAACAGCCTCTTATTTATAATATAAGCAAAGCGAATACCGAACTATGAACTCCAGAATTGTTCATATTCGCATAAAATGCCTAAAATCCTGTCCAGTTTAATAGTGCCAGCCGATACTTCGCAGTAGTTTTTAAGTTTTTGCAGCTATCTATCCGATACTTTATACGGAATTCAGCTCTGAAGAGTTGACCGATTTCGATCTGTCAGAATGTTATTAAAAGGCCAAAAAATAGTTGGCCAAATGACTGTTCTTAAATAGTGAGAAAGCGTTCTGAAAAAATACTTAAATTTAGCATTCGTTCTTAGGTCCACAATATTTGTACCACTTCTGTTCCAAAATCCGCACTTTCGACAACGCTTGTTCTTGATTTCCAGAATTAAATTCTTTAATTTTCGTTCCACGGTATAGCTTATGCATACCTAAATTCAAATATAGAATGAAGCGAACCAACTCCAGAATTTTGTATGCTTCATAAAATTTGTGTTCATTGCGAAGATCTGTGTCTAATTTTAACCATTCAAGCTTTCAAGACATTTAAGACTCGAAATATCGATGACTACTGTTCTGCGTTAAAATTTGTTGAAATTCAGACTATTTCGAAGATTCAACAAAAGGAAATCTTTGAAGTGCAAGAAATAGCTTTAATTAAATAAAAACAAATCTAACTTGGCAGGACTGTCTATACATTTGAAGAACGCCACATGATTCGGTTTCAAGATTCGAATAAAGTTTTTATCTTTTGTTGATAACAATTATTATGTAGGAAATCTGGATTTAAAAGGCTTTTCAATAGAAACTTCAAAGATTCTGAAAGTATTAGAGTGGAATCCTCGACCGTTAAAAAATTATAAATTCTTGTTGAAAAGCGACCATTTTCAGCACAGCGTACGTGTGATGCTGCTTGTGTTGCTTTCTCTGTCAGACCGACTCACTCGTAGGCAAAATTGTCAAATGTATGCACTGTGCTGAAAGTGGTCGCTTTTCTGCAAGTCGACTCAATGTAACGGCCAAGGATTCCACTCTAATAAATTTCATGCCCTTTGCGAATCCTAGAGAACAATTAAAAAATCTGCTTGTTCTTGACTGGCCATAACAACCGTTTACAGGGGTAAAGCACTTTTCCAGGCAGCTCATAACATCTTCCATTGGGAGGGGGGTTTTACGTGGTGGATCCCAAGCCCTACTCACAACCCTTTTAAGGCCTGGAATGTCATTGTTTGTCGCCTCATATGACAAGCTTTGACCTGCTGAGGTGATACTCTCTTACCCGCTCACCACACGGGGTGAATTTAGAAAGCAGTTAGATTAAATTAGATTTGTAGTGGGTGTGATGAGCCATCGCTCAGCAAAGGAGGTGGATCTATCCCTAGCACGCAGGCATGCTTGTCCTTAGAGTGAAGGACCATTGAAAAGAGAACAACAGTACGAAAACACAGTAGGCTCTCGAGCCCCGTGGGAATTCGTCAAAAAATGTTTAGATTTTTTTGATTTTCACGAAAGTCGTCGTAAGACTGCCAACGAGCTCTTAGGATCTATGAACTGCAGTAAAAGAAAACAAGGTAAGGTAATGTGATCGACGTCCCTCACAATCGCATCTTAATTTGCCAAACACATGCATATACATATGAAGGTGTACATGCATTGCTTGATGTTTGCAACTGTATGTGAGTGTATTTTTGTGTTTTTTTATTTGAGCCTCTCACTCTCGCTCCCGACGACCGTATTGCCTTACCTTGTATTATTATTCTAATAATAAATCGGATGTTAGTAGGTTCAGTAAGGCAGAAGTCTCTATCGAATAAGTATATCAAACAAGGTACTGAAATAGGAATTCGGCGAGAACGAAGTTGGAGTGATTTAAATTCACACATAAATTGAGAACCTACTTACCATTAAATCAGACGAAGTTATCACGAAAGCTGGCAAAACAAACAGCAAATGAAATCATCAGTGGAAGTAAAAGGGGGTTTCCAAAAAATAGTGATATACCTTTCAGCCCTCTTGGAATCTTTAGGTTAACGATTTTTTTCGCCTTATTCTCAACAGCTGCACATAACACTGCTTTATGAATCACTTTGTCCGGACAGTAAACGTTTTATGCGACAATTGGGTCCTGCCTATGAGTTACTGGAGGACTACATAGACATTGAGCTCGTGCCTTTTGGCAAATCGCAGGTGAGTCCACACAAATAGAACTTACCACATTACTACTTCCTATGCCTGTCTACCTCTAGTCCCAGGACAATGGCGCCATATTTCATTGCCAGCACGGCCCCAGCGAATGTCAAGGCAATCGTTTGCAGCATTGTGTAATCAGCTCCACCAACAATCAGCGTGCTCAAGTGAAATTTGTTGTGTGCCAAATGCTGTCTGAAGATTACGACAATATTGACAAGGTAAAAGCTGTGATTTCGCCAACAAATTAGCAACAATTCAATTCAATCAATTGTGCTATTCGCAATTGTTTACAGTGTGCCACCAAGGCCGGTTTGTCCACAGATATTAAGCAATGCATGACCACGCCGCTGGGCACCAAACTGCAACTGGAAGCGGAACAGATCACAAATCGCTATAAGCCGTCATTTATACCCACAATTGTCTACAATGGCGTAAGTAGCGTTGACTTGCACTTAAGTGAATTGAATTCGTTGAACTGGTTTATGTCCAATATTTTTTCTGATTTTTTATTGTTGCAACAGGTCTTCAATCAGTTGCTGCAGGAGCGTTCGCTGCGCAACTTCCACGGCACAGTGTGTCAATTGTTGCGCCAACAAAACTTGATTTCTGATAATGCGGTCTGTTAAAGTAAAAATAAATGAGTATCTTTGCCATGTAATAAACTGTGAAATAAATCTATAAATATATATATATGCAGCCTGTTCCCCCAAAATGTTGCTTTAGCTGCAGAAATATGTATAAGTCATTTGTTGGAAGATCAAGGATATGAGGTTGATGAGGCTGATGCAAAAGCAAACACTTTGCCACACCATACTCTGCCAATTCAATACAGCGTCCAGTGAAGGATCCATGTTTCAGCTCCGGTTACTAACGAATAAACCGCATTTCGTAAAAAGTGAATAAGACCGCATACTTTGCAGTCGACCGTAACAGCGAGTGGAATCTCCGACAAGAGCCTGGCTACCAACTCACGCACCTAGAAGTTTCAAAATGCGATTATTACAAAAAATAGATGAAGTACTTCCCTTCTTCTTCTAAACTGGGCATAACAACCTATTACCGGGTTACGACCTGATGTAAAGCATTCCTCCTGACATCTCTTTCTTATATAGACGGAGCTGCGTGTGTTGCTCAACCTTATTCTGCAAGGATTCCAAACTCAGATAGAGCTGCATATACGTGATCCCTAAACGGGATAGGGCCTTATATGCAATAGAAAGAAGACTGATACCACGGTAGTTGGACGCCCACACCGTGGGGTCACCATTCTTGAGAACAGGGCAGAGGACACCAAGGTACCCATCATCGGGCATCTAGCTATATTCTGCAAAATTGCTGGTGAATCTACCTTATCAACTCATTGCCTGCAATCTGCAGGCAGGCCATCTGCGCCAGCAACTTTGTTGTTCTTGAGTCGCTTGATTGCGTTCATAATTGGAGATGTCAGGAAGGAAACTCCGGGGGCGGCATTATCCTTATCATCGCCCGATAGCAATCCAGAGAAGTGTTCCCTTCACAACCTCAGTGATCCCTGTGCATCTCCTATTAGATTTCCCTCTGCATCTCTACAGAAAGACGGTCCGGTTCTTGACTTTTTGGAAGAACTTCCTAACTTCATTCCTGATACTACGCGCGCGACCTCCTCTCGCTCGCGCTTTTCCTGCTCATGTTTTTGAAAAGGCGTCTCTCCATCTTCCACATCTCCCGATAGTGGTCTCGCACAGATCGCGTATTAGCCTCCTATATGCGGCGGTCTTCACTGCAATGGCTTCGCGACACTTCTGATCGTACCATTGGTTCCTTTGGCAATGGGCGTTGGAAACCAAGAACGTTCTTCGCGGTAGTACGCAAGAAGCGGGATATTTCCAAAGTTCCTCGGCGCTATCAGATTCTGAGCGAGGTTGAGTGAGCTTTTCAGAAAGTTGAGCGCAAAGGCTTCGGCAGTCTAATGTGATTGTAACAACAAGGTAATAATCAGAGTTGATGAGAGAAAGGTCAATCTGAATGTATCAATCTCAACATGTTGAATCTGGTTGCGTGTAGATTGATCAGTAGACAACCATGTAGCCTTGTGTATTTTCGGGATGCTGCAACATGGCACTACAGACTACCATGTTTCGCGCCGCGGCGAAGTCAATTAGCCTTAGACCATTGTTAGAGGTGGGCTCGTGAAGACTGAATTGAAAACCAACTTATTGCCGCCAGGGAGTACCTCACTAAAAGTCCTATACCGGTATATCTTTGGCATGAGAACATAATCAATTCAATTAGAATTCTTAACTCTCGGAAAAAAGAAAATACAACTTAAATACTTTGAACTTCAACTAAGAAGATAGCCAGTTGAAAATAAAAGTAAGTCAAAACATTTTACTTCATTTAGCATATATTTCATAATAATAATAATTTATATATAGTATGATATATAATAGATATAAGTATACAATTGATGGAATATACAAGCATAGCTTATTTAACTAATTTATACAGCATTTCAGCATATGATATAATAGCGTATGTTTATAGTAAATTCATTTTGTGCTAGTGAAAAACAAAACAAAAGTTAAAACCCTGCTCAAAGATATAGAATAATCAAGCATATATTAACAGTTACTAGTTATTGTGACGCTGATACTCAATTAACACAATTTCTGATCATCATCTTTTAGATACAGTATCTCGCAAAACTAGCAGAGTGCGTAGTTGGATAACTTTAACATGCAACCAAATTTTAATTTTATACTAAACAATTTTGTTGAGCAGTGTAAATAGTAGTTATATGAAATTAAAATTATAGCAAGAAAAGTGTTTGTGCATACTACATACATACATACATATATAAAAGTATGACAAATAATATCGTTTAGGTTTTGTGTGTGTGTGTGTGTGTGTGCGTGTGTGTGTGTGTGTGATGCACGAACCAATAACAAATGACTTTAAAAATACAGCGCATAAAACTAAAATTGAATAAAAACTAAAAATCCAATAAGAAAATAACAACAAAAATATTTTAAAGCATACTTTCAGGCGGCGCATTTAAAGCGTAGTTTTGCTATGAAGCGTGCTGTAGCTTCTGAAGAGTTCGCGCATACTCTGATTACCCTACAATTCAAAACTATAGCAACTTCGCGATGCAAAACTGCCGCTCTAAACAGCTGTGCCCGCATTGAGCGAACGACGCGGCATGGGCTTTGGCGGCAACTGTGGCTTTACACTAGCTGGTGAACTCACACTAGCCAACACTGCCTTCTCCTGGTACTCCACATAGCCACTCTCATCACTGCACTCAGAGTCTGAATTCTCACCAGCTTCACTGCGTTGTTGCGCCGAATGTTTACGCGTACGCTTGACGCGCGCATTTGGCAGCACCACCACATTATCATTGCCCAGCACATCCAAACCATTCAAGGAGGAGCTGGGTGATGTGCTCATCTTAAGCGTTATGCTGCTGGAGCTGCTATAGTTGGTCGCATCGCTGTTGTGACGCAGCTGCAGTCGCTGGGACTCTAGTCTTTGGTAGATGATTTCCTCTAGCACCTGCTCGTTGCCATTGCTGTCGACCATGCCCATGTCCATGTACTCGCCCATATGCTGTTTGTACTTGTGCACCAACTCTTCGTGATTGGCGTTTGTGACTGTGCTGGCGGTCTCGCAGCCGCTTGATATAGAGCCCTCATCGCTGTCAGGATTATGTAGTTTTTGTCCGCCCACATTTCCTGCCGCGGCGCTAGCATCCTGCGCTGCGCTTAGCGCAGCAGAGTTGGTATTGCAACTAGAGCTTGTTGTAGAGCTGGAGGCGTTGGATGATATGGAGGATTGCTGCTGATGACGAAATTGTAGCTGAGCATATTGCGTGCTAGTCTCCAGACTGCTGCCGCATTCATCGCTGTCCAGCGTCAGTTGTTCCGCTTTCATTTTGCGCATGGAGCTGCGATGCAGCATGGTCAGTAATGCCGCCTGGCGGAAATAGTGATCATCTGCATCATCCATAAAGTCTTCCTCGCCATCGCTGCAAATGCCGCTACGTCGCAGGCTAACACCCAGCGCTTCAGTATCATAGTCAGCCTGTGGATCCGCACTGGGATCGCTATTAATGGTAGGCAACAGACTAAGCGGCTCCTCATCCAACAACTCTGCCACATTATCCTTGAGCTCGCTGAGACTGCCCAAACTTTGGCTGGTATTCTTATGTAGCTGCATATCGAAGTAGGGCAGCAGCTCATTGCTGAGTGTTGTATTGGTATCGTAGTCATTAAACTTGAGCAGCTTCTCAAAATCATCTGAATCAGAGCCATCGGAAGCTGGCGTTAGTGGCACAGCTACTGCTGGCTGCTCTACAAGTGCTGTATTGTGCGCACCCAAGGAGGCAACAGCAGCTACTTCATGTGCACAACAGTCTACGACTTGTATTTTGCCTGTGCGTCGTATGGAATGTCCACGGCGACAACGTCTTCTACCCAGTGTCATGGCTGGATAGAGCGAATCCTTTTGACAGCATGATCTCATTTCGGGCTCATTGGTTTCCTCGATTTCATCGCCTTCCTCCTCACCAATGGCCTCCTCAATGGCCATTAGTTTGGGTGCTGATTTGGAACGCTCCAACGGTGGGCGGTAGTTGTTGCCGCCTACGCTGAGCATGATCTTGCGTCTTGGCAAGCTGGGATTATCGTAGACAGCATTAGCCAGACTAAGACGCGCATTTTGCTTAAGAATTTTCTCGCGTTTAAATTCACGCAAAGCGCTATCCAGATTCTCCTGCAAAAGAAGAGCGAAAAGTGAGTCAGTGTTGAAAAATATGCTTATAACATAAGATTGGCTACAAGATCGGAGTAGAGTCGTGCATGGAAAGAAAATCACCCCAAAAATGAGGTCTTAAAGCACCTTTTAGTTGACAGTGGACCAAATTTTAGGTCGTATATCTTTGAGATTCATAGACTCCTTGGCTTATACTTTAGACATTGGTAGGTACACGGCAATGTGTGTGTGAAAAGATAGGTATGATGGGGGAGGATGGCTTAATAGTTAGTCGCTGTGCCGTTTGGATCTCATTCTTATTATACACCGGTGATGGGTAGATTAACACCGAGGACTTCAATGTTTCGCCTAGTTGCTAATGGAAGCGTGAGCTATTTTTGAACGCATAGGCTAACCCGCCAACTGTCAGATATGGAAGAGTTTTTATTGAACCCGAAACCCATCTATAGTAGTAAGGACTTTCGACTCTGCCTTTTAACCGTATCGTTTGAAAAAGATGCTATAAGAAGCAGAAGTTTCTAAGGGTTTGAGAGAAAGCCTGTGCCTAGAGTGGGGGTAAGTTTGCCACTAATCCTGCAACTTACAATGATGCCCAAAGCCTCATTCACCGCTACTTACTCGCAAAGTTTCGCATATATCCTGTGCAATCTTCTCCTTGCTACAAAGCACCGCATGACAACGCAGCTCATGCTTCAGCTTGCGTCCCTCATGCCTATAGATCCAGCAGAAAACGCGCGGATAATTCTTTGGCGCACAGCAATAGGTTATGCGATTGGCCCAGTACTCGGTCAGTCCATGTTGTCGGGTCGTAGCCTTTAAACCCGAAGCGCACACCTTGATGCGCATGATAACATCCGGCTTGGCCTGTTGCGTGTAGTTACGCCAAAGCGTATTCAGCTGCTTCTCCACGCAACCCTCACCTGCTGAGATACAAGTATAAACAAGCGATTCTATATAATTTTCAAACCTTGACAACTCACCCTTGGCCCAGCCGGTCAGCACATTGCCGAGATAAGAGACCTTAAACTCCGGATCGGGTGTGCTTATATCCACGCTGTGCGTGCGCTTCCACCAGAGCTTGCCTAGACCGCGCGTCAGCGTGCGCATGGCCTTGGCGCTTAGATCATCCGCACGTGCTGGTGATTGCTGCAGCAGCTCACGGCCCACATGCTCATTGCGACTGCCGCCGTAGAGATCGCGCGAATCTGTGGTCAAAGTGACTACATTGGTTATAATAACCGTATCCCCGCTGCCCGCAATGTCACCATCTTCTTTGGACATGCGCTTAAAACGCTCCAGATAGGGTCCGGCACGTCTGCGTCCGCTGTAGGTATTGAATTTACCCTCGCTGGCCAGACGCTTCTGTTCCTGCTTCTCAAACTTCTTGGCATTATAGGTGTTGCCCAGCAGACGCGCTATGCTGCTGCTCTTGACAAACTTGTGCGTTCTGGGTGGTGTTCCAATGGGCACAGGCGGCGTTGGTGGCACCAACAGACTGGAGCTGACACTACTCATCGCTGTAGCTGTTGTGGTTTGGATTTGGGCTTGTGTTTGTGATTTGGTTGAGCTCTTTTTGCCAAAATGGAAGAGTGGACGGCGCTCTTTGGACTTTTTTAGTGTGTTGCTGTTTGGTTCGTTGATGTTTGGTGTTGTTGTTGGTGTTGTTGTTGTTGTTGTTGTTGTTGTGTTGCTGTTTATTGTTGTATTTGCACAACTTTTATTGTTGATTACCAAATTGTTTGTGCTGTAATCATCGTATTCATTGTTATTATTATGTGTGGCTATAAAGTCCACTTCATCGCAGCTCTCCTGCTGCTGCTTCTCTGCCGTTGTGTTGTGTTTGTTGCTGGCCATTTTGCACCTGTTGTTGTTGGCTGTATCGTTGTTGTAGTTGTTGCTGCTGTTCCGCTCAATTTGCTTTTGCAATAAACGTTGTTTTTGTCATTATATAAAGCTGTAATTAAAGAGATACAGAGAGAAAATATTAATTAAGTGCAAAAGACAATGGTGGGAGGTAATCTAAGCTTAATATACACTTAACAAAAAACCCTTTAGATTTCGCAATGAAATGTCGAGAATTGTCACTTATGATTATTAAAAAACAGGAATGCTTGGGTTTCGCTTTGAGTACAAATTTGAAGAAATTATGTTAATAATAATTATTATTATTATTATGTTTTGGGTAAGGCGCTTTTTCGAAAGACATGAAACAACTGTTTACCGCTGGAACACTTTTGCCACACTTCACGAACAGTCCTCCATATATTCATTTAATGAATAGATGCGATTCAAAGTTCGAGTACATATTTTTGCATTTCAAAAGTTTAATCATCAATAGAATGGTTCAAGCCATACTATCCTAACGGATTCATGTTATAGTCAAAATCTTTATAATTTTTATCTTCAACGTCGTATTCCGACTGCGAATTTTTAATTCAAAATCCATAAATTTTTTGTAATTCAAAATCATTAAACATGTTTTTTTAAATTAATTTTATCGATGATTTGGCAAAATATATGAATAAAACTTGTATTCTGCACTTCTTATGAAAATTCCCTAAACAATGATATAAGTTTCACCCATATTTGTTTCCATATAGTTGGTGAAAAAGGGGTCCAAAAATGTTTCACCTTAAATAATTGGCTATTTTAGGAGCTTTCATCTTACGAAACCGATCCTTATGTTAAACTAAAGGTCTATTAGCAAATTTGAGCAATCGTCTTGCCTCACATATATACTCCAAATCATTAGGTGAGCAACATATCCGACACGCCCATTCCTAAAGCCTTTGCATGAAATACCGTTTTATTATACTAATTACCGCATAATTAACACTTTAAGTAGCTGTGAAATAATTGCAGTATAAGCCGCAAACTTATACTACATACGAAATGCAGGTAAATGCTTGCGGTGGTTTTTTTTTCCCATACTGTTGTTGTAAGCCTTACATGGAAAGTACTACAAAGCGTTGGGGTTTTTCATTTCTATGTTATCTTCATATTCATAAGTGTTTACCTACTTAATAATTTTACTTAAAAGCATTTAAAGAAGCAACTATGCAAGTCGTTCGTTATTTAATA
Organism: Chymomyza caudatula; assembly: GCA_035041775.1. Taxonomy (NCBI): domain Eukaryota; kingdom Metazoa; phylum Arthropoda; class Insecta; order Diptera; family Drosophilidae; genus Chymomyza; species Chymomyza caudatula. Next base: position 955,362 of record JAWNKW010000141.1, on the reverse strand, counting down.
GTTGAAGCTAATGAGCAATTTGGGTAAAACTATGGATACGGAGAAGCTTTGTTTTAAGTACACTTGATCTGATAAATGAGTAGAATATGGAAATACCTATGATAAGTGAGTTTCAAACTTGGAAATAAAATGGGTGCTATAAAAGGTTCTAAAGAATCGTTTAATGACTAGGCATAGGTAGCTAGCTATAGAGCGATTTTTATTGATGGAAAGTAAAAAGAAATGTTTTTTGTAAGAAAGAATGAACTATATCAGAATTCCCCTAACAATTTGTGTGTCTATCATTTTCATGAAGAAAAAGTCGATTCCTTTAAGTACAGCTTAGCTTTAGCGAAATGTTTTATCTGCTATTCATTTGAAAATAGCTGGATCCGATTCGCTTACATACGCATCAAGCCTCAGACTTATTGTTTTATCGAGCGCTAGTTGTGAGCAAGCATATGGTAGTTTCAGTGTATCCGATCATTTTATAGAGAAACTACTGGAACCAGATGGCAGCCCTGTCTCCGAATATGGGTTCGGCGTCACAACTCTATTCTTTATTCAAATAAAGCGAAACGTAACAGATACGTTGTTTCTAAATGACAGAACCCTAATCAAGAGGTACATGCTGGAATGACAGTGAATTCTAAATAAGGACTGTCGAACTCGAAGTCTCCTAAGAAGTTGGGGAAGACCAAAAGTAGCAGCTCAAAACCAAGTTTTGATGGAGACGTGAAGCTTTTTACGCCTATGTTCCATTACGGATTAATAAAAGATAGAAAAAAAAAACATTTTTCCAAGTGAATTGTGCAGAAAAAATGGTGTATTGTGTAGCTCGAAGCATCCGCAAAAATTGGGGAGAACGCAAAGAAGCAGTACAAATCCGAGTTTTTCTTCATCAATACGTACAACATGACCTAGCCAGCTGGATCTTAATTCGCTTGACTATGTCAATGTCGTCGTAGAGCTCATTGTAGTCGTTGCAAACGCGTAAAGGGCCAAAGATCTTACGGAGTACTTTCCGCTCAAACACTCCAAGCGCATTTTCATCAGACTAAAGCAAAACGGGAAGGATGAGCGTCGTATAGAGTAATAGTGAAGCCTCGCTTGGTGTCAAAAGGCTCAAAGAAGCTCTATCCGAAATTGACGGAGCGACGCCTTTCTGCATAATCGTACCAACTTTGCAGGGATTCCAAACTCAAACAGAGCGGCATATACGCGAACCCTCACGACGGCAGAGATGGTGATTGTGAATTTGGTGTTCGTGGGTCTTTTCCAGTATTTGGCGTAGTGGTCTTGTCAATGACTTCACTACGTTGAAGAAATTAGAGTATTTGTCGAAACTAAATAGCTGACTCTATTGTTATGTTAACCAACCGAACTCCGAAACGAGTAGGAATCAAAAAATACCTTGCGCTGTCAACACTAACTCGTTAAATGACAATAAGCTGCATGATCCAATCAACAACTCGCAATCGAAATCGGGAATATATAGCTTATTTTCTCAGTTGTTAAACTAGTTTAGAAAATCATTTTCTTTACAAGCTGTCGTTATAAGACCTCTTAAACGCTACCTGATCAGCAGGTGTTAAGCCTTCGTTAACACTCATGCACTCTTGTCGTGAAAACTTGTTGTCTTTGTTTTGCATTATGAACGCTTTTGGCATTACTTGAAGTGCTTACTTTATCACTTTGACGTAGAGTTCTTAGACATGATCTACACATGCGCATGATGACTTTTCAGTTATCTTGAGCAGTTTTGCTAATCTTGTCAGTCGACAATCTATATGGTTCTCGATATAGCGTCTGTGCTAGGCATTATGCCCAGTTATCTAATCAAAAATTCAGTCATTGTTTTTGTTAGCACTGATTTTTCGAGCTATAATAGGTACATTGAAATTAGCTCTTAACAAGTTAAACTAATAGGCAGCAAATGTTTTGATTATGCTAATTTAAGACATTCGGGAAGTAACAAATTGAACCAAAAAGCAACTTAATGCCGTATATAATTAAGAATTGGACACATTGCTGCATGTCAAGCACTAGTGGTAGTAGTTGTAAGTAGTATTGTATGCAGTACTACTTACAATTGTAGTCATACTTAATAAATTTTTTTCTTCTGTAGTGTGACCAATGTGACCTTGATACATGCAGGTGTCTTGGCTGGGCAAACAAGTCTGCAAAGTTTTGTGAGACCTGAAACACCAGCTAAAGACGCTTTCACTTTTGTTTTTTTTTTTTTCAAACTTTAAGATTCGGAACTGTACGGCGGCCCAAACGGGCCACAGGCGCTGCCCAGGCTAGCTTAACTTTATGTAAATTGTTGTCAACCGCCTGCATTTTTTTAATGGGTTGGCAGCCCACTCATTCATCTACATGGGAATTTATGTACAGTGCTGCAGAGAGACCCTAGAGACTCAGGCCAATGACTTGAAGACGCAGTTTTCACTTAACCAAAGTTGCTTGAAAAGCAGCGGCGCCCAAAGAAAGCGCGCTGAATTTGTTTAAACTTTAGAGTTAAAAAAAAAACTACGCACAAAAGTAAGCAATTGTTTTGCATCATTAACATTTATGTTTTCTTCTTTTTATGTCTTTATGTCCATAAATAGTTAGTGCGTCAGACGACATTAAATGAAAATAAAATATGTACGTCAACTATAAATTTAATTCAGAAAAGAAGAAGAAAAGAAAAAATACCCTTTGTTATATTACGAATTGTGCTTATAAAAAATGCAAACAACGTTTTGAGGAAGTGAGACTTGGGCCAGGTGTTTGTGTCAGTTTGTGCAAAAAATTTAAATGGTTGAAGTATTTAGTAGTGCAAAAGAAAAACAGGAGCGTTTTAGCAAATGCAGGGCCTTGGGGCGCTGAACTGCTTTTCGCTTAAAAGAACTCTTGTTCGAACTGATTTCGTACCAATTTGAATAAAGCAAACTTTTTTAGTAATGTTACTGAAGGTGTTCCCATTTACGTGAGCACCTACCTTTACGGCTTAATTTCACGGTGTTCGAATATGCAAGCATATAACACACGGATTGGTTAATCAACGATTCGATGAAGTTTATTGGAGAAGCAATATAGTATTCCATATGGCATATATTGCTAAAAGTAATTTCTCCAATTTCCATAGGTACCAAGTGCAGAAGTTAAGTTGGGCAACCGCACTTGCCCGAGGACTAATCCTCTACAGCTTTTTGGGTCCCAGCACCCGGTTGGTTAGGAGCAATGCCACTCCGTGTAAAGAAACTTCTAACTCCCTCAAGGCCCGCAACAATGAAAGCCGATCCTAAAAAGGAAAGATTTTGCGGGCTTTACTAACCAACTTTATATCCGAAGATACTACAAATTCAAACTTCCAACAGTTTTACGCTTGCTACACATAGCACAATGAGTATACTACAATGCGCCAACTAAGGCCCCTGCAAGAACACCAGCCAAAGTTCTTGCCTCTTCAGTACCGATTTAAGTGCATGCTGTCAAGCAGGTGCGAAGTCACCTCTTCTGCTTTAGGGGCGACAGCAGTCACTTGAAAAACGCAACCCTACGACAAACACAAGGTTCTACACGAGATTGAGGAGCCTAAGAGAGTGAGTGGCTCAAATCACTATCATAGCTGAAATGACAACCATTCATGCAAAAGTGTTTCTATTTATCATGTGTTGCTTAAGAAGGCGCGGACATAACCTTCCTCATTGACGTTCGCAGCAGAATGTAAATGAAGATACGAGTGCGATGCTCGTGGGCAGAATAATCTTACCTTGTATACATATACCATGGTCTGGATCTGCATTATATGAGGCGCTGAAATATAACTTATAGGCAGAACTATCAAGTTCCACGAAAAACTACTCAAAATGCAGATACATTACATTTGAGAACTGCATAAAATTACAGACCGATTCTATAATTTTGCACTTTTTGGTCTAATTTTCAATTTTCTTAACTTGCAGCCTCTAAAACTTATCTTGCATATTGCTTAATCTCCGATTTGGGGTATTTTTCTTGCGGGAAATGTGTATTTTTTTTAAAATAAATCCAAGCAAAAAGGCGGAGAGACTTGTGGGCGTTTTTACAAACGCTTCAATGTATAAGAGTTAAAAAAGGCCATATTAGAGCTTCGCAAATTGCTATGACTTTTGATTTTTTACTTTTAGTTCAGCTTTCAATCTAAACGATATTTAAAGCATATTGAGCTCTTGAGACAGCTCTATAACAAATAAAAATAAATATAGTAACACAAGAAGAAAAAAAAAGCGTCAAGTCATTTATCAACATTTATTTTTAAGCATTTGAACAGCTAAATTTGCAATGCCTGCCAAGTGTTTCCCAAGCTTAACAACAAGCCGCCTCAAAATAAAAAAAAAACTACACACAAAATATCAAGAAAAAAAACTAGTATTTGTTTAGACCGAAACTCTAGAGCCCAACACTTGAGCACAGCAAAAAAGTTCTCAAAATGTATTAACAAAAATTAAGCTTAAAAAATAAGAGAGATAAAAAAAAACACATGTGTGTACCGCAAATATGCAATTTATTATTCAAGTCTGTCTGACGTAGATATGCTCAGGTGCACACACAGATACAGATACAGACTCTGGCTCTAAAACTGTGTCAACAGCAAATTGAAAAGTTGATTTAAAAAAAAAAGAAGAAAAACCTAAATAATCATAAAAGTGTTTACTTAGTATAGGCCAAATTCAATTTGGCTTCTTGGCGGCGCTGCGTGTGGCGCTTGGTCTTGGGCCCAGAGAGGCCCAGAGAGGGGCCTAGACTTGGGTCTCTTGCGGCGCTGCCGTCAGGTTAATCAAATTGCAAATATAAATTGGTGTCTGAGGCACGTCGACTGCTCTGAGGCAGCTCCAAAGGCAGCTTGTAACTAAATTAAATAGTTTCGCAATTCGTTTATTCTTTTTTTTTTTAAGTGTAAATATTTGCTGTTAGTTTTTTGTTTTTTTGGGCATGTATGTCATATGAAAAAAATGCAAAAGTGAAGGAAGTTTGATTGTCATTTCGTATGGCAGCTACGTGAGAACGCATTGGAATGCATTTAATTTAAGCATTCGCAGGCCGCTATATATATCTATATCTATGAAAATGAATGTCTGAATCCGTTTTACTCGAAAACAACTCGACAGATTGGCGTGAAATCGAGGTGGAAGAAATAGAGGTAGACATACAGGTAGAGGTAGAGGTAGGAGGAATAGGTAGAGGTAAAGGTAGAGATAGAGGGAGAGGTAGAGGGAGAGGTAGAAGTAGAGTTAAAGGTAGACGTACAGGTAGAGGTAGAGGAAGTGGATAGGAAGATATTGGCACCAATATCCGCAGCTGATATTAGTATAAGGAAGACAGAGAGAAAGGGAAGGAAGAGAAACGGAAAGGGGAACGGAAATGGGAACGGAGAGGGGAATGAGAACGGGAACAAGAATTGGATATACCTACCCCCTAAAAAAATAATAATTAATACTATACTATTCACAGAAATTTTCTTTGAATGATAAAATAAATGGTAAGAAGACGATATTTTTTGCAATTGTGTGGGCGCAACGGTATAACAATATATATATATATATACATATATGTATATAAAGATAGACATACATATGTGTCCTATATATTGATATTTTAAGACAAAAGCTGCTTGAAAATGCAAGGTCTTTTATAGTGCTTGCGGTTGGAGTTATACAAATAAAACGGCAAGAACAAAGTAGATAGCTAGTAGTTACTGGCATATACTATATAAACTGTTTAGAATTTCAGTTAAGACGCATTTTCAGGCACACCAGATACTTTTATTGGTAATATTTAGAGAACAACGTTTACATAACCTTGCCGAAGTGACCGATCTTTCCAATGACTGTTTTTCGAATTTGAAGCAATGTTTCTAAACAAATATTTACTCAAGTGCGCTGAAATCGTACAAACAAATAAAAATAAAGTGCTTTTGACAAGAGCTCTATCGATGATATCGCATTTCTATAAGCTCGAAAGTGCAATTTTTACTACGCGTTAGCTGCAAAAACTATCGATTACTATACTTGAGCAACCATTAACGTCTCGAATATCAAGAAATTTCCAGCTTTATTTTTAGCCGCGAATATCTTTTGCCCTTTACGCGTTGCAAACGACCACCGCATCCGAGAGAACGACGAACTCTATAAGCAATCGATAAATTATCGGAGTTTGGAAACAAAAGTAGTAGACTTTTTTTTCACAACATCCATGAGATTCTGAGTATGATTTCGTCATTGACATAGACAAACGAAGACAATTTCGTTGCTTTCACAACCCAGAGACGAAATGGACACTGAATACCATTTCAACCGTAATTTTAGTATTTCTATAAGTAACAAACGGGAGCTGGCGACCCTAGATCTGATACGTACGATTTTGGTCAAATTACAAACAGTTTGCCCGAGTTTGCGAATCACCTTGGTCTAATACTTGATTGAGACGCAAAATTTCGATGATATGGCCAATGAGATCGAGGTGTTCATAGGGAAAGACAAAGTCCGCCTGATAATAGTAAGTTGTCTGACGAGTGAAGCAAACAGGGTGCGGTGCCCCCTACTAAACTTATAGAGCTCTAAAAAAAAATAAAAATTTCTCATTATAAAGTAATACACTTTAAACAGTTTAGCTGAATTCCGCGTAACAATTAGTTGCGATTCGCAAAAAAAAAGTCCATAAAAGCATAAGTCATCTTTTACAGATAAAAGTAAGCTTAAATTAATATATATAAAAAAATTTAAATTGCACAAAAAACATTTATGTGTGCTTTTTAAAACAAACTTTGCGCCAACAGCCATAAAAAATACACAAATTTTGTATTGTTATTGTTAAAAGTGGCCCATAGTGTATGTGTGTATTTACTATCATACAACAAACACATCACAAGATTAGTGTATGTATGTAATTAAGGGTCAGTACGGGCATCACTCGTGCACGGTTTAATGAGCCGTCTAAATTGACATGAAACTCAATTTGATAACTCTGGTTTTTTTTTTATTTTTAAAATGATTTAATTGAGAAGTAGTAGTTGAAGCTGTTTGTATAGTAAATGTAATTTTTATTGAGGTGAATCGTACATAACCTTTTTTATGATCTTTGCAAAGTATGAAACGGGTATCCATAAAACCCATAAAAAATCCAAGAGAAGATTCCAGTTATGTTGTTTTTTAAAAGCCAAAACAATTATAAAAAGTCAAGACGTCATGGAAGTCTTCTCATAAAACTTTGAGTATAATTTCGGCATGACAAATTTTAGAGGTCCACTTGAGAAATTCTTACCCAGTATGCAAAATATCGTAAAGTTTTAATAGAAAAAACATCTATCATTTGTGATTACTAATGATTAATAATTAAGAAGGCATAGACAAGTCAAACTGAATGAAATTCGAAAAATTAGCTTTTTCTTTAGAAACCGTATTAAGATTTCAAAACTATTTCGTTTCCGAACGCCTGGCAGATGATAACCATTAAAATTTTTGGGTATTAAAAGAATTTATAGCTAGAACAACTTCTTTATTTTCTTTCATAAACCAAAGTCTGCACATTTGTGCCAAATTTTTTTGATTCTCGTTAGTTTAGCTCCATCGAAATAGATGAGAGCTGTTTGGTTTGACTTGATGATATGGCCAATGAGATCTAGGTGTTCATATGGATCCGCCGTAAGTTACGCATACGTTAAGTATACATTGGACCAAGCGACATCGAGCTTTCAGCTTCTTTGAAAGCACTTCGCACGTAAAGCTTTTATTGAAAAGCTACCTTTAAGGCGACCAAGCGACATCGTGCTTTCTCCTTCTTTGAAAGCACTTCGCTTAACAAAAATCTGTGCTTTCGATCTGCTTTGCATTTTTTTGATCGATGGTCTCAGAGATTACCAACTCGCATGAAATAATGAAACTTTAAAAATTAACCTATCATCAAAATGTTTCACTTCGTTTCATATTTTCGATCTACATGCAAAATTGTCGTCCTGATTTAGAATAAAGAATCAACACTTTCGGGCAAAAGAAAAAAACAACAATGTTTAATTCTTGTAAAGTATGACGTCCTTGTCTTGTCCTTAGACGTCATGTCTTTAGGAGTGATCATATTTTTTACTAAACACAGTCAAAGTTTCCTTAGAACCGTACAGAACTTAAAGAAAAGTGCAGCTTCATGGCACTTTCAAACATCTTCTTAGTATGTAGTTATATAACCTTCTACGGAATGAGCAGATTTGCCTGATGGCTTTGGTCTTCTATAAAAAATCAAAATGCTTCGCTGAGTTTTACAAACTTATTCGGAATATGTTTATCGAAGATGCACACTCTTTTCTGACTTAACGATTAAGTGTTTCGCTAATTAGTTTAAGTGGATTCTGCTGCAATGCTCGGATCTGTTTGGCAGTGGGATGTATGAAGCTATTCGACTTGCATGTATAAAAAAGCTTATTTGACTTTCCAGGATTTCGAACTCAATAGTCTGTGTGCTCAATGACACGTTTGTCAATTTCGTTGCATTCACGCAAGGATCTAGTTCACATCCGTAAAGCCTACAAAGAAATTTCCAAGAATTCTGGTTCAGATATACATAGTATTTCGACGTTATTACAGACAAACTTTGAAAAAAGAAACAGTCAAACCATTTTTGATATTAGAAGTGATTGAACTGCTGAATGTCTCGACATTATTCGTGATGTGCATTTGATTTTTTTGTGATATGGTAATAAACTTTATTCTAGCAATTGCCTGCTTTTCCCGCATTACCTTTTCTAACTTTTTCATGAGTTTAGGGTTGAGTCAAGGCAACAGAGTTTGTTAAAATGCAACACAGCAGCTTTTCTTTAACAATAAGTGAGTGTGTGCTACAATAAAAGTATCATAAATGTACTCATATGAATCGTAAATTCTGAACAAATGAGTTATAAATGCGTTCCATAGTATCATACATGAATCAAAAGAATCATTGGGCTTATAAGGAAAAGGCAAATAAACTCAATTATGCGAAGCCAGTATAAATATTTATGCCTACAAAATTATTTAATTGTTTAGCAACTTAATTAAAAGCCACAATTGCTTGCTTTATATGGTAAAAATAGTAAGTAAAATAAACAGCGGGCTCAAAAAAGGCCCAAAAATAAAGGCCACAAAACGATGTGGGCCGTCTAGAGTTGCAACAAACCGACTACAATATACACTGGGAAACTTGAGTTTGTTAGCGATGCAGCTAAGATTTTGACACTATTGGCGCCCATTCGAGACCACGTTTTGTGGTCGATGATAAACATTTAGTTGTGAGTTAGCTATATCCAACTTGGCATATTGTGGCGCCATCTAACGTGCGCATAAGCTACAACGAAAAACTGCAACCACAACTAGCCATTAAAATGCATGCTCTGCTTTACGATCTGAATGCTAAAACAGCAAAACATGAACTAACGTGCTACCTTTTCGCTCTTCTGTGGACGTTGCTAGCACAGCACGCACAAGCGTAACACCATCCGAGCGTAACACCACACGATCATCGGCAAACTGGCAACATCAGCACATCAGCCGTGAGTTTTGATTCTCACATCGGGATGGATGTTTAATGTTCGTACAAATGTGTTTCGTTTTCTTATTTCATGTTTTCTTGTGTTCGTAAGCCGTAAACTACAAATGAAGAGGTCTTTCGAACTACGCCAAAGAGGCGGCCGGGATGCAGAGTTGGATTTTTCCTAACGTGCTGATATATTTGGTACTTATACACACTGTGGCTTCTTACGCGTTTGCTTTTAATGGTTATCAAATTGTTTGGCAACATCCTAATAAACCCCTTGCTTTTGTGTTGAGAGTATTAAAAAGTCATGTCAAATCGACAAAAGGAGAAAGCGATGCCTTTTTGTTTGATGCGTCTCATTATTGGAGATATATTTTTTCCAAAAATTATTTGCTTGTGCCGTTTTTTGTTGTTGACTAATTGTAAATCATTTAAGATTGCCGTTAACAACAAAAACAACAATGCGACACTATGCAGAGTCCCAAGACGTGCCAAAACCCAAGTTTCACCAGCTTACAACAACGACCATAGAAAAATGCGCTAATGGGTTGTCACTTGCAACTAAGAAAAGGGCGAACTGCCACGCCTTCAAGCAAAGTAAAAATTGCATAGCTAAATTTATTAGCGAAAAAAATACCGCTAAGCAGGTTAATTGAGCAATAAAAAATAATGTATACAACAAATAACAACAACAACAACACAAACTAAATAAAAAATGTTGTAAACAGCAACAAACTACAACAAGATAAAACATAATGTTGTGTATTTTGTGTGCAAACAAACAATAACAAAACAACAACAACAACCATACAACAACGCACCTGCAGCAACAATGACAACAACAGCAGCAACAACTTACAATAACAAAAGTCATCACTCATTCATTGCAACAGCGCATGATGTACAACAGTTTGACAGCCCGATAGCGCACAGTTTTGCAATCACTTACAGTTTGAGAGCTTGCGGCTATAGTTTATGTTGTTGGCGCCAAGATTTATTTGATGTTACTTTTGCTGTTGTTGTTGTTGCTGTTGTTGTTGCACTGTGGGGCAACACTTGACAGCTGCTTGCCGTTGCCTATGCAATTTGCAACATATGTTGCAGTTGTTGCTGTTGCAGTTGTTGTTGTTTTTGACCATTGACATTTCGTTGCAGTTGCTTTAGTATATTAATTGAATTTCAAGTTTGCTTTCAGCTGATTTGAATTTGATTTTTAATTGAATTTTTTTTTTATGTTTCTTTCTAAAGCGCTTAACTGTAGCTCAAGTATAGCCGGTAACGGTAAAAGTTTACAAGCTATAATTAAAAAAGTTGCAGCTTAAAATAATTTCGAAAAGCATTTTTCGGCCATATTCATTAGAAAGCAAAACAAAACTTTATGAACGCAATATTATTTGCTAGCCTCAATGCGGTAATTTTTATTATAACACATTTATTGCAAAAATAAAAAGCATTTATCTTCATATGTAAGTACGTTCAACTTTTGTTTGCTAATAATGATATCGAAACATTGCATAGACACGTGATGTAACAAAAACACAGATAACTAAGAAACATGCTTTGCAAATTGCCGCAAAAAACGCCATTTAAGTTAAGCAATTTTATCAAAAATATACAATTCAATTGCAAATTAATGATAATTTCCATTTCATTTCAGAATGATTGACATACGTTATTATCATAATGAAGGTTTTCAGAAATTCTTATCTTTTAACACTTAACTTGCGTGCAAGTCTTTCCCTCAGTTTCCTCAGGCTCAGACTTTTGTAGGTTACTCCAAGTAGTATAGTAACAATGGATTGCTGGAGATGCAGTCAATGCTGCGTTTATATAAATAGCCAAAAAAAACAGTTTCAGTTTGGGTCACGTGTGAATCGCTAATTTTACGTTTGCCTTAGAACCATGAACTAAGATGTAAGTTAAAGTAACAGCAAAGCAAAGTGCTTTATGGTATGTGTCACGTGCGAATCGCTGCGAATAGTGCTTTGGTGCATGTGTCAAGTTCGATACAAGTAAGTGAATAGTTTAAACGTGAATAAATTGTAGATGTGTATGTGTCACGTGCGAATCGCTTTTTTTACCTTTGCCTTGGAGCCTCAAACAAACATGTAAGATTAAGTAGCAGCAAAGCAAAGTGCTTTAGGGTATGTGTCACGTGCGAATCGCTTTTTTACCTTTGCCTTGGAAACTTGAACTAAGGCTACATATGCTATCAACTTTACTACTAAGTGTAGAGATAATAATAGCCACAAAAACCAGTTTCCGTTTGCGTCACGTGCGAATCGATAATTTTACGTTTGCCTTAGAACCCTGAAATAAGATGTAGGTTAAAGTAACAGCAAAGCAAAGTACTTTATGGTATGCGTCACGTGCGAATCGCCTTTCTTCACCTTTGCCTTTGAACCTTGAACTAAGGCTACGTCTGCTATCAACTTTACTAGTAAGTGATATAAGTTAAAGTGATAGCAAAGTAAAGAGCTTTAGGGCATGTGTCACGTTCGATACAAGTAAGTAAATAGTTAAAACGTGAATCAATTTTAGAATTTTGTTCTCTTTGGGTGTACACAAAGAGACTTATATGATATTCAAATGGTGTTTTATCAATTAAGCATCAAATTTTTAAGCTTAATTGTCATAGTTTTATGGTGTTATGGTATAAAAGCGTGTTTCAAGTCCATTTACGACAATGAAATGGAATTTTGAAGGCAAAACTGAAAGTTATTTTTCTTTTTGGCAGGAAAACTATGCAGCTTCGACGACTTTACACAAACACCCTATTATAACGTATTATAAACAACTAAACAATGAATCTCTTAGTTCTTTGTTATATCGTATAACCATTAAGCTTTACAATTTTATAGTATAAAAAAAGGTAGTTTTTTATACTTAACTTTACACAGCTGTGGAATTTTAATGAATTGATTAATTATACGCATTTCACATCATCTCTCACTCTCTTTATATATTCATTTAAGTTACTCATATGCCATTCAGCAAGATCAGTTAAGTGGTAACTACGATTCTACTTGTCTAAAAATAAGAGTGACAATCCCGTCGAAGCTAACAATGAAGTCATCAAGATTAACAACTAAAATAAAGACGCTCCTTAATTCTTGGTGGGATTCTTTTGTCAAGATTGTTAACTAATTTGTTGTTGTTGTTTACAACTTGGAAGCAAACATATTAGTTGTTGTAGTTGTTTTTGTTGTTGTTGCCCAGCGTTTCGGGCTATTAATTTTCACTTTCGGTTTATTGTTAGAGACTGGACAACAATATGATCATAATGATAACGATGATGATCATAAAGCTGTGCACAAAACGTGCTGAATGTAATTTTATATGTATTTCAGGCATAAATGTATCTTGTAGATACATATTTTATAATGCCGTTACGTGTTGCTCGCTAATTTGCAATAGAATAATAATAATAAGCATATATGCTTATATATAATTTAATAATTTTATGCACATATAACGAGAGGCGTTGCGTTATTCAATCAGCCATAATAATAAATACTTATAATCAATAATATATGTAAATTTGTAGTTAACGAATTCGTTAGAATTTTATTGAATCAGTCGCAGGTTTCTTTGTCGCGCAATTTCAACGCCTCAACTATTTTATCTGCTTTACTCTTTATTTTGTTTAAGCAATTAATTAACAATTTAGCGCTACGTTAATTGTGAATTACTAAAAAACGCGATTTCAAAGAAAATCTTTAAATTTTATACGTCACGAAGTACCTCAAAGCAGAGCTGAAAAACTATCGATAGTAACATACTATCGATATCGATCTTTTTAGCTTGTTCTCTCTCCATCGATGTTTTTTTTCTCGCTATTGATAGTTTATACAAACGCTAAGTGGCTCAGGTTAGGAAGTGAAAAAAATGGATAGTGGTATCAATTCTTTTCGAACCGTTGGTACTAGCGTTACTATAGAATCTTTTGCCTGAAACTATCGAAAATTTCGAATAGCGTCACTATCGATAGTTTTGCAGTTCTAATTCTAAGGAACAACCTAAGAGCATAAAATTGAATTACTTTCAGGCTCTTTAGGACCGGCCAAGAGACTAACTAAGTGGAGCGAGGTGCTCAAAAACCACGTGGGAGAATTTGTACGCCTTTGTGGAACCGGACGAGATCCTTAAAATAATGCAGCGATGCAACCCTTATCTCCCAACAAGCGAATGGAGTTGGCGACAAATTACATTATCGTACTTATTAAGTTCGTAATTGTAATTTGACAACATTTTCATGTTTACTTCGACTACTTATACTACATTCACTGAATTCGTACTAGTAAGCATTGCTTTTATTGTCTTAATTTTGTGCAATACGTAAAAATTCATTACCCCAAAAAATAAAAACATCTGGAGACTCGAAAAGCGTTGTTATAACTTTGGCATATACGATTTTTTGCACAAATCAAACCGTTTCAAAAGTCCGATTTATAGAAAACAGAATGGTGTGCCCTATTAGAAACAGCCGTACTGTGCCAAAGATTCTGGAAGTTCAATTTCAGCGTGCTTCAGAGGAGGCAGCAAACGAAATGATGAATACGTTTGCTACACAACAACGTGAGAATTACCAAACCCGTTCTCGTAACACCACCAACAATACCAACAACAATACCAACAATAATACCAATAACAATACCGACAACTACGGAACACTTGCAATTGAACCAATCGACAGCAATAAAAATTCCGACGTTGAGTTAATAGAACTGGAGCGCTCTTAAGGAACAGAAGCGCGAAGATGCTTTTCTTATTGTCACCAACCAAATAATGTTTCCATAAAAAACTTCACTTTAAAAACACTAATATAGACGATTAAATCGCATTACAAGTACAACAAAACAAAAACAGAATTTTCTTTCTTCTGGCTTTATGTAGAGCGCTGCACAGCACAGCAGAGCTGCAAAACTATCGATAGCACCATCGAGGTAACGTATAATTTAGATTGTGTCCCACTATCGATAGTCACACGCTGAAGGCTGGTTGTGACAAAGAACAAAAACGGAAACAGAGACTGACTTTCTGTCTGTTTTTTTTTTTGAGTGTTTTCAAAAATGAACAGAAACAGAATGTAATTTGGACATGCACAATCGTATCGTGTACAGTCTGTGTGTTGTTGTAAAAATTATATGCTTCAATTTGACAATAATTTTGCAATTTGTGGAACCGGACGAGATCCTTAAAATAATTCAGTGATGCAACCCTTATCTCCCAACAAGCGAATGAAGTAGGCGACAAATTACATTATCATACTTATTAAGTTCGTAATTGTAATTTGACAACATTTTCTTGTTTACTTCCGACTACTTATACTACATTCACTGAATTCGTTCTAGTAAGCATTGCTTTTATTGTCTTAATTTTGTGCAATACGTAAAAATTCATTACCCCAAAAAATTAAAACATCTGGAGACTCGAAAAGCGTAGTTATAACTTTGGCATATACGAGTTTTTGCACAGTTCAAACCGTTTCAAAAGTTTCCGATTTATAGAAAACAGAATGGTGTGCCCTATTAGAAACAGCCGTACTGTGCCAAAGATTCTGGAAGTCCAATTTCAGCGTGCTTCAGAGGAGGCAGCAAACGAAATGATGAATACGTTTGCTACACAACAACGTGAGAATTACCAAACCCATTCTCGTAACACCACCAACAATACCAACAACAGTACCAACAATAATACCAATAACAATACCGACAACTACGGAACACTTGCAATCGAACCAGTCGACAGCAATAAAAATTCCGACGTTGAGTTAATAGAACTGGAGCGCTCTTAAGAAACAGAAGCGAGAAGATGATTTTCTTATTGTCACCAAACAAATAATGTTTCCATAAAAAACTTCACTTTAAAAACACTAATATAGACGATAAAATCGCATTACAAGTACAACAAAAACAGAATTTTCTTTCTTCTGGCTTCATGTAGAGCACTGAGTGTAGCACAGCAGACTACCCACCCACCACTCTCCCAATGATTAATGGTATGAGCTGCCTGTAGAAGTGTTCTAGATTATGCCGTAACCCGGTAACGGGTTGTTATGGCCATTCGAGAAGAAGAAGAATGCAGTGAAATAACAACAAGGAAGATGGCGCCAATGACTGTTTACGTTGAACACAAACAGAAAGAAGTCAAAAGTACTTGTTTCTGGTTCAAATGTACTTATTTCTGTTTCGTTGAGAACAAAATAATTAAATTCGGTTTCTGTTTGCGATAGTACCATCGATAGTATCGTAACTTTTTCCTTAAACTTTTGAAAATATCGATGGCGCCACTATCGATAGTTTCGCATATCTACTACAGAGTACTTTTTCACCCTTAAATATGTGTAGAGAATAAGAGCCCAATTAGTTGACATCGCTTGGTAAGTGGATCTCAACATCAGTCTAGCGGGCGCCGAGGAAGTAACACAGGTGCCACAGAAACGCATATAGAACTCTGTGTCGTAATCATATTCAACAGCTGCTTGGAAATAGGTCACTTTGGCTTCCAGTTGATTGAGCAAAAGTCCCGAAGCTAGAGAAGTATTTTATTCGATAAGTTTACTGACGGTTTTCTAAAAACTAATCGAAAGAGTATTATGTTAGGCGTTGCGTTGCTACTCCAGAGCAGTGCCAACGGCTGGTAGAGCTCATCTTGGCGCCCCAAGACGATAAAAAGATAAGAGCTGCTGCATAGTATAGCAGTACTTCCAGATGTTAGGCAAGCTTTTGATACGGTATGGCACACTGACCTTCAATACATGTTTCCAATGTCATGTTTGAAAACAAAAAGTTTCCATATATGATGCGTTGATGATGTGGCCTAAATCAGTGTGCTAGCCCCGATCTTGTACACTCTGTTGACCACACACCAAACATTTACTAGTATTGACTACAGTTTCTTAGAAGAAGAATTCAAGAATTCTTCAAAACATTTGGCAGATGTCGTACACGGATTTACAAAATTGGCGCCGCTTGTCAGTTTAAGAAATGAGAATTAGAGCATATACATGGGAGAACACTATGAATACGATCTTCATCGTAGATGTTTATGCCTCTTTCTTTTTCATACAACGATTGAAGCCCTTTGTATCCTCTTAATCTTTTTTGTAATTCAGTAGAATTCTGTATTTAGTTTGAAGCTTAAGTTAAATCTCCGCAGCTAAATGTTGTTGTAATGTCCCCTGAAGACGAACTCCGTAGTCAGGAATATCGGGAATTAACAATTGAAAAACAAAAACAATTTCTCTGCTGCCCTATGGATCAATGCCATCGGTTTATTATTGGCGCATTTTCACGCCGAGACGAAACTCTAATAGCATTTGAGTTTCTTCGAAGAGCCGTAACCTAAAAATGTACAGAAAACAAATTCAGAAAAGCACAAGTTCTGCGGTCTATGTGACTACCCTTAGCACCCCAATTGCCTTTAGGTAATGGTGCATACCCAAAGAAGTGACTACCGCTTTTAACTTTCAACATATAGACATGGATGGCCCTTTAAAATCTATCGATATCAAAATAAGACGCCGAAAGACGTTACCGCTTATAAGAGCGGTCATCATGATCAAGATTTTTATCCGAGATCAAGTGTATTGTAAACAAAACAACTGACTTTCACGACAAGTAAGCAGTAACAAGAGGAACTGTATGCTCCACTGCTGGGTCACTGAGCAGAATCAACATACGGATTCTTCCAAAAGTACACAAAGAGAGTCTCACATCTTTAGGTTGCCGCTTAACTCACTTAACACAAACCCACCACCTCATCTGGCACTTATCACATTTTGCGCTCTAAATCATCTTCACCACTGTTCTTAATTAATTGGAATTGAAAATAAGCATGATGGTAAAAAAACCAAGGTAATCCAATTGTAAGTTATGTCTGAAATTTCCTTAAATTTCCTTTTGAAGCTGCTGCAAGTTTTATACCTCCTCTTCATAAAAAAACACATCCCAATTTGTTTCTTGTTTTTAACATTAACTTGCTAAACACTTAAACACATAACACAATGGCATGTGTCCTCAGCTTTTTTAAGCATTTGTTTTTATTTCTTTAATTTTTTATTTTTTCAATTTGTTGTAGACTTGGCTTTTTATTTATGGCATTTATCATTGGCTGAGTGCACGATTTGAATACGCAAATAGCAGAAAACGTGTCAATGTACAATAAGAAAAAAAAAAGAGTTTCTATAATGAGATCTGGTATAATTAATTAGAAGCTGTCTATAGAATGGCATGCGCCGGGTTTAGGAATAGTGGGAATGTACACGGGAGTTCCCATGGGGAACTTTGAGCAGGCAGCAAGAGCAGGGAACAATGCTTTCTTGGAAGTATACAATAATTATTTAGAAATTCAGTGAACGTCTTGCGTGCACGAGATTTGGGCAATTATATACAATTATTCGGATAAAACTGGTTTACAACAAAAACTTAAAATTTAACTACGATTTTGCACTAAGTAATTTATATGCAGAACGTGATTTACTTTGCAAATTTACAACAAGTATTTATTGTATGCGACAAATAGAGTTGCAAACGTGACAATATACGAACTTATCAATCAGCAAACGCAAAATTTTCTTTCATTTTCGGAAAATCACAAAAGGCTTTAAAACACGTTGAAGTATTCCAAAAACTATTCCAAAATTGAGTTACCAGATTTTTCCAGAAAATTGTTAATCTATTATATAAATAGGCTAAGGAAGAATTTGTGCACCCTTTTTCACACAATAAGATGTAGATGTAGAGAAATATGAATATGAGCTACCGACAGAGGGGCAAGGAGTTTGCGCAAAAAGCGAGAAGGCGCGGAGTAAAACGTAAATTGGGTTGTTTGATTTTATAGCTCTTGAAATGAGGATGAGGAAGATTAAGAGGAAAAGGGTGAGGATGAGGATGAGAAAGAGGAAAAGGAAGATAATGAAGAAGAAGAACAAAAATAGGAAGGGAAATGCGAAGAAGAATGCTCTACCTCGAGAGAGGCACGGGGATTGGCGAGCGGAGCGGGCAGGGGGTGGAGCCCCTAGTATATGTAAATGAAAGTAAGAAATGCGAGACATTGATTTGATATTAAATTACCTTCAATTCGAGTAATCGAATTGATTTCGATTTCTAAATCTCTAATTTTTTGAAATAGCAATAATTTGAAAGCGGTGCTAGAAAATCCAAAATGGTTTCTGGATTCGAAATCAGCGACCCAAATTTAACGGAAAGAAATATTTATCATATATAGAAAAAAAAATCCTGTTTATTGCCCTGTAACTTGCAATTAAGTTAGGCATTCCAAAATATTTTGAGGGACATGAACCTTTTCTTAAATTTAGTTCATTTGAGTTGAAATCGGAAGTAAGGTTCTCGAGTAATATAAGATTTGATAACTTCGAAACTTGCAAAGTAGCAAGTTTTTAAATAGCAATAGGTGAAAAACTGTACGATAAAATCAAAAATTGTTGATGAACTCGAAATCAGCAGATTTGGTTCGAATATACATTACTCCTTGTTTAAAATAATATATAAGAAATTTCTTTTGAATGACGTTTAACAATAAAACAGGTCCCGTTAAGTTAGACAAGGAATTCTTTCTTACCGTGTGAGGTTTTAGACAACGATACGATCTCTGCTGCGATCTCTTCAACTTTGTGATGAAGTTGTTGTGAAAGGCCGGAGTACATCCGTTCAGCTGGTTGTCTACGCAGCTGATATTGACATCATTAGTGGGAGCAAGCGAGATGTTATTGGAGCTGAAGGAGAATGACCAGGGTGGGTTTTGCTGCAAGTAGAGAGACACGACCGTTAGACTCACAAATTGCTATTAAAACTGTACTTTTTATGTTGTCAAGGAGTTCGTCTACTGGCGCAACAAGTGTCACTATTTCCCAACGAACTTTCTTTGATCTCAGTAGGAAAAAAGTAAGTAGAAAAATCTCTCACCAAACAAAACTCATTCTCACGTTGTTTTTGCCAGTTTAGAAGAATACTTTACCACGTGATTGAATTCCTTTTAAATACGCGAATAAAACCTTATCTAACTCTCAACAATAGTCATAATAATGAGTAATAACTCAATTAAAAAACATAACTGCCAGTTTATACAAACGTTTTTGTAGTTAAAGGTTCTCCCAATCTTTCAACTCTCTAATAAATATTTATTGCATTAAGATTAAAAAAATAGAAGTGTTTTCTTTTGTTGTTGCTCAAGCCACTTAACGATATTTATGAATTAAACAAGTTTTAAAGTGCCATTAACATAACATTTTTATTATAGTATGTGTATAACTTTTTTTATACCATAAAAATTAGCATGCCGCAAAAAAAACCATACTAAATTTAGTTAGTAGCAAGCACTAGAAAAACAAAAACCATGTAAATTTTTTTTTAACACTATTATTCTGTTAAGTTAATATAGCATTTAATTCTTTTAATATTTGGCAATTTTCTAATTCAATTTAATTTTATGCACAATTATAGCATTGAAATACTTTATTTTATATATTTTTTTGTTTTAATGACTACTTTACCTTCTTTTTTTTATAGAATTGGAAACGCAATTGGAATTCGTAACGAATTTTTAATGCTAATTGAAATTCAATAAGAGTGGCAAGATTTGGCAATTACATGGCAACAATTTGCGAATGTTTGAGAGAGAAAAAAATAATTTTTTTTTAATTCTATAGACAAACATTAAAAGCTCAGTCTGTGTAATTGTTAACTTAAAATTACAAACAAATTGCTAATAATTGTTGGTTGTATTTTTTGTTCAATTAACAATTCAATAGCTATAAATAAACATAGGCCCTAAAAAAAATAAATTGTCAATAATTGTTTACAAGATTCGTTTGGTGGCGATTTGAAAATAACTTTCGAAAACTGAAAAAGATTGCTTGTGACATGAGATTAGATTTGTGGTGTCTGCGCCTTGCCCATTATACCATGCACGACAGAGGAAGTCAAAAGAGAGAAAGGACATTTAAATAGGAAAAAGAGTACGAAAACAGAGTAGGCTTCTAATAGAGGCTACCTATTGACACAATCATCCTGACTTTCGTAGGAATTCGTCATCTCACTCATGCTCAGTGTATCATTTCCCAGTATCACAGAAAGTGCGCCGCCGAGTTTGGTCGTCAACGAGTCCCATATAGGCCAGGTCTTAGCCAAATGTATTGTGACCCGCGATCTTTCCCCTTCTGACAAAGAACATATCTGGATGCCCTTGGATTGGGTTCTTTCACTAAAATTTTCGTCACGCGGCATCCGTTGGTGGATATCCAGCGTTCCTTATAGATTGGGGTCGCTGAGAACGAATATGAAGTCGGAACAATGAAATTCGCATTTCCAATGTGGCAATAATATGATTATAATCAATAGTAGGGGGCTCCGCTCCCCTGCTCTCTTCGCTCGCCCACTCCCGTTCGGTATGCACATGTATTTCCATATCTTTATCAATATCCATATCGATATACAAAACAATATCAATATCCCTATATCCATCACATCACATTGGCGGTGCTGAAGTGATACCGAGTTACGGGAATGATTACTATAATTTCAGCTGATTTGTACAACAGAAACGAGCACAGAACGTAGGCATTTTTTTTTTTTTAATTCTTTAACTTAATGTCACATAAGCGCATTTACTGATCCATCAAAAATTGGTAGTATGCGCTTATAATTGAGTTAATTCCTTGCGTGTGGGATTCGAACTAACTCGCTGCTTATAAGTAGTGTATCTGCAGGCTATACAACTGCATTTAATGCATTTCCAATTTATAGACAGCAAAACTACTCACAACAACAACAGTAACAAAACACCGGCTTGTCATGTAAAGCATTTAAACGGTTTAATGTTTGGAACGAGTCCCAAAACAAGAAATCTAAAAAATAAATCAAAAAATTATATAAACATGAAAAAGTACAAGAAAATAAAATTGCTGCTTGCTGGCTCACGACGACAGAAAATTTTTAATTGAAATTGCTTAATGCATCGCTGGTTATAAAAATAAATCTTAGAATTTCCTATATCATAAGACTTTATACTCTACAAACGTAGTGTTAATATACATTATATGCAATGTAGGTAACAGGCAGAATGTAAGTTTTTACCACAACGTGCAGCGATTGAGCCATGTCCAAACGTACGTCTAATCCAGCTGCAAAACTATCGATAGTGCAATCGATATATCGAATTATTTCTTTGTGTCGCACTGTCGATGTTTTTTTTTCATCATCGAAAGCTTAAACAATGACTAAGATGGAAGTAGGAAGCAAAGAAACTGATAGTACTATCGATAGTAACGAGTCGTTAATATCGAATCTTTCCTAAAACTATCGAAAATTTGGAATGCCGCCTTTCGATAGTTTTACAGCTCTAACTTCTATCCGTCTGTATAAACGTATAGAGCTGTGTAAAGAAAACTGCCAAAGATGCACGTAATCTCGGCTAGTAGATTGTCGCATTGTGTTGATATCTGCCACCGCTTTCTCTCAACAAAATTTCGGGTTTTAAAGCCTAAGATCTCTTGATCTTAAACTTGAAAAAGCCATGCATCATTATTATATGTATCTGTTATAAACATTATCCAAATCAAATTACTATAGTTGTAGGCAAAAATGTGCTACTTTTACCCCCTTTCGCCTATAAACTGCTCCAAAGTTTAACTGCTTCTCATTATGGTTATATAGTGTTTTTCAAAAACTCGCTTTAGAAAAACTATTAATACGATGATGCTGGTTCGTAAAGTGGCTCATATGAGCTGCTCTTCAAATGAGTTCCTGAGTTGGAATTCTGCCAGCTTGAGTATCTGTAAGTATTTGCTGGGCTATAGATGTTTGTAGGCATGTAGTTACGACAAACAGTTTAGTGGAACATAAATCAGGTTGATCCACTTTAGCTTTTGGAATAGAAATAGTTTTTAAAAAATAAAAAAAAAATAAAAAATTTCAAGTCATGACTCAAAGCATACTATTACTTTTTCTTTCGAAAAACTGTCTGGCAACGTCTGCTACCGGCAGGCCTGTCTATTAAAGAGCCTGAAAGTAAGAGAGTGGAACTTTCAGCACAGTGTACGTGTGAGGCTGCTTGTGTTTCTATCTCTGTCAGAGCGACTCACTCGTAGGCAAAATTGAGAAAGAGAACAGCGCCTTCTTCTGTCATGTATGTGCCCAAATCTATAATACCATTTTACACTTTGTGTACAGGGTAAAAAGAGCAAAAAAAAAAACCCCCTCATGTGTGCACTGTGCTAATAGAGCTCACTTTTCAGCAAACCGACTCAAAGATTCCACTCTATTATTAAATTTTAATGTCAATATTGACAATTGTTGTTAATATCCAATCTCCGCAGCTATATTTAATAGAGAAAGAGGCGCGGTGAAGAGAACGGAAAGGGGATTGGGAAGGGGAAGAGAAACATTAACTACCTCGAGTGTGGCACGGAGGTTGGCGAGTGAAGCGAACAGGTGGCTGAGCCCTCTAGTTTTGAACCAATATCTATGTGGCTACATTGATATGAATAGTGTGTCTTATAGTTTGGATACGCCTATAATATCCCACCAATATTTCTGGTAAAACTAACGGTGCTTTAACGGTTACATCCAAAAATATCCAACACACCTAGTCTACATCACTCGTCACTCTTCTTATTTACATTCTCATTTTAGAACAAAGTCTTAGTAATAACAGTTTTGTCATAGCGTGAGTTTAAAATTTCGTTAGTCTCTGATAGTCTTGTGTGTGAAAGCTGGTGTGAGCATAATTATCGAAACTATGTTGATTTTTTGACAATGCGAAACCCACACACCCGTTATCGATTTACTAAAATTACTCCGACACATCTATTATGTAAATAGGCTAAGGAAACAAGTTTAAGTTTGATTTATAAATTTTTATGTTGAGATGCTTTTACATTTGGTAACTGTCCACAAAAGTTTTCTTTATTAGCTATTGCCTGTTTTTGAAGTGCTAAAGGGTGTTCCACTGTCGCCCAGACGTTTTGCACTGCATTTCTTTTTTTCTTTGAAAAACTACTTAACTTTGGAACCCTTTTGTATAAACGCAGTCAACACGCAAATGTCGTGAGTTTGCGCTGCACGTCAAGTTATTAAATATGATTTTAAATTATTTTTATTTTTTTTAGCAATCTTATTTGTTATATCAAAATTTGATCACTAAAATTGTCGTCATATTGAAACGTGTTGCTAATATGTCTACATTTTAAGCTGTACTTTGGCTTCGATTGAATAAAAAAACTCAAATACACTCTGTTACATACAAATATGTACACTATATTTAAGCCATGCTTTATTGCTTTTGGCATGCATGACATCCATTTCATGCTGTGTGTGTGCGTGTTTGGTACTTGACTTCTGTGTATAATTAAGCGCCGTAATATGAAAATATAAAAAAATACTAACCGAAAAGCCAACAAAAGGCGTCTTGTTATTTAATTAAAACTGGCAAGGGTCAAAATATCGCTTGGCATTAATAATTAAGCTAACTTCATATGCACATTAAAGGCGCACAAAATAATATTTGTCTTAAAAAAAAACCTTATTCTAGGCATGTTAATTCAAGCAAATTCCGATCAATGCCAAGTCAAACATTTGCCAAAGTGCTCAGAAAGCTTAATTTTTTTATTTGTCAGAGCACTTTGATTTGTTTATTTAATTTATTTGTGTGAATTTTATTTAGACCAAAGATAGGTGTTAGATAAATATGCTTGATATCGTATAAATAAAGATTTTTTGCATAACTTTTTCTTTATGAATCTCCAACATTGCATAAAGTTCTTATAAGTGACCTTAATAAATTATGTTATTTTTTTCATCATCAACTGCTATTGTATGCGGGGGTTCGAACGGAAATTTCTGAGAAATAGAGTCAAAATGGGTTGAATTGCTAAATAAAATATATATATATATATATTTTCAAAACCACCTCGAAAGACCTAGAGAGGAGGCTAGCAGATGGCCTCTCAGGGTAAAAGTTGTCGTCAAGATTCTATATCCGCCCAGGAGGCACATCCTTCTCCTCGCCAGCGCATCACATTCAGCTAGTGGCTTTTTTTTGCTCTTAGTGAAGGTACAAAAAAGTTCTCAAGCAAATGCATTTCAAACATTCACTTGAATGTCTGGTGAAAACTTCGTTGCTTACGTGAAGTTCCCTGATGAAGCTCTGTAGGTACTAAATTTCATTTCTCCATGTAAAAAACCAAGTAGTTAAGATCTATTTATATGGAATGTACTAGTTTGGCACTTTTAAAATCTCAAATAGCATCTTCGCTGGAATTTAATTTGTTGAAAAACTTGCTTGGAATATACATAAACATCAAGTTAAGCCTAATTAACGCGTTTAACACATATTTTGTGTATTACTTACAAAGTAATAACCGAATTTGTTTATTTAAAGCTATCAATTAATCAAATCGAAAACAACGATTACAACAAAACTGATTTCAGCAGACACTTGTCATGATTTCGCAAAAAAACCAAAAAACAGCTAAAACCATGATAACATGATATGATATACCATGTTGGGGTTTATTTTTACTGGCGCTTGGTAAAAGTAGCACAACTTATTGTCAAATTCTGTAGATTTTTTTTTAATATTTTTTTTTTTTATCGAACATATGTTATTTTGTCAAACAATTAACGCGCATTCGCTGAAATTCGTGTGAAAATTTTCCACTGATTGGCGAATTGGCGAGTGTCGAAAAATTTAAGTACAAACTCAAACATGCCGAGTACTTACCACATGCAAGTATGTATGAACATATATATGTATATTTTGGGCAGTAAAAGTCAAAAGTCAAATTCTTGGCTAAGATAGCCAGACAGTGAGCCAGCCAGTCAAAAGTCTTAGTCATAGACGACTAGCCGTGGCAAAATGGGCGCGCATGCGCAGCGAATTGGCAATACAAGACAACAGCAACAACAACAAGGGGGCAATCTTATAAGCCAAACCATTAAGTTATTGGCCAAAAAGCTGGTCTTGTTGCAATATGCAGGCTGGCAGTCAGCCAGTCAGCCAGGCAGGCATATTGGCTAAATGGCTCTCTGGCTTAGTGGCCAACCAGCAGCGCTTGATATCGCCTTGTCAGTCGTCAAAGCAACTTGGCTAGCTGCTGACTGGCCATTAGCCAAGGTTGCAGTAGCTGCTGCCGCGGCTACTTGGCAGTTAGTTTGATATTTAGAATCGGCCAACAGCCAAAACATAGAATGCCCGAATGCCCTCTTATGGATTGTTGCATGCCAGGCATGCAACATGGCATAAAAAATTGGCCAACACACAAGTTGGCTAAAAAAAAACAGCTTACATAGTCGTACATAGACACCAGCAGCACAGCAACGCCAACTAAATTGGTTGGTGGTTTTTATACCCTGTACACGAAGTGTAAAAGAGTATTACAGATTTGTGCAATGCATGTATGTAACAGGCAGAAGGAGGCGTGGCAGACCATAAGTTCCATGGACAAAATCGATCAGGTGCAATAGTCGAGTCGATATAGACATGTCCGTCTGTCCATGTTGGGCCAGCTTTCTCTGATACTATAAGAGTTAGAGCAAAAAAAGTTTACCAAAAGATGCGCATTTTCTCAAGGCTGAGGGAGTTTATCGAACCCCCTTACCCCGTAACAGTTTTGCGCAGTTTATCATAGTTTCATCTATGTTTTCAAAATAATCGAAATCGGATAAATACATCAAAAGTTATAGTCAAAAATATGCTAATTTCACCCCCCTAAAATTCCACTACCTGTAGATATGGATACATGTGAGGTATAGTTACACAATTTGGTGTGGAGACTCGGGTGACCCCAATCGTTAAAACTGCATCCACTTTTTTTCAATAGAACCCCCCTTTTCCCCGCAAACGATTTACCTTGATTACTGCCACACCCCCCATATATTGATTTGAAAATTTTCACAGACATCTATAAATGTATTTTTGATCTATGTTACAAAATTCAACGATATTGACCCAAGAATACTGGAGTTACGAGTATAAAAGTGATTTTATCTGATTTATATTTAGGAAAAAGGTTAACAGGCATATCGATCTTATAAAAAGAGATATGAAAGTGGAAACTTCCGTTCCCATTTTACCGTATTTAGTGTTTATAAAGAAAAAGGGTACAGGGTATTCCACTGTCGGGCACCGTCCCGACTGTCTGCATCAAATTTAATTTTTTTTATAGTTGTTTTATTTTTTAGTTTTTTTTTAAATATTTTTTGTTGTTTGTTTTTGTGTACTTGTTACGTGAGAAAATTTTTTAAAAGTGCGCTTTTTGCTGTTTTTGGTTTTGTTGGTATTTTGCTGTCATTTTTCTGTTTTTCTTTAAGCTTTTCCAAAATTGTAGCCCAATAAAGTAAAAAAAAAACACTACTAACTGCTTACTGTTTGCCATTTGGCCATTTGAGGCCTTTTGGTCAGCAGCACTCAAGTCTTGGCCTAAATGCTGTTGGTTTTTCTAACAAATGCATTCGCCTGGTAAACCACATTGACCATGTGACCATGTCGCAAAAAAATTACGAAAAAAAAATAAATAAATATAAATATAAGAGAAAAAAAACCTTGGTCTGGCCAAGACGCAGGGTGCTGCTAATTGGAGCATGGGAAGTATACGGATTGGACTTCCGTATTTGATTTGTGAATAGCACAAATAAAGCGTATAACTTGGAATTTTAATTTCATATTTAGTTTTTCCTGCTGTGTGACAAGGCTGAATAGCATGGAAAATTGCTGAGACAAAGTAACTGCTTGGGTACAGTTTTTTGTAGCACTTGTTTTTAATGTGCGAAAACATGTATAACGGTATTTATGCTGCCACAACTTACAAGAGTGAAAAGTACTTAACAGTGTTGAAACCTTATTGTTACACAAATTTAAGTGTTTCATATATCATTAATGGAGCGTTTCCTAAAGAGCGTTTGAGTGTAAGCCGAGTTGCTTATACGTTTTTTTTAGATTTTTTAAATATTTTGACAAGATAAACGTGTTGACATGTCTTGTTGAAGAGTATTGAACAAAAAACTAGAGTTGTGCATTCTCTTCCACTTCGCATAATGTGGCGCCACCTAACGTGCGCATATGCTAAAACAATCTACAAGCAGGTGGGCCTGGGTTCTGGTAGAACAGGTTGAAAGCTTCTGATCGGCATTCACTCAGGTATGGCCAGGGTGATAGCTGTCTCTACCTTAACCAAGCTAACGCCCAATCTCCACATGGTGCACCTGGATAGCTGCTCTAGTCGACACCCGGTGTTAGTGTAGTGAGCTAATGTGCGCCACGAAGCACTCCCTGGGCTCTAAATGGGTTATGCATATTGTTTGGGACACGCTACGTACAAACCTCCCATATCCCATCCTCAACCCCCCACGTGTAAAGAACTATGATTTGAGGGTATACACCAGGTATACCCGGACCCTGAATTGGAATGATGCCTCTAGCCAACTGGAGCATGCTCTCAGGATGTGCAGAGCAGATATAACCAAAATCCAGGAGATGCGATGGAGAGGGCAGGGCTGTTCAAGCGTAACAGCTTTTCGTGACGGCATACAAGTAGATCTTACCCCCAAGTTGTAAGATGTGTTTCACATCATAAGCTTTCAAAGAATATGAATAACTGCTGCATTCCAGCAACAACATAATCCTTTCAGCCATATAGCTAGAACCAGTCTGACTTGAAATCTGTTTAAAGCATTTTCGTATCAAGTAAAACAAGTCCGCTTCTGGAACACATGATAAAATGAGCTAAAAAATTGAGATAGGTCAACGGAATAACTCATTATAGTTAATGTTGGTCGAGATGTGGTTTATAAATAGTATAGTGCTAAATAGTAAAGAGAAGAAATAAATTACTAAATCTTCCGAAAAAAGGAACTGCGTCGAGAAGAATTCGTAAGGCATATAACAAACGGCTAAAATTTGCCTATTGAAAAAGACAGAGAAGAAGGAACTGTCGTACAACGCGAGCAGTGGCGGAGACCCCTTGTAAGTTCTAAAAAAAACTCAAAATTAGATTATGCGTCAAAGGCAAACTATTTCAGTGCAACTTCAACATGGTTTCGTTCGTCTACACGTTGCAGTAGCTGCTCAAAACTGCTTGGGTTTCTGACCTCGCCCACCATGTTTCAAAGGCACCGATACTTCAGTTTACTATTTGTTCCAATCTTCTAAGTTTTTTTTTTTAAAGACAGTAGAACTACTGATGTATTGCTTTGCAAGATACGATGGTTTCTCGTCATGTCACTCGAATGCTGAAAGAAAGTTGTGACAAATGATGAATAATGAAACTTGATATAAAAACTGTTGTACTACTTTTTCTAAGTAAAGTCTCAGAAACAAAAAACCTTCCAAACTTATGCTTAGAACCAGATTCATGTTTATATCATAGCTGTGGTCTAGAGTTTGTAGTCTGTCTAGAGCTTAATAAAAGTCATTACAAGAATTGTACAAGCTACAGGGCGCAATAAGACAACAATAATATTAACATATGTATATATCTATTAACGTCTCAGCAGGTCAAAGCTTGTCGTATGAGGCGACTTATAATGACAGTTTATTCTTTCGAGACCAGTATAGCCACCTCAGGCCTTAAAAGGGTTGTGGGTAGGGTTTGGGACAACCATGTAAAACCCCAATTCTATTGAAAGAAATACATCAGGCCGTAAGCCGGTAACGGGCAGTTAAGAAGAAGACACAACTATTTCATGCAAGCACTTAACTTTGAACCTTCAACAAATGTTTTCTAGCGTCAAAAGTTAAAAATTTCCTGAAACATATGGAGAATGTAGTTTCGTCAAAAAAAAAATGACACTTCATCAGCTGCAGCAACACTTCTAATGCTTTCGAAACTTTTTCACAAACTACTTTGATGTTTACTTTACCAAGAGAATTCTAAACGATTGGCAAGTAAAAGTTAATTCAATTAGCTTGTTCCTAATTTCACTTGTCTTTTCATTAAGCTTTATGGCAATTGAAACGCGTTTCAGCTCAGTTTCACCTGGCGGCAGCGGCAGCGGCCGCACGTACTTGCTCAACCCGACATGACATGTCAGTTTGAGCATAGTGAGAGTTGAGGCCCCGCCGGCCGACTGTGACTACGGCTTTGGCCACTATGGGATTGGATTCTTAAAGTAAAAGTGTCCGAGCTGAACATAAAAAATGAGCTCAAGTTCAAGAAATCATTTGGCACATGCCATAGCCAATTGCCCAGACCTGTCTACATAGTAGTGTAGTTTTTGTTGTAGCTCTTTCTACAGAGCAAAACAAAATCTTGGAAAACAAAAATAATCAAATAATCATTATAAATTCGTTAAGCTTCGTTTCTGCCAAAGCTTTAATTACTAGATGAGGTAGGGGCTACGGGCGGAGCTGAGCATTCACTAATTTTACGTCAAATGTGCGTCAGCAAATATGATTATTATATACATATAAACATTTTTTTTTAAGTTTTTTTTTTGAAGCTGGCCGCACATGCGCACGCTTTACTATTGATTGGTCAAACAAACAATTCAAGTGGTTTTAGCCACTTTATTTCCAACTCTAGGAGAGTAATTTTTTGTATTTTTATTTTTTTTAAACCCATTTTTATTTAATTTTTGGCACGACGCAAACGCACGCTTTGTGTGTTAATTTGTAATAATTAATTTGCATTTTTTTTTTGTCGTCTTATAAATTATTTATAAAATATATTTATATACATATTTAAATTCCATTGAATTTGCAATGCGAAAAACAATTGTGTGCTGTTTTTATGCCAAACTGAAAGTTGCTACACGAACAAAACTTTAAAATTAAAAACTTATTGTTTTTTTTTTTCGCTTGCCTTTTTGACAAATGACAACATATTGTGATTTATGCAAGAAAAAATCAAAACCCCAAAATTAACATTTGGTTAGTTTTATTTATAGATTGGTTTTCTTTTTTATTGTTAATTTTGTTTATATTTATGACTTTGTTGTGCAATAATTTGTTCTTTTGTTTTATCAAGTTCAAAGTTCAATTCGTTTAGTTTTGTAAGCGGCTTATATCACTTTTATGGCATAAACGTGCTGCCTTGCCCATTGTTTAGACTATCTAATGAGTTCTGAGGAATCCCGAAAAAAACAATTAAAGAAAAATGTAGCTTTCAAGCATAGAAATTGCCTAATTAAAATATGAGGGCAGTTTGATAAGTCAGTGACTTTTTGCATGGCAAATAGTTTTCGACACCACAAGTCCTGGTTACTTTTTCAACTTTTGTTATCCCTTTCAAAAATAGGTTTTCTCTAGGCGCCCAAAATAGGCGTTAGTTTCATTCGCACCAAGACTCTAGCCGCCTTGCTACTTCTTTATGGTTGGAAACATGAAATATTCGCAGCGCGCTAAATCTGTATGGAATTCTGTCCGAATTTATGGAATTTGCAGATATTTCGCCAATAACTCTTCGAATGTTGATTTCCAGTTGTTCAATTGCCTCTGGTTTATCTACGTAGACAAAGGACTTTACATAACCGCAAAGAAAATAATCCAATGGGGTTAAATCACACGACCTTGGTGGCCAATTATCAAAAGTTTCTTTGACTAAATAAATTGTAGCGCGCGCTGTGTGGCATGTGGCTCCATCCTGTTAGAGCCACATGTCAGCTAATTGTGGTACGAAAAAATTTCTAATCATGTCCCTATACCGTTCACCATTGACAGTAATATTGTGACCTTCATCGTTTTTGAAGACATTTGGAGCAGTGACTTCACCAGCGCTTAAAGCGCACCAAACAGTAATCTTCTGTGGATGTAATGGTCTTTCGACAAAAGCTTGAGGATTATCCTCACTCCAAATGCGACAATTCAGCTTATTTACGTACCCATTCAACCAAAAATGGGCTTCATCGGAGAACTAAATATTGAATGGAAATTCAATATCAATTTGTGCTTCAACCCATTCGCCGAATTGGCGTCGTATACGATGGTCGTTTGGCTTTACCTCCTGAAGAAGTTGTATCTTGACAGCTTTTAGGCCGAGATCCTTTCGTTAATTCTTCCATAAAGAGGAAGAACACAACCGCAACGATTGAATTGGATCTTCTTCAATGCTTTCATGTATATCGGCTATAGCTGCTTCAATGCGTACTGTTCGGTGTCTCACGGGCTGTAAAAGTAAATGTGGTTCGAATACGATCCATTGTTATTTGAATTAGCCGCTCTGAAGGAAGATTATGAACTCCAGAAAATGGACAATGTGCACGACAAGACTGACGAACGGAAAAATTATTTTGATAACAAATTTCAACAATTCGCAAGCGTTGCTCTGACGTCATACCAAACTCGACAAAAACAACTACCCGCTGTTAAATGTTTCATCCACGGCTACGAAACGGCGCACGAACACTTATCTGAAGTGGTCACATTGATGTGCAAGCAATCGCGGCACACATCGCGCGTAAATTTTTCAATACCTCTTTAATTTTCCGATCGTCCAATATCTTTCGCTGGATTTTATCGATATTTTTTGGACGATCCTTTTAAGCGACCTAAACGTCGCATAAAGGTTTCCATATACCGAAGAATATAAGAATTTTGTGAATCAGTTACCATGTGTTCCAAAATGAAGCTTTTTTTTTATTAAAACTGAAAATCAATCGATGGCACAATCACTAGTATCGATTTTTATTAATTATTGCACACAAAGTAACTATTTTTCTTAAAACGTTTCTAGATTTTGACTTCAAATGAAACATGGAATAATAACATACGTTATTTTCGAATCAAAAACAACGCCAAAGCCAAGTGAGACATTGAACCGATTTTTAAGTACTTTCAATATGAGTTATAGAGTTAAGGGGTTTGAGAAAGTGGCGTCAAAACATACTGCTGTAAGCAGCTGTTAGCATATGAACCCACTCTACAGGCCCGGACTACTACACTAGCGGGCAAGGCTCTACAAAGCGTCGTTATTCCCTTATATAACTTCTCTTTAGACATATGTATGTACCTGTGTCCAATAAACTTGTTGTTGTAAACAAAGATTTAGTATTAGACTTAAATGTGGATCAATTAAGTGCCTATAAGATTAGGCATATAATGTTCAATGAACTTCATATAGCCAAGTATGACCACACGTAAGTTCACATTTATAGAGCTCTCTCAATTAAGTTTGTGATGCCTGGTTTTAACAAAATGCTTGCAATTGCCGCTAAAAACATATTCATTCTCCAATGTTTAAAATCTAACTGTTGAGTGCTATTTAAATGTTAATTTCCCAAGCTGACGACAACTTTTCAGCACGTTTTTCCATCCGTTGCATGCGTTTTTGCTGCCTTTTAATTGCAACCGGCTAAATGGCTCATATGTTTCTGAACAAGTAATTATCACACACACAGAGACACATTTAAATGTTGGCCTACTGAGTGTGGCTTAACCTTTAACAGGATTTTGTGCGTTGTATCGATATAATGGCGAAATCTCAACGCTAACTGTTATTTGAAGCCAAATGAGGTTACGACCCATAACATAAAATGCGCGCTCGAGTTATTTAAGTGGCGCTTTCGCAGTACGGCTTTATGCAAATCCCTAGCGCGTTTTTTATACCCTTTACCCAAAAGATTAAGGAGTACCTAAAGTAAGTGCACAGATATGATCTGTGTAATGTCTAGCATGAAATATGAAGTATCTTCTATGACAAGATGATCAGAATGACAAAAGTAATCGATTTCGTTGTGTATGTATGTCTGTGCTTCTAACTGCATGTCTGTCCTTCTATACGTTCCTTAGACTAGAATCTTGACATCTGAAAATGTATTTTATCCTTAAAGTCTTCTTCGCTTGCGTTTAGTTTGCCCTTTCTTGCCAAAAGTAGTTTACGCTTTAGCTCACATTTCATTCTAAATAGAGCTTTCTTGTCATGAATTAAATTGCATTAAAATCGCACAGGAAGTTCGAAGTTCTTCCAGTAACTATTTATCAAAATATGGTAAGTTTCTTCTTAACTGACCATAACAACACTTTACCGGGTCGTAACAAAAATACTATTGCAAATGCCAGTAGCTAACAGAGAGAACGTTCGTGAACAGCGACCAACACATTTAACATCACATCTGAAAATAACTGATTTTTTTTTTATTAATTGTACCAAAAATTTGGCAAAATATATGAATAAAACTTATATTCTGCACTTCTTATGAAGATGCCCTTCACAATGATATAAGTTTCCCCCATATTTGTTTCCATATAGTTGGTGAAAAAGGGGTCCAAAAATGTCACTTAGACTATTTATATTATTGCTTACAAGAAAAAAAAGAATAACATTAGGTTTAGTGAATTTTGTTTGCAATTTTCATACATAATCGTTTGTATGAAAATCGCTTATTAGCATTTATTGCGTATATATAGAAACGATCGGCAGTTTCATCGATAAATTTATGATAAATGATCGATTATATGCAAAGCTTTTTAATTATTGAAAATATGCAACAATGCTTTTTATTTAATTGATTGTAACCGTTTGCTACGCCCCAAAATATAAACCAATAACAACTGAAGCATTTTGCATATATCCGATTATCGCTGTTACAAAATGGTCGGTTATACGCTATTTCACTATTTCATATAAACTTTAGAGAATATCGCTTATTTAAAATGTTTTGCTTATATCTGATTATCGCTTACATAAATTAAACGCTTAAATGCAATAACAGCGCTACATTTACTAGTTATTACTTCCTTAGTATAAAACCACGCGCTCGCTCCATCGATTAAGTATAGCCGGTTGGGTACAGGGTATATTATAGTCGGGCTGTCCCAAAACTTATTTTTGTTTTGCGTTTGTATCATTAGTACTTACATATAGTTTATATTTTGTAATAAATAGCTTGTAATTTATGACATTGGATTTATATTAATTGATTTATTTTTTGCACTTTTGACTTTTTGTCGTCTGTCATAAGTTTGAAATACTATCTAAAAGTTGATTCCCTGATTATAGCTAAATTTCATGCATCGATAGGCCGAAATTACCGCATTACGAGTCGCAATCGAAAACAAAAGCTTTACTTAATTTCAATTACATAATGCCAAATTGTAGTATTCATAATTGCATTTGTATCCAGAAACTTCCATGAGTAATAACGACTACAACAACAACAACAACAGCAGAAACTACTGAAAATGAAAATGCTTAAAGCGCGCAGAATAACAATTGAAAATTTGTCAACATTGTTTTGCAGCGGAAATGAATTTGCCAGTACTAAATAACAACAACAACAACAAATCACATTAATATAAAGCGCGCGTGCAAATTTAAACAATTGTGTGTGTGTGCGTGTGTGTGTGTGTGTGTGTGTGTGTGTGTGTGTGTGTGTGTGTGTGTGTGTGTGTGTGTGTGTGTGTGTGTTTTTTTTTTTTTTTTTACATAAGTAACCATGGATAACGCCATGGAGGGATGAAAATCTTCAAAAGAAAAAAAGATACTGATGGTCCGTACCACCAGCATGCACGATTCATGTCGTAATCCAACGACAATGCCTACGTACTAAAGACACCCCTTTACACCACCACTCCCCGCGGGAGGACCGCTAAGTATTACTTCGCAGGGGAGGGTTGCCTATTATAGGCACACACATCTTAGCTCTCTTTTGCATCTCTCAGATCCTTCTGGATGCCTAGATGAGCTGTCTCTTCCGTCCTTTTCCCTTCTCCATTATGACTCCCTTATCCGTTCCTCTTCACGACGTTCTCTCTCGCAACGTCGCAAATCGCCTTGTATGTGGATAATCACCTGGCTGATCCTTAGCCAGTTATCCTCACTTTTTAACATGTACCCGGTTAGCTCCTCCGGGGGAGGAAGTATGCCCGCTAAATTCCTGTATCTTGGGCAGTGATACATGACATGCTCCGCATTCTCATTACAGTTGTGGCAGCTCGGGCATAGGGGGGTTCGCTCATGCTTGAACCTGAACAAATATTCCCTATACCCGCCGTGATTTGTCATGAACTGGGTCAGGTGGTAGTTCATACGTCCTGCCCCTCTCTTTATCCACTCCGTTAGATTCGGGATAAGCCTGTGCGTCCATCTCCCTTTAGTTGACGTGTCCCATCTGACCTGCCAACTGGACAATGATGCCTCTCGTGCCGTCCTCCGGATTTCTGCCAGATCTATTATGTCGCTTGTAGATGTCCGCCTGACATAGATTGCCTCCATTTCCTTTGCCAGAATATCCACCGGTATCATTGTCGCTAGGACCAGCGCAGCGTCATCTGACAATGTCCTGAATCCTGAAACCACCCGCAGAGCGCTGAGTCGGTATGGGACTGAGAGCTTCCTCTGCAACCTCCTGCGTGCTGAGTGCTGCAGCCCATACCGGTGCCGCATATAGCAGAACGGAGGCTACGACTCTGCAGAGAAGCAGACGTCTGCCCGTTCTAGGTCCTCCTATGTTGGGTAGCATTCTAGCGAGAGCCGCCTGCGTAATTGATGCCTTCTTGCTGGCGTATTCCACGTGTGCCCGGAAGTTGAGCCTATTGTCCAACATGACTCCCAGGTACCGTATGCTCGGTTTTGACCTTATGGACGCGCTGCCCACTTTGATGGTCATCCACTCCATTTTCTTCCTGCTTGTAATAAGCACTGCTTCTGTTTTGTGGCCAGCTAGCTCAAGGCCAGCGCTCTTGAGCCAATCCCCTATTGTTGCAATTGAGGCATTAGCAGCCAACTCTACCTCTGTGACGTGTTTGGCAACCACTACTAATGCCAGGTCATCCGCAAATCCGATAAGCTTGCATCCTTGGGGAAGAGAAAGTCTTAGAACCTCGTCGTATGCTACGTTCCACAGAAGAGGTCCCAGTACTGACCCCTGCTGGGGACTCCTGCTGACACTTTGTAGCGCTTGGGGCCGTCGTCAGTTTCGTAGACGAGCACTCTATCTGAGAGATAGCTCGAGATTATCCTCAACAGGTACGGTGGCATTTCTACACGGCAAAGAGCCCTCTGAATTAGTTGCCATCTAACTGAGTTAAAGGCGTTGCGTACATCCAGTGTGATCACCGCGCAGTACTTTTTATCGCCCCATCTCCAGCGTTTTCCTTCAATAGCCTTCGATGCGGTGTCCACCACTTCTTTAATTGCGTCTATCGTAGATCTTGCCCTCCGGAATCCGTATTGGGACTCAGATAGCGCACCCTTGGACTCTACCGCAGTCAGTAGCCTGCTATATATTATTCTCTCCAGAACTTTTCCCACCGTATCGAGAAGGCAGATTGGTCTGTACCCAGACGGATCATCGGCCGGCTTGCCTCCTTTTGGTAATAATATCAGGCGTTGCTCCTTCCATGGCTTTGGAAATACTCCATCCTGTAGGCATCGCGTAAAGATCCTTGCGAAGCGCTTTCCGTTTTGTTAGCAATAGCAAGCTTGAGGGCTTTATTTGGGATGCCATCCAGACCCGGCGCTTTCCTGTCTCCTATTCGTGCACATGCTTCTGTTACTTCCTCCAGGGTCACGGGATCTATCACGTCCGTTCCGATCGAAATATTGATCACCTCCAGCAGGGGATGCCGTGGGAACAGGGTCTCCACTATTTTGCGGAGTGCCGCTGGGCATGTGACTCTCGCTGTTGATTGACCCATCATCTTTTTTGTGACCACCTTGTACGCTGTACCCCACGGGTTAACGTCTGCTTCTTCGCAAATCCTCTTAAAGCAGTTCGCCTTGCTACTCTTTATGGCCACTTTCAGTGCTTTCCTTGCCCTTCGATAGTCTTCGAGTCTATCGTAGAAGTCAGGGCGTCCTCTCGATCGTTGAGAGCGTCTACTACACCGAAGGCAGGAACGTCTCAGCTGGCTGATTTCCTCGGTCCACCAGTAGCACGGTGCCCCGCGTTTGCACGGTTTTCTCTTTGGCATCGAAGGCGTCGCATGCCTTTACAATATTATGCATTAACTGCTTGGTGGCCAGTTCAGTCGATCCCTGTGTTTCCTCGACTAGATCCAACGTATCCTTAAACGTTTCTTCATCGAAGCAACTATCCTTCCACTTTGGTCCTGTTGTCCTTGGCCTTTGTTGCTTTCTTCGGGTGTGGAAATCGAAGTGGATGGCCTGATGATCACTAAAGGTGAACTCCTCACTAACTCTCCATCTAGTTGTTCTGTGTAGGGAGCTGCTTAATAAGGTAAGGTCAATAATTGACCCTTTACCTGCCTTTCGAAACGTGAGCTTTTCACCGTCGTTTGCGAGGCTAACATCCAGTACCAACAATGTTTCCAGCAAGCATGAGCCTCTGGCGTTTGTTTCGCGGCTGCCCCACTCCACTGCCCATGCGTTGAAGTCTCCTGCGATAACCAGCGGAGCTCTATCCCTCGCGTCTGTCACTAATTCCTCTAGCATTTCCTTGAACTCGTTCAGTTGCCAGCTTGGAGGTGCGTAACAGCTATAAACGTTACGCCTCCAATCTTTGCTCTTACGAAGCCATCATTATTTGTATTTGCCTCGTAGATCGGAGATGTGCAGGACCAAATAGCTGCCTTTCGGTTTCTGCTGGTTATCCAACCATTCCCTCTTATAAGCTTGAACGGTTCGCAAATTAGGCACACGTCGGGCCTTCTCTCCCTCACTGCCTGCATCAGCAGGTCCTGTGCCGCCTCGCAGTGGTTAAGATTTACCTGGGTAATCTTCATGTTTGGTTACCCAGTGCTCTCTTAAAGATGGGGCACCTGCTACTTCCAGCAATGTGTCTTGCGTCCGTGTTTGTACCTTTACAAAACATGCACATGGGATCCTCCTTGCAGTCCCTTGCCAGGTGGTCCTTCGTTCCACAGCGCCTGCAAAGATTTGAGCGGTCCGTCTCGCTCTTACAATTCCTTGCCTGGTGGCCAAACTCCAGACAGCGGAAACATCTTATGAGCGATGTCCTCACCCGAAGTCGGGTGTTTACCCATCCTACTCTAAGGCATCCCACTCTCAAGGCTTTTTGGGCGATTTCTGCAGGAAGCCGTATTGCGGCTATCTGCGTGTGACCGTACGATCTTCTAAGCCTGACATCAGACGGTGCTACTTCCGCTACTTGTAACTGCTCCTTTATAGCAGTGCAGATATCCTCGCATGTCGTTGACTCCTCTAGATCTTTGCACTCGATAGTGATGCGGTGTGAAAGCGATCGCACTTCCGCTTGGTCTCCAAGTGACTCAACCATAAGAGTTTGAAACCCAGCCGTAGCGTCGCCAGACTTGTCTAGCTCCAGCAGAAGTTCTCCTCTCTGGGTTCTTCTTACTTTGGTCACTGCCTTTCCCAGCTCGTTCAGTCTTTCGTCTGACTTGACCTGCCTAAGTAGATCCGCATAACTTGCCTCTCCTTTTGCAGTGATCAGAATCGCATCCGGTCTAGCCTTTTCCTTTTGGGCAGCTCTTTTCCTGTTCTTCGTACTTGGAGCATTACGTCCTTTCTTCACCACCTCAGTCCATTTCTCACTTCTTCCTAGGCTTGGCGTCTCCTGTGAGCCTGCCTCTGCTACCACTGGTGATGATTCGAGACTTCGCTGGCTCTCGCCGCCTGGACCTTTGCCTCTTTTTGTCTTGGGCGTCCGTGCTGCTGGCCCTTGCTTCCTCTTTACGTCCACTAGCGTGCGGAACAGTGGCGAGGTCTGAGAGGACTGGTGCGTTCTTATCACCTCCTTGGCTTTATTATCATGTAGCTGGATTGCCACCAGCTCATACAGCGCCTTGATGGTTTCGATAGAATCCCTCATTGGTTGGTGGATGGACCGTCTTTTGCCATCCTCGAGCATTTCCACGAGCTTGGCAATTTCCTCTCCTAGCTGGCAAAGAGATGGGCTGCCAAGATTTTTTTCTGGTTGGCTCGATTTCGCCCTCAACTCCTGTGTTATGGCTACAGCACCACCGTCTGGTGATCTCGCCATTCGATTACTCCTCGAGAAAGCAGCGCATTCCTCCTGTGAAGGGTTCGTGGCGCTCTCTCCTATCGTTTGGGGGGTAGATTCAGAATTCATGTTTTATTGGGTCCCAACTCGTAAATCGTTGTCCTTGTCCGTTGTACAGTCGCGTTTTAAAAATCCCATGGTTGTCTATGCAAGCAGTGAGGCCATGCAAGGGTTGACACCCACCCTTATGGGGTTGGGTGTACAGTGCCAGATCCGCGCTAGTCAGGTATGTGGCATCTGAGCCTGTACGGCCAACTAAATGGCGACGAACAAAGGAGCGTTTTTAGAGACTTGCTAGGTTTTATCGGGACGGGGGCGGCAACAGCATTAACCTAGCAGCCATTTCGGCTAGATTTCACTCCGCTTACTAAAGTGCTAGAATACTGTTAGCCGTCAGCCCTGGGGTCGTCAATTCATAATATTAATATCCAGTATTCTCTCCCTAGGACATTACTGGGCTCTGTCCTAGTCGCCTTCTCGTATTAGATAGGCGTCACACGGGTGTGCCACGCCTGTCCGGGGGATACCTGGCCTACTGTCGGCGGTTACGAGCTGCTTCAACTGCTCTAGAAAGGGATCAAGGAATTCCGCCCCACAAGGGCACCTCTCTGAGCAGCAACATCCCCGTGTCATTGTTAGTCGCCTCGTACGACAAGCTTTGACCTGCTGTGGTGGTATTCTTTAACCCGCTCACCACACGGGTGTGTGTGTGTGTGTGTGTGTGTGTGTGTGTGTGTGTGTGTGTGTGTGTGTGTGTGTGTGTGTGTGTGTGTGTGTGTGTGTGTGTGTGTGTGTGTGTGTGTGTGTGTGTGTGTGTGTGTGTGTATGTAGGTGTTGTATCCAAGTATTTGTTGTGGGTATGAGAATAATATGGAATGCGATTCACCTTCTCTAAGGTGCCAAAGTAATTGAATTGCGTTTTAGTATGTTATTGCTAGAGTAAGTCTAATAACACTATGCAACAAATTTGGAATCAATTAAAGACCCATGTCTAAAAAATACCTTTTCCTGTAAATTTTGCGTCGCTGATTTCGAATCCGGAAACCCTTTTTCGAATTATCGCTATTTAAAAAATTTTAGATTTCGAGCTACAAAGTCAACAAATCTCATATTACCGCTCAAGATGAATTGTTCGAAATCAGCGACACTAAATTAACCGGAAAAGGTACGTTTTAGATAAGGGCTTTTTTTTTGTTGCATAGTGTAATTGCGAATTCCTAACAGTGGGATCTAACTACTTTTTCCAATATAAAATTAAAACCAAATTTCTGTGAAAATTCCCTTTTTATACGATATTGCTTAGAGGCGCCGTAAATTTTCAAAACCCGTATTATGTCATCCGGTTTTTGTCCTCTTTCGACCCTCTCCCTCCCTATCAAGAATAATCAGCAGGTGTTACCCCACCTCCCCTGCTTCTATGATTACGTCATCATACAAATTTACCGAATGAACATGAATTCGCCAAATTTTCGTTTAATTAGAAACAATTTCCTTTTGTGAACACGATACAATAGAAGAATTTGTTAAGTTTTAGTCAGCAAGCAATGTGGAAAGTCCGCAATTCTGATGATTTAGAACATGAGGCTGCTTGTGTTGCTGTCTCTGTTAGACCGACTCACTTGTGGAAAATATTGACAAAGAGAAAGACAAAACTGTCTTTGGGAATGTTCGCTTTTCAGCAAGTCTGCTCTACTACTATTCTAGGGTGTGCTGGAAATATCTCTATCTAAAATCGGTTTAAATTGATATCTGGCATACCGACAAATTGGGTTGAATCTCCTAGCACTCCCCTGAGTAGACTAACTGTCAAGAATTCCACTCTATTAATTTCATGTTTTTTGGTCCGTTAAAACAGTTTTCTCATGAAAATCGGTTAGTTTTCCGAGTTCGCAGCGCGGTCACACTGTTTGAAAATCGGATAAAAGATATTCCTCCGTGCTTAACTTCCTTTCGACTTATATTCGAAATCCTTCCGACTCGCGTGTTGTACCCAAGAATATGCACTCAATTTAGTATGTATCACAAAAGCTGAGTGCATTCATGCAGACCTCTAGTAAATTATGAACCTTACTGCTGCAGCGTTGCCTGCAGGAATGTCTAAATTTTCCGGCAAGATTTCATATGTATTGTATAATCATACATTGCATGTTTCTTTAGACTTGTCTTTTGTGAAAAGCAATAAAAACGAAGAAGTAAATATGCCTAATAGTCTTTCATAATTACCTGTTTTTTGCCTCAAGACTTGCGTGTATGTATAGTTAGGTATATGTGCCTGTAAATAAATAAACAAACAAAGCGAAACTATTAAAATATATTCACGTTATTGCTTCAAGATATGTTGAAATGTTCGAAAAATGCATAAATATTTACATATATCGGTAATAGATTGCTCTTCAAACTGTTTCACACGCGTCTTATTAACAATTTCACGCATGCCAGCAGCCATCAAGAGTGTGTCCATGGTAAAAGTTGCTTTAAGCTCAAAAACAATAACAAACCCACAAAATTGCTTTCATACGATTTGTATCTTTTGAGCTACACAAATGATAAACACAATGTGTGCAATTATAAGACGTAGAAATCACAGAGCAAATGCGCTTTGAAATCACAGTATTTCTTTTTTTCGAAAATGAAAACAAACTTTAATAAGCAGTAAAAGTTAATTTTATTACCTTTTTTTTATCGAAATCAAAATAATAAAAATAAAAAGTGCACAAAAAAGTGTGTGTGTGTGTCGTAGTAATAGTAAAACTCAATCGAGAGCGCAATCAACCAACAAGTCAAAGACATGGCTCAATTGTGGTTGCAGTTTTGTAGCTCGAAGATGTGTCAGCAGCAATGCCGCAACATAACAAGCCAGAACAACAAACAAAGTTTATAAACTTTTGTGAGAAATCACAACAATTTGAAGAACATCAAAGTGAAGCAGAAGTTCGTCTAGCCAGTGGTGAACTTTCAATACACTTAAAGAGCAAATGTTTCTGTGTGGATCATTATGATATGAAGTAATGAAAAGGAGAAGAAAGACGTCTCAAGATCAACTTTTTTGATTTAATTCGCATTGTGTGTTCGAAAACCCTAACCTACGGCTGGTACACAACCTTTAAGCATAGTCGAGACCGTCGAGCACATAAATACCTCGTTCCGGACGTCCTTCGACGTCTACCACTGACGACAGCATTGAAAAAGTAAAAGAAATCGTGTTCGAGATAGCACGTGAGCTAAACATCAGTCGTGAAGTAGCGAAAACACAATCCTTCGCCTTGTTCAAAGCCTTTAAGGATGGTCGACAGTTCGTTGAAGACATGCCTCGTTCCGGACGTCCTTCGACGTCTACGACCGAAAAACGAGTCAAAACTCAAAATAACCACGACAAAGCCGCTCAAAAATCAAGGTCATGCTCATCGTTTTTTTTTCGATTGTCGCGGTTCGGTTCAACATGTGCTCGTACCAAACGGCCAGACAGTCAATAAAAGCGGCGTTTACGTGAAACAATTTTTTTTGCACAATTTTGAGTATGTGCTGCTACTTTCTAGGAATATAGCACAAACCTCCTTCTTCTATCAAATCGTTCTGAAAATAGCGTACTTTTTCATTCTACCAAAGAATGGACAATATCCTAGAAGCAACAGCTACGTACTATAACCGCACCACTGCCCAGTATAACGGTTGGCATCAGACTCTGAGATGGGGTTTTTACCTACTTGTCAAGGAAGAAAGATAAAGCTTTAACCCTCGAATATTTCAACTTTAGATTCATCACTGCAGTGAACAACTTAACTTCAAAGTAAAAGTCGAAAAAGGCAAAACTTTTAGGTACTCCTAAACTATCACGGGGTCGTGTTTTTCTTAAGTGATATGTCATTCGAAAAAGCATCGGTTTCGATTACGTTTATAGCCGAGGTTCGAAATCGGTTAAGGGTGGTGCTTTGTGGTGGTACTTACAGTCCGTAGAGAGTAAATTCGGATCAGCTAGTATTCTATGTAACTTATGTCTTTCTGTACAACAAAGTCCATAGGACTCCACTGTAAACAAAAACTGAACACAAACAGCTAAAAGTTACAAGATACACTCCATACACACATTCGTATTGACTTTCTGCCCGAATGATACAAAAATAAGCTGAAAAAAAAGCCGCACTCAACGACTTTGACTCAGTGGCCGTTGCATGAATCAAGCAATTGTTCAAGCATTCATTCTGATATATATATATATAGATTTGGAGCTTGTGAGTGTTTGTGTGTGTGTATGTGTGTGTGTATCTGTGTGTTACAGTGTTTACTCGGCCAGCTGTGTGGCTGTTAAGAATCGAACACAAAACCAAAATACGAGAATTTATGCTGTGAGCCGTGCAAAAGTGGGTTTGGTAATTGCCTTGAAACAGGTTAGCCAGTCATGCTTAATGTTGTTGTTACTGTTGTTTTTGAGCTGCAACTTAGAGATGCATAACTTAGTCGCAGGCACACCGGCTCAGCGGCTCATTGAGTGTCAATAGCAGCATTTAAGCCGCAACGGCATGTAAAGTATCTGTCAGATACAAATGGCCTGTAGGTATGTTCGGCACCAAAAAAAAAGAAAAAAACTTGACTAATTGTTTGCCAAGCTGTGTATCTTTTGGCTAATATGTGCCAACTTTTTGTTTACAAGCAATAATAAGTTCAAGTCATTTTGGAAAGTTCTGGGCGGCGACCTTATTTCTGCGCGAGTATTTGGTGGCAAGGCAATGATGCTGCACTTTTATACACACACACAGTTGTGTCAACACTTGCAACTTAGTTTTGCTCTAGTTTTACGCTATAGTGTAACAAATTCTATTTGATTCATTCATTCACAAGCAACTTGCATTGTAGTTTTTGCGTAGGCTGTACCTGCAAGTCACAATAAAATGAAAAACG
The DNA here is from genome assembly GCA_035041775.1 of Chymomyza caudatula. Taxonomy (NCBI): domain Eukaryota; kingdom Metazoa; phylum Arthropoda; class Insecta; order Diptera; family Drosophilidae; genus Chymomyza; species Chymomyza caudatula. Next base: position 911,059 of record JAWNKW010000141.1, on the reverse strand, counting down.
AAAGAAAAACTTTATCTGCTTTATGTATCTATGCATAACTACTACTACTGCTGGCTGGCTGTCTGTCTGTCTCGGCTGACTGTCGTACCGGCTTGCTGACTGGCTTCGTTGTTAATTTATATGTGTCGTCCAGCCCCCACAATCAACTTATCTACCAGTTGCTCTTTGTTTCTACGCGCATTTTATAGATACATAGACGACAGACAGACAAACAGACCGACCGACCGACCGACCGACCGACCGACAGTCGGCCAGCCAACAGCGGCGCGCTTTATTTCCGTTCGCCGTTGTTAACCAAGTTGCCCACATAGTTTTTTTTTTATTATTATTCGATTTTCGGTCTGGAGGTTTTCATTTTAAACCCAAAGCCATCTTACATATGTAATTGCAATTGCTTTGTCTGTTCTTGCGATGCCGCCCCGAACTCACGATCCGATGTCGAGCATGCCGCCGCGCACCTTTTAATTTGTGCGGCATTTTCAATTCTGTTTGCCTCATTTTAATGTTGTGTTAAAAAATTTCTAAGTCCCGAAGTACTCTTGCAGCGGAAGTGCGTTCATTATATTTAATGATTTTATTTGGCGGCGCAGGTAGCCTTTCAGCGAGGACACTTTGCCCATTCAAATTCTAAATAGTTTTCCCAAGCACTGCAAGTCTTTAAGAAGCCGTCTGACAGGATCTTAGCTATTTACACTGTTGCATAGTTGTAGCTGATCTAAGACAAGCTGCAACATAGTTTAGCTGGAAACTCTAGATCACAAATGCAAGCCTGGCCAGTGCTGCAAAGCGCTAGCGAGATCAAGAGAGCAAACAAGTTGCGCTCTCACACAAATTGCTTCCCATGCATTAAGCGGGTTTTATGAGCAGAGTGTTCTCGCTGTACATGCGATACAGCTTAAAGATATGCCAAATGCATCTATGGTATCTTTGGCAAGGTCATTTAGTTGAATTGTAAACTTAAACGGATCTTATGGCTCTAACAGCGCTTAAAACCAAGGCCGCAAGAGTCACTAAGTGTCGGTTAAGGGGTTGCAGTCTGTCGGCCAGTTATGGTTCATGTAGCAGCTTAAGTGGGTAGATCAAGATGCAAAACATGGTTTAGCGCAAAAAGAAAACAAAAAGGTAAAAACAAGTTTTTCGGAGAAGTAAAGTATCAAGAAAATTATCTTGTAACATTTCAAAACGAAAATAATAATAATTTTTTTTTAAATTTATTGTGAAATCCCCAAAATTTGTATGTCGTAATCGCTACCAAAATCTAAGAACAAAAACTTTCGAGCTCTTTAAAACGACTAGAAAAGAAAACACAAAATAACAACATTTGTGTGCACAATGTATTTTGTTGTTTTTTTACTTCAAATCTATTTTTGTCTGACTAGAACACAACGTATCCAGGTGAAACTTAAATTCTGCAAATTGCAAGTATTTTATCTTTCGAATGGTATAGGTTTTACCAGAAAACTTAACATTATTGCGAAGTAATCGGTACCACACTAAATTTTCGCTTAAAAAAATACATCAAAAAAAATAGTATGTCGTAACCGCTACCAAAACTTAGTACACAACAAACAAAAACATAAGGATACAGAACATACTAAAGATGCCTTCTTCGGAGCCATCTCAAACAGCTTCAAGTTTTGGTAGCCAACGCCGCTGCCAAGGGTTTGAAGTGTGCACTTACCCGGTCATTGTACCCGCTAGAATGACGATTCAACTAATCCATCAACAGCTATATGGACCCTAACAACATTGAAAGGAGCCACAGCACTCAAAATAAGTCCATATTTTGGCTGGCTTCTAGGACGTATGAGCCAGTTGTACTTTCTAAGCTTTGAATATCAAGAAGCAGTGGGCATGGCAATATGCCTAGTCCAGGTAAGACGCCTGTCCAGCTATCGAACACAAGCCACCTGGGGTATAAACGTGTTCTTAAGGCTGACGGTAAGACAAACGCCTTGCGTGACCGGCGCTGCTTCACTGGCACAAGGCATTGTCATCGCAATATGTGGCAATCATGGCACCACTAAGTCCACAGTGTGCAAAGTGTATAGGAGAGCCTAGTAATGCTTTACCGCACAACACGCAACTCAACTAGAAAACAACAACCCAGGAGTTAAGCCCTCAACAGGCGGAACAGCGCAGCGACAAATAGGGAAAAGCAAACCCTCATGCCATATCTAGGAATCAGCCAGAGCTCAAGTACTGTACATGAGTAACTTGGCGGTTCCTGAAACCAAAATGAAGATAAGGTATAGAGTGATACTTATACTTGATAGATTGATAGTCTCTCAAATAGTTTGGAGATAGTTGAGGGATTGCGTATATGCCGCACTGTCTGAGTTTAGAATCCCTGCAAAGTTGGTACAGATTGACGAGCTTTTTCAAGCCTTTTGATACCAAGCGAGGCTTCAGACAAGGCGTTGCCCGCTTCTGCGACCTCTTCAACCCGCAGTAGCTCGGAACGGGACTCTATTCTATAAGGGTGTCCAGTTACTTGCATACGCAGATGATATCGATATAGTCAGGCGTACTAAGCGAGCAGTTACCGGAGCCTTTGCGGCTATTGAAAGAGAATCTGCCAGGGTGAGTCTGGTGAATCTGGTGAATGGCAAGACGAGTTATATGCTTTCTTTTAGTAGGGATACACAGCGGTTGGACTTTCAGATTCATGTCAAAAACTACACATTTGGGGTTGTCAAGGATATCGTCTACCTTGTCACCACCGTCACAATGAAAAGCTATGTCAGCATGTTGCATTGGTCTCAATAGGCTAATGAATAGTAGAGACCACTCTATAAGTCTCTTATCCCTCCCGTTTTGCTTTATGGCGCTGAAGAAGGGTGATGTCGCAGTCTGATGAAAATGCCCTAGGCGTGTTTGAGAACCAATTCACCAATTGGAGAAGGCGCTCGCAAAGTAGAAACGCCTGGAGGAGAGCTTAACTTCGATAACGGGTTGTTATGGCCAGTTAAATAAGTAAGTACAAATGGTTGCAAATCTCGCTCCGTGTAAGACTTGGCTCGTTGTCTTTTGTATTGCTGGTCATTTTTGTGCATTACGGGCGTATACTTTATGGAAATACTTCTCAATTTATTCATAGTACAACAAGGTTTCTTTCTTGGAGCAGCTAGCAAATCACATGAGTATGAATAGTTTATGACTTAACAGCCGATAAATGCATAAAAAATAGACCTATAAAAAGAAGAGAAACAAAATGCAGGCCTTTTGAGAACTTTTGTTAGCGTCTCGTCTCTCGAGCTTATAGCTTATAAAAAATTCCACCCAAAAAAATTCCACGCTTTTGTGTGGCTTCAAATTGATTTAAATTTTTCCAACTATGCGTTAAAATCCATAAATACACAAAAAAAAAAAGAAAGATAAAAACATCCATAAAAAGTCTTATCTAAATGTCAGACATTTGAGTTAGTTAGTTGGGCTTCTAATTTGCTTATAGATCCATGACTTGAGGTCTAGATCTATAGCTATTTCATTAGCACAAGACAACAAAAGGAAACAGCATATAAATTAACACATGGACATTAAGAATTTGACTTAAAGCAGTTACAAATGTGTATAAGATAGAGCCCCAAAAAAACCTGTATAGAACGTCAAGGGTTAAGGGCAATGAAAAACGAAATTGAAATTGGAAGTGGAATCGGAATTCAAATGCATTTGAGTTGTAAGCAAGCATTGTTTGTGGTGTTTTTGACCTTTGAAGTGGCGTGTCTGGGTCTTTTGTGTGTATTCCGAGTTAACCTTTATGAAAATGGTAGATTTTTGTGTGTGTATAATAGAATTCATGGAATTTCGTTAAAGAATAGTTGACGCTACGGCGACGATGTCGACAGCGACAAGTTTAGGCGCGGCTCACGAACGATCAATCAAGTGCATTCGAGAGCAAATGAATGTGGGTATAGTATAAAAAAAGTGTATATGACGGTGGGTTGAGTCACTCATACAAACACAAGAGCATTTAATTGATTCAAATCAAGCTATTGAAGATCGTGATGAACAAGTTGATGATGACGTTGTGGCTGCTAGCTGCTGGCTGCTGCCTGAACTTGAATGACGTTTGTGTATCCATCAGTTTTGCCGCTCTTTGTTGTGTTTGTTTGTGTTTTTGTAAAATCAATGCATAACAATAAACTTCCCAGTAGCTGTAGATGTATCTGCATCTGCATCTGCATCTGCATCTGTATCTGCATCTGTATCTCACCAGCGGTATTCGTGATCAAACGTCAGCAGCATTATCAAAAACTGCAAATCAAATGCAAGCAAGTCGTTGGCTTCGTTGCAACATCATTGCGATGTTTGTTTGCTGTTTGTTTGTTTGTTTGTATTTATCGTATAATTGTAATGGTGTGCCGCACCCCGTCGCCCCAAAAACATCGCACTTGTCTGTCAGTCAGGGGCGTTCGTGTGCATCATGTTGAACTTTAAAATTGCTTTTTTTGTTTCATTTCTTTTATATGTTTTTTGAGTCGTGCTTTTTACGGTCAAAGTTGACTGACAGTCATTGCGAGAATGTCAATGTACGCCTGCGTACTTTTCCATGCACTACAATTACGCAGCTACAGATACAGATACACTAGTTAAAAGTAAGCTCGTTTCGAGTTGCAGCTGAGCTGATTTTTAATTACATGCGCTGTAAGAAAACAGTTGGCAATCAGTGTATGTTTTCTTAGTATTACTTTATTACAGTTTCGATTTCAATTGTTGGCTAAGTGAAGGGTCATCAACTTGGGCGTGCAGCGTCTAATACTATATGTCTAAGTTTGTTACCAATTAATAGTGAAACCTTGAGGTTGGTTATGGCGTAATCATACTAATGGATAAGTTGTAAACAGGGCGGAACCAGATTCGGAATCGCAAGCGAATGTTAGTAGCTTGATTTGGACTTTAACCAAACCTTTGCAAATTGCAGCGTTTATCCATCGAACAATCATTAGTACGCATTACAAATTAACCAATTGTCTAAAGTTGGTTACCCATTACCGAACAACTTGATTTGTTATTCATCTGCCAAGTCACACCAAAATATAATTCAAAAATGAATCAGTAAATGAATTGGCAGTAAAGCGTTTTGAAAGTTGGCGACTCTTAAAACCGGATAGCTACTTTTTTTTGAAGGGTTTTCAATAAATTTAGCTTCTTCCGGCTTCATTAAGTTTCTTTGATGTCTACTAGAGCAATCGTGAAAGTAGCCAAATCGACAAAAAAGCGATTACTTGATTACACTGGTTCGATTACAAGATATTACAAATGTTTGCTAAGAATAGCGACAGAAGAATGACGAACTTATTTATTAAATTACGACATATGTGTCCGAAAGCTATCTGGACCAAAGCTTTGCTATTTCCAAATATCTTCGCACAACTATTACCATTTTCCGATGTAAGATCAGCATTATCTAAAATCTGTGTCTTCAACTCAGTCGGAATGTTTGATTAATTTTTGAAGCGATATTCTTATAAGACTGCTCATGTGAAGATAACCTTCACTTAGTTTAGCATATATAAGATAGATTTTGTTATAGCACAAGTGCTGAAAAGTTCGAAAGAAAGAGAAAAGGAGGGTTTTCGAAAATGGATCAAATATTCCTTGCATCTCTAGTAGCATAATATGGATTTTAAGCTTGAAACACTGTTATCTCTTTTGGGAAAGATTTTATGGTCCTAATTCTCCTATCTTTATTTTCATTTTATCTCTATTAAGATAGATATTTAGATAGATCTCTATATTAAGATATAGTTAAAGTTCATATGAAGAACGCCTGAGATGAATCTACTTAGGCATGTGCCACAATCCTCTAGACGGATATATAAATATCGATATCGGTATCGCTTCAAAGTAATGAGTCCCATAACTTCTTTGTGGAAGTTCTATACTACATGCATTTGGAGTTTGTTCTCGGCGGTTCAACTAAAATCTTAGAGCAAACCCGAAAGAAAACCTAGTTATATGAGATCATCTTATTTCGACATCTTATTATGTCAATGGTTTTGAAATACTAAAATTTAGAAGATTATGAGACATAGACAAAGAATGCAATCAATATTTTCGATGGATCAATGCCCATTATTAGCAAACAGAAGAAGGATCTCAGCCGTAGAGACTAAATAAAATGAGGAAGTTCAAGGAAGCTACTTAAGCAGTAGCATTAGATAAATTAAGCAAACTAAGGCAAGATTGGCTGAAGATTACTCTACTACTCTACTTTAGTGTATTTTGCGCATTAGAAACCCATTCGGCGGTTAGGTCTACCTTCAAAATCGTAAAGCCTGCCTGTAACACGTAACTGAGTTGCATCCCTTATTCTTCTTAAGAATCTTTTTCGACAAGACTACATTATCTGTTTTACCCATTATTTCTGATGGCAATAAGGGAATAAAATCTTACCTTCAACGCTATCGACAATTTTCGTTTTTCTACTTAGTATGCAGGGAAATGGAATCTTCAAGCAAGAGTTTTTGTTCTATATTTTGCAAAATCCATACTTATGCTTCATTTGGGGAATCTTGAACACTAAATCAGGTTACCGAGTCTGGTCAAAAGACTGCTGAGCATCAATGAAAATACTGTTATTCACAATTTGTGAAGGCTACAGTGTATCCGATAGTCGCCTTTTTTTGTTGTAAACATTCAACAGCCAACCAAAGTCAACCTTAATCTACCTACAATACGGTGTTATATGGCACTTTTCTAGCTTTAATTTATGCCAGCTTACCCAATACTTACACACACACACACACACACAACTAGTAAGCCATAAATTGTCTTAAAACCAAACCATAACAAAACTGACAGAACGGTTGCCACGCTTGGCCATTAAAATCAACTAATAGCTGAGTTATATGGTAATTTGTAGAACCCAGATGCAATGGCATCTGTGGGTTTTGAGATTTCAAAGGAGTGCACACTAAAAATTTGCACTTTGCTTAGCATTTGAAGAGCAACTGCGCAACACTTCGGGGCGGAGCAGGTTCAGTCAAGCAAAATGTGTGATTTATGAGCAATTATACTCTTTTTGCATATATGCAAAAACATGAACAACAAAATTATATGCACAATAGATACAGATACTTGGTTTACATATGTATGTGTGTGTGTAACTATGCTAATAGCTGTACAGTTAAAGCAGATGCGCAACAGTTATACTTTTTTCTGTTTTTTTATTTTTAATTTTTTTATTTGCGTTGTGTTTACTCAACAATTACGAGAAAATTACTAGAACAGAAAAACAAACATATATGTAGAGACCATATAGTTGCAGATACAAAGAAACAAAGATACAAAGATACATAGATACATTTGTGTGTAGTCACTGGCTTCAAGCTCTGACTGATCTTTAATATAAATTTGCATGGAGGGCAACACTTGGCTGGTTAAGTCAACTCAGCTGAAGTCGGGTCAAAAACCACCCACTCTCAAGTGTAAACGCTTGACAGAGCAAAGGGAAAGCGACTACGCCTTATCTGTCCGTCTGTCCATCTGTCTATAGGTCTAAGTACCGCTAACTGTTCTCAAGTGCACACACAGCGAGCACCTACATTTTTTTTTTTAAATTTTTTTTTGTATATATAATAAAAATGAACAAGACAATCTATAACGTAAGTAGTACAATGTGAAATACAATGAGCAATAAATGAAAATAAAGGTCAAGTTTAAGTGATGACGATGACGACAACAACAACCACGACAAGTAAAAACAAGAAAATCAACAAGCTGAATGAATGTTTGTGAATGAAAAACTCTGGGTGTGTGTATCGTATGACTTGTAAAGTGATCGAATATGCAATAATATTTACTTTTGGCTTGTTTTTCAATCTAACTAACAAATATGTTGCTTCTTGATGCAGAATTTGATCCCATTTCTATAATCAATAACATAAGTGCATTCGCAATTCAAATGGAATTTACTTATTAGTTACAATCGGTTGACATCTGAAAACTTAAATTCGATTTCATTTCCCTGATCGAAATGAATTGATATTCAAAAGTTTCTGTTACAATCCTTAACCCTAGAACGTCATCCTTCGTCAAAATGACTACGCGCGCCGTAAGACGTTAATGTACCAAAAAAAAAAACGATCGCTAAATATGTTATTAACAGTCAACATTTTTGAGTGTGTGTTTTTAAACCAGTGATCAATTGAGTTGTATAAGTAACAAGGGGGCTCCGCCGCCTGCCGGCTCCGCTGGCCAACCCCTGTGCAGTTTCTCTTCCTCATTTTCTTCTTCTTCTTCTTATCCTTCCTCTTTCTCATGCTCTTTCCTTTCCTTATGCTCTTTCCAATGGCTATAAGATGAAACAACCCGATTTACGTTTCACTCCTCACAACCCCCTTTCCCCTTTCTAGGTAGATCAAAAATATTCCTCCTTCTATTCCTCTTCCTTTTCTTATCTCTTCATCTTTCTCTTTATTTTTCCGGTTCCCCTTTCCCATTCCAAGTGGATCACAAATTTAAGTTATTATGGATGAACTTAGTTGTGTCCCTTTGACACGTATTTCGATCTAGGAATCGAAACGGACATGGTATCAATTATAGATTTTGCCTAATTAACTGATTAATTACCAATAGTTTAAAAGCAATTTGATCTGGATGTGAAAAATACTCTGAAACATGGAAATGTAACAAAAAAGGGTGTACCTCACCCGCTGGATACAAAAAAATTAGTAAATTTTTTAAAATATTTATTTTATTTTACATAAAAGAGAAAAATATGGCTCGAGAACACGAAACCACGTATTAAACGTGGATGTCAATACGCAAATTTAAACTAAAACTGCCTTTGATTTGAACCAATTTTTTTTTTTAAATTTCGCTTAAATTGCCAGAGCAAGTCTTCTAAGTTTGTCTTTGAAGCAAAAGCAAAGTATGACGCTTAAAACGTACCAATCGAAATCGCTTCAAAAGTTAAAGTCAAAAGTGAAAAACTTACTAAATGACGCGTTAAAACGAAGAAGTATAAAATAACAATAACAATCATAGTGTTCTGAAGTAAAATATAGGAATTTAGATACCAGTTCTGAAAAACCCACTTAATATAATGTGTGTTAAGAGTTTCCTGAAACCGGCTTGTATTCTAATAGCGTTTGGCCAAGAACCGTCAAAGTTTATTACAATAACTAGAAAAGCAAAGTATGCAAAGATGAGCATCGATAAATCGATAGATAGATATTTAGTCGTGTGGCATTAGAACAAGTTTAAAACAGATTCCTAGGCGTATAACAAGCCGTGGAAATGTACAACTATTATACCTGTTACTTAACATGTGAACACTACTATAAAAACTAGACTGACTTAATCATCGGCCATAAATTAGGCTGTCTACATTGTCTGAGCTAAATGGGCTTATCAACACGAGTCTACACTGCCAGATGACATTTTCGCATAAACCTAAAACGCGATAAGTCTAAAACTATGCATATACATACATAAAAAGTAATACAAAATCGTAATTTTTGAAAAGATTTGTAGCTAAAACTAGCAAGTTGTATGAAAGACATATGTAACTGTTGTGGCAAAGGAAGTATCTCGCGATGTTATCGAAAGCGCGATAAAAGTGATAAAGATACAGAAGATGCATATATTTGCCAAATGTCTGACAAATGATGATGACTGACCCATCTATTTTCAGCTCCAGAATTAATATTTGTCTTTATTTTTAGTAAGATTAGCACAAAATTTGCGTGTAACGCTGAAAAATCACGACTTATAATGTCTATTTTTAGCTCGAAATGACAATTTTTCTTTATTAAAATAGAGATCACGACCAGTTAAAGCCAGTCAAGACTAGCTCTTTGAGCAATTAATTAACACCCCCACAAGTAATTAGTGGAGGGCTGCAAGCGAGGGAGGGTCTGTGGGCGGCAGACAGCGTTGCCCCAGTGCACTTGCCTCTAGACTTTACTTAATTGCCACTTGCACTATGGGTTAAGCTTGGTTGCACTTCAAAATGTCGCCCATATGGTTGGTTATGATGATCTTTATACTCGTTGGTCTTGTTTGGCGGGGTCTTAACCCCTGACAGACAGCAAATGTACCGTAGTGGCGCTGTCTAGCGGCACATTTTAATGAATGAATCAATGTACATAAGTACATACATATGAATGTGTACAAAGTATATAATTTAAGACCTCTAGTCAAAGAGCTACTGCTATGGGCGTGATGCTTAGTTCTAGCTGGTGTTGTAGCTTTGTTAGTCGTTCAAGCGAACTGACTTAATGTGAGCTTATGTGAAGATCTGAGATGATTTTAGAAGCAATCAGTATACTATTTCGATCAACTTGATAGAACACTCGATTCTTAATAACTACCAATTTTATGTTCTCATAATTTACATTAACTTTGATTCTCATACGTGGTACTTAAATGGGTTAATTGGGTTGTAAAACACTAAATCCCACAGAGGAAGAAAAAAACTTAAGATGAAAACAACAAATGCCTAAAGCATATGGCAAGCGAAGAGAAGGGACTAAATCGCAGTGTCGAACAGAAAATTTGTCTATTGTAAGCTTGTTAAGGAAGGACCTGTCTGGCTTTGACTTGCAGGAACTGGCTGCAGAGTTCGATATGAACACGGGTGGCAGGAAGCTTGTATTAATCGAGCTAGGTAACGACACCGTACTCCGTAAGATCTTTGGCTCTCTACGCGTTGACAACGACTACCGCATACGATGGAACGACGAACTCTATGACCTCTACGACAACATTGACATAATCAAGCGAATTAAGATCCAGCGGCTCCGCTGGCTAGGTCATGTTGTGCGTATGGATGAAGAAGCTCCTGCGAGAAAGGTCTTCAATGTGTGTGTCGAAGGGAGGCGACAAAAGAAGGGCAGACCACGGCTCCGCTGGAAGTACCAGGTATTGAGAACACTAGCTAGCTTTGATATCACCGATTAGAGAAGGCGCGTGCAAAACAGAGACGCCTGGAGGAGAGATTTACATCAGGCCGTAACCCGAAGAAATCAGCTTACCACTCAAGGTACTCCATTACGTTAATACCACTTTAACAGTTGCGCTAAGACTGACGTCACCATAGGGATCGATGACAGACCTCGCCTTACTGGCATACCCATGAAGATCGAAGCAAATAAACGAGGCATCAAAACGGTTCGATTACAGCCGTATATCAAGCCCTGGTTCATATATATACCATATTTAAGAAAACAACATAATATTCGATGATATGATATGATATATCCGATTATCGCTTGTATAAAATTATCGGTTATGCGCAAAAAAGCGCTGCATTTTCGCTATTTCAAATAAACGAATGCGAATATCGCTTATTTAAAATAATTTGCATATATTCAATTATCGCTTATATGAAGTAATCGCTTAAATGCAAGAACAGCGCTGCATTTACGCCATTGCATACAAGCGATATCTACTATACTAAATCAGACACAAATTTGCTAGTTTTGGATGCGATAATCGTAGCATTTTTCGGATTGAACAAGCTTTTGTCAAACTATAACGAACAAGAAGCAATGCTTATTGCGAATCATTGTGAAATTTTTAATAAGCCGTCGTTTACCACAAAAAAAAAAACGACCAAAAAGCGTGTTGTTTATATAATATCTAAATCAAGCTTTAAATTCCCAAATTGTCATTGTTAAATCTCTCATAAAAAGTGTTTATAACTCTATTTATTATGATTTATTTATAACAGGTTCACTTAAGTTATTCAAAGCCCTTGACTAGCAAAATAGCTTGTTATTAGCCATTTATGTATTTAATATTTGTTTATTTTTTTAACCAAATACATTTAAGTTTTTAGTTTATACACGAATGTACCAAAACCATTGAAATCTCCAACAAAAGTATTTACAATACAAAATCAAAACAAATTCAAATTCTTTTTTTGTCGTTTTTTAAGTATTTCCGTTTTGTTTGTTGTTTTTATGTTTAATTCTTTTATTTTTTGCCAATTTTATTTGCTGTTCTGTTTTTTTTTTTCTAAAACGCCAAAGCTTTGTAGGTTAGCAATGCGAAACCTTGAAATTGCCTGTCAGCTTCGGCTTCAACTTTTTTGTATGGATCCATAAATTTTCGCACACAAAATATATGTTATAGTCTATAGTTAATTTTTGTGTCATGTGCTTAGTTTTCATGTATTTCATTTTTTGTACGATTTTTATATAAAGTACTTTGTTGTTCTGAACTTTAGTCGATTTTATGGCCGAATATTAAAAGTTGTGAAGCTAAATTACTATATATATAAGGCGAACATTAAAAAAAAGTTGCAAAAAAATCAAAACGCCCATAAATCAGCTTAACTTTGTAATTAAGCTTAGTAGAAAGCAAAGCGCTAAATGAAATATTTTTTAAGATATATTGTAACGAAATATAAAAAACGAAAATGAAAACAAGTGGATCGGCAGCAAACGCAACTAACCAACGATAATATACCCTCTAAAACTCAGTACATCTAATTGAGCTCTAAAGATTTTAAACATATTCTGATGCGATTTTGAAAAACTGATTGGAATCGGTCATGCAATGCTTTTTGGGATTTGGATGTAAACAATGTGAATAACTTTAGCTGGAAACTGGAGTGTTATGCACCCAATATGAACAAAGTATTTTAAGTTTCAGAGATCGGCATTAGTCTATATTCGAATTTTGTTGACTCTAGCGTTTTACAAAGAAACTTTTAGTAACAAGCGTAGCTTCTAGACGAGTTCTCTAACGCCGACCTATTATCTAAAGTGCCGCTGGTGCCGGAATGTACAAGAACAGCGAAAAGTTACAACACCATTTAAAATTCCGACAAGGTTTAGAATAAGCAACGATACGCACCGTAGAACAGACTGCATGCTGCAAGTGAGCTGGATAACGTTGGCTTTGCTAAGACCCGTGCCTCATTTCTCATCAAGGTCATTCAACTTATCTTTGGGACAGATCCTACATAAGCGTTGGGGACAGAAATATGTGACCAAATGATGTCTTTTGGTACAAGTTTGTCACATTCTGTTAATAGGTCATACTAAAGAATTTTTACTTGGAACGAATTTAAGTTTCATAAAGAGTTGTTTTGCACGCTCCATTTTAAATAGATTTCACAGCACTTTCTTCTCCTACTAAAACAGATACCCATCAACTTTTACAGTGTATGCATAAAAGTAACTTACACCTTGTGTTTGGCTATAATTAACACGAATTGAGCTCAAAGCAACGTTCAATCATTTTAGGCCATGATAGCACAGACGCATATTAGCCATGTTAATAGTTTTCGACTGCTACCAATTTCGCAGCATTTTTTATTTTTAGCATTTCGCCAGCAACAACAACAACAAAAACGAAGATTAATTTATAATTTTCAAATTATGCGCTAATTAGCTAAGCGAGTGTGTAAAAACAACAAAAATGTGTTTACACACATGGCCAACAGGCAAGTTAAAGCCAAAATACATTTTTACACTAGCGACTACCGTTAGTTGAGCAATGCTGCAGAGTTGCCAAGTCGCCGCTGCTATCTTGGCCCTCTTAACGATTTCGTATGCAACGCTCAACGTTTTCTGGCCAATTTTGCGCCAGTTTTTGGCCAGAGTCAACCTGTTCGTTGTAGTTGTTGGCCAGCTTTCAAGCCAACAATAACAACAACAACAACTTGATTGATTTGAAGTGAGCTGCGCCTCTGAGTGTTGGCCAAAACGAAGACGCGACGCTTTTGCCAATGTATAGACCTTTTTTTTTTTGTTTTTTATGGCTCTTGCCATGATTGCGCTGATTACGTGACGCCGTCAATTGATTTGTGCGCAAAATGCTTTTATACTTATGCATGTGTTTGTTTCGTTGTTTTTTTGGCCTGGTCGACTGTGGCCTGATTGTTAACGCATTTACTTAAGCGAATGTGTTGTATATGAATGAAAAATGCGACCCGAAAAGCATTTCAAAAACCAATTTTGGTAAGTTCGTGCAAGCCAGCAGGCTAACAATGGCTTAACAACTCTATAATTTTTTTTTCTTATCGTGGCTAAAAAAATGTTCATGAAGGTTTTGTTCACTTTTGGTACTCACATGTCTTGACTGATTTGTTTTTTGTTTATGTTTGTTGTAATTTCGTGCTTTGAAAATGTGCATTGAATTTTAATTTCGTGCATTTCAATGAAACCATTTTGATTTTTAACAAGAATTTACGCGTTAGCTATTATACATTTCATTAACACTAAATGGACAGCATGGCCCAAAAAATTTGAAAAAAAAACTACGCCGAAACTTAATGGCATATACGCTATCTTAGCAAATTGACACCTTTTGTGTTCGAATAAACTTTTCAATGTACTATTTTTCACAAAAAATTTGAAATTTTAACTTTGTAGCTATCTCAAAATATCTAAGCGAAAATTCAGTGTGGTACCGATTACTTCGCAATAACGCCACTTTTTCAGGTAAAATCTATACCATTCGAAAAATAAAATGCTTGCGGCTTGCAGAATATAAGTAAACCTATATACGTTGCGTTTTAGTCCAGTAAAAATTGATTTGAGGTAAAAAAAACAACAACAAAATAAATTGTGAATATATTTGTTATATTGCTTCTTCCACATCGAGATATAATACATTGCAACAAATGCCTTTATGTCCTGCGGAAAGCATACCATAAAGCAGCTACTGAGGGAAGCGGAAAGAGCAAGACGTGCCACAAATTGGCTGGATACTCCGGGCTTCAGACAGACCAAAGAAAATATCAAAGTTAGGGAAGAATTTTTTTAAGATTCTGGCAGGTCTGCTTGCTGTACACTGTAAGACGAAGGGACACTTGAACAAGCTGGGTATCACCAGCTCCAGTTCGTGCAGATTCTGTGAGCTTGAGGAGGAATCCTCGCAGCACATACTGGCATTAAAATAACATAACATATGAATACATTTATTAATAATCGCCATAACTTTTACCACTTTTAAATTTATAATCGTCTTAAAAGCAATTTAACATTATTGATATAGCCATCATTAAAGTTCATTGTCATGGCATGGACTTAACAGCTCAGTTCCTTAACACTCTGTCATTAAGTTTGCTATGTTAAACACTTAAATAGCAATTGCACATTTACACTTTGATTCCTTTCCTTTTTCAATTAGACCAACACACACATGGCGTATACTTAACGTCCAGGTATTATGCCTCATTAAAGCCCAATTAAATGGCCATAGCTACTAAATATGTGTATTAACTTATAAGTATAACAGAAAAATGATGAAAAATATCTTATAAGTGAAGCGCATCAAAAGTCTTTAACCTTTGGACAATAACATGGCGCAAGTTACTCGTAGCATAAAAGCGGAAATTGGTGTAAAACTTGTCTTTGAAGGCGATCGCAGCCAGTCAACGCCAACGGCAGCAGCTGCTGCAGCTTTGTTGCTGTTGCATTTGTTGTTGCTGTTGCACTACTATATAGCAAAATGTATCGCATTACAAGACATTGCAGCGCCAAGCGAGAAGTTGCCGCCTTGCACTCATTTCAGGTTCAAGCCATGCCACTTTTGTGGTTGGCAACTTTTCACTTCCGCGGGGCAGCAACTAAAGCTATAGATACAGATACAGATACAGATACAGATACAGATACAGATACAACTAAAGCTTTAGCTTCAACTTTAGCAACATGAATGGAATGACTCAGTTTTAGTAAGTACAAGTATATAAACTTGACTCTTTGAAAATGAGTTCATAACGTTCATTTAACTTTATGAGCAACGGTCTACGGCAGCAACAAAAACTTTCATAATTATAAGCAACTTTTCTATACATACTTTTTGCACTCACTGTGCAAATGTGTGAGAGGAACTCCAACCAATTCACTTCCAACTGGCAGCGCCCCAAGCCACATTGAGGCTTTGTCGATTGCTGCCTTTGATTATTTAATCGAAATGATTATGTTTGTTGCTTTGTGATGCCTGATTATGCAGCCAAACGTTGTTGTTATTGTTGTTTCTGGCCATTAAATGTAATCATGCAAACAAGCCAAACTTCAGCTACAACATCAACAACAACAACTGCACGTCAAGGCAACTTTGCTGCACAATTTGTTGTTTGGTTGTACCACAAATTTTTGTGGCATAATTCATATTTTGTTTACCTCTTATAATGATGTATTTGTATTGTTTTGTTGCAGGAAATATCACAAGACTTGCCCAAGTGAAAATAAGGTAATTAGTTGTACAATTGTTGTCGGAATTGTTGTTGTTATTGTTGTTTTTGCTTACAATTAGACAGTGAACTGAATTACAGTCGTCGACAATAAAAATGACAGTGAAATTTGCACTATAGTTTAGACAAATAAACAATGCAACAAGTGATTAAACAATTTTACTTTTCTTCCTTATATAGGGTAGAGCGGAAAAAAATGACAAGTCATTAAAAGAGAGTTCAGAGCATCAAGAACATTAAGTATACATTAAGCTTGATTACGACGTTGATAGTGATCTATCTGATTCGAGAACATTGAGCGAGAAGTCTAAGTGCTGATAGCTAAGAAAGCGAGTTAAAGCTTAAAATGCAGTAGCTACCGAGGTTTATGGTTCTATAACCTGCCATTCCAAAACGCCTGCCCTCCAAAGGGGCTTACTCCATCAAACGGTGATGCATTTGTCCACCTCGACAGTGTTATCGCCAAAGAAACAGCTTCAGGACCAAAAAGACATAAGACGTCTCTCGAACAACGCACATTACATGACTGTCGAACGAACTCGTTATCGATCGTCGTTAGCTTCAACTTTGACCGATTGTAATCTATGGCTGCTTTATCGGATGTATATAAGCTTCGGTTAACAGTCAAATCGAATCCTTCGCGTACAGATGCCTGCTTCGTCTGCTAGCCAGCCAGAGTTTCTAAATCGAAACTTAATTTGATCGCCAAAAGTGCAGATTTGGGCACAACATTTTCGGAATTGTTTTCAGTTAATCATCAAAGCTAATCTTATATGGATTGAGTAGTTCATCAAACGTTATCGCCAAAGTTGGAGATTTTGACAAAGAGAGACATAACTAAAATGACGATCAGTTCGACTTCGTAGCATCTTTATTAGTGTTTCAAAAAGGGTTAAATCTCCAAAATATGAATTGAGAATATAAGAAAAATATGCTCTAAATCTTCGAAGCTATTCTTTTATGGATTGAGTAGTTCATTAAAAGTTATCGTCAAAGGTGTAGATTGTGGCACAGAGTTTCCTCATCGTTGGAGAATATAGATTGGCAGCTTTATGGGAATTTGGAAAGCATAAGTACAAAGATGATCAGAGAAAACCCGTACAACAAACAATAAGGGCTTGGACTGAAGTGAGAACATGGGAAAAACATGTTCTAAATCTTCAAAGCTATTCTTATTTGCATTGAGTAGTTCATCGAACGTAACTCTGCTCCATCGAATCAAATGTTAAGCTGCTTAAAGTTCACCCCAACCAATTCCGATGCACTTAGTCTTTCTGCAGGTTTTCCTGAAGCAACATGGAACCCAGTTTGAGCGGAAAGTACTCCGTAAAATTTTTGCTTTACGCGTTGGCAACGACTACCTCGTACGATGGAACGACAAACTCTATGAGCTCTACGTCAACATTGACATTAAGGTCCAGCGGCTACGCTGTCGAAAAGAGGCGACGAAAGGGCAGACCCTGCCTTCGATGGAAGAACCAGGTGGTGAGCACACTACCTACGTTTGGTATCACCGATTGGAGAAAACGCGTGCAAAACAGAGTCGACTGGAGTAGAACGTGGGACCCAGACCACGCCGTCCACCGATCCTTTTCTGTGGAGAACCCATTGCCCATTTTACTTGAAAATGCAAGCCAACACCTAAATAGGGCATTCGTACCCCACAAACATGAACGCAAGCCTCAATTTACTTCTTTGCCCTTTCTGGCATCCGTGCTGAGATTAAGTCAAGTGGCTAAATTCTTCTCAAGTATTATACCTTATGAAAAACAGTCTTAAATAGAAAGTACAAGACGACGGGATTGGCCCTTGTTTTGTATTCCACATGTCAAATAATCTGAATATGTTCATATGTATGACATGTGTGTGTTTATAGTATAGGTATAGACTAAAGCCAAAAGTTACCACTTGTTCCCAAATTGCTCGGACCGCTCAAAGAAACAAGTAGTGAAGTTCTGTGCAACAGTTTTCAACCCTTAAAAGGTCTGCCAAGAATACATGCGCTAATCGTTCCCACGCTTGTTTGTAAGCCTAGTTCCACTTGTTTTACAAGGGCTTCCACATGGTGCTTCCTCGGTGTGCTCTCAACAACCGGATATGCAATGCAATGCAAATGGAGATTATCAGAACATATCTTATAACAATATTTTAAATGGAAAATGTTTTCCACTTATCTTAATAGATTAGTGAATTTGGATTTAGGCCTGTTTTGGTTTTCATTTAAGTTCGGATTAACGAAAAAGTTGCGGCTGCAAACAAGGCGAAAGCTTCTACCAGAACATATCGCTCATTTACTAGAAACTGTCTTAACTCAAAAAATGTGAATATGTCATTCCTTTTTCTACTAGTTGGTAGTTGGTAGGCAAACTTTCAACGCGTTTTCGACAAAATCGCATTTTTTTTTAGTTATGACAGTCTTTTAGTAAATATTTCAGCGGAATATTGAAAAAATTTGTGTTAAGCCCAACCCAGTCAGTTTTAGATACACATTTATTTTACAAGCAACATTTCTCATGCATGCTCCAGATACATAATTGTCTGGACACATGTAACTCACAGATACATTTAAGCAAGTGACTCATGTTGTGTTTTTTTTATGATCTCGCTTAATCAAATATTTGATTGCGACATGGCGCAAAACTTAAAGCTACAAGCTGACTCAAAGCGAATAAACAAAAAAAATGTCATAAAGTTGGCAAAACTGTGAAAGAAGACCATCAGATACTATCTTTTGGCCATGTCATGTGACTGCGCTGCACTTTTCAGCAGCTGATTGCAATTTGTTGTTGGCATGTATCTATTAGATACAAATTTAGGTGTTTAACATACGCACATGGCACAACCGAAACCGTTAAAGTTAAACAAAACACGAAACTGGTTAACTGTAAAAGCCGCAGCAGCTTTGTATCTTATAGATGCAGATACATATTACATGCAGCCGGCAGCTGATACGCAATGCAGCCAAGCGGCACGCAGCGTAAACTGAGATACACACACACACACACACACACTGTGTGTAGTTATTGCGTTAAAGTCGAATTTTTAATTAGATTTTTGGTTTTGTTGGCTGGTATTTCTTGTGGCCTTTTGTATCTTCTCTGTGGTCGGTCTTATTAATATTTATCAATTTGTTATTTAACTTGTTTTGATTGCTTTGCATACATTTTATCAGACGTCTGTTTTTATTTTTGTGTCTTCTTCTTCATTTTATTTTTACGTCTGAGGCAATTTTTAATACAAATTTAAGCGCACATTTGCATAACTTGGCGCTGCCACGCCAAAAAAAAAAATAAAAAAATTTTAAAAACACAAATATACTGAAAATATTTCTTAATGCGCTTATTGTTTTTACGGCCCTTTAAGTAATTTTTTGGCAAACAGCTTAAAGAATTTTTTTTGAAAGGCATTTTATTTTTTAAGTATTTTATACGTACAGCTGCATTCAAGGCGTTGCTTTGACCTTATTGTAACATTTAAATGCCTTTATTAATTGATTTTTTATAGCTTTACTATATAAATTTGTAATTTTCTCACACAGTACGTCGTACTTTTGCCTTAACGTAACTATAATTGTTATCTTGACATTGAAAGTTTTTAGTTTTGATGTTGGAACCATGTCAAAGTATTTAAAAGCTAAACAACTGTTTAGAATCAATCGTCTATAGGAAAGTCTTATGGCAATTAAAGCTGAGAAAAGCAATAAATTAAAGCTTTTGTTTTACGAAAATGTAAAACTAACTGCAAAATTATAGCGGCGGCATTTGAAAGCTTGAAATTAAAGTTTGCCCATTGGCTGAAAACCAAATACCAATGAAATTGATGCTACTAAATTTGTGAAATTTAACTATACTTTTATGTACAGTTAGCTGTTTTTAGACCAAGCAGTTGACAGCTGTTGCTATAACATATACATATCAATCTTTGCGATTAAAGTTGGCAAAAAATATTTGCATTATGAAACGTACGCTGGCCAGATAAGTTAACACTGCGATAGAACTAATTAATATTGAATTTTGTTTACCAAAATACCAACAAAACACTTGTCCAAAATGCTATCTACATAGGCTGCAGTAGTGGCACGAGTTCTTGTTTTATCAGGCATGCAGTTTACCGTAATTTGGGCGTGTTCAAATACAGCTAAAACAGCTATAGACAAGCCTCAACTAGTGCACGTTAAGCTATAAGTTTTGCAGCTGTAAATGTTAAGAAGTATCTTTGAGATACTTTTATCACACAAAAGTATATAGCTTAAATAAGCGATAAATTGCGCATAACAAAAGCAACTGGAAATGGTTCTGTGGCAGGAAGCTCTATTAACTATTAAGAGCCTATTTCAGCGTTTAAACTAAGTGCAACAATTTGATTTAAAGTATCGACTGTAGCAAATTGGCCAAGGCTAGAATGCAATCGATATTCATGCATACTTTATATGAATACACTTCGTAAAGAACTTGCTTTCAACAGTAGACTGACACAATACACTTCAAACAGCTTTTTTGTTAATTAATTTATTTGGATTTTTTTACTTTAAACAGACTAACAATTCACTTTTGACCAAATTTTTCAAGCGTAGCAAAAACATTCACAACAAACAAATCAAAAAAAGTTAAAGCAAAACCAAGTTATCTCTATAAGCTTTAAAAATGGCTAACAAATAAACTGAATAACAAGTTTTCCTAAGTTAACTTCCACGTTCTTCCAAAGTTTGACTTTGTTGGTAGATATTTTTTTGTGCAAAAAAAAAACAATTTACTTTTAAACTCGACCGATCGAGTATAGTCCCATCCATCTAGCTAGATTCAGTGTAGAATGAAGAAGAATAACAGATCCTTGAACTGTCTTCGTACATGGATTTTCTAAGAGTTATCATTGACCAAAACTTTTGCTCAACTATTCTTATCCATTAACAATGCATCATTTTACATGTTTTCCAAAAAGCAAATCTGATTCATAATTCTAAGATTTCATAACAAGTTTCGCTTGGTTTACTAAGTTTCAGATGAATACCAAAACGCAGACACCATGCACAAATCAGTCAATTGGCGTTTTCGACACACCAGAACACATTTCTCTTTGACATTGTTTTATGATGAAATGAGGCAGCAATGATGAAATGACAGCCGAACGCAGCAGCATGAAACAACAATTTTTGGAATCCATTATACTTTTCATCTTAAAGAGAAGTCCAAGATGCCAAACTCGATTAAATATTAGTAGAACATTAATGCAAGTGTCATTGCGTTTCGCATCAAAAGCTACTACAATCTATCCATCTATTATAGGCTATGGAAAAATTTGTTCACTCTTTTTCACCAACAATATGGCGACAAATATGGGTTAAACTTATAACGTTGTGTAGGAAATTTTCATAAGTTGTGCGATGCATAAGTTTTATACATATATTTTGCCAAATAGTAAAAAATAAAATCCCTGAATTTTATATGGAGATTTCTTGCCATATATTGGTTACTGTTCACGAACGTAACCGACAAGTGTTCTGTCCGTGCGGGCTATGAAAGAACAAGACTGTTTTATATGTTTTTGTGACTCACAGCTCAGTGGGAGAGAGAGGAATCAGAAATGCTAAATGATTTTGAAATGGATATTATGATATGGATTTTCATTTGCAGTCGGTATTGTCGGCTAAGATTTCCTGAAACTAACGAAAATATTGAACGTACTAACGATAGTTGTACGAGCTTTACTGTCAAGTCCAAGCTCCTTCTTTATTCTAAAGTTGGTATTACGGTCTCCCAGCACACAAGAGAAAAATTCTTAAATAAGGCAAAAATATGAGGCTTGCTGAACAAACTGATGGTTAGGAAGACGATTTGGTATCTACCATATCATTAACTTGCCGAGTAACCAAAAGTCCATTCCAAACTTTACACAGTCAAAACCGTAGAGAAAATCCTGGTCGGCTCCACAAAACCGGGCATGGTCAAAAATTAGCCCAAGTATTAGTTAATGAAGTTTAACCGAAAAATGAAGTAAAAAGCGCAAATACACTTATAAAACAAGAAGCCTACTTATGGGCACTAGAACTACAACAGTTGCTTGCTGTTTCACTAAGCTATATAAACCTCAAAGTAGTGTATCCTTTCCACTAAACAAAAAAATGCCATATTTTATATAAGCTTAAGCCTTACGGCACTTTGCAAGATCATATCATAAACTCTTTCAACTTCAATTTGCTTTGACTTAATCATGTCAGTTGGCAACAACCTTGTACTGCTTGATGTTTATACACATTGATTGTTGCTGTTGTTGTTGTTGTTATAACTGTAGTTTTTGTTGTTGCTGCTGGCCATTGCTTTACAAGCCAAAACGACACATAAACCATAATTAAAAAATTGGAAAATATTTAACCCCCCCCCCCACCAAAAGTGAGTAAAATATAAAAATCAAAACCAGAATTGCGCGCGCTGCGCATGCGCAATGCGCACCTGTTTATTTTGCTTTTTGGATTCAATACGTTTTGCCACATCTCTATGTTGTTGCTGTTGTTGTTGTTGGCTGACTATCTGGCTAACTGACTTGGCTGGTTGCCTGTTTTGCGTTTTATGAAACAATTACGACGCACAGACAACAAGCAGCTATCCGCTAGCCAGCTTTAGCCACTTGGCCAACAACAAGTTGGCCAGGGAGCTGCTCGTCGTCATTGAGCCAACAACGCGCAACGAATTGAACTGAACGACAAGCGCCGAAGCCAGCGACCAGCGCAAGGTAAGTAGTTTTGCTCGCTTGCAGCTCGATTTCTTGCTCAGATACAATAACAACAACAACAACAACCACAACGGAAAACCGGGCAGAGATTGCAACGTTTGTGGCATGCCAATTGGGCTGGCCAATGGGGCGGCGGCCGGTTTATCCAAGACGTAGACTTCGACGTCGACGTCGACGTCGGCGTTGCACTAACTGCGAGTATATAGAGCGGGGCATATTGAATGATTTGAACACTCTAAGCTTGCGCATGCTGCTGTTGTTGTTGTTGTATGCAACTTGCAGCGCCTTTTGTAGCATTTGCCGTAAAATTGATACAACAACGCTGCAAACCTGTAGAATTTACAACAACAGCTACATAGTAGCACTGGCTGGCTTAATACTCTTTTTTGCATCTTGTTGCTGTTGTTGTTGTTTTGGTTGTGTTGAAGCTGTTGGTTTAAAACCGCACAACTCGCAACGTAGCTGATTGGCTCTGGATTTTGCTGTGGTCTCTTCTGCTCTGCCCCGCATCCGAGTTGTTCGGTTTTTGAACGTGTTTTTTATATAACTTTTTATGTGCATAGTTTTGTTGTTGTTTTTTTTTTGTTTGTTACTTGTGTTGTTGCTGTTGTTTTCAGCACTGTTTATACATACTCTCTTTAAGGGTGTCTTAATTTGGACTAACTAAAGTTTACTTGAATTATAGATTAGCCCATTAAGCGCCAAGACGCTTTAAAACCTTGGTCAGCAAAGTGAGCAGAGCAATCAGAGATTTTCAATCTGTTTTTAATTGAAAAAAGGAGAAGAAACCAAGAAAGCAAGTCCATTCTCTTGTTTTTCGACTTCCCTAAAACTGTTTTGTGACATACTACACATACATGCTAATCGTTTATGTTCATCCATCACACATATTTATTTTTGCGGAGAAATATTTAAAGGGTTTTCATTTTTCATTACTTTCAGTGTTTGATGAAAATAAAGTTTACAAGTTCGAAAACTGACTGATACGAACTCTATGCTCACAATTTTAGTCTTCAACGGCAAAAATTCGATGTTTCAAAACAATTTGAAGTAGAAGCTGATTTTTTCTTAAATTGAAGCCTTTGTAGATACCAATTTTGAATCGAATCTTAGTAATCTAAGCGCAGAATTTTTCAGTGGTTCGGTTTAGCTTTCGACAATTCTCGCAGCAATACTTCAAAATGAAAAACTTCGTGATATCGTTGGACGTGATCTCTTATCTCTCCATAGAAGCAGAGTATTTCATAGTCATGCTGGCAACCTTTTCGCGTTGCAACTTGTTTCTGTTTGTTGTTGTTGGCCAGCTAGTTGGCTGCTATGTTAATAATGTTTCTGTTGTTGTTGTGACTGTTTGTTCAGTTTGCATTTTTGGTGGGAATGCTATTCTGCAGTTGTTGTTATGTTTTGGCTTTTGGTTGAATTTGCATGCCAACAAGTTTTTTTTTTAAAGTTATTTATTTGTGTTTTTTTGCATTTGAAGTTTTGTCTATACATTGTTTAATTGTGAGTCATTGCGGCATATATTGCAGAAATAAAGGAATGTCGAAGTATTTATGTACATATGCTCTATTTTAGATTGCTACATAATAAGCATTAAACGAGATAATTTAAATATTTCCAATTAGACAGCAAAAACTGAAAAACAAAGGGATTCCCCGACAGGCACAATTGATAGCCATTAAAGAAAAAGAAAAAAAACAGCATTTAATTGCTTAAAAATTCAAATGATTTTTAAAGAAACCACAAAAAAATGTTTTAATTTGTGTATTGACCTGCAATTATAGTCACTAAAGTCCCAAAAATGTGAAAACACTTGAAAAGATCAAAGTCGCAGAGAATTTTGAAATTTCTCGAAAAAAGCGTAAAGTTGGACTTTGACAGTTGCCAAAATTAAGTGCAATTTCATGGCTAAGGTTTCTATGCGATTCTGTAACTCATCGCCAGATGGCGCTGCAGCACATTAACGTTAAAGGAGCTAAGGAGTGTTTGCCATGGAAATTGGAACCCAGATAGGGGCATCATAGGAGATCACAAATCGTCACAAATTGATGACCCACTCCCCTTCGTGGTGACATTCCCATTCCATTGAAACTCTCAACTATATGGTGCTGCAGTATATAACCTTCAGTGTAATGTCAGCCGCTTTTCGCTATTAAGGAAGATTTCGAGCTACATAATCATAAATTATGATAGGCGAATAATATGCATGCCGCAAATATACGTTACATTTCAAAGATTCGCAAAAAAAAAAAGGAGGACCCAAATACCAAAAGCTTTCCCTCGTAGCATATAAACCAATAATTACAATTATTTTTAATTACTTAATCACTATAATCCCTAAAAATTTCTATTATGTAAAGCCTATTAGTCCATATTGAGTTCCGCAAATTACTGCAAGCAATGTGCCGATTAACTCAGCTTCAGCTAGCTTATAAAAAAAAATACTTTTTATAATGTTTAATGATGCACAAAATCAGCTTAAACAAGAAAAGCAAAAAATAAAAATAAATCAACTTCGGGTTACAAAACATGCACAAATTTGTATGTAGTTTGTGAGTTTCAATTTTGGCGTATGCAACAAGCAAATTGTTTTTGACTTGATTTATATGCCAATTTTGGCAAACAATTCAGTGAAAGTTGGGGTAGCGTACGGGTATGGCTTTGGGTTCATAAGTTTTATTGAGTTTGTTACCAATTTACTTGATTTTTTTTATATTTTTATAGTATGTAGTGTGTGTGTCAATGAACTGACAGCTATGCGCTTACATATGTGCCTACTTACAGGCATATAAGTAAGCAGTTGAAGGTGGGTTGGTTTTATTGAGTGTAATTGATCGAATTTGATTGAAGGTAAGGATTGTGAGGCTTATAATTGCTTAGCCATGTGTTAGCAATAAATATATTAAGCCAGAGGCCTATCGCTAGGCCATAAAATTGTATGGCAACCACTTTCACATTCAGCTAAGCCCTAAGACTTTACACAAATTCCAATCAATTTCAAGTTGAACTAATTTTAGTCGATGAACAAACAGCACCACAATCAAGTACCTAGTCATATCAGTAACGTAGCTAGTTAAAAGTTAAACTCCGGCAACCCCAGTACTCCTCAGAGGAGAAGGCTGGTATTTTTCGTTCTCTACTTTAACTTCTTATGCATATCCCCATATCATTCAATTCTTCTTCCCGCCTTTGTTTTTTTTTTGTCCTAAACCACCATGCCTTTCGATATTTTTTCTTATGGACATGTTAGCCACGACGCTGCTTTACGCCGAAAATCGTGCTCATTCTCGTGATTTCTCGTAAATATCCGTGTAGAAGAAGTCTAGAAATGATATGAAAACCGTCAAATGGAGGAAATCTTCTGTACCTTAAAACTTCAGGATGCCCACTATTCGAATGTTTTTGTATATTTTAGAAAGCGAATGTCTCTTATCGATATTTTTCGTATGGAACAGCACGAGTTTAGTTGTCATTTAAAAAGAATTGGTAAATAGGCAGAGCTATCTACACAATGGATTACTTTGCTAACAGGTGTAAGTGAAGAAAAGCAATGCCGGGATACTTTTGAAGAAGTGCATATGTACGTGTAAAGAAGTATGCGTATATAAAGGACTCTTGTGCATGTCAAAAATGGGAAAAACCGACATTCTCTCATTGTTTTTGGAATCCCACTGTATCACTGTGTTCCACTTTATGTTACGTAGATTATACATTATTAAGAAATTCCTTGTCAATTGGTATTGAGACATCTTAAACTAAGATACGCCATAGGACGTATAGAAAGATATTGACCTAATACGACTGATAATTACAAATTTACAGGGTATTCGCCTATTTGCGCCACTGTAGAACACTTAAAACCAAGATGTCAGATAAACAGTTACTCACCTAAAGATGCCGTTAAATAAACAACTGCAATGTAGTAGAAGAAGAAGCAGGCGATAAGCGATAAGCCCCAAAAAAGCCAGCACGAAATACAAACAAGTAATCGATGTTGTTGTTGTTGTTGTTGTTCTGTCGTTACAATTTTAATTAGTGTTTAGTGTTTTTCCTAAGAAAACCGTCATTGATTTATACACTGATAATGCCGTTAAGTTGGTCAACACTTTTCATTTCTTCACTAAATAACAAGCAAAGCGAAAACAACACAATAATATAACTTGTCGAAGTTTTTGTTGCAATTTGACAACAATTTTATTATTGGTTAGTCATTTTATTTATTGTATTGGAATTTGGTGGAATTTTTATATGTTTTTATTAGAGATGTATTTACTTCTTTTAGGCACAAAGTAAGAAAAAGCTAAATCAAAAAAAAAGCAAACAAAACGCAAACTAAGTATTTTTCTCTGTCGCTCCAATGCACGTTTTTTGATTGTTGTTCCTTTTAGCCGCGCTATTCGTTTAACCGGTTTATGGGTTATGTTTATTTTTTTATGCTGTTGCTGTTGCTGTTTCTTTTACACAAACATCACGCAGGCGCAACGGTTTTGTTGCAAAGAGGCAACAAAATGTTGCAAGGGGCACAGCAAAATATAAAAACAAAATAAGCAAACGGACATAAACAGTTGACTGTTTATACACAATAACTTGACTTTTTAGATTTTTTGTCACTTCCTACTTGTCATGCCCTTATTTTCGCGTTCAGGAATGCACTCAAACAGGTGTGTTTTCGTTTGTATGTATGCGTTTTCGTTGTTGTTTATGTGTATGTTGTTGTTGTTGTTGTTGCTATGACGCCGTGATTTGTTTACTTGCACTTATTTTATTGATTACTTTTTAATTTATAAAGCACTGTTTTCATTTAAAACAAGGGTATAATTAGTTAACACGCGCTGTTAGTTATTTTGAATGAAACACCTGTCGCTTGCCGTTAAATAGACGCGCACACAGCAACCACTCGATCTGAATATTCCCAAACGTATGAATGTGCTCAAATTCAAACACAAATTATTACCTAGCAGCTTGAGTTGTGCTCAATTACACTAATGCGCCTTTTTTTTGATACTCTTCGCACTTATGGCAAAGCAATGGCACTTAATACGCCACTATTTATCTCTTTCTATTTTTGAGTGGTTTGTGTACAGCACATCGATAATTTTGTGAGCCTATCGATAGTTGTTTTGTGAATTAATCGCAG
The DNA here is from genome assembly GCA_035041775.1 of Chymomyza caudatula. Classification (NCBI taxonomy): domain Eukaryota; kingdom Metazoa; phylum Arthropoda; class Insecta; order Diptera; family Drosophilidae; genus Chymomyza; species Chymomyza caudatula. Next base: position 883,034 of record JAWNKW010000141.1, on the reverse strand, counting down.
TTTGCATTCAGTAGGTCTCGTATAGCTAAAAAATTTCCATCAAATTTTAATATTTTAAAAATAAATTTTTAAAAACAATCGAATAAGCATCTCACATATTGTAAATTTTGCTTTAGAAAAACTGCATTACAAGGGCAGTGTTTAAAACTTTAACCGCCAACTATTTCTAGTATTTCTAGTTTATATTTAGCGCAAATTTTTGATTTAACTGCAGCAAAAAGCTAATTGATATATTACGCTACTTGGCATTATTCTCATTCTACATCTTTCGTTGTTGGCGCGTGCATTAAAACCGGCACTTCGCAAGTTATGTATTTTGATTAAAAAAGTTTGAAACAAATAAGCGCATTAATTGCATAAGCATAAATTAATTAAGTAGTGTTTTAATATTATAAACACACAATATGGATGATATAATGGACTTTTTTGACTTTTCAAAGGAGTGTAAGCGTAAAGTCGCACCGCGTGGAGTTATAACGGGTAACAAATATGCGCTTGTTACGGAGACGCATGATGCCAAACCCGTAAAACGCGAATTTATGGGTACAGATTATGTTCATGAAATTGTGGAAAATGAAAAGCGGCTAATTAATACGGTTAGTAAACAAAAATACACATAGAAAGTCTGCACATTAATTGTGTATATATTTTTGTAATTTGAGCAAGGCTTTGTGCATATACACATTATATATGTATGTACTTTTTTTTTTACAGCTTGGCGACAAAAATGCTTACGAAAGCAAAACAAGCGAAAACCACTTGGACTCCATGGATTCGATGGACATTGATGACGATTCGCCGGTTATACGCAATGAGACAGGGTATTATGAAAAATATCCATTTGATTTAAAACGCAATAAGGAATTGCCAATATATGCGCATCGCGAGAAGATTTTGAACGCCATCAATAATAATCCTGTGGTAATAATTAAGGGAGATACAGGTTGCGGCAAAACTACACAGGTAAGTCTGATTTATTCAGGATAAATAATGTATAGTCACGTATACGTACATATACGTACGTGTTTAGGCACATATATATGTACATATCCTGCACTATCGGGGATTGACGACTCGTAGGCCTACTTCCATTAATAAAAGTTCGTTGGTAAACAAATGTCACTTACATAGGTGACTCTATTGTGACTGTTAATAGCCGCTTCCAGGTGCGCCCTTATCATAATGGGAGACCTTCAGACAATAGACAGGCCAGTGGATTAGCTGAGGGCAAACCCATTAAAAGACTAAATCGAAAACATTTTGGAGCTTTGTTGTGACCGGCTAGACGAAGACTACCTAAGCCTAGGACTGCAAGTAGATTAGGGACTTAAGGATATATGTATATTTTGAGACTGGTTCTTGAAATACCTGAAGTTCTTAGTTAACATTTTATTAAAAACTATTTCCCACAGCGGCTTATTCGCAGCATTCTCACGCAATTATGCAGCATCTTTTGATAATATTTTAGTATGAATATCGGACAGACTGACATAGTCCAGTCGCTACCAGTGTCAGCTGCCGCCTGGTACATTCTTACATTACGTACATTCTTTATATGTGAATAATACCCTTTTGAAATATGCGTACAGCGTATAAAAATCGCTTCTGCGTCTATCTTAACATGCGTAACACATATGCGTCTTTCCATTTAAAAATTTGTAAATATTTTTTTAGGAAACTCCGAACGTCTATCACTTTGTGAATTGCTATTTGTAAGATTTCTGGCTAGAAATGGAAAATTTGGCACAAATTTCTTTTGTAATAATAACACAATGCTAGTGGGTGTAAAGTGCACTAAGATTATTTTAAGTTCATAGCTGCGCTGCCCCTTCTATTTTCCAAATAAACCTTATGTCAGGCATAGATTGTAAGATTGTAAAGAATTTTTTTCGTTAACATTACAATCGAACTTCCGAAACCAACTCTCATTCCTACTTCCCATTCTTGTGACCGAATTTATAGCTGCTTAACTATCCGATGGACATGATTTTTTCCCGGTTTTGTGAATTAATTCCCGTCAATGCCATCAGCATTCCCTCAATCGAGAGTCTTTAATAATTCGTCAACAAGTTAGCATATTAAGGAGAGTGTAACTTTTTTTTTCTACGGATACGAATTAGGAAGCCATCCCGCTTCCGCAGTGGCTAGACTTATTTTTAGCGTTAGCGGATAACGTCATATTTGCACACCATTTTGGCGTTTTCAGCTAAATTTGTTCCTTTTTTCCACCAAGAATTATGATTATTCAGAACTAAAGATGTACAATTTTAATTTGTTAACTAATGCTTAATTTTGTATATAACGACGTTAGGTTCCGCAATATATTTTGGACGAAGCCTGTAAACGTCAGGAATACTGCAACATTGTTGTGACCCAGCCACGTCGCATTGCAGCGATTACCATATCGAATCGTGTTTGTGAGGAACGCAATTGGGAGCCAGGCACGGTATGTGCCTACGAGGTGGGCTTGCATCATCAAAGTCATAGGGACGACACACGTCTGCTCTATTGCACAACAGGCATACTTCTAAATCAAATAATAAACAACAAAACCTTGACCCATTATACACATATTATCCTCGACGAAGTGCATGAGCGTAATGCAGACATGGATTTTTTGTTAATTGTTGTACGTCGATTTTTAGCGTTGAATTCACGTCATGTCAAGATCATATTGATGTCAGCCACTATTGATGAGCGAGAATTCGCAAATTATTTTGCTACTAAACACATGCCGCCTGTTATAAGTGCAAGTCACGGGCGTAGATTTCCGTTAGTAAAGTTCTATAGAGATCAATTGAAAAGCATACGGGTTAGGGATGTCCCGCGGCAAGATGAGCCGGGCATTTCTGGAGATTGTTATGCTGCTGCCATTAAGATTTTGTTTGTAATTGATAATATGGAACGCATAGCGACGGAACAAGAAGAAACTTCCTACGAAGATGGGTTGCGTACTGGTGCTGTCTTGATGTTTTTACCGGGCGTCTGTGAAATTGATACCATGGAGGATAAAATCTCTGATGTTGCGAAAGCAAAGTAAGTAGCATTAATTTCTTGATATAAAAAAGTGACGCCACAACTTAGGTCAGGCTTTAAAATCCCTTGTCCAACTTGATTGAAATGCTCTACTAAATTCTCAAATTCTCTTTTGTAGTGACAACACGCGCCTTCACGTTGTGCGCATCCACTCTCTCTTGTCTCCCGACGCTCAACAGCGCGTATTTCATCCGCCGCCAGCAGGATACCGCAAAGTCATACTGGCCACCAATATTGCCGAGAGCTCTATAACTGTGCCGGATATAACCTATGTCATTGATTTTTGCCTTACCAAAGTGCTGGTAACCGATTCGTGCTCGAATTTCCAAACTTTGCAGCTGGTCTGGGCCTCTAAAGCCAATTGCCGTCAACGTGCTGGTCGTGTGGGTCGTCTACGTAGCGGTCGTGTTTATCGTATGGTCACCAAGAGATTCTACCAGCAACATATGAGTGAATTTGGCGTACCTGAATTGTTGCTTAAGCCTTTGCATGAGGCGGTGCTACGTACCAAATTACTGGACTTGGATTCGCCCATGAAAATTTTGGCTTTGGCTATGTCACCGCCGAATCTCTCAGATATAAAGAATTCTGTTCTTTTGCTTAAGGAAGTTGGAGCGCTATACACTACTGTTGATGGCGTCTACGATGAGTGGGACGGGGATCTCACTTACTGGGGACAAGTGATGGCCAAAATGCCTATAGATGTGCATCTCAGCCGCTTGCTCTTATTGGGTTATATGTTTAATTGCCTCGAAGAAACACAGATCATTGGTAGTATATTCTTTTTTATATTTATTTTTTTCACTTATTTGTTCTTTCTGTTTAGCTGCCGGTTTAACTGTGCGTTCGCTCTATACAAGGACGAGCAGCTATCGCTCCTATAGGTCTATTTGGATGCATCAAGTATGGGCTGATGGCTCTGGCTCTGATTTATTTGCCATATTACGTATCTATCGTGTAAGTTATAGCTTTGCAATATTAACTGTTTTTGCAATAATAAACTATGCAATTGGTTTTCAGACTTACCGCTCCATTTGCTTACAACAATCTGTAAAGAACTCGACGGAGCAATGGGCACGTCGTTTTCTGATTAATTTACGCTCCCTAAAGGAAATGCATTTGATGGTTGAGGAGTTGAAAAAACGTTGCACACAAAATAATTTAATACCATTTTCGATTCGTGAACATGGTTGGAAAGACCATGAGCTATGCACCATACTCAAAATTGTCATTTCGGGCGCCTTTTATCCCAACTATTTCATGTACGAGAACCATAATTGCATAACTAGAGAGCGTAATGTCTACCAGGCCATATCGGGTTTAGATCCTCGACGCACTGTTTACTTTACTAACTACTTGCCACGTTATATGGGCGAACTGTATTCGCGACGCATTAAGAATCTTTTCGAAGTAGCCGGAATACCGCCTGAAAAAATTGATGTTACCTTCCACCAAGGCACGGAAAAGGTCTTCGTTACCTTTAAGCCAGATGAAGATGAACATGAAGTAGATTCCTCGGATAAGGTTAACGTTTTTGGGAGTATGCTGCCCGAGGTACAGAAAGCTATTTGCATGCGCCAGGAGCGTAATTGCCATACACTTTATGTCATGGAGTAAGTAGCTTTTGTATTTTTATATCGACTCAACCCAAAGATCCCATCTTATGCTTATAGTCACTTGAATGCCCTGAACTATGTACGAGAAAATGGAATTGGAGATGTTATTGATGGACTTTGGCTGCCACCTAGCAAGTCGATTGACATTAAGTTCTATACCTTGCCATCGGTTTTTGATAAAACTATTAAGGGCTACATAACCCACGTAAGTGAAGTGAGCGTCGAAAAATTCGCCAAACGTCTCTTACCGTTTTCATTTCATCTATACCATAGGCTTGCAACTGTAGCAAGTTTTACTTCCAACCTCAAGATGTGGCCGAATGCATAGACCACATGACGGAAGTTTTCAATGTACCAAGTCAGCTCAAGCGCCGTGTAAGTAGTGCTGCAACCATAACCAAAGGATTGCAGCTATTGGCCATGCGTATGAGCAAGTTTCAACGCGCTTGCGTGCTTAGTGTGGAAAATGACAAGGGAATGCCCATGTTCCGTGTGCGTTTTATTGATTACGGAGATATTGCAACGCTGCCAGCGGAGCAGCTGCGTTTAATGATGCCACCATTGCTGGCCGAGTATGAGAATCTACCACCGCGTATGTTTGAATGCCGCCTGGCAATGGTGCAGCCCACAATTCTTGACAGTTCTTCGAATCGCTGGACCGATGATGCCAACGAAATGCTAAAGTCACTGTCCGGCTGTGGACGCATTGAATTAGAGATCTATTCGCTGGTTAATAATTTAGCTGCTGTTATAATACACACTCGCGGTGGCCCGTTAAATGACATGCTGGTGGAGCGCAATATGGCGCAACGCGTTGATGAGGACTTTATGTCGCGACAGGATCATGACTTTCGTTTGCGCAAGCAGCATAGCGAAAAGTTTTTGCCAAAAACAGAGCGACTTGCTCTAAACGAGGAATACTTACGCTTTGCGCAGCAGCCTACAGATCCAAATATAGAACCGCCGCCACTGCCTATGTGCACCACTGTTACACGCCTAAAGGGCCCTTTTAGCACTTTGGAGACCAACATGTATTCAATAATGCGCGTTGGCGCCTGGAAGACGGCCTACATAGATAGGGATTCTGTGAATAACGTGCTGCTTGACAATGGTCCGACCTATCATTCAAATCAAATGTTGGTAAGCGCTTCCATAGCTGAAGGCGCTAATAATCGTGGAATAACTGCACGTGGCACTACCTTAATGCCTAAAATACATGGCTTTGGTTCTCTAATGGTGCTGCTTTTCTGTCCCACTGTGCAAATTAAATGCAACAAGGAGCGCACCAAGTTTGTCAGTCTGCTAGCGGGTCTAGGCTGCGATCCCGATACCAAAAAGCCATACTATGAAGAACATGATGTGGCGCTCAATTTGGATGTCGATATTAACAAAGACGACATACGTCTGGTGAGCAGCTAAGCCGGCGGTATCCGTTGGAATAAATGTTTCATAATAAGCTTACATTCTTTTAGGTCAACCAAATACGCTACAATATCGATACCATGTTTACTAATATCATAGAGAAAAATTTGCCTGTCGCCAGCTACGCAGATTGTGTGTGGATTTTCAAGCAAACGCGTTCCTTGCTCAGACGGTAAGTGCATACTAAAGTTGCGCAAATCTCAGAGTTCAACAATTTGATCTTCTTTTGCAGCTTATTGACCAAAGATCGTTGCTTTCGTGAGCAATGCCTATCCAATACCCAGTTTGATTGGGAAGATTTGAGTGACATTGAAGAAGTTGCGGAGCCTTATGGCTCTCGCAGAATGTTTCCCTTGCACAGCACTCAGGAATTGAAAAATGAAAATATGTCCACATTGATGATTTTGACTGCCAACAACAAGGAACTTTACGCTATGCGTTATTTGTAAGTACAAAAGTTTTAATTAAGCTTAATTAAATATTGCAACATTCTTCTTTTTTAGTGGCGGCACCATGCAGCCCACGCGTTGTAAATTATGCAATCACGATTTGGAAAATGTGGCCGAACTGCGTATACATTTGCTTACTCAATTACATCTGGATCGCGAGAAGCAAATCGGCTGGCGTCCGGTTGACAATGCTTAAGCAAATAATTTTTACATTTTGGACAAAAAGTTTGTATTTCGTTGAACGAACTTTGAAAACTTAGTTTGTAAGGTGATAAGAAATCAGAAAATAACAGTTAACATGTTGAAGAATTCACTGTTTTGTTTTACATAAGTTAATCCAAACATTATTTTGTAAGCGTTATGTGTATATGAAACACAATTTTAGTTATTGTTCAAAAACTTTGAAGAAATTCAACTTCAAATACACTATTTAAGTTTAACTTACATTCAAGACTTATGATATAGTTTTGCTTTATTGTTTACTGCTCATTTCGTCTCCAATCAGTAAATTTGAATTGATTCGAAATTTGTTTATGAAACACTTGAAGTTATGCATACCTTTTTCCAATTTCGATTACGATTTGTCAAAAAAAACTGTACTGTTCAGACTACAAACATTATATAAGAATAATTTTAACGACTAACTGCATTGTTAATGCGCCAAGTTGAAATATTTAATTATATAAAAAAAAAAACACAATTATTACAAGTGTGTATTTGACTCAAAAATAAAATAAGAAATAGGCACTATAGAAATTCTCTTTAAACAAATTATGGAACTCATTTAATTCTGTTATTAAATTATAATTATATATTAAACTACTTAAAAGTATTACGTCATATTTTCAAATGCAATGCCAAATTTCTATGGAAGTTCTGTTCAATATCGATTTAATTTCACAACTTTCATAAAGGGCATTAAAGTTGGCTTACAAATTTTTACATAGCACATTTGATAAAAAGCTTAAAATGAAAGAAAGAAAGATCATTTTATAAAAAACCCAGTTATGTATTGAATTCTTTTCAAATAAATTATGTAATTAATTTTTGCAAATCAAATAAGATTGTATTTCGCTAAAAAAAAATTTTAATTTTGTAATCAAAACTCAGTATTTACATTTAATTTTTGATAAAAAACTTAAAATGAAAGAAAGAAAGACCATTTTATAAAAAACCCAGTTATGTATTGAATTCTTTTCAAATAAATTATGTAATTAATTTTTGAAAATCAAATAAGATTGTATTTCGCTAAACAAATTTGTAATTTTGTAATCAAAACTCAGTATGAACATTTAATTTTTGATAAAAAACTTAAAATGAAAGAAAGAAATATCATTTTATAAATAATCTTGTTATGTATTAAATTCTTTTTAAATAAATTATATAATTCATTTTTGCAAATCAAATAAGATTATATTTCACTAAAAAAAATTGTAGTTTTGTAATCAAAACTCAGTACGAACATTTAATTTTTGATAAAAAACTTAAAATGAAAGAAAGAAAGATCATTTTATAAAAAATCCAGTTATGTATTGAATTCTTTTCAATTTAATAAAATTATATAATTCATTTTTGCAAATCAAATAAGATTGTATTTCGCTAAACAAATTTGTAATTTTGTAATCAAAACTCAGTATGAACATTTAAATTTTGATAAAAAACTTAAAATGAAAGAAAGAAAGATCATTTTATAAAAAATCCAGTTATGTATTAAATTCTTTTTAAATAAATTATATAATTCATTTTTGCAAATCAAATAGATTGTATTTGCTAAAATAATTTGTATTTTTGGAATCAAAACTCAGTATGAACATTTAATCCTGTCGAAAAACATTACGTAATTCAATTTGGAAAAATAGCTTTTATTCCAGTTTTCATATGATACACAAAATTTCTCAATGAAGCTTATATATTGAACTCTGTTGAAATAAGTTATAAAACTAAGTTCTTCCAAACAAATGGAGTTGTATTCCACTAATAAAAATATTACATTAAATATTATCCAAGCTTGTTACAATACAAATTATGAACTAAATTTAATGGCCCTAGTAAGAAGTTACAGTAACTTATAATGAAAAAAATATTCAATATCAAAAAAGCTAAATGAAATGAGTTAAATTATTTCAAAAAATGCGTCTCGAATTTGAAACATGAATTATGACATACTTTATTTATAAGAAATAATTACTATTTCTTTTGACTCAATAAACTTACGATTGGCGTACTCACGAAAGTTTACTGTCCCCTTTTCGATGCGGATGTGTAACCCGAAACAAGAGGCAAATATCGCAGTAGAATATTTATCATTTCCATAAGATGTATTAACTGAACGATTTGGAATTTGTGGATGTAAACTGTTAAGATAATGTCCGAGTTACACACAAAGCAAAGCGCTCGAAAAAGGCTTGTATGAGATTATTATTCGAATAAACTTCAGAACTCTTCTTTTGCTATCCAGAAATCTGAACAAGACACATTTGGTATTTGTGGTTGTAAATTTTGAGATTTGCAGAACGCTTTCTCTGAAAAACAAGTAGATTACGAGTAAGATTATTGAGAAATCTTTAACTATAATTACTACAATACGAATTTTAATTTGCGACCTGATCTTCAGCTTTTTCCCCGGCTCAAGGTCCATCAAAGAAGTTAAAACTTCAGAGTTTTTTAGTCCCTGAAGACGGAATCCGCAGTGGGTCGAAAATATTGGAAATAAATAACATCAAACATTATAAACCTATAATTAGTATGCTGAATAGAAACTCGACTGATTTATGTATTACCAAAAATCATCAAATGTCGATACAATATTTTATTATGAAATTTGTACAATGGGCGAGTGAAATAGAAGCCTTACTTAAGTTATCACATTGCTTATAAGTATATTACATAGTTTAATCGATCTCCACATCTTCATCGCTGCTGCTGTGATCGTTAATCTCTTTTTCCAAGGCCTCTGGCAATTTCTTGTCAAACACTGTAAAGCTTGACATGCGTCGTTCTGGCTTCATGGTTTTCATATGACTATCAATGGATTTGTTCAACTCCAATTTTTTGATGCCCTCTTTGCCGTATTGTGCCTTTTGTCTGATGCTCTGACGCACTTTCAGTTGCGTCTTATCCGAAGTGTTGCATATTGGCTTTTTGGCTTTTTTCGATGTTGTGGGCTGCTGTTCGTCGTCATCGTCAGTACAATCATCAGTACCCCATAATTTGTTCAAGTCTTGCAGGACCGCTTTCAACTCGCTAAACACTGTTGTTGGTGGCAGCGCCTTCTCGTTATTCTTTGCAGCCACTTCTCTTTTTTGTCTGTTGTATTCCGCTTCCAGTTTACAAAGCGGTTTGCTTAAGGCAGTCATCTCTTGCAGCGCAGACAACTCGTCACACAAACTGACTTCTGCCATGCTGAATCTTAGTTGCTCTTGTGCTTTGTTATGTGTCCTTTTCTTTTCCTCCGGCACATTGTCATAGTCAACAAGTCCTTCCAAACCAACGCAGTAGTCTAGAGCGGTAAAGCGAAAAGCCTGCGCTTTCTTCAGCTTCCACATTAGGTCACCCACTTGCTGCGTGTCCCTACGCTCAGCATCCTCACGCAGCAGCTCCTCCACATACTCATTAAGTGCTTTCCAGGTTCGCAAGGATACATCGATCTTGACAAAATGTAACGTGGGCTGCATGTTATAGAGAGCATACATTAAGTAGTAGCTTCCAATACGCTTGGCACGGGAGCATTCGAAGTGTTCGCCATTGATGCGTCGACTGCAGGCGATACGTTTGGCCACATGCATAGCCGCCAATGTAGTTTGGATTATTTCCACCTGGCTCGTTTGTGCCGAGTAAATATGTGTAAATTTCAAAGTGTGCCAGCTTTGGCAAAACAATTCAAACTCCGCATGTTGGGCTGTCCTGGTAGCCTTCTCAAAATGCTGCAGCAGCTGCATGCAGTCCGCGTATACGCTTAGCTCCATGTTGAAAGTGAATACCTGCAAGTCGCAATTATATTGCAGTTTAGTTTATTTACTATTTTGCTTGTTGCTTTTGTTATATCGCGTTTTGTTTACGTTTTCCGGCAACAAGAACTTACGCAAAGCGTTGCCACTTGTTATTAACATTTACATTAACCAGCACTAGTTCAACAAAGGTTGCCACATAAAGTTATTGTCGTTGCCACTTGTTGTTATTTTGGGTAAAATTAAAAATTGTAACGTCTTTATTTAAAATTAAGAACAACTTGTCTTGATTTCATGCATTGAATAAATGAAAAAGTTAAAATGTCTCTTATCAATTTTGTGGTTAGTTTTTTTTTAAGCCAGGACGAACGGCTTGGAAGATATAGAACGAAAAAGCTAAGCATGGGCGCTATCAATCGCCAATGGAAACAAGTAAAAAGTTATTTTAAAATATCTAAGTTGGCCAAGCAACAGGCAAAAGATTTGGATAAGACCAAGATGAGCCCAGACGACGACGTGTTGGCAACGATTTCACACAATCTGTCTAAGCGATCGGTTAATAAATATGATCTCCCTTAAGCGCTTTATAGGCAGCAAGGTCTTGCCTGAATTGTTCGACAGATGCTTCAAGTAAATCATTATAGCCCTCCACAACGCCGCCAGAGGCCAAGTCTTTCTTGCACGAAAAATTAGGTTCATTAGGTTTTAAATTTTAGTACAATGTGACTTCTAACTATGTATGTTTATAGAAGAATAGTTAGTGTTAGAACAGTTAGTCGACTTATCGACTCGTTGAAAAGCAACTAGTTTTAAAAGAAGTAGTTTTTCAGCCTTCTAGAATTTCTAATAATTTTTATCCCTTTAACTTTTCTCTCCTATTCATTTCGCTTCTCACCATCAGCTCAATCAAGCTCGTAGCTTTGACCACGTCAACCAAACCTTACATGAATTTTACTAATTTGCAGCTCTTCTTAAAAATATTCAAGAAAATTAACAAAAAAAAAACATTTTTAAGCGCTGATTGTATTCTATTTATTTATCAAAAAACTGCTACATTATACAACATATACATAAAAACTAGACCAAGTAGCACAAAATCAGACTTGGCTTGCCACGTCCTTTTCACATAGCGTATAGTTCGTCATGCGATTCAAGGGTTTGCTGCACAAGCCGCACATTTGATGCTTATAGACGCCACAGATCTCGAAATTCAATATGTTAAACATGTCAAATTGTATGGTGGCATGCAACTGAGTGCACTCCACAGTAAGAATTTGCTGCTCATTAAGTTCCACGCTGTAAATATGTAAGAGCATTATCTAGAGATCGCTACCTTTAAAATGCCCACAAAAACTTACCGAAAATCATAGGCACTGGAATTTTCAGGCCATTGATAGGGCTTCAAGCGCACATCGTACGGTTTTTGATCCTGATTCAAGTAGATAAATACCGGTTGATCGTCCGTCAAACTGGCGTTACCCGCGCGTGAACGGAAGTTAAAGTAGTTCTGACCAATGTGCACACGCAAACCGTAATTGCTGCCCAGGCCGTGTGTGGTGGAAGGCGTCAGGAAGACGGCCATTTTCGGCAGAGGGGAACAGTCTGCGGCTAGCAGCGTCAGGCAATCGGGCTGCGTGGAGAACTCGCTCAGGTTGATGAGGTAATCATCGAAGGTATTGATCATGCCATTGATCACCGAACAGGAACGTTTATAGCCCGAGTCATAGCTAAGCTCGTGCGAGGCATCAAACTTGGAGTCCAGTTTGTAAAGAAAGGGTATATGATAGACGCGCCAATTGACGCCATTTACCTCCACCGTTAGCCAGAAGTAATCATTAGGCGTGTGCATCGTTATGTTGATCTCTTGATTCATATGCAGGCTATCCACCTTGTCGTCTGATAAGGCGGATACCAAGTGATCTAATCTTGTGGACCACAGGTCAAACCAGGCGGGCATCTGAAAGTATATGAAGGCATTATAACGTGAATATAATGAACTCTCCGCATTGTTTTAAAATGGGTTGGAATTCCAGACAAAAAATCTTGTTATCATTCTGGCTATCGCCGAATTATAACCATAGTCGTTATTCAAAACATCTTTCATTGGGAGGTGGGTTTTACGAGTTGGCTACTCACAATGGCTCAATGTGCGTTTTGACAGGGATCAGGAGCTTCACCCTGTCCTAAGCGAAACCAGGCCCACCGCAGACTAAATTTATTTTCGCTAAAATTAATTTACCATAAAAGTTTTGCTAAGCGTTTTAACAGCTGTCACAGCTTGCTTGTCGCTGAGAGTTTGGCCTGCATCTGAGAATAAACTTTAGGATGAATCTATTTGACCCTTTACGTGTTGGCAACGACTACCGCACCCGATGGAACGACGAACTCTAAGAGCTCTACGACGACATTGACATAGACAAGCGAATTAAGATACAGCGGCTCCGCTGGCTAGGTCATGTTGTGCGTATGCATGAAGAAGCTCCTGCGAGAAGTGTCTTCAATGCGTTTGTCGAAGGGAAGCGACGAAAGGGCAGACCATGTCTCCGTTGGAAGGACCAGGTAGAGAGTACACTAGCTACCTTTGGTATCACCAATTGGACCAAGCTCGCGCAAAGCAGAGACTCTTGGAGAAGAGCTTTAAGTCAGGCCGTAACCATCGATGAATTGCAAAACATCGGAAAATTACATTGCTGTATTTGTAACACCACTAATTATAAACATATTAACTACAAAAGTGCAATGGCAAATGTTCTAAATGGAGAGGACGTACTGCGTAAGGAGACGCAGCTCGCCTTTGATGCTGAGCTGAGTTTTGCTAATGCCAGAACTACAACCCTTTAACAAATAGTCTTTTAAAGACTATTTAATACGCGTCATTTTCATATTGCTTGGGTCTGAAGACTACTCCGAAGACTTAACCCAACTAGCCAACTTACATTATTAAACTTGAGATCCATATCGTATTGTGTAATTGCAGTGAAATTCTCAAAATTGCTGCGCTTGCAGTATTTCGAGGTGGGTATGGGTGAAAATTTGAGCACCTCCTTGGGGCAGAAATCCGTATCCGTTAGAGAGATCTTGTCGGAGCGCAAAAAAGCGCGTGCATGTTCCGAAGGCTGTCAAGAAAGAGCATTATTAAGCTAGTTTAGGGTTTATGAACCAGAACTTACGCCTGCGCGTGCTCCAAATTGCACGGTGGAGCCGCTCTCCGGACATTCGCCCTCCACGGCGGCCTGACCAAAGACAATGTTGCCATTGAGCGTGTGTGGACGCTTGGTAAAGACAAGCGGTTCGTAGGTTAACTTGCTGCAGGCCTGTGGATAGAGAAACACCAAAAGTATAAGTAGTTACACTTCAAGCAGTGGGTGGTTGGTAGGTAGTTAGAGTGGTTGTGTGCGAGTGTGTATGTGTGTGTGTGTGTGTGGTTTTCCAAGTGCTCATTAGCGGCAAGCAGGCTGTGCGGAGACTGCACCCTGTATGCATGTGTCAAGTTGCTGTTGTTGTGGGCTGTTGGAGTGGAGCGGGAAATGTGCTGCTCCCATTACCATGACGAAGCGTCAGACAGGCAACCAGAACCACAACAACTGCGGCAGCGATTAGTAGGCCTAAACATATCCTGGCTGTCTGTCGTCACATCAACTATGCGTGCACTGAACCTTTCTCTTTCACTCTTATGCTTATAGCAGCCAACTTGCAACTTGCTACAATTTAGTTTTTTTTCCTTCTTATTTGCTACACACAAGTTGGTATTTTTTTTTTTTTTTTTGCCACTTAGTAGGCTTGGCGTTTTGTGTTTGATCAATAAGTCTTGGGGTTTCGGTTCTCGTTTGGTTTCAGAAGGCAGTCAGCTACTATACAGTTCAGACGTATTTCTCTATTGTCCGAAAATTAAATAAAATTGAAATTTAAATTTTTTTTTGTGTTGTTGTGAAAATTTGTCAAACGAAGTGTGCCTGGTGTTATATTTCGTTGTTTCTAAAATAGTATCACATTTGATTTGAATAGTTCAAAAAAATTGCTAAAGCAGCAGCATGACTTCGGTGAGTACGCAACTTGCGCTGGCATGGTTTGGCATGTTCTTGAAATTATAAACATTTCCAGATTGAATCGAAACGCGTGCAATATCGCAAATACTTGGAACGTGCTGGTGTTATAGATGCCTTGAGCAAGGCGCTGATTAAACTATACGAGGAGCAGAATAAGCCCGAGGATGCTATACGTTTTGTGCGCAAATTTATGTGCGAAAGCTGCCCGGATGATGCACAATATGATCTCATGAAGAGTGATCTGGATGAGGCGCGCATTAACATAGCCAAGCTAGAGCAAGAGCTGGAGCGTTTACGTGGACAAATGTAAGTAGAGTGCTACAGTGCTCGGACTACAGCAATTAACTTTAACGCAACTGCAGCAAGAAGTCACCTGAGGAATACCAGGAGCTGACCACAGCCGGTTTCAAGTCGCTTACCGAGGATGAAGAGCACACTGAATCGCTGTTGCGCAAATATTTAACACAAGATTTGCTTGAGGAGTACATGCTGGTCAAGACTTCGCCTCCCGTCGATGCTTATCTATATGACTGCGCCATTTCTGGCTTTAATCATCATGACTCGCATGTCGGCATCTATGCCGCCGATCCGGAAAGCTACGACATCTTCACAAAAATATTCGATCCCATAATCAAAGACTATCATGGACAGCTGGAAAATGACAGCGATATGCTGCAAAAGGACACTGATTTTGGCAATGTCGATGAGATTGAAAACTTGGATGCAGAACGCAAATATATTTTGTCGGCACGTATACGCATTGCACGCAACATTGAAGGTTATCCCTTCTTTCCCAAGCTGACCGAGAAGCAGCTGATTGAAGTTGAAGAAAAAGTGCGCGTGGCCACAGAGACCATGGAGGGCGAACACATTGGCACTTATCTATCCATGGCTGAATTGGACCCTGAGACACAGCAGGATATGGTCAAGCGTCACATATTGTTTCAACGTGGTGATGCTTATCTGACCACAGCCGGCTGCTATCGCTTTTGGCCCACTGGTCGTGGTGTTTACCACAATCCCGCTGAAACTTTTTTGATTTGGGTCAATGAGGAGGATCATTTGCGCATCATATCGATGGCTAAATGTGGTGATCTGGGTGATGTTTACAATCGTTTGGTTGCCGGCTTACAGGAGCTGGAAAAGACGCTGACCTTTGCACGTCATCCACGCTATGGCAATTTGAGCGCCTGTCCCACCAATTTGGGCACCACGTTGCGTGCCTCGGTGCACATACGCCTGCCATTGTTGGCAAAGGATCAGGAACGTTTGATTGGGCTGGCCGATGATTTGCAGCTGCAGATACGCGGCACAGGCGGCGAGCATACAGCAATTGAGGATGGTGTTATGGATATTTCAAATAAACGTCGTTTGGGCTATACCGAATTTGAATTGGTCAAGTCTATGCAGGATGGCATTGTGGCATTGATTAATGCCGAACAAGAGTTAGAAATGGCCGGACAGGAATAAATAAGCTGCTAACACGCCCCTACACACACACACACACACACACACACAAAACACACATACCTATGAATTAGTTAAAAGCAACCTTAATGCTATATAAGAGGGTACAAATATTTGGTTAATTAAATTAAAGACAGTCCTTGTAGTTATGCCTTTTTATGGACTCACCATCCAATCCTCTCGATCGGTCAGCGAGTTGCGTTGCACCTTGCCTTGCACCTTGAACCATCTGGTCTTTGTAGAGGTCTCCACATCTAGAGTTATGTTCCATTTGTGCAGATTCTGCACGTTATGTGTCTCATCGGCATGCTGCATCGTAAAGCCAATGCGTTGACCTTTTAGTTCCGCCGTATTAAGCACATCCTCGCGACATATGGATCCATCAATCTACGGCGTTTTAAGTATAAGTCATATTTGAATAATAAAGGCGGAACTGCAGCACTAACCCGTGTGGCATTCTCATTGTATACCAATATCGTAAAGTTGCGATCATGACCCAAATGTATGGAACTGAGCTGAGTAAATCCAAAGACGTACATCAAGAAGCTGACAAAATTGTTACGTGAAAAGCCACTGTAAAGCAGAAGATGTAAATACTTAAGTAAATTGTGATTAAACACTGTAAGTTGATTACTTTTCTATGAACTCAGATTTCAGCAGCATGCCACGGTATTTGATCAGCTCATTCAGATTTGTATTGATAGTTAGGGTGACTCCTACGTCAGGCACCACATAGCTAAATAGCTGGAACTGCGTAAAGAGAGTGGAGTAATGAGTGAAGTGCCACCACAAGACAACAGCTTTGTACAAACCAATTCGTTGCCTCTCTCCGGAAGCATAATCTCCTCGAATGGCGCTGCTGCTGTTTTGGTTATAAAACCTCGCGTTGTGGTCACCGCACGAGATTTAAAGGACATGCCGCTGGTAAGATTCTGTGGACGTGTGAATGTATAGCGCACACACTTGCAGCTCTCATTGTAGTTCAGCTCATTACTAAAGGGTATATAGATAAGAAAGCCCTGTTCCCGATTGATTTCATGATCCAAATTCAGGAAAGGATTGTAGCTGCGACTGCGCACTGAGGCGTAAGAGGAGTAGCGTGCATCAATCTCCAAAGCATGCTTGGTATCCGTCTGTGTGCGATGTTGCGTAATGTTGCCACGCAGCGAGGTCAGCACAGTGGTCTGCAGCAATACATCGGCCGAAGTGCCCAGTACAGTGGGCACAGAATACTTGATCATGAAAGGCCAACGCACTGTCTGCATATTAATGTGGCTGTCCGTGCGTATGAGCAGACTAATGCGATCGAGAACTGCAAGTAGGAGATCGAGTTACAACTATTGAGTACCATCAAATAGGACTTCTACTCACTGTTCTCATAGGTCAGCTGCTGGAACGTGCGTTGATTGAGGTAATAGGAAAGCACAGTCTTGCCCTCCATTTGCAGTATGAACTCAAAATGCAGTCCCTTGGAGTTTATTATAGGCGCCTTAAGCACGTTTAATAAATGCTTAATGCTTTTGTAGGTAAACGGATCGCTGGCATTTTTAGGTAAAGAATTTTCGAAAATGGCATCGGGCAGCCCACGTGCTTTGATATAGAGCTTTAAAAGGAAATTGCACAAATTTTTAACGTATAGTTTGCTATTATACACATGGACATACCGCGAGCTGACCCGTAAACTTGCCCAAAGCTTCCGTATCAAATTTGAAATAGGCTACGACCGGCATATCCGACTTAGGATCACCCACTAAGAAAGCCTGCAGCATGGCACCTATGCCAAATTTGTTATCACGATAATCAAATACATAATTCCCGGTGACCCAATAACGTGGCTCAGGTTTTGGCGGTAAATGGCGGTGCATATAGGATAGCAAGCGACGGCTGTATGGAATATGAGGGAAGATCACTTAGAATATTGCATTTAGGAAACTTATAATACCTAGTAAAGATTTAGACATTTGAGAAATAGTAAATTTTTATATACAAAATTGTATATCATATCAACATATATTTTGATAAATATGGATTAATGAAAATTGATCCTCGAGCGTTTTAAGCTTACACTTACAGTTGTTGATAGCAAGGATATGTAGTTTCCGATATGCTGGTCACAGTGGTGCGATAATAGTTAATCATATGTGGATCCGTCTCCGTTTGTATAATACGATGTATGCTAATCAAGCGTGCTGCAGTTGGATTGGAGATTAGCAACAGGGTGACCGCCGCCACACGCAGCTCTAAGCTAGCATTACGTGACTCAAAGATAGGCCAGTAAATCTCATAGATGCGCTCGGCACGCTTATAAGCCAATGATAGCGTGGTCCAGGCAGCCATAAATTTCAAATCTTCATTCACATTTGGATCCAACATAATGGGCTCCAAGTAGTTGGCCACATTGCCCAGCTGCAGATTGCTAAGACCTTGTAGATAAAGCATTTTTTGCTCATAGTCGCGATCGTCTGTGAAATGTAACAAAATTAGTGTCAGAACTTTATGCCCTGAAGACTGTGAAATAGCGCCTCGACTTACTCAAATACAAATTGAAATACTTTTGCACATAGTCCTCGAAGGTATCCTTATCGATGCCATTTGCTACATAAACATTGTATACCAAGGTGGCAAAACTCAGTATAGCTGCCTGACGCACATCCGGACGATCTGGACCTAACTTTAAAAAGTCCTCACACACTTCCACCAGTTCCGCGGATAGCTCGAATATATGGAACGGCATGGTTATGAGCAGTTGCACGGCTATAGGCGGTTTGATTTGCTTAACTACGACCAAGTGATGGGTAAGGAATACTGAGGCCTTGGTGCCAATGCGCGGTATAATCTCATGAAAGATATTACGTATGGTCTCCTGCCGATAGGAGGTGCCTATATCCACATCGGTATAGAGTTTTTTCAATGAATCGAGATCCATTTCGCTAAGCAGCTTGATAACATCGGATAGTGTGGCATCGTAAGGCTCGCTGAACTTGAACTCTGTCGTTTCTAGACCTTCAGCTAGATTGTCCAAAAGCGCAGCGGCAGCAACCATAAGTGCTTCCTGTTGTTGGGGATTGCGACCGCCAGTGGGGTCGTTTGACTCGACGGGCTGTAATTCCAAGTTGGAGATTTCCTCGGCCATGGAAGTTTCAATGTCGATGAGGTTGTCTATGGGTGTTTCGTTCAGAAAGTTGAGCACGAGTCTAGAATAGTGTATCCATATAGAAAACTGTTTCACTTTCAACGTTTTGCCTCGAGCGACTGTACTTACTCTGAGTTAATGTTTTGTGCTTCGCCTGTGGACTCAAAGGTGTGTATCAAGGTGGTGCCCTTGACATGAGCCATGCTCAAAAAGTAACCAGTCTCATTGTGCGGCAACATGCCATAGATGGCTTCATTGCCTATGATAACGCTTTCCTGATGATCAAATTCACAAACAATTGGTGGAACATTGCTGCGTGTAACATGCACGGCTTCGGAATAGGGTTTACAGGTTTTAAGCTCCGGCGTTTTGCGTATAGATACATAATTGGTTTTGTTCGAAACGAAATACTCTGTGGAGCACTTTCCATGTATGCCAAACTGTAAGCAAAAAAAAAAAAAGGTTTGGATAGAATCGGAAGAATTGTTAATAGTTATGGCTCACCTCATCGACCACAAAAGCACCGCTGGACTTCATTTGAAATTGCAGCATAGAGGCAATGGCACGCTTGAAATTCATGGACCATATAGGATCACCTTCCTTGAAAATCACATGCGATATGGTGCCCTCTGTGGTTAGCACTATTTTAAAGGGTTTATAGGGTGGATACATTTCCTTGTTGGACATAAACTTTTCACCCGAATTGTTAAGCGTAACATCGTCTATGACCAGCTGTAATGATTAAGAGAATGAGAGAGCATTACAAAAGGAACTCCCACGACTTTGCTAATCTCTAACAGACAGATCAGCTGTAGCGTTTGGCTGATAACTGTTTATCTCCAGCATAGGCAAACCGAACACTAATACAAATGCACACAAATAATGCGTCAGCCTCTTGTACCATAGTATTACATATGGCATACACATGTCATAGTCGCCATCGTCGTCGTCGTCGTCGTCTTCGTCGTCTCCTGCTGATAAGATGGAGGAGCGTTTGCCGCTATGATCCCACAGTCAAAACAATCAAAACTGATTACGTCGCCTCTACGAGCGTACTTATTTACATCAGTGTGTGTGTGTGTGTGTGTGTGTGTGTGTGTGTGCACATATACAGTTATGTATATAATAGTCGCATCGTATCTGTTTCGCTTTCAAGCATTTCCCTGCTCAATGAAAGAAGTTCACACAGAGTTCAGTTCATTGTGCACTCAGTTAGCGTCGTCTGTTAAAGGTTAAATTGTTTTTAATTCTTCTGCGAATTCTTTTGCAACGTCCACAGTGTCCAAGCACAATTGGAATCTATATGTTCTGGAACTTGTGTGCTCACTTACAAGTCAGACTCTGCCTCTGACTTGATTAAATTGTACAATAATTGATAATGAAATCAAGAAATCAATAAATTGATTGCAAGCTATTTGCTCAATTGACTTAGAGGCACAGATTTTTGGTCTATACTACACGCATATAAAATCTTAATAGGTTTATTTTCAACAAAATGTTGTGATCTCATTAAGAAAACGATCTATACTTGTAGCATTTAGATTTGATTTGATTTTTAGGTATTTAGTTATACATACCTTGCACACAGAGTGTAAAAAGGAATACGATTGATTTGTGCAATGCATGTAACATGGAGAAGTAGGCTCGTCAGACCATAAGTTCAAAGGGCACTCTGTTACTTTGCTTGGGTGAAAACTTTCCAAGATATATTTAATAACTAGGCGGCTGCCGCTCCAGTTTCCCTCTTTTTCATCTTCTGCTTCTACCTTTTCGTCTTCCTCTGTCTTATCCTCTTTCTTTTCAACTTTTTTCTTTATTTTCCTACCTCCTTGCCCGTTCCTCTAACTAATTATCTAACTTCCTCTTCCCGTTCCCCTTCCCGTTCATCTTCACGTTCCTATCAGGCGTTGTTTCCAGACCTGAGCACATTTTTATTTTAAGAGCCTATTTTTTGTTCCAATCAAGATCAGCACTATTGATTAAAGAAAAGAAAAGTTTTTGATATTTTGTACTATACGATTCTATAAGGCCAAGTAGGAGCAAACGTAAGCAAATTTGACGGGTGGAGTTTGGACGAAAATAGCAGGGGCTCCGTGGGACCTGTTTTGTGTGTTTAGAGCTCAACACTCGTCAAAATTTTCCATATGGAATTCAACTCTGGAAATTTTGATAACATACGTTCAACTCTCACTTCCAACTTCAGGGTTTATTTCAAACAAATGGAAGAGTTAAAAAATTTGATATCGATGAAGCTCCAAAAGATAAGTCAAAAAAATTGCGAAGATTCAGTCAAGTTTTTCAGTTCTCTTGAAGCTTTTGTGCTTGGCGAGAATTCTCATATAGATGAAATAGTAGCATTCTATAAGAATGACTTTAAAAGAGATTCGCTGGTTGCCAATCGACATATTTTCTTAGTCTGCGAGACATCGTGGCATTTCTGCGACAAAATCCATGATGTAAAAGCCTTGTTCCAAATTTCGTTCGATTCTTGAAATTACTGATGACGATCTTCTTGTTCGAATAAGAGAAGTTTTTCAGCTGAAATCTTATTACCGTCAAAAACGTCTAAATCACGTGTCAATTTTGAATATCTATCACGAATCTGCCGATGAAATTGATATGCAAGAACTGATGGACGAATTCATTAGGGGCTGTTCATAAATGACGTCAGGAAAATTTTTGCAGATTATGAACATATCCCTCCAACCTTGTCACAAATAGTCACATTTAGGCAAACCCCCCTCCACCTAATGTGATACAAGATCTTTGAAGGATACGTTTGAATTCGAAAGAAACATTGCATGAAAATAAAAATTTTTTTTCAGATTTCATTAACATTTCATTTTGATTGTGACGTCACGAAATTTTCATCGTTAACAAATTTCATTCTAAAAGAAAGAATCATTATCGAATCGAGATTCTTATTCTATTTTAAAGCGTGCTATTTCCTGAATTATTGAAATAGCCTTAAGGAGACTTTAGAAATGCAAAATATCTGGAGGCAATATTTTTAAGTGTATGATATATACCAAAGCCCATAAAGTAACTTATGCATGAGCATTGAAGGAAAATCAGATATTAAGACCAGGACTTGAGATATAACAAATTTTGTTTTAGACTGAAAGTCTATGGTATGTCTACTTTCTGGAAGGAAGAATGTTGAATTTGTTTCTTTATGTCTCACTGTCTATGTTCTTTGCACTATCGGCGCAAAGGTAGGAAGGAAAAAGACACTGTTACTACTATCGATTGTGTCGAATCTTTTATAACCGGTGGTACTATGCATAGAATCAAATCTTTTTCCTGAAACAAATCAAAAATATCGAATGGTTTCACTATCCATATAGTAAAGGGTTCACTATACCTCAAAGTGCATAAAAGAAATTAGTTTCATCCTCTTTGCTCTACCCTGAAGCCTTTTGTCCCAAAAAAAAACGTGTCAAAAGTATACAAAAAAATAAAGTTAAAGCTTAGGCATATTTTTAGAAGTTCGATTAGACTGTCTGTGGAAATTGCACGGCAGTAAGAAAGGTAAGTCGATTGTGGAAAAGCGTGGCTTTTATTGACAAAAAAGTCAACACAGTTTTGATGACGAAGCTCACACGAGCCTTCACACAAAATTTGATGACTTTAGCTTATATTTAACCAAATTTACATGTAGAGGAGTTTTGAAGCCGTTCATAGGTGAGGGGGCGAATTTAGTACATTTCTGTACTAAAGATACTTCAAGATATCAACACAATTCAACAAACTTCATCTTACCCGGGATAGGCTCATCTTTTGGTAAAACTATGTGTGTCCTACACCTATGGTCACCTAGAACCTGGAGTTCACACAAACGGCACGGTCATATCGCGGAACATTTTGAAACAAACAACCTTTAGCGTGCTGCGCCTTCTTCTGCCTGTTAGATACTTTGCACAAATCTATAATACCATTGACACGTGCAGAGAATACAGAATACGGCGCTACGAATTTAGCAAATCTTGCAATTTCTTTATAATTGAAAAGTTCTTAATTGTTTTGCAGTCTGTTTCCCTGAGCCCATAGAGGTCCCGCCTTCATTTCGTATGAAAACGGGGTATTCTCAATGTCATAATCATATAATATATGTCTGCTATTTATACCCTGTTTTTAATTTGATGTGGCTTCAACATGACGCTGTCTGGCGTGTGTCTAATAAAAAATGTCTTCTAGATGAAATAGAAACGAGACGAACTAACGCAGAAGAGTTGAGAAGATTTCAAACCAAATGAGTTTAATGAAAACAATTGACATTGCTCTTTCGGAAATCAGTTTCCAAGAATAATCCCATTTTTAAATTTATTACTTTTTTGTTTTGAAGAAACAAGTTTAGGCGTTAAATAAAAAAATGTTTATTAAAGTAGTAAAGCCTAGTTCAGAATTTTTGAACTCTCTAAAGAGTATACGAATCGAGATGTTCGCTTGACACTTTAAATGTGAATCAATTAACAACTGATAGTAAAATGCCAAGGTTCTTCCAGGGCTAAAAAACAAATAATTTTAAAAGGAATTTTCCTGAACTGTTTGTTAATTGCTTATTTGGTTTAGTAAGGGGCTTCGCTCACCGTACGCTTGATAATATGGTTTACTAAGGGGCACTCTTGGACTTACCGCCGCTGCCATAATCAGCTCACTTTGTCGCTGCAACGTCAGCTTGCCACGCACAATCCAGCCGGTGGTTGGAGGCGACGGTTGTCCTTCATCCTGAGGCTTTGCACCGACCAATACATTGCCCACATATTCATATAGCATCTGCTTATTGATGCCAATTATGTTGAAGGCATGGCCGGCATCGAATATTAGAAATAGATCTGTGTGTATTGAAAAATTGATTGAAATTGTATAAAATGTGAATTGTGTGGGGTTTTTGGTGGGGTTTCTTCTTCATTTTTCATATTATTGTATTTGGTTTTAATCACAAGAAATTGTTGTGCCAATAAACTTTTCACATATGTATTGCATAGTATTTTAAAAAATAATATGACAGCATGTGGAGGGGCAACAGCATCCAATACAGTTTATCAATTGAATTTTGTCTACAATTTATGTGTATATGTATGTATATACTATAAGTATGTGTGTAGATTATTTATGTTTAAGGTCCAGTCCTTGTCACAGTGTGCAAAACTTTTTAATCAATAATATTTTATATAGTAGTTGTTTTTTTTTTTGGGCAACATTACGTCATTTTCTTTAATTAATAATTGTTTTTTATGAATTACTAAACATATTTGTTTGACTTTGGCTTAAATTGTGTTACACTTTTAAGTTCATATATATATATATGCTACATACACACAAACGCGCAACACTTGAGCCGCCGCATGGCTTTGAATTAGTTTAAAAACAATTTTTGAAAATGATTTTCACTTTGTTTCGCATATATTTGAAATAATCTATATTATATTTAAAGCCGCTTTTGTATAGAGTATGATTTGTTTCTTGCTGCCGCGCGTTTTCCAAATAAGACGTCTGCCCTGCTCGCGTTCCAAACTCTGACTGAGCCAAGCTGGTGCTGCACTCATGGGCTGCTGGCCTTGCTTGAGAGCAGACTTAAGTGATAAGCATGCTTAAGAGAGCGCGCACAAAGTTGTTGGCTCTTTTGTAGTACATAACATATATAAAGAGTTTTGAACATATTCTATTAAATTAGAATTATTTTTTATTACAATAGTACTAATGGTCTTAGTAATTGCCGGCACTGCAGCTTAACAAATACCACAATCACATCTTTCACATAGGAATAAAACAACTAAGACATAAAAAACTATACATAGATTGCCTCTTAGCGTGCGCCGCCTCCACCATGCGCATGACCCGCTCTTAGGTAAGCAGCAGCCTTTGCTTGACTACCCCCCGGTTTATCGTCTTGTAATTCTGCACCGCTTTCTGCGCCACTTTGGTCGCCATCAGCCTTTTTCAGTTGCTCCTGCCACATATCCGCATAGATACCATCCTCTCGCTGCAGCAGCTGCTCATGCGTACCACGCTCTACTATGCTGCCTTCCTGCAACACCAGTATCTCATCGGCATGTATGACTGTGGATAGACGATGTGCCACAATAATTGTGGTGCGATTGGCGCACACACGCGATAATGCGGCTTGTATATTGCGCTCGGTATGCGTGTCCAGCGCCGAGGTAGCCTCATCCAGCAGCACAATTATTGGTGACTTTAGTAGCGTACGGGCTATAGCCACACGCTGTTTTTCACCACCGCTCAGACGCAGACCACGTTCGCCCACTTTGGTTTCATAGCGATCGGGGAAGCCCAGAATGCGATCGTGTATGTCCGCTGCACGTGCTGCTTCGTACACTTCATCGGGCGCAGAGCCCAGTTTGGCGTATTCAATGTTGTAATAGATTGTATTGTTGAAGAGCACGGTGTCCTGTGGCACAACGCCTGTAAATAAGGGTAAAGGAAACAATATAAAAATTGTTTTCAATGCTATATTAACAAAAAAAAAAAAAAGTAGTGACATGGCTTCAAGACCCTCACTTATTCTCTAACGATACATCCCATTGTTTATTAAGGCGTAAATGGTTTTAGCTAGTTTTATATAGAATCTAGGAAAATTTGTCAATCAAATGTAATTCATTCTCAAATATGTATCTGGCACACCACAGAATCGTGTGGAAAGAGATTTGGATGATACCGGGTTCAGTAGTAGACTGTCGAACAAATTCTTGTGCATCTAGTTTCACTTTAAAGAATATCTGATACTTCCGATACCAACAAATTACTTCCATATGAAAGACACTGTGATTAGTAGATTTATCTAAGAACTACGCTTAAAACAATTGTAAGGATCTTTAGAGTTAGTCTTCCCAAGCTAGTTAACTTTCCTGGATTAGTGATGCATAATACAAGATTAGACTGCAGTTAAGGGACAACACTAGTATTCTGCAAAACACTACAATTATGCTTGTTCTCAAACCCAATTGAACTTATAATAGTAACTTATTTTTTGACTGCTTGTTCACTTACCTATAGCCTGTCGCAAGCTTCGCTGCTGCACCAGTTTAATGTTCTGTCCATCTATGGCTATCGAGCCCGTATTCACATCATAGAAACGAAACAGCAAGCGCATAATGGTGCTTTTTCCAGCACCAGATGGACCCACTATAGCAATAGTTTTGCCAGCGGGCAATGTGAAGCTAACATTTTTCAACACCAACTTTTCAGGTGAATAGCCAAAACTGACATTTGAGAATTCAATGCCACCTCCAGCTGTTAACAATGGTGAGCAGCCTGGCGCATCAACGATTTCCTGATCCTCGCGCAACAAGTCAAACATGTTCTCCATATCCACAAAGTTCTTCTGTATGGCACGATAATAGGTGCCAAACCAATTCAATGGCATATACAGCTCCATAAGATATGTGGAGAATAGCACAAAATCACCCACAGTCAGCGTTTGATGATGTACCACTAGGTAGACGCACAGCAACGAGCCAGCAAGCAAACCCAGGCATAATATGATATTCTGTGCTGTGTTAAGCATGTTGAGCGTAAGCATGCTAAGAAATTCCTCCTTTTGATAGGTGAGTATAGCACTTTTATAGCATTCCACCTCGTAGTTCTCAGCACCATAGTATTTAACGGTTTCAAAATTTAGCAAGGAGTCTACACTGCGTGCGCGTTGCTCATTGTCTGCAAGATTCATACGACGTTGGTATTTGGTGCGCCATTCCGTGATGGCAATTGTGGAAACTGAAAACGTATATGTAGCATTAGTTGGCTTCATTTTGTATTTGGTTTAAAATCAAATACTCACGTATATATAAAAACATGGTAAGGAACACAATTAAACCAAACCACCAATTGAAGGCATAAACAAAAAATGCCACAGCCACCAGCAAATCCACAATTGTGGGCGTAATGGAGAAAACAATATAGTTAAGCAAATTATTAATAGAGTCTGTGCCACGATCCATGACACGCAACACTTCGCCCGTCTTGCGCTGCAAATGCCAACGCAACGATAGCTGATGCAAGTGCCGGAAAAGGTCGATTTCAATTTCGCGTGTTGTATACTGCTGTACGCGTATCCACAAAAATGTGCGCAAATTGTTGAATAAGCCCATGCCGCCGGTGCCGCCGCCTTGCAAAAACGATAACGCCACATAAATGAGCACAAAGTCCCAGCGAAAGATTATGGGCTCGATGGTTAGGCTGTCCACTGTGCAGTAAAAAAAAAACAAAAGATTAATAAACATATAAGCATAAGACGCTCAAAACTTGACCTACCCAACTTTTTGCGATAAATGGGCAAAAACAATTTGATTACGCGACCCGCTGCTAAAAGTGTTATGCAAAGCACCACCGCTAATTGCAGATAGAAATCTTTCTTCGGCCATATATAGGGCATAAGCGTACGTAGCTTGCGAAAGCCATTTCGAAAGGCAGAACCTTGATTTATAGGCTGCTGACTCTCGTTGGATTCACTGTCTAGGCGCGCATGTGCATTGTAAGGCGTCATAATGCCCGGCGCCTTAAGGCCTAGTACAAAAATAAGCAAGGAGCTTAAGAAACGCGTGACAAACAAGCCCATTTCGATTTCATCTTTGTTGCTTTTCAAATGGAACCACCAATCCTCGTGCTTTAGATTAATAAAAGCCAAAGCTTCATTGATGAATGACAAAGTCCAGAACATCAGCAAAATTAGTCCATGGCCACGCGTGGGTAATGAAGGCAGCTGATAGTAACGCTCTTTTTGTATTAACCATATACTAAAAGGATATGTGATGCAGATAAAAGCCGTAGAAAATATCTGAAAAAGAATTTGCGCGTAAGTTTAGAGCTATGATTGAATGCTATACGCAGTTTACCATATAGCCGTAGACTGCACTATCCGTATAGATGCGTGCATTGAGAAACAGCCGCATTAAGGATAACACCGGCAAAAACAGCAACAGAAACAACTGCAGCGCATATAGACGTGATTTGGATATGTGAGTGGGATCTGTTATGGGCGTGGCATACTTCCGGTACATAAGCAGTTGTATGGTGCCAAAGAAAAGCAGAAAACCGCCAGAGACAGCCTGTCCAATGGTGTCCATAAAGCAGTGCGAGATGCCATGGTTAATCCAAACCTCGCCGAATGTTACGTTGGGCGGACAGTACAACATTTTGCTAGCGCCGCTGTAAATAAACTAAGTCAATTACTATATTTTAATGAAATGTTTTCAGTTAGTTCAATTCGCGACACTGAATTGAGAATTGCGCCTTAAATTCTATCACTGCATCAAAATTGATTTGTTGATCTTAGACGGTAGAGAACTTTGTACTTTGTCTCTTACTCATTTCACGCTCATACAACTGGGCGAACCAATATACCGAACTTTGAGCAGAATTTTCACACTAAAATATTTTCCGATCCTCATGTGGGGGGCCTTCGCCCATCAAACATAACCAGAATCTGGACCTAACTGACCGAATAATAAGAATCCTTTAGGCATGCACAACGACAAGGTCCCTATGCCTGGAGCACTCAGGAGTGATCGAAAACTAACTTTATGTGGAGCGGTTCTAAGAAGACTCCACCACCAACTTTGTAGTGATTTTAACAAAAATGACGCACAAATGGGAATTGCGATAAGTGAAAAAGCAAATTAGTTAAATCGCTTGTGACAACTGCGAGTTAAATGAGATAATAAAAAATGAATCTAGCTACAATATATATATGTATGTATGTACAAATATATTTGCTGTGCATTGCCCCTTGTTTTAGGTAAAAGGTATTACTATTTCACAATATTTGACAGCGAAATTCCAACAATTATCACAAATGTGCTATGCGCACGATTTAAATTTGTCACTCAAATTTGTTGGCAGTGTGCAAAAATTGATAAAGCGTAAAAAATGTGTTGTGCGGAGTTTTACGCATTTTAGTCAAACTAAAACTTGCAATTCATTCATGTCATTGTAAATGTAAAATTATGCAATTTTTATACCTGCACTTTTTGGCTTTAGTTTATGTCACACACACACACGCACACAGATCCACTAACTGTGCGTTGTTAACTGTTTACTCTATAGAAACAGTTTTCTTTAAATATGATTAGATTATTTAACAAATTAAAAATAATAGTGAGTTCTTTTGTTTTTATAACATTTGCAGTCAATAGCGGCGGCAACACTAGTGTGACCGCAGCTCGAATTTTCAAAAAATACCATGCAAACGCATTGGCAATAAATACTAAAAGTGCATTTAAACCAAAATACGTTGGAATTACTTATTTACTATATATTATTTGTGAGCGGAAATAAATAATTTAATGTTTACTTATATTTTGTAGTTAAAGTTAAAGGCACTTGTTGTAAATAGTTTATTATAGTTATTCAGGCCTGTTCTGGTTTCGGATTTCGAACGTCGGAATGGAATAGTTTTGGTGTTCTGGTTTCCGAAGCATTCGCTACGAAAAGTAAAGACCTTTAGCAGTCGGAATGAAAAGTAAATGGCAAATTACACATTTATAAGAAGATTGTTTATCAGCGAAATATATTTTATATAAATCTTTAATGTTTTACAACACAATGCAGTATTTATTGGCAAAGAATGTATTAATTTTCATTCATAAAACAATTTTTATAAAAATTTCCTGCTTCAAATGTTATCATATTAATGGTAACACGAAGCCGTTATGTTTCGAAATGATACGGAAACCATAACACCATTGCGTGGAATGACTTCGAACGTTCGGTTTGTTCCGATTCGGAAACCAGAAACAGATCAATCAATTGGACGGAAATTGTTGTTGCGTTTACTAAAGTGATGCGACTTCAAAAGTGGATTCAGTTTAACATTAACTAGTTCATTGGATATTTCTAATTCATGTAATTCGCCACTATAGAAATCGATATAGAGGTTGTTATTATGATGCTGGAAGTTTTTGAAAACAGTAGTTTTAAGCAAAATATCCCGCTTAACAAAAAAAAGAAAATCAGTTTCTATTATTAATATTGCATTGTTTTTTTTTTAATCTCTGTTTAGTCGATATATATTATGTTCTTTCATACTGGGGAGCGTCCATTTAATAAGCTTGACATACACACAATCACTCATCACCTCAAGGAGCATGCAATGTACGCAAATACATGCGCGTTTTTTTTGCTCTTTCTCTCTACCAGCTGTGCTACAAATAATCGCTTTTCACCCAAAAATGTTTAATTTTTTAATGGCCTAGAATTCCACTCTATTACTTTGAGACTCTTTCTCAGCAAAGATGATCATGTTAAAACCAACATTTCCTCAATATTGCTCCGTGCTCAGTTTTTTCCGGTCACCCTCAGGTTTCGAGAATTTCGCACATAATCAAACATCAGAATTCTTGAATATTAAAATAGTTTGAATTTTGTAGACTAGTGTAATTACTAAAGATTAATGCACTAAACATAATTCGTATTTTGTATACTTACTATTGATGCATATTTCAATACGCAGTTCAATTGAATATGTATAGCTAAATTCCATTTTTTCGATTAACTTCAAATGACAATTTTTTGACTTATTTTTTTATTATAAATTACTGAAATATCGTCTACCCATTTATCTTCAAATTGCTTGGTAAAGACATCATTACCCTCTTCGTTTATAATTTTTAAATGTATTGAATACTAAATTTAATTTATTTTTTTCAAAGAAGACTTGTGAAGATCTCAAAGCTGACTTTTGCGAAGTAGCTAATAAATTGACGATGCTTTTAAAATTATTTTCAATGTTTAACGGCTTGAAATTAAAATTGTATTCACTTTTTTTTGTGTCTCAAAGTTTGTATATAGATTATTGTTTTGGTGCCTGAAACACCCTGTCACCTTAAGCACATTTTGCAACACCACATAACATACATTTCAGCTTCTGACAGTGTGCAAAAGAGTGTATTTTAATTTTTAAAACTACAATAAAATAAAATCTGCCTAAACTTTCCCTTTGTTTAAGGGAAAGCTTTTCATTTTTTTGTAAAATAATTTAACGTTTAGCTTTTTATATATATTTTGAAATTTTATTTCTGTAAGGTTTTACCATTTTATTTAATACTTTACGTTTGCAAAACTTTATAACATTGCATTAAAGTTACTGACTTATTTATAAATACATTTAAATTAGTTTTTGAGTTAATTTGTTTTTGACATTCAAAGCACAAGGAACGAATTAATTGTGTTTATTTGACATTAACATATTAATTTAAGGAATTTTTTCATATAAAATTTTCTACTTAAAAACGAGACGAAACACAGAATGTATGTGTAAATTTTCGGCTGAAGTTTATGTTTTTCATTTATTATCAACTAACTTGTTCTCAACTTGGATTTAACTTATTATCACAAACAAGTACATTAATATGCAGCTAGTACATGACAAATAGGTACACTTTCTCAACTCTTAACAATAAAGGGACCTACGGATACGCTTAAGCTGTGTTTACGATCTTGATTTTCCTAGTACCTTAGCTTTCGGCTAAGAGGGACGTGTAAATGGGGTTTCGTATAGTGTAAACACAGCTCAAGTTTAGGGCTCTTCTGGCAGCCCTTTGTCCTACAACTACGAGTTGATTTTGGCCAGCAGAGGCTGTGTCACGCCAGTGCTGCCCACACCGCTGCCAACATTACGCGTCGCGCCGCTCGGACACTCCTCCAAACTGTTTGCAGCCGTGCCCGGCTTACACAACAGCTGCTTGTAGTTCTTGACCGCGTTTGCCTTCAGCATATTGTTGGGCGGATGATGATGATGATTGTGCTGGCCTATATAGCTGTAATGATTGTCACTGCCGCCGAGTGGAATGTTGCTGCTGCCCAAGCTAATACCTGAGCCGCTGCTGCTGCGCTGCGGACTTAGCGGCGTCATGGACACAATGGTCATGCATTTTGCACGCTCCGTCAGCAGCGGCGTCTTGATGCTATAGCTTTGCTGACTGGGCGTCGCATGTTCATCACTCTCAGCAGGCGTTTCCGACTGCTCCATGAACTTGATGCGCTGCCCGCTGCCTAGACTGCTGCTGTCCGCCGTCTCGTTGCGACTGCCAGACATGAGCGTTGAGATCGTAGGCGATTGCTTGAGCCGGCTACGCGCCGGTGCCACTAATGGCTGCAAAATGCCGCTCAAATTGGAATTGGAATTCGATTGCACATAAGAGTGACGCATGGCCGTGGTGCTGGCTAGACTGCCACTGTTGTTATTGTGATTCTTGAGCGCACCCGACAGCGGCAGACGAAAGTGTGCCAGCTCCCAGTTATCGC
Organism: Chymomyza caudatula; assembly: GCA_035041775.1. Classification (NCBI taxonomy): domain Eukaryota; kingdom Metazoa; phylum Arthropoda; class Insecta; order Diptera; family Drosophilidae; genus Chymomyza; species Chymomyza caudatula. Next base: position 850,655 of record JAWNKW010000141.1, on the reverse strand, counting down.
TGGGCTCGGCGCCGCGCAGCGAGCGACTGCTATAGATATCACACGGTTTGTACTTCAGTTTGTCCAGCTGCCCGGCTGTACCGCCGCATGCATCCAGATAGTAATTATGCTCGTCAGTCTTGTTGTTGTGATAATCGAAACTGTTGCCATTCAGTTTGGGCGAGGAGGAGCTTATCTTGCGCTTCACACGTAAATTGGGTGAAGTTTCTGTTGTGGGTAGCGCTACAGCCGGTACTGGCGCTCCAGGCGTGCCGGGCGACGGCAAAGCTTCGCCCAGTTCGGAGTATTGTTTATGCAGCGTGAGTTGCTGCTTTTGTGGCTGTCTGAGCGAGGAGCGGCGTGTAAGCAGCAGCTTGCTGGGTGAGATCACTTCGTCTGGCTTGGGCACTTCACCCTCTAGCCAATAGGTCAGCATTTCGCCTTTGCCCTTCATGGGCACATAGCCACGTTGTGTGGTCACGAAGCTGCCGAACTCATCTAGCGCCAGCTTGGTAGTTTCACTGATGTGTATACGCAGCGCCTCACCATTAGATTCCATGCGTGAAGCCGTATTCACAGTATCCCCAAATAGGCAATAACGCGGCATCTTAAGACCCACCACGCCGGCCACACAGGCGCCCGTATGTAAGCCAATGCGCAGCTTCAGTCTATCATTCGGTCGATGATGTATGCAAAAGTTATGGACGGCTTCCAACAAGGCCAAGGCCAAACGGGCAATTTCCCGTGCATGCTGATTGCCATTGCGAATGGGCAAGCCGGATACTACCATGTAGGCATCGCCAATGGTCTCCACTTTGTACACATCAAAGTTCTCCACAATGGAATCGAAACAGGTATAGAGATCATTTAGAAATTGCACCACCTGCATGGGAGTGCTCTCCGCTGAGATGGCAGTGAAACCCACAATGTCACTGAAATAGATGGTGACCTGATCGAATGTCTCGGCCACTACGGGTTGTCCGCTGATCAGCTGTGCGGCTACGCTTTGCGGCAGCAGCTGATACAACAGCTTCTCACATTTCTTCTTCTCCTCATGATAGTCTTGGGTGCGTTCCTCGACCAGCTCTTCCAGATTGTTGGCATACAGTTCCATGCGTTTTAGCAGATTATCCACTATGTTGCCCGTTTCATTGTCCCTATGGATACATGTGCTTTAGTTTAACTTGGTTAATCTAGAGTTTTGTTGCTTACTTGTTGAACTTGCGTATCATACTTTTGAGCGTATTGAAATCTGGACGCTCGGCTGGATCCTCAGCCCAACAACGTCTTATGATGCCATTTATGTCAGCCTTGGTATCACCATTGGGTTCCAACTCAGGGCGAAATGGCTTAAGCATTAGCTGCGGATGGAAGCTCTTGACCAGCTCAATGATATCTGTAAAGCGAACAATTAGTGAGTTGTAGAAATATAGCGTATAAAGTAGAAGAGCTGGAAATCTATCGTTCACAATATCACTAGTAATGTCAACTAGCCACATCACAGTTATCGAATACCTGTGTTTTTATACCTCAAATTCATTGGGACAAAGGATTCTGATCGCAGAACTTTGGTAACAAACTGAAGCCTACGGAACAAACTGAAATGGAACTGAATTTTTAGCGGCCGATGCAATAGAAACGCAATAAAATGGAACGAAAAGATTTAACATTTTGCATCGTTGATAACTGGTTACCAGCTATATTCTATTTATGGATGCATATTATATGGAACGATATAGTCTTATGCGTACTAAAAACCACAACAAAATAGTATCGAACTTAATCAATGATTAAATTCTCTAAGCATTACTTACAATAAACTTTTGAATATCATTTGTTCACGGTAACGAAGTTAGATGAAGCGAAAGTTAATAGAAACAAAGCATTGCATGTTTTGCAATGAAGCAAAAATATGTATTGATTCTGAAAAACTGAAAAGCTTTCACTTGGAGAAACACTGATAAGTACTGCAACGAAATGGGAGAGGAACGTAAACAGCGATTATAAATGAAATGGCTGCATCCTACATACGCTAGGTCTACTTTGGCCCAACTACGTTTAAGATGTTCCAAGATTCTAAACCGTTACTAGGCAAAGGTTCAACTTTTCAAGTGCCACTGCTGTTCTCATTCACTATTTTCTCTTAGCATTAATAATCGCCTGTCAGCGTCTACAAACACAGCAAAATACTGGAACAAAATGGATTTGAAACGCAAGCAGCTTGTTGTAAGGGCTATTATATTTAAGTCGTGTTGTATATATATCAGTTAAATGTGACGTAGCCAGAAAAAATGGTGTATGTATTTGGAATGAAACATTTGCACGTTTTATATCTAAAACGTAGTGGGATCCGAAGACCATTTACATGCAAGTAGTACTCTAAATCGTACGTTAACTGGAAATTAGTCACAAGTAACGAAACGAAATGAAACATAAAACAAAAGATATAACTCTTGTTATAGTCATTTAGCATGTGAGGAGTCAATTTGACTCAGTTTGAGTTAGAGCATAGAAATATGATAGTTATAGTTATGCGGTTGATAGGGTAGACTAAGGGATAGATATAGTTAGGAGAAGGTGGACTCTGTCAGATAGACGTTAGGATATAGGTAGATAAACAGAGTACCGCTGTTGCTAGGTGCTAGTTTTAGGTAGATATTGGCGGTAGTTTTTGGCCGGGGAAATTGGAGCTTAATTGGCGGCGTTACCTATATAAGGCGTTACCTATATAGGGCTACTGTTAGAGAAGTGGAGTAGGTCTTGGTTTGGCTTGAGAGGATAGTGGGTCTTTGGAGGCTGTTCTCAAGGCTACAGGACAGTTGGCCAGTAAGGAGGCAGTATAGGAGTTGGCCAGCAGAGAATCCGGAGGAATGTGCGTTGTCCACCAATAATTATGTAGCTTGACGCTCCAAGCGTCCTTATAAGGGCGTTGGTTGGTAGTTAAGCTATTATCAGTAAGGCACTTGGTGTCCTGGTGGTGTTTGTGCGGGAGAAAGCGTATCGGTGCGAATACGTGCATGGGTGATCCGCTGGCAAAGGCTGAAGACGAACGACTAATACCAGGCCGGTGACCACTGGGTGAGCTTTATGGTGATTGTGTGTGTAGGTATATAATATGTGTGCAGTTAGTGAGCTGGTGAAGGCGTTGAGGCGTCAAAAGGAGTGTTCGATGCTGTTTGGAGCGGCAACATCATGATAATACGGCACAGCGGACATAATGATCAAATAAGGCGGTCCTTGCTGTGCACAAAAGACAGTTATGCTGTTTGGTCTAATGTGGGCAAACGGATATGGTGTTTGAGCACCGGATCCTGGATATCAGAAATAAAACCTCATCCACGGAACATAAGGTGCGGGTGGTTGGCGACCATGGTCGGAGGCATTAACAATATTGTTATTTGTAAACTTTAGAGAGCGTTTTGTTGCTCGATTTAAGTGAGGTGCAGAATATATAAACTTAAAACTAAACAATTGGTGTATTTATTAATTAGAAGATTCAGCAAATATAAATTTGTTGTTAACGGACACTGGACAACCGTCTAAGTTACCCCAGCAATCCCCGCTACCAAGGAAGTTAAAAAAAAAAAAATTACCTATGTTTTATCATTCAACTTAGAATGTTTAAAAAGACTCCATCTAAGCAATGTAAAATTATTTGTACATATATTTGTTGTAAGCCAATCAAAAAAACTACACCTCAAGAAATCGTAGCCTTATAACAAGTGTTACCATGCTTAGTAGAAGAACGAATCCCTGCTAAGTCGATTGGCAAGCAAACGGCAAAAACACACACACATATATAGCCAAAGAATACGCAAAACAACAACTCAAGTCAACAGAAGTTGGTCCTACGAAAGCGCACAACATGTCTAAGAAGGAGTCAAAGCAACGTCATAGTCATCAATATCTAGAACTTATATATCCCTATTTAGTGAGCTCCGAATCTTTCAGGCGCCATATGGCCTACAATGTCAATCCCTTGTGGCAACATGGCGGCAAATGTCTGCTGGAAGCCATCTACAGCAACTATATGCGCAAGAGATTGAAGCATCTGCTTAGCAAGGACCAAAACAACACATCCATTTGGATTAGCAGCTGCCCGCATTTGTATGGCGAAAAGCCTAGCAGCTGGCATGGAAAGTCCAAGGACCATCTACGTGCAGCAGCTGCTGGCAGCAAATTGTTGGCACGCAGTAAGCATGTTCAAGTGTATACTCTATAGTTTTTGTTGTTTAACGATTTATGTATATATCCACAGCTACTCCGTGCCGGGTCAAGCAGCGAACCCGTGACAGAGACGTCATTTTTGGCACGTGCTTGTACGAGGGCTGTCAATGTGGCTGGGAAAAGTCACGGATTGAGTGGCTCTATAAACTGGAACGCCAGCAGCAGCTACAAGAAGCTCTGCAACAACTCAGACGTCGCGCGAAGAACCAAACCAGAGTGTCCATGAAAAGCACAAAACCACGACGCAGTTTATGCTCCTGGCTGTGCTACAGCTGCGGCTTGGCCGAGGATTCAAGATGCAGCAAATTGCATTCACATCGAAATATTGAAGATTGTCTAAAGACGAGGAAGAAGTTGAAGTAGTTGCTGCAGCGCATTGCCAAAGTTTGTTATTTGAATTTTCTATAATTTGATTTTCAAAGGTTTCCGAAGACAAAACTAAATAAAACTTTCGCCTTACACAATATGATTTGAAGTGTGGCCGCAAAAACTTTTTTACGCCACGAAGACCACAATTAAATTTACCCGTTAGAAAAGCAAAAGGAAAATAGAACGACACTGTTCGATAGCCAGAGAAACAAGAAAGTAAAAAGGGCAAAAAAGTTTGGGAAACCGATTCTTAAATACGCTTTCTTATGCATGGGAATGTGAATCTTTATCCTTACAATAACTTGAGAACATTTAGTAGCTTGAAAATGCCGTCCGATGACAATTCAAACTATTTCGAGTTCTCTAAGTCATAGTTTCAAAAGTTTGTGGCTTTGTTGCCACATTTTTTATATCTTTCACTATTTTCTGCATTCTATATGGAAAATCGTGTTAGACTTCTTTAATGGAAAGATTGGATATCCCGATATCCAAAAGGCTACATGGCTGTCTTCTGATCAATCTACACGCTACCAGATTAAACATGTTGTGATTGACCTTCCTCTGGAATCATATATCCCGCTCCTTGCGTACCAACGCAGAGAACGTCATTGGTTTCCAACGCCCGAGGTGCCAATGGTACGATCAGGAGTGTCGCGAAACCACTGCAGTGAAGAATGCCGCCTATAGAAGCACCCTGCAGTCGGCTGCTACGCGAGATCACTATCGGGAAATAAGTAAGATGGAGGGGCGCCTTTTCTGACGCAAGTAACGCCAGCAGGAAAAGCGCGAGCGAGAGAAGATAGAGATGTGCAGGAGTAGGAACGACATAAGGAAGTTCTTCCAAAAAGTCTGGCCGAAGGATTTAGTGCCGGTGCGTCTTCCTGTAGACATGCAGAGGGAAATCTGGTAGTGGATGCATAGGGTGTACTAAGGCTATAGAGGGAACACTTCCCTGCCTTGCAATCTGTCGATGATGAGGATATTGCCGCCCCCGGAGTTGGCTTCCCGATATCCCCAATTATAGACGACGGCGTGGATATACCGCCGCCTAGCTATGACGAAGTCAGGGTCGCAATCAAGCGGCACAAGAACAACAAAGCAGCTGGCGCAGATGACCTGCCTGCTGAGCTGTTTAAGGCTGTAGGCAATGAACTGGTAAAGCGCATGCACCAGCTCTTTTGCAAAATATGGTTAGAAGAGAGCTTGCCTGATGAATGGGACCTTGGTATCCTCTGAACTGTTTTCAAGAAGGTTGACCCGACGGTGTGTGCTAACTACTTTTTCTCAGGAAAAAGTAAATGACCTTTCACTGTGAATAACTAACTAGATTCAATATAAATTCGACTTGAAGAGTTGTAAATGACCTTTCACTTTGAATAAGTATGAGTAAGTATAAACGGGAACGCAGAATATGCAGAATTTGGCATATGCTGCTACATTTTCGACTATAACCTCTGCAAGAGCATTAGAAGCAAAAAATCGACCGTAATCCAATTGACGGCTTCGTGCACTTAATTTGATGAACTGGTGTGAAAAGTTCCGGGAATTTCTCTGTTTACCCACTGCAAAGTTTTGAGTGATTGTAGCACAACGCTGGAAGCCGAAATGCATGAAGTGCCAAGCTACAAAGTTGCGTGCCAGGCCACGTGACGTATGCGCAATGTTAGCCATTTTGCCAATTATTTCGCACACTTGATGGCTTGAGAGCAGACAGAAGCCAAAACTCGCTCAGACACACACAAACACACAATAATGCACACACACCGAAGTTCATGCTCAAATAGAGACAGCTGCATGCCGCAGTGTAGTTGCCACATTTGCAGCGAAACCATTTGTTACTGACACTTTGTTTAAATGCAATTTTTTGTAGCATACCTTGTGGCGACTTGTCATAATCACTCTTGCCCAAATAGAATGGTCCTTGTCTCGTTGTTATTTCATGCACTATAATGCCAAAGGCATAGACATCACCTTTTTGCGTGCCCTCCGGCGGTCGTTGAGTTTCCAATTTCAGCAGCTCAGGTGCGGTCCACAAAAGTTCTGTCACAGAAAAAAAAGAGGTCGTTAAAGTGGGAACGGAAAGCCGCTTTAAGTGCACACTTACTGCTCCAATAGGCATGGCTATTGCAGTTTTCCACATCGCTTTCTATGTCATAGCGTGTGCGCCGTAAAGTGTGCAAGCCAAAATCCGTAATCTTCAGCACGAAACGTGAGTCCACCACACAATTGGATGACTTGAGATTGCCGTGTGAACGTATATCCGAGCTGTGCAGAAACTGCATGCCGCGCACTATATCATGCATCAAAGATAACTTGAACATCCAGTCCAGCTGAAATTGCTCATTTTCGAGTATATCCTGCAGTGAACCCTTTGGACAATATTCGGTGAGTAAAAAACTGCGACGCTGATCTAAGCAAGCGCCATAGAATTTGACCAAATGATCATGCTGCAGATCCTTCATGCGTTTTAGCTCCAACATGAGGCTGCGCGTTAGCAAAGCCTGCACATTGTCCACCTCTATGGGCTTAATAGCCACCTTACTCTTCTTAAACATGCCCACGGGTATGAAGATCTGACGATCACCATTAATCGAGACCATGTCCTCGGACATCAGCGTCAGTTGTGAGCTCTGCTTGACCAGCGAGTGAAAGGAGCCGCGCAGACCACGCTCGGCCACATCACGAAACATGACATCCTCCAGCGACACCTTCCAGCTCATGGAGTTGATCTCGGCCTCGGCCAGATAATGCCGATAGCCAAAGAAGAAGCACACAGCCATAATGATCACCATCATGCCTAGCACTATGGAAAGTATGGCATAGCCCGGCAAAGCTGTGGAATTTAAATAGAAATTTAGTATGACAATCTCTAGCTACATTTGACAGTACCCACAGTTATCCGGACACAGCGCACCGTCATAGCCGCAGGTGGGTCTATCGGGTGGCGCCTCCTCGCGACCTCCTGCCCAGTGTATCTCCTTATTCGACTCAAACTCCAGACGATTGTGCAGAAAATGCGCTACAATCTCGAAACGTCCTGTCTTGGGATTCATGTCCAGCAGCGAGTACGCAGACAAGCGATCACCATTCGCATCAATGGTCACATTGCCAGTAATGCCCGAAAAGCTGCGATTCCACATGCGTCTCACCATGTCCGTGCCATTAATGGGTCTTGTCAACACGCCGGGATCCTCCTTTATGCTGTCATTCAATGCACTCGCATAAAGCAGCACACCATCAAAAAAGGACGTGACAAATGCCGAAATCGGTTCGTTGTCACTGAACGTATAATTGTATTTGGCTGCGGCTATTGTTTTGATCTGCAAGAGAGAAGTGGAAGTGGAAGGCATAAATTTGCTGTCATTGGCTTAGTTTTCGCATCCCTTTCAGGCGTCAAGTCCGAGCTACTAACTCACCGCCCAGTGGGCACATCCTTCATTTGCTTGGTTTGGCCTTTTTCGCATTGCGTTTGACTATTCCTAGAAACTTTATTGTTGTTGTTGTTTAATTGCTTTAGCCTCCGTGAAAATTCAATTACGTGTGCGTTCACTTGGAATCGCAATGACTTTTTGTCACAATCCATGCGGAAATTATTGCACGGCGTATTGCCAACTCGTCCTGCGGGCTTTAGAGTTGCTTAGTGGGTAAGGTGCAGACGGGCGGTGAGAGGGTGCTGACCAATTGCAATGGTATTTTGTCTGCTATGCTTTTTGTGACAGACACGCCGCAGCCGCATTCCACTCAATGTTGCGGCTTGAGATTTGAGTGCAGCTGCTTAGGTTTGCAGTTACTCAGAGCGGAAGGCAAGCGTGCTAAACTCTTTGAAGGATGAGTTTAGTTTAAAGGTATGCAGTTCCTTAGAAATTATTAAGTCGTGAAATACTTTAATAAACAAAATAATTAGTGGAATTTGGGAGCTGGGATTGAGTAATGTCAACAATTTTAGCAGGTGAAACATAGAGAGCGGGTTAGACAATACAACCTCAGCAGGTCAAAGCTTGTCGTATGAGGCCACTTACAATGTCACTGGGTTTCTTTTCGAGACCAATAGAGCAACTCCAAACCTTAAAAGGGTTGTGCGTAGGGTTTGGGACCCACCACGTAAAACCACAATTCCAATGAAAGAATGTATTTACATCAGGCTGTAACCCGATAACGGGTTGTTAAGGCCAGTTAAGAAGAAGAAGACATAGTCAAGAATACTGAATGGCAAATATTTACAACTGATTTTTAATCTAATTTATGTGCACATATCGAAATGATTACCGACTTTTAAAGCAACATAATTAGAACGAGTTAGTGGGAGCTGAAATTACTAGTTCACAATAGCAAATCTTTATACAAGTGTGACCATATCGGATGTGTTGCGAAACGCCGAAATGGATCCTAACGTGTTTGGCCAATTCTAACTCCGGATTTAGATTCTACGCAGCAAATTATTTCGGACATGACCTTCAGCTTTCCAACAACTAAACCATGTTGACCTATGTCATGAACATTTACTTGTTGTCTACAGTCTTAAATCTTTAAAAATATTCCCAATTTAAGAATCATATTATTCTGTTTAGCATTGCACAAACTGTACTTTCAAGTGAAATTAACTCTCATGTTTGGTTGCAACTTCCATTACTTATTAACCAAACCGACTGTGTTTAAATTGCAGTTACCGCTCCTGTTGCAACTCGGAATGCACTCAAAAGGACAGCTAACAAACGCTCAGGTGTTGTGTCTATTTGTTGTCCTTGTCGATGTTTTTCTAGCTACGCATTTTGTGGCGTCAAGTAAAATACTTGAAAGTCCTCGACGTACAACCAACTATATGCAAAATAGCCACAAAGAGAACGTGCAACTGCATCCAGCTTCCAGCATCTAGCAGGATATTGAGTATGCATGAGAGGTCAAAACTGAGCAGAAAGAAAGGAAGGCAAATAGGAAGCTAATGACTAGAGTCGGAACAGGCAGCGTGCTAACACAACACACACTCACAAAATGTGTAGAGTTTACTTAAACGAAACTCGAATTTCCTAGAAAAGTAAGAAAATTTGGTGGAATCAGGAGACGGCTCATTTCTAGAGGGAAGAATGCTATACATTTTGAAGAATCAACATAGATTGTAAAAACAAGCTAAAAAAACCATGTTATATTAATTAGAATCTCCAAGATTTGAAAATCTAGATTGTACCTTTTAAAGGACGAAACACATTTGGATCTGAAGTGATCCGCTGCCAGCCGAATCTTCTTCAAAATGTTCATCATATACTTGTGTGTGAGTGTGGTAAAACTGATCAGATGATAAACAACAAATACATATTTTGTTTCATCTAAGCCAATCCAACAGATGATATTTATGTTTCTTTCTAGTGTGGTTCGACAGGCTGCAAAGTTATCAATATATCGAATTTTTTCCTATGTGTCTCACAATCGATGTTTTTATGTACTACCTATAGTCTGAGTCGAAAGGACCTGGTAGAGAGCACACTTGCTACCTAATGGAGAAGGCACGCGCAAGACAGAGGCACCGGGAGAAGTGCTTTACAATAGGCCGTAGCCCGGTAACGGGCTGTTGTGGCTATTTAATAGTTTAAAGACATCCTAAGTAGTTAAGATTAGGAAGGTAAGTATAAACTGATAGTACTATCGATAGTATCGAATCGGTATTATCGTAACTATCTCGATAGTTTTTGAAATCTAGCGGTTCGTCTTCTTTTGTCCCTCCAATGTTTTTTTACGAAAAGAGGCCGAACAAAAAAAAAATCCTGCAACATTCTCAATGTATCTACAGAAGAATTTTACTTCCGCACTTCTACTACAACTCTGTTAGGGTTTTGTTGTTTTTGTTTTCGAGCTAGCATACGCGCACGGTAGATGGCGCCACATCATGCCTGATTAGCGAGAACTCAAAACTGAATATTTTACTTCTGATAGGCATCTCAGGGTTAACAAGTCGAACGTTGTTGGCAATTTCAACTAAACCAATAAATCACACAAGTACTAACGCACTTTTTTTGTTGGTTATTTTCAGTTAACGGTTATTCTTAAAAAGTTTATTTGCGGTTAAGGTAACGATAACAAACATAACCCTCAAATTCAAATCCAAAGTGCAGATACCAAAAACGTCAGTGTTTCCGTATTGGCGTAACAACAAATCCCTTCTACTCACCTCTTTCGACACTTTGGTGTATTCATCATCATTTGGCTGTTTTGGCGTGACGGTCAACATAGCGGTATAGGCCTTCTGAGCGCGTTCGTTATTCAAGGCGGTATCGCTCTTATTAAACCAGGGCTGAGAAGTCAAATAGGGCACACTGCAAGTCCAAAAAAAAGAGAAATGGTACAAAGTTAGACTAAACATCAAGTCAAAAGTTGGTCCAACTTAAAGCTTATCAATGCCTATCTGTATAGAAATAACAATATGCAACTGGAAGTATATTTTATATGCGTCATAAATCATTTATTAATAGAAATAGTATATAAGTGTATATATAGCCTAGGAAAAGCTGTTTAGCAAATCAAACATTGATAGGTAAAGCCTATGTAAATGCAGTATAGACATCTCACACTATCAGACACTATTTTTGCCTTCTGTAATTCATTTACATTTTGTGATAGTGTTTATCAGTGGCGTAGTTAGCTATATTTGCGATAGGGGCTTGATATGACTATATTTTTTCCTATTTTAGTTCAGGGAATTGATCTCTTATGTGAAAGCAAAACAAGTGTGAAATTGTTTCAATGTTAGTAAGCATTCTTGGCAAAATTCGTGGGAAAATTATAAGAAAATCGAGCTTTCGTGTTATTTAGTTCACTTGATCATTCATTTATGACCTCGAGAGCCCGATTTCTTGTAGTTACTCCAAAACTTTATAGTTTTGATGAATTTTTCAGCTATTTTAAGTCTTTAATCATTCCAATATATTTGTGATATTAGCAAATCTAGCTTAAAGATTATTTGTTGCCTGAAATTCAAGCCAGAAATCTCGAAGATTATGGTTCCTGCCAGCCCAGGTTAGATTAATCATGGGTCATAATACATCTGCCAATATGGGCCTCGTTAACGAACCAACTTTCGCAGCCTGTCTTGAAGGAGCCGACTCCTCAGATCACTTTCTGTGTGACTGTCCGGCCTTTGCAAGGACACGGATGCACATTTTGGGAAGTGATACACAGAACATGAGCGAAGTGTATAATCTCCCGCGCTATATAACACACAGCGCGCGGAACTATGGCTGTATATTTCACGCTTTAGGACTACTATATGTCAAGTCGAATGTCTATGTAATTGTAGCCGATCTCAAACTTACTAAAATAAGAAAATTCAAAGTTTGTATGCATGTGCTAAGAAATTCATCCGAAAAACAAGAAAGGGGAAGCAAAAAAGGACCCAACGAAGTATTTGGTACCAGTAGGTTGTGTTTCGTCCTATTTGCAGCTTTAAACTTTGAGCGACAATACAACACAACACGTAATCCCACTTTACAACACTTTGTACAAAGTCTCGCTCGATACTAGAATGCATTCTTATATGAAGTAAGTCGCATAGGGTTGCATGCGAGACAACTTACGGGCGATATTATCGTGCCATCAAAAGGTGCGAGACGCAAATCACACGGCTTCGCTTGAAAAACTCGCTTCGTGTACAGGCTTTCTTTACTTATCGCTCTCATATCACACAAGATATTTGCTCTCACGCTGCTTATACATCACACAAAAGCGTAACACCAACTGAACGTAACACCATCCGATGTATCTATCTTTGTTCCTCAATTATTTCTTCCTTATTTACAAAACAGTGCAAACTGTAAAACGTTTTACCCGATTCGGCAATCGGTTGTGTTTTACTCGAAGACTTATTCGTGGGAGTTTGCTGCTTTTGACCCCCGCTAGCTACGTCACTGTGGTGCAGTGAATAGTGGCTTGTGCATGAACTAAGTGTTATCAAGCAACATTTTCAATTCAATGTCAACTGTGTTGTTGTTGCTGTTGTGTTGCAAATTGAATATGCCTTGCATTCAATTGCTTGCTTTATCCCTAGAGGCTTAAGTACACACAAACACAGACAAAACCCTGATTAAAATCAAATAAAATGATATTTTTGCAGCCTTTGATGCAACCCTGTTGGGATTTATCTTTTATGTGCCGTTAAAAGCAGCAACTTTGTATAAACCGTAACACTTTACAGTTTCCAAGCAGGAAATTCAATAACTAAATTATATATTATTTTGAAAAACTATTTTTTTTTTTGTATACTAATGTACGCCACATTTTCCGCTGATTACGAGTTCAGCGAGGTTGTGTGCGATTAGCCTGCACTTAGTGCAAATGCAACTACAAATATTTGGCGCCTTCTATTTGTACTCATATCGAACTACCCTGAACCCGGTTCTCTATCTACAAGTATTATTTAGCTAAAGGCATATATGCAAATTAACTTATCGGTTTGCGTATCTATCAATGGGCGCTGTTTACATACATACAAATTGTGCAGAGACATTATCAGCTACTCATATTACTATATACCATTTATACTTATAGGAAATTCTGAAAATCATCTTATGTACAACTTGAAATGTGTCAAGCGCTACCTTATGGTCAGCGCTCTTTAAGACGATCAAGCTGAAAATTTGACCATTATAGACTCCACTAATAGCCAGAAAAAACCAGTCAGTGGCCAGTGTTTGAAGAAGTGCAGGGCGGTCGTTGTGATGGTGCTCCAAGATGATTCAGCGCTTTGATTGTAGCTTAATTTCATAGCTTTTTAAGGCACCAAACTGTTTTGTGTGTGACGCTTTAAGAACTTTGGTAAAGCCAGAGTCTATAATTACAGCATATGGTGAGGTTTATAATTATATTGACTCGATACTCAATGAATCGACAAACATAGCGAAACGCTTTAGTTGCGTTTTTATACGTTTCATGAGTTTATAGTGTATGCTATTAAAGTACAAGTTTGGCAAGACGTTTGCTTGAAAACTAATATGTACGATCACTTGAGCATCGTAGTGTAGTTATTCAGTTTTGAATCATGTTAACTAAACTTGTGTATTAAGAAATATTGACATCAAACATATTTTTCTATGTCTATCTTAAGGTAAGATCGACTCGTATGCCGTCACGGTGTAACGGTGTTACTCACGCACCGTTTTAAGCTGTGCTGTGTTAGCAGCGTCCATATTAGAGCGAGAAGGTAGCACGTTTTTTCTGTGCGCTGTATTAGCAATGAGAGCGAAAAGAAGAGCATGCATGCTTACGTTAGGTTTTTGTCATACTTTTTGTATTAGCATATACGCACGCTAGATGGGGAGTACACGAAAATATACGGTAATACGTTTGGCTGGTGTTACACACGCAACGTTTTACGCTATGCTGTGTTAGCAGCGTCTACATTAGAGCGTTAAGTTAGCACGTTTGTTCTGTGTGCTGTATTTGTAGTGAAAAGCGAAAAGTAGAGCATGCATGCATGCATGTTAGGTTGTTGTCAATGTTCTTACGTTAGCATTTACGCACGCTAGATGGCGCCACATCATGCCAAGGTGAAGAGCGCAGTACAGCTTAGAGGCATTTTACATTTGACAGGCAGCCCGTGATGTTTTTGTAAGTTCTTTCAAGGAAATTTCATGTGTATGACATAAATCACCAGAACTCATTATTCGCATTTCCTTAACATTATTATTTGTATAGCATTCTTGCGTTGTCAACAATTTCCATATACACATTAAAAAATAACTGCAGGCAGGCACTTAAAAGTCTGTGAGAAAACAGCGCTACAATTTGGACAAACGTAACCTTCTCAGGTACCTCCTTTTGTATAAGATTAGCCATCAAATGTATGGCTATGAAATTCGATATTCTATTTTCAGGGTTTTAAAGCGACTATAATTATTGGAACATTCTTATTTGTATGAAGAAATTATCTGCATCACGGTGTCTTTCTGTTTCGTGGTGAAATTTTTGAGATTTCCCGTGTAAAGTCGTAAATTATGAATGGGAGTGTCTACATTTCAGGCATTTGTGAAATGTTCGTTAGGTAAAGCATGTCGAAGTGCGGTTATTACACAACACAATCTGTTTGCCACTTCTTTCTTGAAGTTCTCTTTTGGCGTTGTTTTGTATAGGAATCAGTATAACCGGTAAACCAAAACAAATATCGGTGAATCGAATCAAAATCAATATTAGCATAAAAAAAATTCGAAATGAAACCATTACGTAACCGTATCCGAAATAAATTTAGGTTTGAATCTCTGGTTTCTAAATTTGTACTTTATGGATCTTGCAGAAGCTGCTGGAGTTCTCCAGAGGTGAAAATTATACAGCATTTCTTAGTTCGCATCTGAGTACCAAAAATCTCTTCTATATTTTTAAGCATGAAATTTTGAAAACAACTAGATTGTAATATTTGAAATTAGCCACCTGAACTTCTTCTTATATAGATGTTTACTTCAGCTCAAGTAGTAACATTTATATATATAACTTGATTGTTTTGTAAATATTTTCTAAAGCTCCGAAATTTCTTTCTTTTAACTTATTTCCGTGATTCATAAATCTCTTGGACCAATCCTGTTTGATCAATCTATTAATGACCTGCCACCAATTCTACATTAAACTTTATTCCTGCATATCGGACGAGAACGGTTCAATCTTCAGTATGACCTCGATATATTTACATCTCAATCTGAACTGCGACAAATGCAAATTTGGTATTTCTCACTTCCAGCACAAACTTGGTAGTTCTTTAAGGACCTGGAAAATCTTTAGATGGTAAGCTAACATTCAACGTGCATATCGACGTCATGGTCAGTATAGCGAAATCTCTTCTTGAGAAAGTTATGAAACTTATGTTATTAAAAGTTAAATCATGGCTCTTGTTCGCCCGATCCTGTCACCTGTTGGAAACTCAATGCGTTGTGTACGCTGACAAAATCGAATCAGGTCTTAAAAAGTTTCTTCTCTTTGCGCTAAGAAGCCGAAACTTTTTAACCTTTCATAATATGAGAGCCATCTGAGGTTAATTGATCTGCCGACACTCAAGGAAAGAAGAACCACTTAAGGGATGTCATTCCACGTAAAGCTTATTGCTGGTGACGTCGATTCGTCGTTTCGTCTCGATCGTATAACTTTTAACATTTCCGAATCGTCGCTCTCGATATTTTGAGATCCTTCGACTCAGGCGGTGCGCTCGGAACTATGCAGTCTTTAAACCATTTAGAGTCCTATGCCAGAAGTATAACGCCGCTTTTTGCAAAGAGTATACAAGCTTCGGCTAGCTAATCTCTATGAGTTATTTGATCTATAGTCATTAAATTATAATAACAGTGAAACATTTGTCCATAGTTGGAATTTCCTTGTTTATAAATAAAACAACTTAATAGCTTTAGCTTAACTTGAATCAATGCAAAATCGTTGCTATTTTTAGATTATCACAATGGATTCTCAATTTGGTATATTTCGGACTTATAACAACCTTGAGCAATGTTTTTTATTTTTCAATATTCGCGCAATTTGTATGGAATATTTAAATTTTTTTAGCTTAAAAATAGCTTTAATTATATGTAGACAAAGTCTGGCAAAGTGAAAGGCAAAGCCAAAAAGTTCTAGCTCTCGAATCTCGATTTTCAATTGTTGTGTTTTTTTTTTTTGGTTCTTTGTGCATTTTTTATAGTAATTTATATGTTTATTTTTTATACTCACCGCGAGAATAATTCAATATTGATGAAAACATATTCACCGCTATCGATCATATTCAGCTCCTCGGCTGTCAGCATAATTTGACGTATAGACTGTGGATCTGCGCACATAATGACAACTGCAAAAAACAACAACAACAAAGATAAACATTGGTAAAAACAAAAATTATTATTATTATTATTATACTACTAGCTAACATACATATAAGGCATGAAGTTAACAGCTTTTAAGCTACTCGTTTAGACTCAAGAGTCATGGACACACAGTTTCTGCGTACGGTGTACACGGTTTACAGTGATAGCCAAAAGTCGCTGTACTTTGCGTTTAAAAATACCTTTGCTCATTAAAAATGTATTAATTTGTTTAAAATTTGTAGTGAAGTTTGTTGATGTACTTTAAACTGACAGCGCAGACAGACGGACAGACACTTAGAGACACTTTTTTGTATCTTTCTTGACGTCAGCAGTTAGTTTTTTCTTCACTTTTTGTGGGATTCATCTAGTTGTTGGGTAAGTTATTAGACATGGCGTGGCATTAGGGCAAACTTCGGACAGTTAATGTGTTTACGGTTTGACGTAATTAGGTTTGCTATCATTAAAATTAAGCACTCCAATGAGTTCTTAACGAGCAAAGTAAAAAAATAAAAAGAAAAAGTGTTGTCGAAAAGCTCAAAGACATTAAGAGCAACAGTTAAATTACACTGCAAAAAGTAATTAGGTACTTAGTTGAGTATTATGTGGGCCTTATGAATAAGTATAAGTATCGTTGTTTGCCGAAATCTGATTGCATCGACTCCTCCGCATATATGCCGCATTGTCTGTATTCCTGCACTTTTGATGCTACTTTTGCAGAATAACGTTGAGGTAGGATTGAACCTCTGCGAACATTTTCAGACAACCCGAAGCACTCTGCTGCAAAGCCTTAAACTTTGTGTTCAAAGAGCATTGAGTGGACTTGCTGAAATACCTGTACTCTCCAGACAGTACCAAAAAGTGAAATTTAATAGAATGAAATCTTTGGTCGTTACATTGAGTCGACTAGAAGAAAAGCCTTTTGCCTTTTATATTTCTCAATTTTGCCTACGAATGAGTCGGTCATAAGAAACAGCAACACAAGCAGCCTCACACGTACGCTATGCTGAAAATAGTCACTTTTCAACCAAATCTTGGAATTTTTTAACGGTCCAGGATTCCACTCTATTACTTTCAGGCAGTGCATAAATGTGCATTTGTTTTGCTCTTTATCTTTCTTTTGCTACGATTGAGTTGGTCTAAGAGAGAGTGAGAGAGCAACACAAGGTGCACCATACATACAATGTCTTGACTATGGACAAATTCTAGTAAAAATGTTGAATTCGTTCAGGAATCAGAGTGGGTTACTTGCATGATCTTTGTTTGTATCTTATGAGAAGCATCCTGCCAGTCATGAGATGCAAATTTTCGAGGCTTTATATGTAAAATGTTAAACTACTTTCAATGCAATAATAAAATTTCTAAATTAAATGCACTTTTTGGTAAAACACATCGGGCTAATTGTGTTTATTCAAGCTGTTTATCTGCCTTAAATGACATAATAATCTATTTCGTTTTCCGAAATATGACATTTTCTAATTGGAAATTACAATAATTGAATTGCGTGACCCAATATTGCTGTTTATCTTAACTTATTTGGAAATTAATTGCATTTAATTGTCGAAAAGTTTGTTTAGACGAAATTTGCATTGCCTCCATTTAATTATCAGTATGAATAAATAGCCCGAAAGCAATGAAAATGTTTAAATTGAATGTTAATTCATTGTGTAGTCACAATATTGTCGATGAATATGTGCTAATATTAGGAATACTCTTTAGTTGGTGAAGATCATGTTGAGTTCAGCATGCAATTTGTACTAGATGTAAAATGAAGGACGGAATTGTTAGTACATGTTGGTAAGGGAAATGTTTTCAAAATTTCCCATTTAATGCATTGCCGTTTGAAAGTAAACCTGATTTTATGTTTATAAAGTTCTCTCGAACTCTTATGAAACATGAAAGTTTAAGTAAATGTTTCTGAGAGAAATGTACTAGCATATTCTCGACTGTGGAATAACCTGAACCCATTTCTCCCATGAAAATCAAATTGCTGTGTCCTGTGTAAATACTCTAAAAGACGCTCATTCAAAATTTGTTTTTATCAATATCATCATTTTTGTACATTGATAAGAAGGAGGATCATCTTAGCACCCCCTCTGAGTAGAAGAATTTCTTTAGAAACTAAAATTGAATATGATTTTTTTGGAACGATTTTTATAAATTCTACCAGCAAAGTCTTGCACACAGGTACTTAGAATTCTACCTCCCTAATTGAAGTTTTATCTTTCATAAATTTAAGATATCCTTTACTCGATGTAAAGGAAGAAAAATGAGTTACAGCCATTTGAAACTGCAACTAATTGCCACTTCTATGTTGTAGATATGTTAAGAAATAAGCTAGAGTTACCCGATTTGTAATGTAGACTCATGTGAGCCTAATGACTAAAACAATGTTGATCTTTCTAGGGCTAAGGGTTTAGGGAGTAGAGGGCGTCCGATGTCGGTATTGTTTGTAGAGTATCCTTCCTTGCTTGTTATTGCATTTTGAGGTAAACATTGTTTCAAACCAAAGCTCTCAATGGGAACGTGATCGAAAGCAGTTTGCCTACCTCAACCTCAGCAATTTCTAGGCAAAAATTAGCAGCTTAGCAGCCCTGAAAAGAGTATCTAAGCTGTAACAAAAACTGAACTTGCAATACCCTGCAGGTTTCAATGGAAATCAAATGCCAAAAAACATAACTGGCAACAAATAATTGAATATTAAATTGTCTAACCCAGCGTACTTTTCCAGCCATTGGGAAAAACAAGCATACGCCACGTTGTATGCCACACAAAATGCAAATAAACTGAAAAAGCCAAACCAATTCATTGGCTATTTGCATATTAAATATGTAACAAAATTTACAAATAAATAGCTGGGGTTACTCTTTATGCTAAATTGTGTCTACGAAGTGCCTATAATATAAACAGTTATGAATGCCTAGGCCAAATATATGTGCTACCAAATACATTGAGATAACCAACTAATACTCTACAGATTTGCAACGAAAAGAATCGCGTCAAAACTGTGCAAGGCACTTGGGGTATAGAGGGCTTGATATACCGAAAATGAAATGAATGCTTTTACAAAATGAGTAATAAGTAAGAACAAATCTGTAATTTCTAAGTTGCTGCTTATTCATTTTCGAAATGTAAAGAGCTTAAGTCTTATGCTTCCCTGTTTCACTGTTTTTGGCAGTCCATGCCCGAAGTTCGAGAGGGATCGCTGACTATTCCAACAGTGTGTATTTGCTTTCACTTTCGCTCACTTTGCTTGTAACACTTTTGCATGTATTTCGTTCCAAATATCAGTAAAGCAATATCTAAACATTAGAAGGTTGACAGCGCTTTTTGGCATCTCAATATTCCAACAGTGTTGCTTGCCCCTTAAGCTCTTAGGCATAGTTATCTTTTTGCTTTGACTTTTGCTTTCACAAAACATACTTTATGTGCGTGTGACCAGAACCCAAAACCGAGGACACAAGCGCAGCGAGAAAAAGTGTTCAGCTCCAACCGAAACCGAGTTGACAAAATTTTATTCGGTTTTTCAGTGAGCAGACCACATTAAAAATATGTGTCGACTGTTATTTGCGAACTCTGATTGAAAGACATTTGGAAGTTATTCGTTTTGAATAACAGCATAGTAAATACTAATGCGCTTGAGATGTGTATGTATCTCTTTTGGCGCTTAGTAGTATACGCATTTGGATGGCTTGAAGTGCATATTTGCATGAATTTAATGTCTATAAGCCTTAAATAAACAAGAGTAAGAATGTGTTGGAGTGACAAGACTTATGATTTTAATAGAATCATGTACGAGTTAAGACTAATTAAGAACAGAGCAACATACAAATCAAATGCACAGATAACTGGCTTAAATTATAAATCCAAAACGACATTTATAAACAATCATAAACAATTTCATATTTGTCATAATAACATTTTCGCCTTTTGTACTTTGTTTTTGCCTTGTCTCTGTGGTTTAAGCAAATGAAAATGCAATGCAATTTACGACGTCATCATTTCAATTCTTGCTCTTTTTTGCTGCTCAGTAAATGCGTTTAATTATTTAAAAGCCAGTTGCAAATTTGAGTTGTTGTTTTTTGTTGTTTTTGCTGCTTGTGTGCAAGCGAGATAGTTGACAACTTAGAGCGAGAGAGAGTGAATGAGTGCGCACATATTATAAGCAAGCTTATATTTTACAAGCTGTCAATGTCAAGTTCAGTGCTAAAAAGTTTGACTTGACTTGATTTAATTATAGAATTTTTAAATATTATGCTGACACACACACACACACACACACACACACACACATAGCCGAAAAGTCAATCTGTGACAGGTATGTGCACACTTTGTTATTGTTTTTGTAAGCTGACTCATAAAGTCAGCCAAACAACAAAGATAAGTATTTGTTGGTGTGTTTAAGCGTTGTGATATAAGTAATTAAAACTTGATTTTTTTTTTTTTTTTTGTAAATATACGAAAACAAAATAAATTATATACTACTTTTGGCTATATGATATATGATGCATGATTTCAGCTATATATTTGAGTCAGTCACAGTTCGTTCAGGGCTGTCAATTCAAGTGTCAGTTGGAGGTGCACGTGCCAGGGCGCATCTCTTTGAAGATGGCCTATCAATCAATAAGTCAAACTTTTAAAATATATATTACAAGTAAGTATACTTTAGTATCTGTCAAACGATCTTAAACTGTAATCTTTGGGGATTATAGCTGTGTAATGGCGTTCATAGTCTAAAAATGTAACATGCGGAAATGCTTATTTTCTATTTGAATGCTATTCTAAAATATTTCATAGTTCACTCTAAGCTGCTTGACACTATGCGTCACTTCAACAAGTTCATTTGTTCATTCATTTCCTAAACATTATCAAGCATTTCTTGTAATGTATTTTGATAACACGTTAAGGTACACAATGCCGGATTTTCAACTGAAAAATTGTGCAAACGAGTTAGATTTTTGACAGATCGCTGATAACTCTCTGCAACAAATTTAATCTCAATGCAAGGCCTATGTCTAAAACATAACTTTTCTGGTCAATTTTGGGTCGCTGTTTCGAATCCGGAACCTATTTTAGATTTTCTAGCACCGTTCTCCAAAATGTGTTATGAAATACAAATAAGTACTAAAATGCGAGAAACAAGTGAGGGAACTCAAAGGAGTACTTGGTGCCGGGAGGCTGTGTTTCGTCCCCTTTGCAGCACTAAACTCTACAACACTGAATCGCACTTTACAGTACTTTCCAAGAAATCTTGCTAATATGAAGCAAGTCCCATAGGGTTGCGGGCGAGTCAGCTTACGGCGATATTATTAATTGTCATCAATCGGTGTAAGATGCATTTAACACGCTCTCCCTTCGTAGGTAAGGTAAAAAATTTGTCACTTTTTACTTAAAACTGGATATGCTCCCAAATTTATCGATAATACTATCGAGGTATTGAATTTTATCTTTTGTGTCTCACTATCGGCTTTTTTGTTAACAAAAACGTTTAAACACACGCTAAAAGGCTAAGCTTGGGGAGGTATGAAGAAAAAAAATCGATAGTAGTCGATTAGTATCAAATCTTTTCAATGGTTTTATCTTTACTAAAGACGAGGAAGAGAATGGGTCCCAAACCCTACGCACAACCCTTTTAAGGCCTGGGGTGGCTCTATTGGTTTCGAAAGAATCCAGTGTCATTATAAGTCGCCTCATACGAAAAGCTTTGACCTGCTGAGGTGGTATTCTCTAACCCGCTCAACACACAAGATCCAGCGGCTCCGCTGTCAAGTTTATGTTATGTGTTTGGATGAAGAAGTTCCTGCGGGAAAGGTCTTCAATGCGAGTGTCGAAGGGAGGCAATCAAAGGGAGACCATAGCTTCGCTAGATGGACCAGGTAGTGAGCACACTAGCTATCTTTGGTATCACCGATTGGAGAAGGCGCGCGCATAACAGAGACGCCTGGGGAGAGATTTGAATCAGGCCGTAACCCAGTAACGGGTTATTATGGACAGTAAAGAAGATTTTTGAAGCTATTTAAATCTCCCAAAATACTTAGTTCGTTTTGTTTGCAGATAATTGGTTTCACTAACGAAATTCTAAGTCCATTATATACATTGTATGCTCTTTATCTGTCCTTGAACTTTTGCTTGATTACATTCTTGTTTATCTTCAAAATTGCGTGTTAGCATTTTACTCTCGCATAATATCTGCCAGCCATACCAATTTATGATTGTAGCTATTCCAAAGCTTGCAACTTGAGGTCGATAACTCGAAAATGAAAATACTGTACACTTAAAGATTTATTTTCTTCAGTTTTGAACAATCTTTTAAAAGTAAACCAGACGTTCGGAAATTATTACTATATTCTTGTTTTCTATTTCGTCATTGTTAATGTCGTCACTAAGATTCTTAAGATTTTTAACACAATTACACCACCGAACCCCCACCCAACCTTCCATCCTCAGTTGTGACATCATTCATGAGCATTTTTGGACTCCCATTCAATAATAAAAGTGAAAACGAGCAACTGCCTGATCTCACTGCGGATTTTCGTATTTTCTATTGCTTTCTATATTCCACATTCCGTTGTCAAGGTTCCCTAAAGAGCAACCTTATCTATGTGCTCTTCCGTTCGATGCCTGCACTTGCACTTTCAAGCACTTTTCTAGCTCTACTTTGTAACCCCCAGACGGAAATAGAACATATGTACTATATCTAAATGTGTATTATATCATTAAAAGCGAAACCGATTGCTTTAATTAGTTATCGCGAGTCATGCATATCGATGATGTAGACAAAACAAAATAGTTTGCTGAGACTCAGCTGGTAAAAAATAAAAAAAAAGACTTTAAATGACCATAAAAAATATACACACGTAGAGTTGTTGTTGTTGTAGTTGCATTTGTCATATACCATTGATTTATGTGCCTAGAGGTATAGTAATATATTTATGGATGCAATCTATTCTGCAATGCGCACAACGTGGCGTATGAGCAATGTAAAGATTGCGCGTCAAATTGAAATGTTTCCGTTTTATGGCAAACGGATATCATTTTTAATAAAAATCAAGTGAAAATTGATCAGCTCAACTGATTGACAGCTGTCAATATTGTATGTCAATATACTAACGAAATCGCTCAAATATTAATAATGCTACATACGGGGGTTGTTCCAGAAGTTCGATATCGTTGTATAAGTGACGTAGTTACTCCACAAATGGAATGCACAACATCGCTATCATCTGTTCCAAAACTTGAGAAAGCTTGCTTGGTGGTAAGAGTTTTGCCAACGAAAAGTTAGAAGCTGCTTTTACTGGCGATGTCAAGGACAATTCTTCATTTAAACAGGGTTTCGAGGCAATAGAATTTCATTGCAAGATGAATCAAGCTAAAAGGAAACTTCTTCTTCTTAACTGGCCATAACAACCTATTAACGGTTACGGCCTGATGTAAATACATTCTTTCATTGGAATTGTGGTTTTACGTGGTGGGTCCCAAACCCTACGCACAACCCTTTTAAGTCCTACTGGTCTGGAAAGAACCCAGTGTCATTGTTAGTCGCCTCATACGACAAGCTTTGACCTGCTGAGGTGGTATTCTCTAACCCGCTCACCACACGGGGAAACTATCGAGAGAAATACAACACTTTTTGATCTCATTTGTACGAGTTGCTGTGGCAACCCTCGTGCACACAGTACACACATACATACTTACATAGCTTTTGGCGCCACACCAAAGCAAAAAAACGGTAATTAAGAATCATTTAATTTAATTTATTGCCAATTAACACACTAAACAATGACAATTGCTTTGAATGTGTGTGTTTAATACGTATGTATGTATCTCTTGTTTGTGGTTTCCTCACATTTCTATGCTAATTGACTTTCGTTATGAGACGCAATAAACACGCTAAGTAAACATTTTTGGAATGTTATGTTTGTTGCATCAAAATGTTTTAATTAAAAAGAGCAACAAACCAAATTTATAGTATGTTCCAAAGAAAGTTTTGGACATCTGCTCCTAAAAATAGAACCTGAAGTTCAAGGTTAATTGCTGAATTTGTCTAGCACCTTATAAGTTTGTGGGGGTGGCCGATAAACAGACTCTTTTGTTTAACTGCCACAAACAAGTCTTAAATTTAAAAATAACTGAACATCTTATGCATATTAATTTGTTTAGATACACCGTCAGTTTTTTTTGGGAAAAGATTGAGTAAAACGATTTCAAAGATAAACACTATTAGATAAGCAACGTGTTCGATATTGTACATGTCTTTTTGTGTTTATGCAAATATAATTGATGTATTTTATTGTTTAAGTTAAGTTATTGGTTGTTGACCCAATTCTCGGGGAATATTCCGCTGTCTGAAATAGTTTCTTAAATATTTATTTTAGTCTAATTCGATTTGAATCATTTCGAAACTAGATGGATTAAGTTTCTATAAATAAAGTTCAAATTCTAAAGCATTCAAACTAAAAATATATGTTCTTTGTTTATCTTTTCACTGTTTGTATACATAAGAGTACAATGCGCGGCACTTGATTATAACTACACATAATCAATAGGAAACTACTCATTCTCTTTGAATTTCTTATTGAAAACATAAAAGTATCGTAAAACAACATATGTTTGATATTAATCTGTGCTAAAATTTATGGGTCGTGCATCTATTACGTCATAACATCATATTATTAAATATCATATTTTTTTTTTTTTTTTTTTTTCATATTTTGAAGAAAAAGTTGAAGATTAGGCAAACACGATATTCTAGGATTTAATAAGAGTAACTTGTGGCTCCCTGTTACGCTCAATGACGACGTTACTTTTATAAGTATACATTGGATATGGCATTACTGCTTAAATCTCCTTGAGAGCAGAGATTTGAAGAATTTCAACCCCCCTCCCAATAGTGTCACGTCACAAATCGCTTGAGGCTTCATTAAAAACTTGGAACAGAATGTACGCTGTGTACGCTGTTGTTATAAAAGCGAAAGAAAAATAGTGTCACGTCACAAATCCTTTAGGCTTTATTAGAAACTTGGAACAGAATATCAACTGTATCATTTCAGATAGGATGCCCAGAGTGTACGCTGCTGTTATAAAAGCGAAAAGACGCGATCAAGACAAAAGACTCTTCTTATAGCACTTCCGCAGAAGAGCCACGAAAACGAGTGCTTTTTTGTTTGCTTGGGGCCATTGATTTCGTTTCTTTTGTTCAAACAACGATTAGGATTGAGGTTCCTAGGATTAGGATAGAACATGTAAGTTTCACTCTAGAAGTTTAATTTCAAAAGCTACCCAATCCTTTAAGGCCAAAATATAGTACAATGCTGCGTTACGACTTTTTCCTAAATCTCTAACAGCTTATGCCGTGACGAAAACGAGTGCTTCTTTTTTGCTTGGTGTTCGCTGATTTCTTTTCTTACTTTTCTCTTATACTTTTCTTAGTATAGTACGTTGCTAGTCCAGACTTTTTCCTAGCGCTCTAACAGATTTTTAATGCCGTGAAGAATACGAGTGCTTCCTTTTGTTCAAACAAAGATTAGGATTCAGACATGTAAGTTACGCTATATAATTTTAACTTCAAAAGCCGCCCAATTCTTTATAGCCAAATTATAGTACATCGCTAGTCAAGACTTTTTCCTAGCTCTTTAACAGCTTTTTAATGTCGTGAAGCAAACGCGTTTGTTGGTGCCAAATAGTCTAGTAGGGAAGATTGTGAGAAGTGGTTTTTAGAAACACAATTTGATAAGTTTCATTCAAGAATGTGCAAAAGTCAATGGACGTTGAGTGATTAACCCAAAATGTAAGTACATAGCCATCAAAATGCTTAAAAACTCTTCATAAATACTTAAACTTACTTCTCGTTTGCATGGCGACATTTTTGAGCATGCGTGTTATGTACTCCGTTGTCCAAGAGGTGGTATCAAAGCCGAGCTGATAAACGGACTGTTTTTCAATGGTATCGTGTATGGCAGCCAGACAGAGAAAGCAAACCGAGTTACCCTTGACCTTGACATTTTCGTTTTGATATATCAGCGCAGTGCGAGTCCAATTGAAGCTGTCCAGTATTGCGCGCACCACATTGCCCAGATTATTGACCTGAGCGCCCTTGAGACGTGTCAGTGTAGAGTAGCTCTCGGATTTCTTGTTAAACTCCTTGGCATTGCCGCCGGTGGTCAAGACGGGCACCTGCCAAACGTCGGCATAGCGAGATATAGGCGCCAGCACGTACTCACAGGGTAGACCAAAGACAGCATTGACTTCCGGCCATTGTGTGTAGATTTCAAAGAAACCAATCGGTCCGTATTTGGAGGAGCAAAAGGTGTCGCGTGATATCAGCGTGATGTCAAAGTGTGCGCCACGCGCAAAACCCAGCTGTTGCACATGTGCTATGCCCAGCTCCAGCACGGGCAGCACCTTGGGCATAATGCAGTCATTCTTGTTATCCGATTCCACATAGGGCAGTAGAGCCACAAAAATCAGTTGCTGCCGTAGCAGCTGATGTGATGTACCATGGCGCAGGATCATGGGAAACTGCTGCACCAGCTGCGTGCTCTGCGATTTGTGTGAGTTTTTCGTCTCCGGCGTTTTAAAGCTGTGCTCATCCGAGCCGCCCACTCCATTGCCCGTCACATCCGCTTCAGAGAACCAGGCATGACTGGGCGCACTTGTCAAGAGCAGCACTAGCAGCAGCAGCAACAACAACAGCCACAGCTGCGGCCTCAGCCGCAAGCGACAGCGTCCTACAATTCCGAGTTGTGTCTGTGGCTGCCGGACAATGTTGCCCGGCATTATGCGGGGCTGAGGCACAGTTTGCAGCCGCTTTGCGGCTCTTGAGATACGGACGAAGGCGTTGAACGGGCCGCCTTTGATATGGTTTGTGGTTGTTGTTGGGGCGGCAATTTGTTGTTGTTTGTGTTTATCTTTTTGTATAAGTCAAATATTGCACTTTTTTAGTCGTCGTTTTTTAAATGCATTATTTATGCATATATGTATACATTTTTTTTTGTGTGTTTATTAAACTTTTATCACAGATGCTGCATTTTTGACTTTTTTTCTGCTTCACTTCAACACTGCAAAAAAAAAAGTTGGCTTGTGGTTTAAAACAAAGTGAACACAGTATTTATTTATTTGAATTCGTATTGAAAAGCATTTCATTTATGGCCTTCAATTGTTTCATTTAGTAAGTCATAAATATTTTGTATTCGCAAATTTGTATAAAAAATTGCATTGTTGGAATTAAAACAATTGTTTCACTTGTTTTTAAAGCTTTGTGCGCATTTTTAATATTTCTTCTTTACCGATATGGAAGTTTACATTATTTTTTATT
This sequence comes from Chymomyza caudatula, assembly GCA_035041775.1. Lineage (NCBI taxonomy): Eukaryota > Metazoa > Arthropoda > Insecta > Diptera > Drosophilidae > Chymomyza > Chymomyza caudatula. The sequence goes on along the minus strand of JAWNKW010000141.1, from coordinate 822,953 downwards.
AATTTGTTCATTAACATGCAGATTTTTAAATGGTTTTTGTTGTTTTATTAAATTTCGGGTGTCAAGATTATTGTATTATAATTTGTTGCAAATATGCAATTTGCTTAACATGCTTTTAAGCGATATTTTTAATTGTTGTAAAACTTTTGATACATCAATTTGTAAATATTGTAGTATTATTTTTTAAGACATTTTATTTTTTTGGTTCACTTATATATAGTCTGAATGTGACGTAGTTTTTTGTATTCAAGCATATTATTTTTTTTAATCTAACTATTTTAGTGCTTCTTATTATTATCTCTTTATAGACACAGCTTCAGTTTTTGACGTTAAAATAATGACTGAAGCGACCCATTACTTGCTGAATAGGTTTTAATTTATAGCTCCTCTGCACTGTATAACCTTTTATCACTTTTTTTTCTCGGAAAAACAGTGCTGTGAAATTTCTGACGTCATCCAAAAAAATGAATGAAAATTTTCAAAAAATTTTATACATATTTTACCAATGAATGCATAAGAAACAATTGAAAATAGAGCAAAAAAATTAAATTTTCTTGCGCCAAAAAATCTTGAAACACTTAAAAAATGTTTCAAGGCTATTTATAAGTCTGCTAGGAAACAACATTGAAAAGCTATAAAAGCTGACCCAAAGTTCGAAAGACCATAAAAACAGACTATTTTAAGTTGTGCAGAGAATATTTGCTCATAATATAAGTTTTCATAAAACGAGACTAAATAGCCAATTAAAATAAACTAAAGTATTAAATTCGATATGCTAATTAATTAAAATTTTTTAAGTGCATATATTTTTTAATACCATATATAGACCATAAATGTCTAATTTTTATGGCAAAGGTCTCAAGTCACAAATTAGGCAAAACCATAAAAAATTCTAAAGAAATTAAAATGTAAAGCAGGGTCAGGGAACGAGCATCCGAAAAACCAGTTTTCTTTGGTAGCTTTGTTCAATTTTTTTTCTGATTTTTTTTGTTGTTTTTGTTCTAATGTCTGTTATGAATTATAATACATTTGTGGCCATTAATAAAAACCTTTTTTTTTTACTTGCTGACAAAGTACGAAGAGTAACAAAAGTTCTAAAAATAAACCAGACAAAAAAAAAAACGTAACGTAAAGTTGACGCGATTTGAAAAATTTTGTTGACCTTCAACTTTTTGGTTTAAATATTGACAGGTATTTTAACGGCTTACAAGTTAATTTCGTCAGTAGCTAGACAATTAAATGAAATTTATTTTTTAGAATTAAAAAATTCTGTAAGCGCAATTTGTGAGCTGTCTTTCAACTATTGTACGCAATTTTTTTTTAACGTTATTACACAAGGCAACAAAGTTGGAATCGTTGAGTGCGAGTATAGTAAGCGATCTTTGTAGCAGAATTTTTGCTTGAGTGTAGCTCGCGGACAGTAAGTTCATAACATGGGAGAACACCCATGCGATTTTCCAAACGGAAAGCTACGCAATTCTGAATGCCGCCAGCTGGATTCATGTAAAAAGCTGCCTGGAATTACTGTATTTATCTGTAGTGACCAGCTGCGCTCAGAGCCCTGGCGAATCCTTACACATCGTATACCATGGTCAGTGAATGAAAGACCAGACTCAAGCGATCCACACAGACAAAATCTGTAAAGAACCTTTTAATTCCACCACTGGATGCCAATCCAAGGGTCTAAATACATCTTCTCTGTCAGAAGAAGAAAGATCTGGCAAATTAAATTTTTCCAACACCTGGTCAATATGGGTCCCATTGACAACCCAACTTGGAGACACTGACTCGAAGGAGTACTTGCCTTGCCGCTGTCCAGCTTACTGTAAGGTCACTAATCCACATTCTGTTAAGTGATACACTTCACATGAGTTCATCATTCTCTCCCTTCACGATTGTGTTAAAGAGGTACTCCTACGTCAAATTACTCTGTTTTTGTACTCTTGTTTTCATTTCAACTGTCCTTTCACTCTCTTAACTTACTCTATCGAGCATTAGACAATGTGCAAGGCTGCCTGAGCTTTGGGATGGGTCAAACTTCTATGATGTGTCTTCACACCAGTCACAAATATAATATTAGCTAGGTCAAGTCGGAATTAACTATATCTAAAATTTGAGGTTTTTAAGTATACTTTAACTTTTTATACCCTGTGCACAAAGTGTAAAATGGTATTATAGATTTGTGCAATGTATGTAACAGGTAGATGAAGGCGTGGCAGATCATATGTTCCATGGGCAAAAAGGATCTAGAGCAATAGTCCAATCGATATAGCCATCTATCGTGTGTCCGGCCGTCCGTTGGACGAAGATGCGCATTTGTGTCAGCAGATTAAGTTTGTCGAATAATTCAATTTTACAAAGGCGCAATGTTTGTGTGCTGTCATATATGTCCATGTCATTCTCTTAGTTGAAATTTTGCCAATTATCGTCATGGTGTCGTATTTGGCTGAAGATCCTATTAAAGTTATTAAAGATCCCCAATTTTACATCAAAACTCATTTCCAGGACAAAGAACAAGCAAAACGGTCGAGCGAATCCACTTGAACATCAAGTGATCAAGATCAAGATATTCATATTCAATGAAAACCAAAAAAGTGACTTGCTTTGTGATCCTAATACATAAAACTCATTTTTGGAAATTGGGAACGGAGACGCGTTTACCACCAAAAAGTGTTTTGAAAATCGCTTAATATTCGTCTGCAAGATCGTGTTTCTTAATCCATTCATGCCCATATGGCATCAGCAAACATGATTTGACCACAGTGTTTATGCTTGCTTTTGATCTTGTCTTGTTAGAAATCGATTGATCTTTGCAATGACGCATGGCTCACTTTTGGAGTTATTGCATGCCAAAGTGAGCAGAAAAATAAAAAGTGCATTATGACGTCGCATCGTGAGTTAGATGTTATTAAATGGCAGGGTGGAAAATTAATATAAAATTTCCGGGATTTTCGAATCGATACATTCCAAAATGTTCATTAGTGTTTGAAATACAATTTTTTGCACCCTGTACATAAACTCAAATGTAATGAAATTGTAATCTCAAATATGTCAAAATCTTGACGTGATGGGCCAACCCCGCATTCTAAGCAGAAAATTACACCATTTACCACACCTCATACCACAGCTATAATACAGTTTCCGGATTCGAAATCAGTGTCCCAAAATTTGCCAGAAAATGAATATTTTAGCCATAGGCCTTTGAATGAAGTCAAATTTGTTGAATCTATCAAGCCTCCCTCTGCCATTGCTAAAATCTATAATACACGTTGACTTCATGTGTACAGTGTGTAAAGATAGGTGGCCGGATACGGTTGCAGCGTCTCTAGAGGCATTTGTTTTTGTTGGCTAGTGTTGTTGTTACTTTGTATCACTTGCTACGCTCAAAAAAGCCCCTTGTGATTATACCATTCTCTTTGAAATATCCCAATCATTGCATGTAATTACAGCTGTTTATTCAATAAGCTAAGACCAAAGTCCGAAACTATCTAAGAGATAAAATTTCAATTTCAGCTTAACTTTTATCTTTTTTGCTACTTAGATCATTTTCTATTTTTACTTATCAATTACATTAGCTCGAAACTCATAAATATCTAAAGCGTTGAATTCATTAAACTTACATTTTCTCAGAGCTAAATTTAGATACAAAAGCGTATAGAGTCATAAAAGACGACGAAAATGGTCACAACAAATAAAAAAAACGGTATAGCAATAAATTCGGCAGATTGAAAAAAGTTTTATAAAAATGATGTGCATATATTAATATTTTATAAAAATAATAAATTTGTGTTTTTTTTTTTTTGCTAAATCGCCCGTGGCTTTTGCACTTTGGCGTTGTTACCACTCAAGAAAGCGAGAAAGAAAAATATTTAAAAAAAATTGGGTTCTGAAGAGACTTTCAGTCGGACTCGCGGCATTTGTTGTTAATGTCAAAGATATTGTAATAAGAAAGAAACCTTTGGAGCCATGAGATGTTTTTATATGTTGGGATTTTACATGAACTATTTGAATGCTAACGACCAAACACATGTGCTTTGAAATTACTTTCTTTACACAGTTTTTTTTTAAGATATATAAAAAGAAACTCATTATTCGACATATTAACCCAAGAAATGTACTTAGATACTATATAGTAGTCCAAAAAAAGCAACATCTGTAAAGATACTTTACAAAAATTCAACGTAAGTTACAAAAGGAGATCCCATAATTAACCTTAGCTTTGAAAAAAGCGCTTATTAGTCTAATACGATAAGCAACCGGTTATTAGAACGGCAGCTAAAGAATTTCTATAGTATTCAGGCTTTATTCTCAATGCGAGCATATCTGGTTCAATCTGCTTGGAACCACATCTACCATATAGCCTTTGTCATAAGCTTCAACTATTTGGGTTAAAGCGCAAAGGGCAGTTTTGCCTTGAAGCCGTTTCGCAACTCAACTATTTCTGTCTTTCTTCCCTTATTATTCCGCAAACATCGAACATATCGACAGAAAGCTGGCAACGCTGTCATACTAAATTTGCGACTTTTTCTTATAACTGCCAATGCCCAAAGGGGTTGTCTAAGTGGGGTTTACCCAAAAAGTAATGTAATTATTAAAAAGTCAGATGTTGGGAATAAATAGAAATTATTTTTGTTCTGGCGATTTATGACGTCACATTTTTTTAAAAAGACAAATTTTTTGATTTGAAACGAAACACGAATCGAACCATCTGATATTCTTTCACCACAAACCGCATGCAGAGCCAGAGCAAAGGGTGCCCCACGGTGTGCGCTAACTACCCAGATATCACTCTCCTTTCTATCGCATATTAGGCCCTACTGTGTGAAAGATTAAAGCAATATGCTAATGAACTGATTGGATCTTATTAGTGTGGCTTTGTGCCAGGTAAGTCCACCATTGATGAGAAATTCACACAAGTTAAATACTGGCACAGACCCATGATTACCAAATCGACACCCACCATCACTTTGCCGATTATAAAGCAGCCTTTGAGGTATCACGTATACGCCACATTGTCTGTGTGAGGTATCCCTGCAAAGTTGCTGCGACTATGTAGAATAACGTTGCACAATACACACAGCTCCGTCAAGGTAAGAAATACCTTCTTTGAGCTTTTTAAAACCAAGCGATGCTTCAAACAAGGCGATGCCCTCTCCTGCAACTTAGTGTCGGGAAATGTGTTGCAAAAGGCCGAAGCAGAGTATAAGAAAGGTAAAAGGTAATGCGGCCGACGTTTCTTGTAATGGTATCTTAATTTTCATGCTCTTCATTTTAATGCTCTTCGAGTGTTTGAGCGGAAAGTACTACGATGGAACGACTAACTCTAAGGGTCTCTACGACGACATGACCAAAAACCAAAACCAACCAACATTCAAAGTGGACGTGGGAAAATATGAGCGATTAGAAACCGAAAAAAAAAAGTTTTTTAAATAGGTTGAGGGTTCTTTGCGACCTCTGTTCAAAACAGAAATAATTGTTTTTTGGTACAACCTATGTACAGGTCTGACTATGATACGCTTCCTTATGATGTGTAAAGAACTTAACTAGTAACTAAACTGTAATAAACATTTATGAGCCCAAGATAAGCGCTAGGCCAGGATAGATAACCAATAGATAAGTTATGGTCACAAAAGTCTAATGCATGTAACATGAATATCTGCTTGTAATGAAACGTTCTACTTACAGCTGCAACTAATCATATACTATAATAAATATAAACTAATACCATATGGTCAGATCAGCCTAAATACTCACACGCTGTTGCCTTAGCAATAAGAAAATTCTACACCCTTAAAATTGATCTTATACAAGTTTTGTACCATAACTTTGGTATTTGATGCCCGTTTCTTAAAAATGGTGTATTGCTTTGAAACTCTCGACTATTGCTACATTTCCAGCTACTTACCGCCGGAATCATGTTTCACTTTCTCAGAATTTCGATAGCAAAGAATGAAAACATTTTGTTCATATAATTTATAATAATTTGGGTGTGTTTTGTATTTTGTTATCAATTGTTTGGTAAAACTTGGCTTCAACCAAAGCCTTGGTTTTGAACTGTTTCTTGAGCCTACTAAGTCCGAGCAAGAGGCCGTTGCACACCGAATCTCATAAAAATTGCGTTCACTCCGAGTAAGATTTGCTTTATATGTTAAACAATAGCATTTCACTTAAAGGCGAATTTAGCCCTTTTGTGTTTAAACCACAATTGTATCAGCATATTCAGGGGTGTGCCAGAAATGTCTTTCAACCCAATTACAATTTGTCGGTATGCCAGATATCAATTTAAACCGATTTTCAGCCAAACAGCCATTATTCGATGTGCCAGAAATATCTTGCAGATCTTCGGAAATCTCAAGAAATTTAAAAGAAAATTTTTGCAAAACCGTCTAGAGATTCGTAGCACATCCCTGATTGCTTATAGTTTGCTTGCTTTTTTTACATTTTTTGCTTAAATGCAAATTATAGGCATTAGCTAAAGATTATATAATATATTCGCTACTAAACACTAAAAATAACTCAAAATATGCAGCTCATATTTCATTTTCAGTCAGCAAAAGTGCTTAGACTGCAAACAAGTTTTTGTTGTTTTGGGGCAGAAGAAAACTAAGTAGTGTATCGGATGTCAGCAAATAGTAATAATAATAATTCGATGTTAACAAAAACCAAGCAGCGATGACGTGTCACATATGTGTGTATCACGCCTTATCGATGGAGTGCACCCAAAACACGAGGTAGTGCCCCTAACTTAACCAATAGCTAACTCAACCAATGTGTACGCAACGAGCCAAAAATAGGCAGCATGGTCTGGCAGGTGATGGACAGGGGTTAGAGGCGACACTGGTGTCATGTGGTTCAGACTCGGGACAGACTGACAGCTAAATAAACTATCTATTAATAAAGCGTGAACTTCATTAGTCAATTGGACATTGTGGGATAAACAAATAAACAGTGAGCATAAACAAAACGAGAAAATAATTATATTTTCATGGTATTGGCGCCATTTAAACGCATATTTAGCTATGGCTAACTGTGCCTTGCGCCATCTTTGATTAAAACATTGAACGTGTTGACTCATAAATCATATCAAATCGTAGAGAACTTATCGCATACTAATTAAAACCGCAGTTGTCTGTCAATAAACGGGGTCTTTAACTAACGGCGCTACCACAACAAGCCAACGCTAATGATCATTTTGTATCTGTGAGTGTGTTTGCACGCTTATTATTGTTATTATTTCTGTTTTTGCTGTTGCCGTAGCTGACCTCCGGAGTGCGCCCGTACACGATCTCTTAATCCACGGCACGTGTAAACTCTTAAAATCTGCTCGGTGGAAAAGAAGAAGCACAGAAATCACAACAAAAGCGGGGAGACAAAAATTGGCTAAAAAAAAGTAATTAAATATGAAAGCAAAAAAAAAAAACAGCAAGTACTGTTAGTTGTGTGCGTCTGTGTGTGAGTGTCTCTTTCTACAAGCTCAATTAAAAGTTCAGTGGAAGTTTCAATGGATTTCGTTTTAAAGCTCTTAAGAGAAATGACCCATATAAATATGCGTAAACACATGTCGGGGGAACATGTGCTGCTATATGTAACTTATTTTATGTGAGAATCTGAGAATTTTAAGTAAAAAAATATCAAAAGGAGAGTGGTGACCAAGTTCTCGTACCAACTGGTTCGAACAAAACACTTTAATGCATCCATAGAATGGAATTACCCTGTTTCCAGCAGTTTCACAGTGAGTATAGCGTAAGAGCCGATGGCAATGTGTAGACACTTTCGTGAAATATCTTACTTTCATCACCATGTCATTGGTTTGGGAATCACATATTTCTTATAACAAACAATTCGTAGACTTGTCAAAGTTGATTGCGATCTTATACGAGTAAATCATGCGATCAATTCTTTTGTTATATCTATATATATAAAAATTAAGCCTCAAAAAGTGATGTGCTCGCTAAACTCGAAAACACGTAGACCGATTTCAACCAAATTTTCACGAATTGTAGAAAGTATTAGGCAAAAGGTTATTGTGAAGTTTGGACGAATTCCAATAGATGACGCTAAATATATCGACAAAAACGATTTTCCATATAAAACATCCTAAATGTGTTTCTACTTATATAGCAGAAGTAGATATAGATTTAGGTGTCGATGTAGAGGTAGAGGATATAAAGATATTGGTACCAATATCCGAAGCTTGACTTAGTATGAAGATGAGAGAGAGAGAAAGAGAAGCAAGAGGAACGGGAAGGGGAAGAATTAATTTATATAATGAATTTATTGACTGCTTTATAAATGCGCAGCGGAGCGCCCGGGTCCACCTAGTTGAAATATAATCTTTCAAAAAGAAATTGTAAAAATATCTTTGAAAATGAATCGGAGAAGTAAATCTCTTTCTAAACTGAGAAGAATCAGTAATGTTCTAAACTAGAGTTTCACATTTTAAAAATTGTAATAATATTTTTGATAATATTATAATATTAAATCGGCGAAGTTAATGTCTTTCTAAACTGAGAAGAATCAGATGATTAAGTCGACTTTACATCAGGCATCTTCCGTAATTTTCTTCTAAACTGAGCAACATTAAAGGATTACCAGATTTCCCATCAGTCAACATTGTTAGGCACAAGCACAAAACGAAGAGCGAAATTCTGAAAAGTCAGAAATCGCATATTAGTCTGGAGACTAACTTCAGGCTTAAAAGAATAGCTGAATAGTAATGTTTCTCAAATCAATGCTGAAATTATCGCAAAGAATCAATTATTCGAATTCAAATGGAACATGGGTCAAACGTATTTTCTTTTCGAATTAAATCCGACTTAAAGAAATAAGATTCATTGTAGAATTACGAATTATAATAACATTAGAATCATTCGAAAACCAAATGCTCGAAAAATTTCCGCAAAGGTACCAAGCTTAAGCACCTTAAGTGGTTAAGCCAATGGCCTTTAATCAAGTTCGAATTTATTGGACAGTGTTATCCATTTGGCTTAATTCGGTTACTGTCGCTGGTGAAGTTTTTACTGTAGGGCTCTTGAAAACTCCGTGCTAGTAGGGACAGGCAATGCTCTCTACCTTCTTCTATTGTCTAGCTTGGTCGCCTCTTTCAATAAACTTGAACCAAAATGTACTTTTTATATATACCAGCATTTGCATGGCTACGAACGTGACAGTCGTCTTCTTTATGAAGAAAACCAATAAAAAACTACATACAGTGCTTATCAAAACACTTTGCAAATTTTACGTCCAACCTTAAAAAAAGCTACATCGCTTATATTTTGGATAGCATTATATGTAGTGTAATAAGGTCTTTGACCTTATGGTATGGAAAATATAAGTTTTTGTTTGCATCTATAAATACCTAAAATTCTACAAAGAGTGCACGATTTTTTGAATGCACGCTATAATCTGAAATAACGTTAGTTGAAAGCTCTATAAATTTTTTTTATTAATATATATTTTTAAAAAAATTATGGAAAAATTGTTGATTTTCAATTATTGACTGAGATGTTATACTATATATTTCTTATATATAAGAAAAACGTTCAATAATATGCGGCTATTTTTTAACGCTGTATCCGGCAACGAACCTTCATCCGTTCTACACTTCGAAGTAATTTCAAAACTAGTAAAAAAAAGTTCAGGAGGAAAAATGTCGGTGAAAGTAAATTGGCAAAAAATTGCTGTTTCAAAGTAAGACTCTCAAAAAGTCTGCGAACCTGAACCCAAGCAGTCAGATAACATTACCCAACGCTAGTTGAATGAGAGAAAAGGATTGTAGTTGCATTCATTAGCTTCAAAAAGGAAAAAGAATTAAGTTTGTACTTTATTGGACAAAAGATACATAGCAGTTTAAGTGAAACCTCCACAAAAACACCGATATTCGTGAATTTCTCAAAACATGCGGGCGATCGGAAAAAAACTGAATATGAAGCGATATTGAAAGAATAAATTTCCTTCCTACTTTCTAATCACCCATTAGAGTTCTTACATATTAAAAAAGTTTGTATATTGTAAACTAGTGTATTCAGAGCACATATTACGTCAACAGTTAAAAACCTGTAAAATGAATATTCATAAATTTCTTGTAAATTGATGCATTCTTGTATTAGTTACTATGAAGTATTAATGTATTAAAATTTGGTAACAATATAATTTATAAAGTTTTTTTTACCCCAAGCTGAGTCTCCCTAGACATCGCTGAATAAAAAGCAAACCTAAATTGTATTCAAATTATTATGAATAAAATAAAAGGAATGAGAGTATAGAGAAGAATTATGTAACCTCTATTTAGGATGCAATGATCTAACCTGCGGTTCTTCAGCTTCTTTAATATAAATTATATAAAGTTTTAATAAAAACTACCAAATGCTATTATCAACGCTTAACTTTAACAATAAAAAATAGCCATTTAATACAACACATTAAATGGTGATGGAATGATCTAATCTCAGCGTTTTCAGCTCGTTTAGTGTTTTACTTAACAAAGAGCTAAAGTGTCATAGATAAATGTATTGCATATTAATCTGTATTCTAGTTCTTTATATATGAGCTTGTTGGTCAAATAAATTATTTCATATTAAAGCTTATATATGTTATAATATATATATATTATAGTTTTAAAACTTAATTAGAACAAGCTGTTCTAAAAGTAACTATCAGCTTAGAATTGATAGGCAACCAGACGGACGGACACGGTCCAATCGTTAACCGGATGATTGCCCATCGAACTTATGGTCTGTCTATTACATACATTGCACAGATCGATAACACCTTTTTACACTTTGTGTACAGGATATATTTATATCTATTATATAAATAGGCTATGGAAAAATTTGTGGACCCCTTTTTCACCATCTATTTGGAAACACATATGGTTGAAGCTTATATCATTGTCTTCGAAATTTTCATAAGAAGTGCAGAATATAAGTTTTATTCATATATTCATAGGTAAAATTATTTTAAAAAAACTGTTATTTTGATATGTCTTTACATGTATTGGTAACTGTTCACGAACGTTTTCTCTTGCAGTCGGGATTCGACAGTGGGGTAAACACTAGTGTACAATAAAAACAAGATTCCTTACCCAAACACACACTCTGCCATAGCAACAAGCTTCTGCCAGCTAGCGATTCCTGATCACAGGAGAGTTGGCACCTCCGACGGAGCGAGAGAGAGAGAGGCTTGGCAGGATGGTGGACTGAGAGAATGAGGGGATACAAAGGGTACGTGGCGGGTGTCAGTGTCGGCGGGTAAAAGCGCAAAGTTGCTTGCGAGATGAATGAGATCCTTTTAACTTCTAAGCTAGTTTATTAAGCTTGACTGATCCTTATTTAAAGAAAATTTGAAAAATCCAGCTTGTAGTAAGCAAGGCTATTAGTGGATTAAGACACTATCAACTAAAACGTACATTACGCCTGGTGTTGGCTGGTATTTTGATTTCTGGACACCGCCGTATCCAGGGAAACGAAATGGTAGAAAACTAGTAACAAAGGCCACAGCCAATTTGTGAGCCAAACAGCCAGCGCGGTGGAATCGCTTATCCTCGCGCCTTCTCTAATCAGTGATAAGAAATTGGGGCGATCTCTAGCTGAGCCTTAACTTATGGTCTGCGCAAATCTATAATACTCTTTTACACTTTGTGTACGGTTTATAGATATAAAGCTATAATCTATTGACAAAAAATATTATAATGTGTCGCTTCTGGGCTTTTGGAGCCTAGTTTTTCACAGTGTTAAAACTTATTACTGTGCGTATCGTGACTAAAAAACTAGCTCACGCGCCCAACTCTAATGCAAAGTCTGATATCTTACAACTTTGCTATGATTATTGTATTCAAAAGAAGTTCCCAAGAGTTCGTCTCATATCGGAAATCATTAATTTTACTTAAATCATGTCTTGATGCTAATTCCAAAATCATTAAATGCCCAACTAAAGTTAGGGTTAATCGACTTGTCAAACATTGCTGTCTAACACGCTTTGTCTTTCAACGTAATGCAATTTTGTGTTCCATTAATTACAACTATTAGCTTCAACGGCTGTCTAACTCTTGTCAATTGGCATTATCTTTGAGTAGTTAATTACAACAGCAACCACGATTGGCATGTAAAATTGCAAATTAATTCAACTCGATATAAACACTGTTTTCTATACTACTAACACCCGAGGCATCCAACACCTTGAAGTAAGAGCGTTTGACACATTGGGAAAGCTGTCATCAAATGAAAGGTGTGTCACAACAATATATATATATATATAGGTATCACTAGTAGTAGTAAGTAAGTATACACTCTCATGCACTTGAATAGGGACAACGTTTTTGATCTGCTATATTTAGATTTTCTCTATGATTGAGAACAGTTAGTAATGTATACAGGCCTCCTTGGTGGTCAATATACGATTACCTTATTTATCATCCTCTCCTCCACCTAGAAATTGTAACATTTCACAAATTCGACAAAGCCAAAAACCGAAGCGATTTTAGTTTTTCAGCTTTTTCTGTAAGAACAGTTATTAAGCTCAAACTTAAAATCAGTCAAATTGCGGATAACAATTAAAAAGAGTAAAAACTGATGTATTGATTTTCTTAAACATTCATCAATCTGTGGAAAACTTATAAAAGGCGCTCCAAAAAAGTATTTCAACCAAAGAGCATTGAATTCTTCAAAATATCACCATATTCTTCTTGAGGGAACTTTAAGTCTTTGCCGTGTCGACATTCGACGACTTAGTAAGCTTTCTCATAGCAGCTGATTACGAAGAAGAGAAAAGAAAACTGCAAATAACAACGTTTGTGTGTACACTGTATTTTGTTGTTGTTTTTTTCAAACGTATACAGTAAATTTTTTAATTCAAATCAATTTTTACCAGACTAGAACGTAACGTATTCAGGTGAAACTTATATTCTGCAAACCGCAAGCATTTTATCTTTCGAATGGTATAGTTTTTACCTTAAAAAGTTGAGTTTATGCGAAGTAATCGGTACCACACTGAATCACACAAACATCTTTTATTCTTCTATTTGGCAAATGAAATTCGAAAATGGAGAACCCTTCTCAAATAGCTTTGTCCCTATACAAAGGCATAGTAGTGTATAGTTAAACGTAATAAAAATATCATTAAGTCTATGTGCATACGGAATGCGGTTGAAAGCTACAAATATAGCATAAATTAAGCTTTTAGCGATTTTATTGTGCGAATATGCATCAAACGCGGGCGTTTAATTATTGTTTGTGATTATTTAAATAACGTTTAGAAAACGGGGCGTGTCACTTTTGTAATAAGTCGTTCGAAAGCTACGTGTTACACGTTTCAGTCAAGTCCATTGACTGCCAGCTGACAACGAAATTCCTCTAAAATCGTTACAATGCCAACAACTCTGTCAAATAGAACTCGAGTAAATATTTTATGCAAATATTTAGTTAATCATTTTTTATTTATATTTTGTTGCACTTTTCACACCATGAATAAAAATGTCAGCAGTATAAATATGGTCTACGGCAACAGAAAGGTGAATCAATATGTACATATATATATATATATGATCGAAAACGATAGATATATATATATATATATATATGTATAATATATAAAGATATTTGCTATGACAAGAGCAACAACAACAACAACAATTGCAGCATAGCGCACAACAAAAACAGCTACAAATTGGAAAATGTATTTCAAGTTCAACGCGTCTGTCGTTGCCTCTGCGAAGCCCCTCATCTGCCACATCGGCAATACGGGTGACCAGAGTCCATTGGCTGCTGGGGCATAACAAGGCACACAAACGACAAACGGACGGACAGACAGAGAGGGACAGAGGAACACACAAAATTGCAGGAAAAATGTTGCAGCTGTACAATTGAAACTTTTGTCTCGATTCTTCTTCATTTCATGCCTTTCAGAGCATTTTGAACAATTTCAAAATAAAATTGCATTTTCAAAGCAATTACACAGTTTGATATTTAATAAAAGAGAGGAAAACAATAAAAGATAAAGTATAAGTGCAGTTTCAAATACAATATTCAAGTTAACAAGTTCTCAGAGGTCATATTTTGGGAAATGTCATCTCGTCGGGCTTATTGTACTCTTTAAGTGACAAAAAGTACAGTTTGCCAGAAAGTTGTAAGCATTAAAAAAAAAATGATTTTAAGTTTTCAACACATTCGCACAATAGTTTTCTAAATTGTTGGTTTCCATCCATCTATTTTATAATGAATTAACCAACTTTTTCAGAAAATACCGCTAACGTTTGCTAGCATAAAATAACAATTACAGGCTATTGAGCAGGAGCTGGAGCCCCATAGTTTACTCTAAAAGCATATTTATATAATAAAGTTGAATTCGATGTTACGACAAACGGATGGATGTGTTTTTCCAATGATACAAAAACAATCGAATAGATAGTAGAGTGGTAGACATCAATGAACAAAGTGTTCAACTGGCTGTAACAATATCCGCAGCTGGTCTTAGTATCACGATGAGGAGGGGAAACAGGAAGGGGAATAGGAAGGGGAATGGGAATGACAACGGAAAGGGGAATGGAAAGATGAAGAGGAACAGAAATATGATCTACCACGAGAGGGGCGTGGGGGTTGGATTGCAAAGCTCGCAGGGGTCGGAGCCCCGTAGGTTCATATATAAATTTTTAATCACAGTTACAACCAGTTTTGACCTCAATTTAAGGCCGTTGGCAAAAACATGCTTATACCGCTCATTTTAAGATCGCTTCTTTGAAGCCGGCAACCGATTTGCTTTCTAAGACTGTTTAAATTACTTCTGTTTAGAAAAATTCAAGATTACTTTGGAACCTTACTTGGTACATAGACACGATTGTGGATGGCAGTGCAATGAACTCAATAATTTTAATATCAATTCGAAAATATATTTATTTGGAAAAGCAATTAAATCCGAAATTAAGGAATGTTTGAGCTATGTACCTTTTGAATACGGTTTATTTGAAACATTTCAGCATCGAAATTATCAAAATTGGGGGCTAAGGTGAGGAATGTAGGAATGGAAAAAACCGATAGTACTATCGATAGTATGCAACTTTTCGAACCTATTGAATCTTTTTCCTGAAACTACAGAAAATATCAAATGGTGCGACTATCGATAGTTTTGCGGGTCTCACGTGTACAAGAGAGCGAAAGTGTCAGCAGTGAATGCGAGGACAGGCTACTTGAAAATGTAATGATATTTGAACATCCTACCTTCGGTAACTGTTGTATAGTTTGCAATTTTTGGAAAAAACAAAGCAACCTTTTACTTATGTAGCTTAAAAAAGAGACTCTCATTCAATATTAAACCAGAAATCGCTATTAACCTACTTGTAACCACACAATAATCTGTTAACGATATAACATATATCTAATCTGTTCCAAACGGATTTGAAGCCATAAGCGGGACAGCGTTTGAAAGGATTTGCTTTGCAGATTTCTACAAAAGATTTTAAATGAAAACTGTCTAACGATTTCTGGTACACCATTGAATTGGCAGTTATTACAGGATTCAGCCAAACTTATTGGCTTAAAGCAGCTTTCGTACAACCTTTTAAATCCGAACCCAAGGATTCACATAATTTGCAGTACATGAAACTTATAACAGTTGCTGCCCCCTATAGAAATATTTTTGAAACTGGAATAGTAAATCACATAGATACAAATTTACTTTGCTAATACTCTGTGCATTCTTTCTAGCGTGAAAAACTATTTGACGAACTTTTAACACTATTTATACACTTCTAAAGGGTGTTAATAACTTGTTGACGTAAATCTTCTTCTTGTTAATTAAATAGTTTTTAAAAGAGCTACACATATATGTGTGAAGAGTGTGCAATCTTCGAGTGCAAAACGAATTTTGCCTGCCGTTTTCCAGTTATATAGCACAAAGTTGTATCATTATAATTGCAAGTCTTAATTTCAGTTTGGAACTATTGACAACTTTTTGTTTGACTGCTAATTGAAAAGTGGCTACTTTTCTGGGAATTTTATAGCCTAAAAATGATTTTAACTAAAAATAAATTATCATAACAGATTGATGGCACATTGTTTATCAAATTTTTATTACATATGAGCAGATAACAGCAGTATTTTTCTTCTTGTTATTAGAGAAGTGATTGCGAGTATATTTTGAACTTTTAAAAACAAATCAAAGTCAGCTTCTTTTGTGTTTCTTTCATGAAACTCACAATCTTATCTATGGGTCGAAACGGCAGTCTACAATACACATATGAATGAGCGAATGTTTTGAGATATTCTCTTTGCTGAAGAAAACCTATCAGTATTAGTTAAATGAAGTTGTTAGAAGCTGTCTTTAAAAGGCTAACAAAGAAACCCAGAATTTGTTTAAAATAAGTTTTGTGGATATTTGAGCCTACAACTTTAAATATAGTCATTTTTAATTTTAAGACTTTGCCAGCAAACTATCAAATTTCAAGTACAAAATTTGCAATCTTATCTTAGGCATTAACTAAGTATCTTTAAGAAATGGCAAGCTATCTGCAAGTTAAAATTAATGCTGTGCTATTAACTGTTTTAGTTATATAGATAAAAAATGAATGCTTTTGTATAAGCATATGTATATTTTGAGATGTCTGTCAAAATATTAAATTTTGACCTTGGGCACTTCGAGCAGTTGGATACTAGCCTTTGAAATACTTCGAAGCGAGTTCTAAAAGAAGACGCAGGCCTTGTAGGCCTGGGTTCTGTTAGGACAGGATGAAGCTCCTTGATTCCTGTCTACAACTTTACCAAGTTTATGCACAACCTACACGTGGTGTCCCTGGTTAGCTGCTCCAATTACCACTAGGTTATGACTTGCGAAGTCTGCCAATGACTTTAACTGGATTGCTCGTACGATTTGGGACCCACCGCGTGAATCCCCCCTCCCCATGGAAGACGGTAAGAGCTGCCTGGAGAATTGCTCTATATACCCTGTAACGGGTTGTTATGGCCAGTCAAGAAGAAGCAGCTGTACTATTTTGACTTTTGATTCGTATTTTTTTTTAAACTATCATTAAATTTAACTTTTCATTTTTCTTTTGCATAATATATGGTAATATTTTAATGAGTCAAATTTGAAAACACTTTATTTATATTCAGTTGATTGATTGATATTTTCAAACGTGTTTTTATTGTTTCATATTTTGAATTTTATAACATTTTGTTTTATTCCCATAGAGTACAGCTGTTGAACGGAAATGTTGCATGTGATATATATGGCTATTAAATTGTGCCATAAATCAGAAATATTGTTTATATCCACACATACACACACAGTCGCACACACATGCACATAAATGGTAAACAATTGAAGCACTTTGCATGGCATAAGAAACTAGTGGTGCATTCGAGACATCCCGACTATAATATACCCTGTAACACAGAGCAATCACTAATTGTATTTAATACCTTAACAGAAGATTTTAGCGACTAGATTTTCTTTCTTAAGTGAAAACTGTCTCTCACTTGGTTTGAACACTTTTGTGCAATGTAGAAAGGATGTCCAATTTATAGAAAAGAAATTTTCAGTTTTCTGTGGTTTTTTGGCTGATATGAGATCAAACGTTTGTTACATCTCACCAAAGTATTTTCAAAACAATTTGGTGACGCTTAAGGAATGACTCCTTTGCAATTTGTGGAGCTTTACTCACTGTTTCGTCACTTCGAAATGTACTGTCCCATGCAGGGCATATCTATTACAAGCTGTGTTGCCAACTTGTCACCAGCTAAAAAAGTTAGATTCACTAAAAAAAAAGCCAAAAACAGCTAAAAATGTTCAATCATTTGGAGCGCTTTAGCTGGTGTAACTGATGTCGGCAAGCTCGTCATCCCTTTTTTGCGGTATTGCAGAACTCTAGGCACTATAAGGTATAAGCTATTTGCCAACGCACGCTCATGTTTACGGCACTATTTTTCATTCTGAGGTTGGTTATATTGACGCATGATATTTGCGCCTATCTCCGCTGTGTCAGGATCTCAAAAAAAAATTTTGTGCCTTGCGCCCGCAGATGGCTTATACATTGTAATAAATATGTTTTGGTCCCATGCACGCACCGCATTAGTTTAGTTTCTTGTAAAATGTGCAATTCAGACTGTTTGACCTATGTAAACAGTGTCCACATTAGACAGTTTTCACGGTAGTTGCTATTAGCTAGCACAATTTATAACCCAAGAAGTTATTACTATAGACTTTTTTCAATTTCTTCTAATTTTACTTTTATGTTTATATTGTAGCTAAACATTCAGCTGGATTATTAAAAAGAAGTTGTTCTTTGCCAAAAGTAGACAAACAAATTAAGCTCAGGAACTATGAGTGCCGGAAATAAGTGACAGGGCCTGATTCTTGGATACTTCATGGTTATAATTGAAATAGCACTGCCTAGGCCAGTCGGTTGCAGCGGTCCAAACGTCCGGCTTTATACTAGTTTAGTCCAAACCTTATTTACAGCCTTGATTATAGCAAAATTTCATGCGCTTTGGGTCTCCGAGAATCTGGCATCCTGGAAAGTAAGGCATGGCTACTTGTCTTGTTTATTTTTTGGTCAATATTGCACATACCATTCGTTGGCACCTACTTAACATACTCCTTAGCCTGTCAGGTACAAGGTATAAAATCTAAAAATAGCTGTAATACTAATACACATGCAGCTTAACAAGTCAGCTGTTTTAGCCGGCTTTTTTTTTTGCGAGTACTTGTAAACACATCATATAAATAAATGCGATATTTATTTATAAAAAAAATTTGAATAATTGTTAAAAAATATGCGCATATTATTGCGGCTACATTATTTTTCAAGCAATTGGTAACCAATACCGTAAAGCAACTGTAAACAGTATTGGCTCCAACGCTGATTAACATTAATTTGTTTTGGCCAGTTGCACACACACACACACACACACACACATACACACACACATGGAGCAAGGTTTGAGTGTTAATTGCGCCTAGAATAAGTTAACATGATCTAAGAGCAAGTGTGGTGAACGGGTTCGAGAATACCACCTCAGCAGGTCAAAGCTGGTCGTATGAGGCGACTAACAATGACACTGGGTTCTTTCGAGACCAGTAGAGCTACCCCAGGCCTTAAAAGGGTTGTGCGTGGGGCTTGGGACCCACCACGAAAAACCACAATTCCAATGAAAGAATGTATTTACATCAGGCCGTAACCCGATAACGGGTTGTTATGGTCAGTTAAGAAGAAGAAGATCTAAGAGCAAGTGTGGCAGGGACTTGAGGTGCGTTATGTTGCTGTTTGGAAGAGTTGTGTGTTGTCTTACTCAGCAACGCGATATAAAAATACATTTTGGCGTCAAGTACGTTCAAGCACTGCGAGCTACAAAAAACATTTTCAAAAATATTTGCAATTTTTTTTCACTTTTTAGCTGGTTTTTTTCAAGTGTTTTTGTTAAGTTATTTGTCAAAAAATTGAAATTTTATATTTATATATTGGGTGCCTGTACATTGCACAATGATTGCACATTTTTTAGGGCTACACTTTTGTATTTGTTTTCTTATCAATTCTTTGCATAGCACACTTCATGTTTGCAATTTATAATTAATTTTTTATCACATACTTTGCAATTTTATATAAACTTAATGCAAAGCCGTCGCATTTTGTTAAACGCTCAGAAAAGAAAAGCCAAATGCTTTTTGTTTACCGTTTCGCTTTTGTGTGTTAGCTGCTGCTTTTGCTGTAGCAACGCGCGCAGTTCACTTGTCGTTTCGCACTCGCTCGAGTCAAAAACCGAACTGAAGTCGCGCGCACGACCCAGACGCAGCGACGGCAGCAACGACTGCGACGCTGCGCTGCTGTTGTCGGTCGGCTTCGTCTGCGTCGTTGCTTCGGCAACGTCTACGCAGCTGACATGATCTGCTCGTTACACCAAAAGAGAGCCAACGCACTCACACTCACACTCACACACACACACGCACACACACACACACACACACACACACACACACACACACACACACACGCACACACACACACACATGCAGTTGCATCTCTCTGGCTCTTTGGCCAGTGGCGTGACGTTCTTCAAGTCGTTTTTGTTTCCCAGAGTTTGTTTTGGTTTTGGCACTTTGCTATATTTGGGTTTGTTTAGTTGTTACGAAGAAAAAGTTAAGTATTAACCAATTGTTGTAGAACGTAACTAAGGCTTTATTAGGATAATATACTCTTTAAAGTGGTGTTATGAATGAGCTGAGTTTGATTTTGATACAACACTATGAGTGTTTAATATGAAAAGGGGTTTTGTTTTTCAAACCGCGCTAATCGCCAAATTTTTGGCATAAAGTCTAAAATTTTCTGGAAATAAAAATTCAATTTTAATTTATTATTATACCCTGTACACAAAGTGTAAAAGGGTATTTTAAATTTGTGCAATGTATGTAACAGGCAGAAGGAGGCGTGGCAGAGCATATATTCGATGGGCAAAAATGGTCAGGAGCAATAGTCAAGTCGCTATAGACATGTCCGTTGTCTGTCAGTCCGTGTTTTCGCACAGTTCTCGGAGACTATAAGAGCTAGATCAAAAATCTCCCGTGGCGATTTTAACCCACAGCATAAAAGCTATGCACACTGTTACTGTGCATGTGTAGGGTAAAAATGATTCATATCGGGTATGAACTTTAGAAGATAAAGCTAATAATATGCCAATTTTAGGCCCCCTCTCCTATGAACTGTAACAGAATTTCACTTTTTACAGAAATGTTAAAGTTAACATTTACGTTAATCAAATGTGGTACGTTAGGCTTATATAACGTCGTTTGTAGAGGGCGGGACATGAGCAGAAGAAGTGTTCCACTGTTTCCTCCTCCTCTTCGCCTCCGCAACTTCTGCAGAGATCATTGTGTGGGACAAGAAGCCCAGCTGCATGAACAAGGACTGAGCTTCTCTCCCAACTGAGGGAGCACAGCACAGGTGTTCTTTTTCTATTTATTTCTGGTCATGTTTGTCGGGCAGTGCGACAATTGCGCTCATTTTGCCACTTTTGATTTGCTTAAAGTTTGAAAAATTCAGTTACAGGTCGCCTATACCCTCACTCACAGGTAGGAGGGAAGCAGTAATAACTTGTCTGGCGAGCTCGACCGCTTTGTTGTTGCCCTATATATATCCCGGTGTCCCGGGACCCATATCAGGCTGACAACGAACTGCTGAGCCATCTTGTGTAGAGTTCTGCGACAGCTTGTTACCAATATCGAGTTTGACGATATTGAGGTTAATGATTTGATAGCTGCTTGGCTATCACCATAGATGTTTACGTTGGCTGCAACGCTCTGTGGAACTGTGTAGTAAATTTTAATAACTTTGCGCGCTTGCAAAATGCACATGTTTTTACAATAAGTTAATGTGAGTAATGGAAATTAAAGGTCAGTATATGTAGAATATGTAAACCGAAAAAGATTTTGTTAATATGTGTTACAAATCATTGGTGTGGATTGTTATGCTTGGTCCAAAAAAAGGGAAAATTAACAAAGTTGCTCATCTTCTGTTGTGTAGCTTTTTATACCCTGTACAAAAAGTGAATTTCGCAGCTTACACCCACACTATTAAGCCTATACGAGTATCACACAGTTATTTTGCATGTGTGGTCTAAAAGTAAAAAAGATCGGTTACAAAGTTCAAAAGACATAGGTAATAAGTTGCCAACTTAAGAAAACTCATACTAAAAACTGCAACAAAATTTAATTTTTTATAGATATTTTAATATATAAGCTGGAGCCACAAATTTGGTACGTAGGTTCATGTTAGGCTTATAAACAATGCTGCATCAACCCACCATCTACTTCAAAATTAAGATACGTACACGCAATGCAATATGGGCGTGGCTGGAATCAGTAATAATGTAATATCTTTATTGGACTTTATGCCAAAAAATTGGCGAATGGCCCCAATGTGCTTTGGCATCAGCAAAAACTAAAAAATAGAAGTCTGAAGAGCTGCTTGTGATTATCAGAATAATCGGTTAAGTGTTGTGCCAATGATTACGAAATATTATACTTAAAAAATAATAAGTATTTAATTGTAATAGATTCTTATATATATAGTAGAATCAGTTTTTCTTTATAAAATATTTCACAGCTTTATTGGGTGTGGAAAATAGTTAGTTCTATACGAACAGCTAATCTTTAGCATTGTGCATCGCGGGGTCTAACTTGTTTGCTGCTCGTGTTTTTAGGCGATTTATGTTTGGAGCCAATTTTCGATTTTTTTCCGATAGATGTGAACCGGTGAGCTGCGAAATCCCATTTATTCCTTTCGAACCACTATTATTCAGAATAATCAATTCTTATAGAGTTCAGTGTAAAAGGAATACAGCCAAATATTTTGTAAAATTTTTTTTATAGCCATTATGCCTAAAAATTAGAAATTCAAACCGTTATCGCAACCGTAACCAATATCAAAAAAACGGCCGACACAGTTTCCTTTTCCCCTTCCTCTAACTCTGCCTTCTCCTCATCATATCGAGAGCTGCAACATGAAACAACCCGATTTACATTTCACTCCGCGCCCTTCACGCTTCGCTCACAATCCCCCTGCCCCTCTTTAGTTAGATCATATTCCTCATTCTCCTTCTCTTCTTCTTCCTTGTCCTCATTCAAAAATTTATAAAATAAAACAACCGATTTACTTTTAATGCCGACCCTTTCTCGTTTCGCTCACAATCTCCTTGCCCTCTCAAGGTAGGACACATTCTTTTTCCTCTTCCAGTTGCTCTTACCGTTCCTTTCAGTAGGTGTTGCCCGACTCTGTCAACATTTTTAAGGTTTTTAGATTTTATGTAATTTTTTGTAGCCTATCGTTTTTTTGTCCCCCAAAATAAGACTTTTTTCAATTTTGTTTGGATGAAGTGGATGACCCGATATACGTTTTGAATAAACCGTTCTTCCAAACCTCGGCCACATACAGAATTTTCGATTGATTTTTATACATATAGATTGCATTTCAAAAGACAATTCGTCAGCAGCTACTCGAGATCAGTTTGCTTGTGAGCGAAGGAAAAATATCCAGGTTGAACGCTTCGTATAAACGGAGCATAATCGGCGTATGAATAGCTTAGCTTTAATGAATGGGGGTATAAGACGCTATCATATTAGCACTCAGAACAGAAAGGGTTCAAATCGCATGTTATTCCACTTCCATGGAAAATGCTTAGACACTGCTGCCAACTCTTTGTCTTTCACATTGAAGATACGCCCAAACTCGTGGGTGTGGTCACCTTCTGTTGCGCCACCTGCTTCAGCTCCTTCGCTACTCAAGAAAAGATACTTTCCCCTGCTGCCTGTTACGACCAGATTGGTCATTGGTGCAAGATTTTGGGTTGCTGCTGCAAAACTTAACATATATAAAATGAAAGTCTGGAACTCAGACATTCTGTACAAAGTATTTTTGTTTTGCTTTTTCATAGACAGCATTTGTCGCATCTTTAGAGTATTATAAAGTTTGGAACCTCACAACTTCATGTTCTACCTTTTGGCCTTAAGATTTTAAACACTTTTGTGTTTCCATTTACCTTTGAAATCATTAGCAGCTACATACTCTAGCATAGAGGCATAAAAAGACACACAAACGCATTTTACTAAACAGAAATGCAACACTGAAAGTAAAACAATTTCAACGTGCCACACAAATGTGCAGTAAGTACTTTTCCAAATAAATGTGAATTTAATATTATTGTAATTTTAATACTTTTACTTAATGAACATGAACAACATTCATTTTAAGTTTTACTTTTGAAACTGTACTGTTTATTTACAATCTGTGCAAAAAAGTTTTCATGAATTTGAAATGTTGCACAAGTTCGGAGTCTTTTCCGGTCTTTTTTCTTGGGGTCAAATGCTCAATTTTGCGCGTATTGCAAAGAATTCAGCGTAAAATGCTTGAAGCGTTACATTATATGCATGTTCTTTCCACTGCATATAATGTAACGACCTAATACATAAGGATGACTCCTTATACTCTATTAACAATTGCAAGCTAAATATCATAGTATTTGAAGTTTTGCTTATTATTTGAAGAAAGAAGCTCAAGCTTAATACACTTACAAAACATTTGGTAGTTTTCCCACTTTCGCCACAGTCTTTTGGTAGACGAACTTCTGGGAAGACCCGAATGCGAGGAATTCTAATGCCAAGGAAATGCCGATGACAATGTCCTCATCGCAAGAAGCAAATTTGAAGATACTTTCTGCGATAAAATATAGAAAGGGTCAAACACTACCTACGACTGGTGCAAGGAAGTCGGATTAAACCTACATCCAGCGAAGACGGTGTTTGTACCATTTACCAGACGGTACAATCTGCAGAAAATGAGACAAATATGCCTCAAGGGAACTGCAATTGATACAAGTAGAGAAATCAAGTATCTTGGCTTCAAACGTGACCTACAAATACATCGGAGCATTATACACGTGCAGTAGAATAGCAGAAAGTCATGGGGAACTACGCCCAAAATCATAAGAAAGCTTTACCTGATAGTAATGAGACCAATGCTAACATATGGATCAATTGCCCGAGGAGCAAGAGCGAAGGTGACCTCAGTCAAGAACGAACTTATGTTAATACAGAGGCTGGCCTCTGTATGTATGACATGCGCAATGAAAACCTGCTGAAGCTCTTATGGATTTAACACCGTACATATAGTCATTGAACTCCAAATGAAAGCAATCATACTACGGATGTCGGTAGAGGGCACTGGAAGGGACGCCGACGAGCTAGGGAAGACAATTTCGTTGCTCCCACAACCCAGAAACGAAAAAGACACTGAATACCATTTCAACCGAAATTTATTTTTGAAGCTAGACCTGCTGGGACTACTTAAGTCACTCTCACTTTGATGGATCCCTGGACATACTAACATTCCCGGGAACGAACTCGCAGACAAGCTGGCGAAAGATGGTGCTGCTGATAGGCCAGAGCCTTTTTGTGGCATTGGCAGACACACCATCAAGCAACTTCTACGAGCAGAGGAAAGACTAGGGCGAGCCACGAACTGGATAAACACTTCATGTCTTAGACAGGCCAACGGTTCCTCGGCTCTTAAAACCTGAGTAAGTTCAAGAAACTGTCACAGTTACAAACGAATTCTATTAGAAATCTGACAGGTCTGTTTACTGTACATTGTAGACTTAGAGGTCACCTGAGCAAGCTAGGCATCACCAGCTCCGGTGCCTACAGGTTCTGCGAACTTGAGCAGGAATCTTCCCAGCGCATCCTATCTGAGAGTGATGCACTGGCGGGACGAGGGTTGACGCACCTAGGGTCTTGATGACCCGTTTACAACCATTTCTTATAATTAAGTTTGTAAGAGAGATAGGACTGACCGGGCTACATCAGGCAGTAACACGCTAACCGGTAGCTATGGGCCTTTAAGAAGACGTCAACGCTGCTTGTATACATTTTGCTTGTTGCCAGCTATAAATGCATTTCTTCATTTGAATTCCATATGCATTTATGGCGTTTGAAATCTAGTGATTCATTTGTTTGAACATTTTAACAATGTCCACTGGGATCGATTTGGTGAACGAGTTGAAGTAAGAGTTAAAGCTTTAAATTAAAATCTTGTCAAATTTCTTCTAAAATAGACTCAATTGCACTTGACAAGCACATAACAAGCACATATGTAACAAAGCTGCCTATCAATATTACTTTTCTTGAAATATGCACTTCAAATTGTCGACATTAGGTAACAAACTTGAATGCACTTCTCAATTATTAAGCCAACTTAAAGCAACTAACGTGCTCCATTGACAGTTCAACTATACAACTGACAGTGAGTTTGCCTTTGTGCTCAATAGTGGCATCCATCACAAATGCAGACACTTGCACAATCTATCACCCATTGATTGAACTCAGCCACAATTGCTACAATATATTCATAGGCAAGCACTTGCTCTTCCTCTCTCGTGGTAGTAGCTACTACTGGCATTGTATATGCATCAGTACTTGGGTTTCGAAACCGGAAATTGCAAAATTCAAACCCACTGAAATGATGCGTGCAGACAGCAACAAAAACTGCAAAAAAAACAGTGTTGGCAGCGACTTAATTTATGGCCTTGGAGTCGCACAGGTGCAAATCAAGTCGGACAACAACAAAAGCAATTAACAATGCACAAAAGTTAGTCAAGAGTCGGAAAGGCCCCGTTTTGGATCTGCGTAGTTACATAAACATCTTTATTTGGATAGAAGCTAAGTTAAACACAGCCGAAAAAATGCAGTGTACTTCATGTAAAGCACTGCCGGAAATTGATGGCAAACAATTACTAAAACACACAAAGACAGACAGACAGACACAGAGACATATAGGTAGATAGTCGAGCAACTGCATAAGCCAAGACACAGAAGTGGCAAGTAACATGGCAACAAGTGCACTTGCAACTGTGGCATCAACAGCAGCAGATCCCCTCATATGATTTATGAAGCTCAAGTGTTCAACAAAAAAACAAAAAATGGAAATGTCTTTAAATATAGTAGGTGAAACTGTGGATAGCATGCATGCCGGCATGTCGGAAATGAAATGCAGTGGATTAAAATGGTGCCACACAAGCGCACACACTCATGGACACATAAATATAACCACAATCTCACTTGCAACTCGCACTAAGCAAAGTCATTACATTTTATGTGCAACACACTGCGTATACGTAATATATTTACAACTGTGTTTTGAGTAATCCACAAGATGCTGCACACACACACACACACACCTACACATATATAAATGAACGTCAAACAGATTTTCGCACTTTTCATAATTGGAACTCAAATTGCATTTTCACACACACACACACATATACATGTGAGCGGAAATGAGTTGTAGAAGTCACATCAAATGCAGCACCATTAGAGTTTATGTTGGAATTGTTCTTCTTTTATAGCAACTAAGTTGCATTCATATGCACATTTAAGCACATTTCTTTAAGTGTAGCCTTTAAATTGCAATAAATTCGATTTGAAACTATGAACTGTTGGCAAAAGAACTAAACCTATGTGTGGCGGCGCTCCCTCTGGCCCGCTGCGGTTTGGTCTAAAAAGCATTTTAGCTGTTATCTTTGTTGAACATATTTCATGCTGAAAAATATCAGTTAGTTTCAAAAGAGGGACGGGTTTTTTGTATGTGGCCAGACCACCCTGCTGTACACAATGTTTTCGAGGGTTTCCCTTTTTGAATGTCGGTAACAGAGCACAAGAACAAAGAAATTTCGTTAAAAACGGTTGTATGGGTTTTCATATTTCACCCATTTCCGAAAGAGTTTTGTCATTACTAGTGCAAAAAAAAAAAAATGAATTGGAACTTTACGCCGGATGACATTCCGGTGGCTCAGAAAACTTCTTATGTACACCGATGTGACAAAGCTTGCAATGTACTTTTTTACCAGTTCATTTTTCTTAATTCCACGAAAACTTCTTGACTTCATCTGTTGACCGTTCCAAGTTTCTCTTATGGTATGGCAGCTATTAAATGTCCGGTTGTTGCAAAGACATAGTCTACCTTTTGCTTTGCAAAGCTCCAATTTCATATTTTGGCCTAGGTAATCTTTTCAAGTGACTTTTAAGAAAGAAAAAGAGCATGTTGATATCTCACGCTATTCCATTCACTTAACACCACAACATAAAAGTAAACCGATTGAATCTTGATGAAACTAAAACCTTTCTTAAAATCGCAAGTATCCAAGTAATTACAGCTTAAAGCTACCGATTTTTACCTCAGAAAAACGTTAAAGGCCTTGCATTCCAAGAAAACGCCTCTGATCCAATCCTTAAAGTATGCCACATAAAATCGCTCATTATCGTGCGCATTCGCGCCTTTTAAACATACATATATATCAAGAGAAGAGCATTGCCGCCAGAGTTGCCAGAGCCTTGATACTTAAGTGTTAAGCAATCCGTTTAAATGAGACAAATGCATTGACTGGAATTGAGTTGCGAAGAGAACTGAAGCTGCTTCATGATAAAAATGTAAAGCTCTTGAAACCAGGCAAGAAAGCAGCAAATAAACGGAAAATGACTGCAAATGTTTCAACGAAATGGCCATAAGAGAAGGCAAATGGAATCTTGCAAGAGAAAAGTAAAGAAAGCGAGGAAGGCAGAAAGGGAAAGGGAAGCAGAAGAATCCAACGTTGATTGCATTGCAGGCGCGTAACAGCTAATGACATTAAGTATACGCAGCGTGTTGTGAATAGTGCAACGCATAAAAAGTGAAATAATCAAAGTATGAAGTGCACTCATTTGGATTGAACTGATTAAGCTGCGTTTTAGACATACCTTTTTAGAGTCAACGTTAAAGGGACGAACTTACAGGACTCAGGGATTCCTTGGATTTAAAGACAAGATAAGATAATGGCTTCTATCATGTACTCGCTCATATGACTAATCTATTTCGTGATGGAACTGCTCGAAAGAACACTTTGAGACAACTTGGCTTATGTCATTCAGCTCTTTGGTGACCCAGAAAAGTCACTGGTTAACTCTTGGACCCGTTCTGAGACCTCCACCTAATGCTGGAAAATATAGACAGTGCACAATTGGAAGGATACCTTCGGGCAATGATAGCTAGCCTTTCTAAGAGGTACTCCAATAAATATGTATAAAACAACCAAAGTTAAAACAATTACCGGGCTGATGCTATACCATAGTGGTTCAAAATCTTCGAGCAGGTTGCTCATGCACGCCGGTGTTAAGCCAAGCATAATACACGCGGTACCAATATGAGGAATGCCTATCACATGACCTACAACGATGCGATCCTGTTTACTGCGGATACAGTACTCATTGATCTTTTGGCTAAGACAGCAAATAAATTCGCAACAGATTGATATACCTTTGTAAGAAGATAAAAAACAAAGATACATTGAGTAAAAGAAAACTTTGGAGAAAATGGTGCAGAACGTATAGGCTAGCTCCCAACCTAAGACTCTCGGAAGAGGTCACGAGAACATACTTCTTTGTCAAGCAGATACTCAGTCATGGTTCATGGGTGCACTAGCAGGTACATGCTGGTTTTTTTCACGGTGGTGATTCAAAGTATTCTGATGAAGACATGATTTGTGAGCAAATGATCGACAGGCTTGGGGATACGTGCATTTTAGGAAAATCGAGGTGGCACAATGTGAATCCCCCATGTGGTGAACGGGTTAGAGAATACCAACTCAGCAGGTCAAAGCTTGTCGCATGTGGCGACTAACAATGACACTGGGTTCTTTCGAGACCAGTAGAGCCACCCCAGGACTGTTCGTAGGGTTCGGGACCCACCACGTAAAATGACAATTCCAATGAAAGAATGCATTTGCATCAGGCCGCAACCCGATAACGGATTTTTATGGCCATTTAAGAAAGAGAAGAGAACGCGAAAACAATTGGAATACTGCATAATATGTCCAAAACCGAAAATCCGAATATTTTGTTAGCTTAATAATATGTCAGTGTACATACAGTGTATAAAAAAAAACCATGAGCTTTCCGAGTGACCGAGTGAAGGTTGAAAGTCTTATCTAGTGCCACACGAAACAGAAACTGCTAAAAGAAATAATTCTTTCGTTCTTTAGCGCACTCAAAGATCAATAACTTATTTAAATATTAAGCGATTGTAGATCTCTTGACAGTTTTTGAAAGCAGCTATTCGTATATCTGTGATGATTTATAGAGCAAATGCAATATTTTCAAAAGTAATTTACATGTTACCAAAAAGTTCAATATCGAATATCGAACTATAAAGGCATATTCGAGAAACATAATTTCGCACTGAGAAATCTAAAATTGTTTCTTAATGGAATGATCTCATGCATCTCTCGGGTTTGAATCATCGAACCTGACAAGCAGTTTCTGAGGGTTCAGCTCAGTGGTGTCGTAGCCGCAGTGAGCGAGCCTCCTTTAGAATACAACACGGCCTATCACTTGTACTACTAAAATAGTAATTTGTATTTTCTTTTAATTTTATTTAAAGCTCAAACATTTAACCAAAGAGCCTGAGAGAAAAAGAGTGGAATCCTTGACCACTTTCAGCACAGCGTACTTGTGCTTGTGTTGCTGTCTCTGTCAGACCGACTCCTTCGTAGGCAAAATTGAGAAGGTGAAAAAGTAAAAAAAACGCACATGTATGCACTCTGCTAATAGTGGTCGCTTTTCAGCAAGTCGACGCAATATTACGGCCAAGGATTCCACTCTATTACATTTCATGCTAAGAAACAACTTTTTTCATGCTTTTTTATTCAAATAACACTACGCAACAAAAAAAGCCTATGTATAAAACATACCTTTTGCGTTAAATTTAGGGTTATTTCAAAAAACGTTCTAGATAACTGGATAAAACGTTTTCCGGATTTGAAATCAGCTACCCCAAAAAGGACAAAAAGCGTCTCTAAGACATTGACTTGATATCAAATTATTTTTAATTCGAGTCACAGCTCATCTCGATCGGTATTAAGGTTCCCAAGTTAGATTAGATTTGCTGAGTTCGCAACTTTCAAAATCTCGAATTATTTGAAATAGCGATAATTCGAAAACGGTGCTAGAAAATACAAAATTTTTTCCGGATTGGAAATCAGCGACCCAAAATTTACCTGAAAATGTATGTCTAAGTCCTAGGTCTTTCATTGAGGTCAAATTTGTTGCATAGTGTAACCTAAACAACAATTAAAGCCATGTCAAAATAGAACAAAGCACATGTAGTATTTTGTTTGATTAAAAATTAACGAACAGAAATTAAGTTGGAAAATCTTTTGCTTGTGGAAATCAGAGCAAAGTGAAAATGAAGAGAAATGCTAACAGCAAATGGTGCTCTCGGAAAATGCTTTTGCATTACATGTGTATTGTATGTTTGCGAGTGAGTGTGTGTGTGTGTGTGTGTGTGTGTGTGGGTGAGTGCAAGTGTGCACATAAGTTTATTTGTTAACACAATTGCTTCTGAGTGTGTGTGCGTATGCGAATGACAGCTATGTGAATTTTTTGAATGCACTTTCCTTTCAATTATCCTTAGCTTTATTCCAAACAACTATGATAGCAGAGTAAACACATGTACACACTTATAATGACCGGCAAAAGTGTTTGGACAAGCAATGAAGAAAAAAGACGATAGCGATGGAAGTAGTTTCAGTATGATCTCGATAACTTTGCCTATCGTTTCAATCTGAATTGCGATAAATGCAAAATGTTGAGCTTAACGTTCAGAATTACATCTTAATATCAGTTAACTTGGTAATTCCTCTCTCTCTCTCTCTCTCTCTCTCTCAGGACACATATCTTTAAGTACCTGTGAACCAACTGTACTCATTTCCGCTGTCACATAGTACACGTGTGACAGCCTTTGGCATACAAAGACACATGGCACAGTGTCACACTAGTATGACCCAGTGTATTGCCAGCATTATGCTCTATTATCTGCTGTCAGCACTTGCTTTTGGCCTGCTGCCACTGACGCTTTAATTGATCAACTGTCAGTTGAGCCACTTCTGAGGCACACACTGACAACTTGACGTTGACTCTATTGACCAGCTTTGCCAACAGCTGTTCCGTTTCACCGGCCCCATTTTGCCGCCATTTTGTGTGTGTTCATTACAAATTCCAAAGGTGTGCCTTTCGCACTCATTTGCATGTAGTCAAATTTTTAGCTCTAAAATCATAGACGAAGATAGCGCAAAATCAGCATCAAGTTTCACAGCAAAATATTTAATGTGCTTATTAGTACTAGGAATCATAATCATTAATCATAGAAGCTTACTTGGTGTTCTAGAATTTCCTAGGAAAAGCACTTTAACAGTTTGTTGCTTTATGTGGTCGGCATTTTAGCAAAAAGTCGACTTCAGCGTGGGCTTGTCAAAAGTTAATTCGAATTGTAGCTGAAGTTTTCCAGAAAATAGACTTGTGAAACCTACAAGTGTAGCATAAGGCGTAGGTGCAACATGCATTGAAGTCTGTTGCTGTATTTGCTAAGTTCTGTATGAGAGTGTGTCCGTGTGTGTGGTTGTGTGTGTGGTTGTGTGTGTGGTTGTGTTTGTGTGTGTGTGGTAGCATGCTGGTGATTTTGAGGCAGCTGTTTGTTCCTGTCATTCGCGGCCACATCGCATGTCAGTGGAAACTAATCTAAACAAAGTGCGCACTCACATACAAAGTTGTACTGTCATGCACTGAGAATAATTATAAGAGTATAACTTAAATTTTTGCTTAAAATGCGTTTCAATCTTTCCTTTCGACTGTAAAATAGAAATCGTTACTATGCATAATTGGCAAAATACTAGTTTTTATAAAATAGCTGTTGTTTTTAGACAATTTCGATTGATCTATGGCCATCTTTTCAACACCTACAATCGACAAAATGTTCATTTTATGAAGAGTTATTAAAAGATAATACAAACAACTTGGGGGTTCCAACTTTTGCGTGCTTCATACGCCAACCCTTAAGCGGCCATCCACTGTGAACATGATTGAAGACATCACTGTACATGTGTTAATGGACGGCGTGATGGAAGGGCGTACATCTCGCACATCATGATCGTCAATCACTCCATTAGTCAATTCGATTTGAATCGTTGACAAGAGCGATTGCTTCAATAATATGGTATCCAGGAGCGACATTTCAGGTGCATACCCTCATTGGAAGGGGATTTTATGTGGTGTGTCCCAAACCCTACGAACAACCCTTTTAAAGCCTGTAGTGGTTCTAGTGGTCTCGATAAGAACTGAAATTCATGAAATTCAAGGGGTAGGGCAAAAATTCAAAAAAAATTCGTCAACATTGTTTGGTTTACAAGCTTAACATGAGTCTTCGTACCAAATTTGTTGACACTAACCTAAATGATAACCGTAGCATTGTTGTAAAAGTAAAATGCTGTTGAAATTTCTAAGAGAAGGGGCCTAAAATTGGCACATTATAACTTATATCTGTTAAAGTTGCTACGCGAAACTGTGCTAAATCTCAACTGTATAACTTTTATGGTGTGGGTGTAAACCCCGAAAAACTCTCACGGGGCAAAAGGGCAAGATATCGACATCATTCGACAAACTTCATCTGCTTTTATAAAATGCGCATCTTTTGGTGCCTCTACCTTTTATGGTCGCTGAGATTTTGACGTAGATACGGAAGACGGACATTGGTATATCGACTCGACTAGTGCTCCTGATCATTTTTTTGGCATGAAACATATGGTCTACCACGCCTCCTTTTGCCTGTTACATACATTGCACAATCCTATAACACCCTTTTACAATTTGTAAACAGGGTAGAAAAATTAAGACACACAGATGCGTGCCGCAATATCTGTGGACTTCTGGCTCACATAACATGACGATATATTTAGTCCTTTAACTTGACACCCTATTGCCAAGAACTTGAGCACAAAATCGCGCTCGTCTGCAACAGACATGTCAATTTCAATGCTTATGTGCAACTTAACACTAAACACTCCGAACATACACATAGAATCGCACGTACCGTTTCCAATCCGTTCCGTTCCGCACATCATGATTACAAAGTATCAAAACAGTTTCAATATGCGTACATCATGACGTGGTCACGCACATCCATACACACAAAGAAGGCATGATCACAGTGGATGGACCGCTTTATGCTGCTGAGATGTAGGCACGTTTTTCTCTTCCCTTTCATACTCATCCGCTTCTGGCTTTTTCGACTTTTTCTTTTACTTCCCTTTTCGGTTCTCCGTCCACTTTGTCTGCCTCTTCCCCTTCGTATTTCTCTTCGTCCTGCTCTTGGCCTTGCGCTTCGCCTTTATCTTTCTCTTTTGCGCTTCCCGTGCTTCTTCGTCTTCCATTGGTTCATCTCTTTACAATAGTTTTCCTCTTTGTTTTGCAGCTTTGTTGCTTTGTCCCAATTTCGCACAGTGTACTAATTTGTGCAAAAACCGCCAAAATCGTTTGCAGCATCATCTATCGCTATTTTTTTGGCACGTAGTTTGCAGCTGTTTTGGCTTGTCTGTCTATATGTGTGTGTGCCGGAGTGTGTGTGTGTGTTTGTGTGTATGTGTGTGTGTGTGTGTGTGTGTCATTTGAGTAATAGCCTGTCCTTGGCCTTATTACAAACTGCGCGTTAATGATGCAGTAGCAATGCGAGCGTCTGGCTGCTTGTCGGGCAATTTATAGCATACTTTTGTGCGTATTAAATGCGCTGAGTTTTAATAATTGAAAATCTGTTGCATCAAAGTTGTATTTAAACTTATTTCTGACGCCCTTTGGAACGCCCAAGTAAGTTAGTTTACCAGTCAGTCAGCTAGTTAGGCAGCTAGTAACTTGCTGTGCGTATGTGGCGTATGCGTAATATGCGGATAACCCTACTTTATTGGCTGGGCTATCAAAGTCTGGCCTTCCTATCCATGTGTTTTAACTTGTATGTGTGTCAGGCATATCATTAATTAGTAACACGTGTGTGTCTTTGTGTCTGTGTGTGTGAGCGTCTGTGTTCAGTGCTGCTGATATAGAAGATACTTTATTGATTACCAACTCGGCTGTTGATTAGAGCCACAGGCTTAAATAAATTGCAATGCCTGCGGTTGGTCATAAAAATTAAGTCCTTCATGTGAGCCAATTGCCAGGATCAAGTGGTACACAAATTTCATTAAAGTGGAGTAAAAAGTGTAAACGTAAAGCACACTAAATGCACTCTAGGGCATTTGGCCGTTTTATTTTAATACAGTTAGTTTAGGCTACTAACTAAAACTAAACTAAAAAAAATTGTTGGCCCTGGAAAATGTTGCTACTATTTGCTGGCATATAAACGGTATGTGGAAGTGCGCTTTTATGTTTAGAAGCCAACTTCTTGGCTGGCGCCATTTTGTGTATGTTGCCGAAATGTACGGGTTCCTTTTGTGTGTGTGTGTGTGTGTGTGTGTGTGTATGTGTGTGTGTGGCAAGTCAAGCCAAACAGCGGCTAAGCCACATTCCTTTCGGGTATGCATGCAGCGCAAATAGCATGCAATTATATAATTTATATGCAATTTGTGTCTGATTTAATTTTAATTTGAAAATTGCCTCTATTGTCGAGCCGTTTAGTGTAAGTTGACGAAAAGGTGTGCGAGTTGGCTAAACGGTTTCAAATGAGACTTGTTAGTGGCTATTAAAGTTTAAAATGGCGGCACAATGTGTTGATATGAGTGAAAATTCGCAACTGAAATACTTTGAAATGGAAACTTTGAGCATATGTACGGTATGTGTAAAAAAATTGCAAAACTATTCCGCTTAACTTAAATGTTAGTCAGCCATTATTGATGAAAACGGTCCTGTGGACAATTTAGTTTAACAACCTGTTTTAGTTATTGAGAGAGCAAATCCTTTTTATTATCGATATCACATTTGGAATTAGCTGATTCATTTACGACTTTAAATACTACTCTTACTACTATCAATTCTTTTACAACATCATCTGTTAACTGCACTAATGCTAGTCCACTATTTTTATTACTACTTCTAGATTTTCTACAACTACTACTTCTTCTATTACTCGTCCTTCCATTTGTAGTACAATTTCTACTATATCTTTTAGTACTACTTCTTCTCATTTTACTACTACTTCTAGTACTACAACTGAAACTACTTCTTCTATTACTTGTCCGACTACTTTTGTCATTACTTATATCACTATTTTTATTACTAGTTCTACTATAACTTCGAGTACTCCTTCTACGCCTTCTACACTACTACCATTACTACCACTGCTGATTTCTGTGTTAATATTTGTTCTACTATGTCTATTACTAGTTCTACTATAACTTCGAGTACTCCTTCTACGACTTCTATACTACTACCATTACTACCACTGCTGATTTCTGTGTTAATATTTGTTCTACTATGTCTATTACTAGTTTTACTACTACTTTAACTGCTACTTCTACTACCACTTCTACTACTACTTCTACCACTACTTCTTCTACTACTACTACTACTACTACTTCTACGACTACTTCTACAACTACTTCTACTACTACTTCTACTACTTATTCTACTACTACTTCTACTACTACTTCTACTTCTACTACTACTTCTCCTACTACTTCTACTATTACTTCTTCTACTAAAATTTTTCTATTACTTCATTTAATACTACTTCTACTAATACTTTTACCACTACGTGGGCGATTGTGCTCAGAACTGCAACATTTTTGAACCAAATCGGTTCGAACGGCATCCGAATGAGATTAAATCGGGAAAAAGGTCTATATTAAATTCATTACTATTTTATTCTTATTGCCTTGGTATCTGGGTCCCCTGCCAGTACCTTCGGCTCAAACACTCCATTTTCATCAGACCGCGTCATCACCTATGCTTCAGCGCTATAAGGCAAAACGTGAAAGATGAGCGTCTTTTAGCTTTATACTCTTTTGCCTACTGAGAGCAAAATACCATCTATTGACAAGAGTGATGCTTCGCTTGTTCTGCTGACATTGTCTTTCATCGTGACTGTGGTGCCAAGGTAGACGAAATCCTTGAAAACATCAAAAGTATACTTTTCAACATAAATCTGAGAATCTAATCCGGTAGTTAGCGCACACCATTCTTTAGAACAGGGCAGATCACACCAAGGTTCCACTCATCGGGCAAAAGAGCTGATGCATGCACCTTACTAACTCTTTGTCGCTAGTCTTGAACAATGCTCCCTGTGCATCCACTACCAGATTTCCCTCTGCATCTCTACTGGAAGACGGTCCGGTACTAAACCCTGCAACCAGACGTTTGACTTTTTGGAAGAACTTCCTAACGTCATTCCTGCTTTTGCACATCTCGACCTCCTCTCGCTCGCGCTTTTCATGCTCATGTTTTTTGCGTCTGACATGCGCCTCTCCATCTTCCACATCTCCCGATAGTGGTCTCGCACAGATCATGAAGTATGCGGTGCTCTTCATTGCAGTGTTTTCGCGACACTCCTGATAGTATCATTGGTTCCTCGGCAACGTTCTTCGCTTTGCCTACCTTGGCTGCGAGTTAATGTTGGGCTGGACAGCAGTCATAGACAGACACCAGTCTATCGTAGAACGCATCTTTGTGTTGTGGTATCCGAGGCGGTTTTTAACATTTTTTCATTGGAATTGTGGTTCTATGTGATGGGTTGCAAACCCTCTTGGCTCTACTGATAGAACACAATTTCATTGTTAGTCGCCTCTTTGACCTGCTGAGATGGTATTCGCTAACCCGCTCACCACACGGAGGGACCATTCCACTTGTCGTTAATCTGCACTGGCATCACTCTGTCTCTCTCTCTGACTCTATCGCACTCACTCGCCCTCTTGACCTCTCGTATTTCTATCTGTTTGTGTCAATCGCATTTTTCTTGTTGTTGTTTCGTACATTTTTGTATTGCTCTGAAAGTGCACGAAATTTATATGCCACTTAAATGCATTTTTCTGTGCGCTTTGCCACAAAATGTGGCGCCTCATTGTTGGCTTTTTCTTGCTGTTGTTGTTGTTGCAGTTGTTAAAGCTGTTGCAGTTGTTGTTGCAACTTTCATGTACTTTATACTGCTGGCAGTTAAAGTCAGCTGCACGCACAGTACAAATAGCTGCGCCTGAAAGTATGCAATAAAATTACGTTGAACGCAATTTATTATCTTGCGGTTTGTGTTTGTGAATTGTAAGCTACATTTTCGGTATTTTTTACTGCTGCAAGTTGACGTTGTTATTGTCGAGGTTCTTTATTTACAGTTCAAGCTTGTTCACAACTTAAGTGGTTGTTGTTCGGGGTTAACTTTACTGTTTGATTTGACCTGTAAATGCATTATTACTGTTGTGGCAGCTGTTGTTGCAACATTAGCGGCAATTGGTACGAAACAGAACGAGAAGGAGATAGAGAGTGAGAGAGAGAGAATAGATGCCCAGTAAATTTATAATCAATTGCCATTTCACTTAGCCTCTGCCATTTGCTGCTTTCATTTATATCCATTAACTTTTGCTAATTTCATTCATCATCATGCAACATTTGACTGTCATTTATTATGCAGCCACGCACACATACACCCACACACACACACGGAAAATGGGTCACCTTCAGAAATTCAGTAATTTCTGTTGCTAACTTGTCTGTCGAATTGCATATATTTATTATACGCAGCAGAAACCTTAACAATTTGAATAAGAAATAAAGACATGAGGTCAAGACAGTTGACAAGTTACACATATTATTGTAGTAATTGTTATTGCTGTTGTGTTTCGGCCGCGTTTGTCATACCGATAGCCTTGTTTTGGGTAAACAGTCTTTGATGTGCAATTAAAATCGACTACAAGCACGGTGACAACCCTGGCCCACCCTTTGTTAGCAACCCTACACACAAACGATACATTTGTCAATGTGTATACTCAAATACATCGATGACCTTTAATAATTAATGCTGCATAACTGTGCCAGGTTTCTATTGTATAACTCTTATGGTGTGAGTCTTAATCGTGAAGTCCTGTTACTGGGGAATGGGCTTGAGATATTGACTTTTTGTAAAATTTCTATGTCTCTAACAAATGTAGAGAGGCGCATGAACGTACGAACGTAACCACACACAAGCCACATACACATCTTCTTTAGTACCTTGAAAAGACGATTTTCTTAAATCAAAAGAAAGCATATTTGAGTGTAGCTGCTTATAAATTGCATAGTCTGCACGTAGCTTACATGTCACGAATGGGTTGTAATTGTTGCATATCAAGAGGAACGAGTAGAAACTTAATTGAATATGCATTTAAGTTAAATAAGCTCACTAATTGGTTTAATTGAAATCCAAAACTTAGCCCATTCACACAAATTGAATTATTAAATTAAATTAAACTTATGTTTAAAAACTTCATTTGCCTTGAATTTGCTCAAATTTTGACAAATCCTATAAGTATTAAGTGTCACTTCATAATAAAACTTACAGTTTCTGCTTAATAAAGCAAAAGATTTGTTTCTATTGATAAAACTGTCAAAATATGCCTTTTGCTTGTCATTTAAGACATAGTTTTAGCTACTTATGATATTAATACTCTGTACTCTATAGCATAAATATTATCATAGATTTGTGCAGCGTATGTAAGGTCTACTTACTGGACACTAGAGGGGGAAAGGACATTTGAACAATTCGAGGAGGTATTCTCGCCGCAGATACTAGCTGCTTGTAATGCCCTGTTCGCTCAATCATAAACAATGTATGTAAACAATTGTTATCACTATCAAAAGTATCGATATTATCGCGACTCCAGATGATTTGTTCGCTAATATCGATAGTTTTGTAGTCTCCACTGCGTCAAAGAGCATGAAAGTAATAGAGTGAAATCCTTAAGCGTTACATTGAGTCAAATTGCTGAAAAGCGAACATTCCCAAGACATTGAATGCATGTGAGTTTTTTTGCTCCTTCTTAAGTTTGACCTACGAGTGACTCGGTCTGTCAGAGACAATAGCACAAGCAACCTCACAAGTAGTATGTTTTGGAAATGGGCGCTTTTCGCTTTTTTTATTACTTTCATGATTTTTGACACTGCGTCTTAAATGTCCTTATATTACCAATCTTATTACGTATACCAATTTCGAGAAAAACTAAATGCCTAGTTAGGCTTTAAAAAGCAGCCCCAAAGAAGTGGGTTTTGTAAGCCTGTACAACTTGTTTCAAAAGGTGGCCACACGATGTGGCAGTACTTTCTAGTAGATGTTCAAAACTATCGTTAGTGGCACCATTCAATAATTTCGATAGTTTCCGGAAAAAAGACTCGATAGTTACGATAGAACTATCGGCTCGAAAAGGTTCGGTTCTATTTTTTTTCTTCCTACTTTGCTAGCCTAAGCCGCTTAGCCAGTGTGAACAACCTTGACAACCTGAAGCGGTTTAAATATGACGACACGACACGGCATCGTTAAGTGGTGAAATGAACAATGTCGATTGTTCGACATCCTTATTTATAGTAAAATTCTTATCTCTAAATTAATGCTTTCTTTGTTTACACTACCTCTAGATGCATCCTTATCTTGGGTATGTGTATCTGTTGAGATAAGGGCAGATATGAATGCATATGGACGTCGGTCGCCTGAATGCTATGATATGTCATTAGTGACGGCTACTCGACCTTCATAAAACTATAATTATCTGTAACCAATACTTGTTCAGGAGCAGACTGAAAGTTTTTAATCTTCTAATAATTTCTTATCAATATGTATATAATATTGAAA
This sequence comes from Chymomyza caudatula, assembly GCA_035041775.1. NCBI lineage: Eukaryota > Metazoa > Arthropoda > Insecta > Diptera > Drosophilidae > Chymomyza > Chymomyza caudatula. The sequence goes on along the minus strand of JAWNKW010000141.1, from coordinate 782,824 downwards.
ACAGTGCTTAATCAATCAATAGTTATTGATGGAGAAAATGCATAAATCGATAGTATTACCGTTAGTTGATGTGTTTATTTCGACTGTTATTCCGTTTTAGATATAAAAATTCGTCATGTTAAACAAACCTATAAATATATTTAGGGGTGTTCCCAAAATTTCTAGCTTAAAGTTTCATACATTAAGTCTCTTGCCAAATGCGTAAGTCAAAAGTTTAGCGATATGTTAACAAAGTTCTTAAGTATATTTCTGATATATTGGCGGCTCGTTTTTGGATTGATATGCAGTTGAATCTCACAATGGCGGATTGCCATTCGCTTGAAAGAAATTTGTGGCAGAAAATTGACTATCTTGTTATAATATCAGATTGAAACATTAATGGACTTGTGCTCTATTTCAGAAAGGAATTTCAGCATGGTCAAAATATGTCTGACCAGGCTGCCTGAAGATTCATTAGGAAGATTTACTTTTACTTTTGTACGAAAATTAAGATTTTAAATCAGAGGTCGCCGAAATGAGAAAATGCTCATTAACATGCACATGTTAATCAGAGAGCGGACAGAGCGAAGCTTTAACAAAGACATCTTCGTGAAATAGAAGTCATCCAGACACGACCGAAGTGCTCGCCGAAGGCATGACTCTCTGCTTGTAGCAGACAAGTAGCAGATTCGCGTTGCTCGTTAGATTAACACATTAACGTTTTTTGTGTGCTTTCTCCCTGTCTCTGAAAATTCTTGTTTTAAAATTTGTTCGCTTAAATCTAGCTCTAGTACAGAGTATTCCCGGGCAACGATCCGACTTTCTCTAACATATTTGTATTTTCTCATAATGGAAATTCCTCAATGAGCTGAATTTTTGGACAGCGTTGTGATATTCATGCTTACAAAAGAAAAATTAAAATTCACAAGGACAAAAATTCATTTAACAACATAAACAGAGATAGAGAGAGATAGAGTTAAGGAAAACTGCAACAGATTTATGGCATTTCCTTTCAATGAAATCTCATAGATACACTTACACGCACGCACATCAGCGCAAGGATAATGTTTAAAAACTTGGCCCATGGCAGAGCAGTGTCCCAGGATTGAAGGCGTCACGGCAACAAGCGGCAAGCGTCGAGCGTTGTTTTATAATGCGTCACGTTGTGCGCAGTTTTCAACTTTGCCGTACGGATTTTATATGCGCTTTATTGCCTTTTAATATGTGAGGGGAGCGCGCGTGTGTGTCAAACTGAGTGTGTGTGTGTGTGTACCTTATAAGCACTGCGCTGCACAGCTTTAATTTAATTTTGTCATATAAAAAGTTATTAACTACTAATTAAAATGCTAATAAGCGTGTAATAAATTATTTATGTGTATATATACATATATGTGTGTGTGGTTTAGGTAATTCCTTTCAGTAGATATAATATACGGTTTGCGGTGCATTGTGTGTTTTTTTCATAACTTGCTTATTCCGCAGAGATAAAGCGTGAATATGTTGCGAGTTACTTAATTAATGCATAAAAAAGGCAACTTTTACATAAGAAGACAAAAGGAGGCTTAGGGGGAGTTTTTGGGTAGGAATCTAGTAGGAATCTGGCATATTTACCAAAGGCATGGAAATTCGCACAGATCGCAATGATTTTCAAACCCATCAAGCCTGCCACTTCCATCTCGTCTGATTGCAGTTTGCTTCCGTTAAAAATTATGGCATATGCAAATGCAGTTATGCGAGTTAGCTACCCTATTTGTCACCGGATGTTAGAGCAGTGAGTTAACAGGCGCAGTGAAGCCAACTCGGACTTTAAAAGGAGAGCTTGGCATCCTCCACAGAAAACCTCAACTCTAACGAATGATAAAGAAAAAGAGACTCGGATAAGAATACACCGATCGTTGACGACCCGCGCCTCAAACTTGTAAAGGACTATGATTGACAATGTCGCTATGCACCCAGACACTTAAATGGGATGCCTCTGCCCAGCTGGGGGGTAATCTCAGGATGTGTAAAGCAGATATAACCGCCATTCAGGAGATACGATAAAGTGGGCAGGACTGCTGCGTGGTGGCACACTGAGCCATTTACGACAGCTGCTATGCGGAGATGCGCGAATTTGGTGGCGTATTTGTTGTTGGCCGGAGGCTACGTAACCATGTCTCCCGTTTCACAACGTTTCTTCGATAGACTGGAGTCTGCTATAAACGATTTCAATGAAAAGGTCAAAAGAGAGCGCATCTTCGATCACACTATCTAAGAATCTAGCCTTCACAAGACCACCTTGAACAACGGTCTAAGGCTAAGCGACTTCGCCGCGGCACCAAAAATGGTAGTCTGCAGTACCAGATTTCAACATCCCGATATCCACAAGGCTACATGTAATCGCTTGAAGACATGCATCTAGTGTCCTGTAAGTTCAGGGAGGTCAACATCAGCACCGACCACGTTCTTGTTGCAGCCAAGGCTCGCATGCGGCTCAGCAAAGCAAAGAACGTGCGATACAGTTCACATCACAAAGCTGGAATAACAACTGATGCCGAAGCCTTCTCTGCTCAACTCCCTTAGAAGCTCACTCAATAGTAATAGCGATGATTACTGGTTAACTATTGTGCGATCATGTGAATAATGTCTTTTCTGAAATTTTCGGACCGACGTCTCCAATCATGCCGCCTAGCCATGACAAAGTCAGGGTCGCAATCAAGTACAAGAAAGCTGCTGGTGCAATTAACCTGCCTGCAAATTTATTCCAGACTGGCGGCTATGAGCTCCTAAGGTGCATGCACCAACTCTTTTCCAGAATGTGGCTCTTAGACTTAAGCCATTCGCGAAAGAAGTGATTGGACATTATCAGTGTGGCTTTAGGCCTGGTTAGTCCACCAGTTGATAGCAACTTAAGGAATCACTAATATGCCGCACTGTATTTCTGTAAAGAAGGGTCCACTAAGATCAACCCGCGCACAAGAGAATGCCCTCTTCAGCCACCTGATATACTTTGTCATGGAGAATGTGCTGTGAAAGGCCGAAGTACAACGAGACAAGACAATATTGAACTATAAGAGTGCCCAGTTGCTCGCATACACAGATGATATCAATATCATAGGTCTAAGAGAGCAGTCGTACTAACTACAGTTGGGGAAGTTAGTCATCTCAAGTCGACTCATAGGTTGTGCGTATCAGGTAATCGTGGAATGCTTCGTGCCTCGCAATCCTGAGTAATTGACATCTAGCGGCATGGGAACCCGTCTAGTAATGCCCTGCTGATTTGTCAGTGACCTTCTCAAGTTGTCTCCTTAGCATGAGCGAGGTTTATTACGTAGACTTCACAACTTACGGGACTCACGAAGATTGTGTTAATAGGCAGCCTCTATGCAAGCCTACTCTGTTTTCGTACTCTTTCTACCATTTCAACTGACCTTTTTTTTTTTGAGCGGAAAGTACTCTGGAAGAACTTTGGCCCTCTACGTGTTTGCAACGACTACCGCATTGGTTGGAACGACGACCTCTATGAGCTCTACGACGACATTGACATAGTCAAGCGAATTAGATGGCTCCGCTGGCTAGGTCATGTTGTGCGTATGGATTAAGAAGCTGACATAGCAGACCATGTATCCGTTTCAAGGACCTGGTAGAGCGCACACTAGCTACATTTGGTATCACCGATGGAAGAAGGCGCGCGCAAAGCAGACACACCTGGAGGAGAACCGTAGCCCGGTAACGGGTTGTTATGACCGTTTAAGAGAAAGTACTAGTATAGTAAGATTTGCGTATTACCAATAGGCTTTACGAAGATAAGGGTGAATACCTATTTTTTTATATTGACTTTTTTTGTTTGTTAAACTTTTATATTACGGTTACGGGTTGTGCTTGATAAGAGCTACAGCATCCATTTTGCCAATTGAGAAGTTACACAACATTAATCATATAATATTGAATCCATTATGCATACATTTGATTTATTTGCTTTTTTGCACTTTTATGCGGTTAATTAGTTTAAAATTGTCAATTAAATGCACACAAAAGGAAAATTTCAGCCGCCATTTGCATGAAAAACGCCTTTCAAAGTTTCAGTTTTTACTCGATATGAAAATCTGTGTGCTATTTTTTTTTATAATGAAAATGTTAAAACAGTGCGTCAGTTTTGTAGATGACTTTCCAACAGATTCGCACGCCAGTTTTTTGGCAGGTCCCATGTGGCATACCCTTTTTTTTAAAGTTAAATGGAGTTACATTGTGTATGTGAGAGTATTGGGTAAAGTGTGTGCGTGTGTGTGTGTCTGACATGCATATGCAAAGCTCTGAAATGCTGTCAGGTGATAGAAAAATGTATTTACAGCTTTCAGCGTTTTCCCCCCATTTGGATGTCAACAGCATGACGCAGAAGAAAATGTCGATGCATATGTGAAAAGTTAACTGTCAGAAAATGTGCGAGATATTAAAAACAAAAAAATGGCGGAAACTTGTTTCGTGGCGTTGCAGGTAATGCACACTAGAAGGTTTTTTTAACACAGAATATTCGAAATATTCGAATGCGCTTGTCGGGTCGTCTCCCTATTTGCTTATGATGAATTACTAATAATGATGAGACAAAAAGGAGACATCTTTTCCCGACATGTTGGGCAGAATTCGTAAGGGTGTTTGTAATGTATAACATTTTTGAATAAGAAACGGAAAGTTAAAGTAATTTTGTAGTGTTGAAAATTTAAGAAATAAGTCGAAAGGGACTATCGTTTAGGGAAGTTATCGAGAAGGAATCGAAGCGAGAAGGAATAAAAATAGCGCCAAGACAAAATGGTGAAATAAGTAGCGGACGTATTAAAAATACAAAATTGAAACGCCTAATATTTGTGACGAATAAAATATATATATTTAAAAGAAATACGTTGTGCAAATTATTTAAGGTCGATTCATGGAAAACCATAACAGTGTTATTACCAATGGCTCTTACATTAGGTTTTTGAAAAGAAGATAATATGATGCTCTACAAAACTATGCCGTTTGGGACAACTATTTTTACAAAAAATGTCAAACAAAAAGAAGTGATATGACATAAAGAACACGTAAAAACGGTTGACGGTTGCTACAACAAAAAGAAATTATACAAAACGAGTCGTTTAAATACACTTTAAATGTATGTTTCGTGAAACGAAAGCAAAACCTGATGCGCTCCAATTTCCCAAAAACCCGGCAATCTGATCGGACGAATCCAAGTTTAAGCGTTTCCAGTCGGATGGCAAGCAGTATTGTTGGCGTAGGCCTGGCGACAAGCTTCAAGGAAACATGATGGCTTGGGGGTGCTTTACATGGTGGCACGTTGGACCGTTGCACAAAATTGACAGAATAATGGGTAAGGAAGATTATCTAAATATTTTGCAATCCCATCTTCCCAATTTTCTGCACAAGTGTGCGTACCCTGAAGGAAAAATAACTTTTCAACAAGATGGGGATCCGAAGCACACTGCAAAAATTGTTAAGGAATGGTTGAGAAACCAAAATTTTAAGTTGATGGAGTGGCCAGCTCCATGTCCCGACCTCAATCCGATTGAGAACCTGTGGTCAATCGTGAAGCGACGGCTCGGGCAGTACCAATCAGCCCCAGCCAACCTAGACGAGTTTTGAAGTCGTGTCGAGGTCGAGTGGAATAAAATTCCGAAAGGAATTATTGAGAAATTGGTTGAGAGTATGCCAAACCGAATAAAAAATGTTATAAACAGTAAGGGTCTTTGGACAAAATATTAATTCAGTATTATGTTTGATTTTTTTATAAAAGGTGCAAAACTGAATACATGCCTTTTGTTTTTGATTTTTAACTATTTCATTGCTTATTATATTATTTTACTTTTTTTTGTTACAAATTAAATACATATTTAAAAAAAAAAAATGTTTCCATTTACTTCATTCGTTTAGGTTTTATGAGCAATCGAACATGAAAATGTTGAATGTGGAATCACTTTTGCTCCTCACACAAACATCTGTCGAGTTTCGAAATGATAGATTGAACGCAGCGGTTGTAAACCACGCAAATCTGTCACGGTGGAAGGGGGTAAGATATCGACAAACTTACGCTGAATGGGTATATTGTGCATCTTTTGGTAAAAAATGTTTTTCTCTAGCTCCTATAGTCTCCGAGAACGGTGCGACAACAAGGACAGTCAGACGGACATTGCCCATGGAACATATAGTCTGCCACGCCTCCCTCTGCCTGTTACATACATGGCACAAATCTATAATACCCTTTTACACTTTGTGTACAGGGTATAAAAATGTACCACATTTTTACGTAAATGAAGTTGATTAAAAAGTCTTATCCTTATATCCTGTACACAAAGTGTAAAAGGCGCTCTTAAGCTTAAACTCTCAACATCAAATCAATTCCGATCTCTTTTCCATTGACGAAATATATGCTCTTACGATGGAGCTTATTAGTAAATTAAGTATATGTAAAACTAAGAGTGATCAATTTAGCATCATTACTGAATTTGCTATTAAGTATGTCAATTCTAAATAACTCTTTTGGCGATCTTATTATTATGGCATAGAATGCGCGTGCTGTTCAGTCCAAACGTATGGAACTTAATTATAGGCATAATCAATTTTTGTTCTGCTGACTTTGCTCTGCCAGCTTGACGGACACAAATTGTTATAGCAGACACGATGCCCCTTTGAAATAAAATTTAGATCCAGAGCAAGCCATTGGAAAACCTGGAATTTCGTAGGATTGACAATGTCTATGGTTTGTTGTTTTGGTGGAAAACTTTCTGTTTGGAGCAGAGCCCTGAGCCCATATTGGAGCCCGGCCCGAACTGCGGCCTAGTTAAAGCTTTGCTTCAACCTTCAATTCAAATTGTTCTTACCCAGTGGACCAGCGAGCGGACATTAAATAACCAAGCGGACAAAATGTCCGAAAACGATAGCTAATGCGGATCTGAAGACGTAAAACATACACACTTCATACAGCGTGCACGCGGTAGTACAAGTTGAAGTGTGAAAAATTATTGTGACAAAATTTAAAGGAAATCAAATAAATAAAAAATCGTAAGTACAAAACAATATTAACAAGATTACAGTACATTGAGTTGTAATTGTTTCGGCTAACTGCAAATAATTTTGTTTGCAAATAATAGTTAATAATAAGTTATATTACAAATTGAATCTATTTTTATATATTTTTCTAATAACATTAAAATTCTTTTGCAGCTGCATTTAAACAAAAATTCGCCCTAGAAGACGGAGACTTCGACAGGGTCAGCCAAAAATACTTTCAGTATGCGCATGAAAGGCAGGCGAAAGAAGCAAAAAAAATAAAAATATGAATTTATTAATAATTAATATTTATTTTTAATTAATAGTAAGACTATTTCTACTTATTTATAAGTATTATTAATATTGAATTAACTGTTTTGTTTTTATTTATAAATATATATATATAAATATATTAAAACCAAACCAAAAACCATATTTCAATGTTTTAAAACAGTAAAAAGACTTCCGCAACACATCCGGATCTTCCTCGTTGGCAATTTTGCAAAAGTATCGTTTTAGATCCGTTTGCGTTAGGCGAAACTATCGTTAACATCGTCCGTTTACGAAGGTATTTTCTGCCACAAACTGAGCGACAGATGATAAGTTTCCCGATAGTTTTCGGGTCCGCGCGCAGACATTTCATCCGTTTGAGTTCCGCATAGCTATCGTTTTCGGACATACCTCATAGAAATAAGTATATGTGCATAAATGTTTGCATTTGTTTCTTACCTAAATATATTAGTAAATGTATTGTTGGAATGCCAAGGTCTGCTCTTGTAATCTATTTTTAGAATGCCTTTGCCTAATTTTTCTTTGACCACTATCCTTAGTACCGTTATCAAAAATTTGTGTGGCGTGATAGCTTTGCCTTACGAAATAAGTATATGTGCAAACAGTGACATTTGTTTTGGACTGTGAGGATCGCAAACGCGTGGAATATGCTTTACAATTTAGCGAGAAAATAAAAGAAAATACATTAATTTGAAAACATTTTGCATTTTTATGACGTTAAATTTGACCTTATAGTTTAAAATGCCACGAGCCAAGCACCTTTCAGAAACAGAACAGGGCGTAGTCAAAGGAATGTCCGAAAGTGGCATGAAAATAAGTCAAATCGCTTCTAGACTCAACCGCCATAGGAACACAATTGCAAACTTTCTTAAAAATCCAGTTGGTTATGGAAAAATCAAGAGAACCGGCCGGCCTTCAAACGTCGACGACCGCAGTAAAAGGCAAATTTTTCGTCTGGCGGTTTAAAAAAATATGTCGTGCTTGGAAATACAAGGTCATTTAGGTCTCACGGTATCTAGGAGACGGGTCAACCAAATTTTGAATAGCAACAAAAACATTAAATATGCATCCAGGGAGCGTATTCCCAAGTTACAAAAGCGCCATATAACTGCCCGTTTGGGTTTTGCCGAAAAATATAAATTTTGGAACGTAGAATTCCGAAATGTAATTTTTTCGGACGAAAAAAAGTTTAACTTGGATGGCCCCGACCACTGCAACAAATATTGGCGAGATGTCAGGCAACCGCGGGACACATGTCACAAGCGAAACCATGGCGGAGGATCGCTTATGATTTGGGCAGCTTTTGGGTATGAGGGGAAGTCTCCATTGTGCTTTATACCTACCTGCCCACAAGACAAAAGCCTTTTTTACATCCAGAAATATACCATTATTGGAATGGCCGGCTATCAGCCCCGACCTAAACCCCATCGAAGACCTTTGGGGAATACTTTCTAACAAGGTCTACGCGAAGGGTCGACAATTCGAGACCTTGGCAGAGCTTAAAAAAACTTTGCTTGAAGAGTGGTCGAAAATAGATGAAATGACGCTAAAAAATCTTGTTAACTCAATGCCAAAACGAATAAACGAAGTTTTAAACAACAAAGGCAGGAACATTAACTATTAATGTTAAAAAAAAATTAATTACTTATTGTTAAATTTAAAATTTCAAATTATGCACATATACTTATTTCTTATGGAAGGATCTGTTTTTATTTTTCTTAGGATAAGCAAATTGAAAATTCTTTGTTATGTTTTTTGTTTCTTATTTTAACTACTATTAAAAAAAATTTTGTTCAAAAAATTTATTTTGTTTTTTAATAGATTAACCAGCAATTTATGAATGCACATACTTATTTCTATGAGGTATTATCGACTGGGGTGTTACAGCAATGCAGCTCCGACCAGCTACGAGGAAAACTAATTTAATTCGCACGGTGAAATTATATTTAAGGACCCATGGGGTGCAAACCAGTACCTCCTCGAAAGTGTTTTATTACAAGCAATAGGTAAGTTGTAAAAGTTATACAAAAAAAAAAATATATATATAAATGAAAATTAATTATTAGTAACTATTTGAGGCACATGAAGCTTAAACCGTTTGGGAATTATAAGCAAGCAAATGAGAAAATATACAAGTGAGTATTTTTTCTACTAACTGCACTAACACATAGTGCAATAGTTGTGGTTGAACTATGTACGTCACTTTAGCGCAACAAAATTTGAAAATCGAAAAACTAAGTACGCCATAATTAGCCGCTAATAAGTTGCTAATTAAATGCGAAAAGATTAGTTTAGTCATACTAAGTTTTTAATACAAAACATAAAATTATAATGTTTATTCAAATTATTTTCATAGATGGCGCCATCACTGTTACACTGCGTGACAGCGGTTCAAGTATTCGCATAGATGGCGCCTTAACAACTTAGACTAAAAATTGGAAAATAGGCATTCAAATATGAAATTTTGAGATAACTGTTTTAGCCAGAATATTCAGACAATTAATCGTTAATTAATTGCGAAAGAATTGATTTTGTGGTTTCAAATTTTGTGTCCAAGACGTGTTTTTGCTCTAAAGTGACATTGCCGAGCCTTAAGTCGGCGGTTCACGTATTCGCATAGATGGCGCCTTTATCAAATGAATTTATTCTTTGCTTCTTTATTAACTTATTACTTATTTATTAATCAAATGTTAATACAAACTTAATTAAATACTTGTTTTACATTCAAAAGTGCTACGCAAAGGAAATGTAATATATTATTTATTAAAATCATAACAAATGGATCTTTCAATCTGGCAATGCCTTATGTGCGTGCTGTAATTGGGGGAATTGGCGGGAAAGTAAGATCTTTTTATTTTAGAGGACATGCAAATTGAAAGTAAAAAATTAAATGATTTTTTGATCATTTGCTGATGCTTTCATGATCTCAGGTTATTTGACATATTCCAAATATCAAATATTCGAAAGAAAGGGGCAACGAAAAAATTTTTAAGAAGAAAAAAAATGAAAACAAAGTTAGATTTCAATATGTCAATGCCTTATATGCTCACGCAAATTGGCCTGCCCAGCACGAGCACGAAAAATATAGTACAATTTTTATTTATTTAAATTCATATTTACATATTTATATGTAAAAATCTAATCGTTCGGTCGAATGCGCTTGTCGGGTCCTCTCCCCAAGCGCTAAGCCTAAGGCTTATTTACTGGACGCATCTCACACCGATAGAGCTCTGTGTAAATGTGTGCTGTTTCGTTGTGTGCGAGTTTGCTTTTCATAATTTTATAATTTCCAGTCTTATATTTCCAAATATTAGATAATTAATACAATAGTTGGCTAGTATTTGACATTTTACAAATTTTGTTTACAATTTACAAATGTTTAGGTAAACATTTTAGTCTTAAATTCAATTTGGAGGAGCACTATGCGGCTATTTTGAAAAAGAATATCAAAAATAAGAACGTTTGGTAAAAAAGATGCCATTATCGAGAGGGCACCATGGCCGAGAGCTGCCTATGGCTCTATGGTTGTCGGGTTTTTGTGAAATTGGAAATAAGAGTCCTGTAGCGCATCAGGTTTTGCTTTCGTTTTACGAAACATACATTTAAAGTGTATTTAACCGACTCGTTTTATATCATTTCCTTCTGTTGTAGCAAAAGTTGGGATCCGACAATGTTTTTTACGTTTTTAACGTGTTTTTATGTCATACAACTTTACAAAGTTAATTTGAAAAAATCTACACGTCATCTTCTTCTTAACTGGCCATAACAACCCGTTATGGGTAGTTCAGAAAAATTAAATTAACCCACTATAAATCTGGCAATATATATATTCCTCTTTTGAAAATCACCTGATCAAAAAATCCTTTTGTAAAGTAAAAAAAACAACTTTTTTTTTTAGATTTATTCCAATGGATTCAAAACCATCACTTTATTGTTGGCAGAGATCGTCAGAGACCATCAACCATTTAGCATGTCTTGCGAAACTGGTTATTTCAGGACACAATTAATAAAGAAACGGTAAAAACCGATGAAGCCCTGTTTGCTGAGAAAAGGTTAATGCTCAACCAAAAACATTTTTTTTCGTTTTCTAATCGCTCATGTTTCTCCAGGACCACTATTACCACACCGCACAACAACAACAATGGTAGAACCTTTTCGCCTGACATACTTTGTGTGTGCCTGGCCAAATGGTTAAGCTGTTTCAATCACAAACACAAAACCGAGGACAAAAGCGCAGCGAGAAAAAGTGTTCTGGCCGAAACCAAGTTGACATAATTTTTTTCGTTTTTTCAGGGAGCTGTTTTTTGGGAACTCTGGTCGTTAGTTATTTGTATTTTGTCCTTTTTTTTGAAACACAGTGTAACTATAGGATTTAGATTTTAATCAGTGGTTTCAGTGGGAAAATGAGTAGTAAAGACCACTCCCGCCAGACGAAACTAACACTCTACAAGACGCTCATTCTCATGACATGGACTGATGAAAATGTCCCTGGAGTGTTTGAGCGGAAAGTACTCCGTAAGATTTTTGGCCTAAACGCGTTGGCAACGACTTTCGCATACGATGGAACGATGAACTATATGAGCTTTACAACGAAATTGACATAGTTAATGCTCCGCTGGAAGGACCACATTGTGAGCACACTAGCTACCTTTGGTATCACCGATTGTTACCGGTTGTTATCGCCAGTTAAGAAGAAGATAGTTGAAGTGGGAAGAATAGATATGAGTGCATGTAGAAATCGAAATGTGTGGCAGAACGAGAGAAAAGAGAACATGCAGCATACTCAGTGTGCCTTTTGCCCAGCTGTTGCTCCTTTTGAATGTTGTCATTAAGACACTCACAACATGGACAAATTAACTCTAATTCATGAAACATTTTCTTTAAGATACTTTAAATCTTAGAGATAAGGTAGCATTGAATCGAACCGGCGGGCATAGAGGATCTGTCACACCTCCTGCTGTGCGTAACAAAAAGCGTAGCAAAATTAATACAACCTGCTGCGGTATAAAGTGTATAGGAGTAACATAAGAGAACTTTATTAGCTGTATCTCTTGATATCTCTTGATATCGATAAACTTAATCCTTTCCGTGAAAATGAGCATCTTTTGGGATATTTTGGTTGTAACTCGCATATCACGCCTCCTTCTTTTACGTACATTGCACAAATCTATAATAGCCTTTTACACTTTGTGTACAGGGTATAAATATTTTATAAAAATTTAATGTAGTTGAATTCAACAATACACTTAACACAGAAAAAAAAAATTATTTGCCGAAAAATGTTAAAAACAAAAACCAATTTCTGCAACGTATACGTAATATTTCGTGCACAAACATTGCGTATACGTATGGCACTTAACTTAACAACAAATTAGGCTGCTCAAGTACACAAGCCCTCAAGTACTCTAAAGAAAACAAGTTAAGTTACAAGTTTATCTAATTGAAACAGTTTCCGTTTTATAGACTGCCCTAAAGATCGAAATTTTGTGGCTAAGAGGCTACAAACTTTGACCACAAACTTAAACTTGCTGCTGGAACATAAAAAGCATAAAGTGTTGCCATTTCCCAGAAACAGTTTGCGTTTTATATTTAAGTTGCAAATTTGACAAGCTCATTTTGCGATAGCCCTTTGGCAATATTAATTTAAAAAAAAAACTTGTGAAAATCAATCCAACTTTTGCACACTGAAGATAAAATGCTACGCCCCCAGCTTATTGACAGCTTTCTAGTCACTGTTTTCCTAGCTAATTAAACTTCTTGTCGAGCGCATGCAAAGATACAGATAGTTATCTGTCGAGTGCTTTATAATTGAATTGCAGCTGCAACATGCCTGACAGCAGTTTCAGGATTACGTTGCTGCTCGCCAAATGTTTGGTAAAAAAAAATATAAGAAATTATAAAATTTTCTAACTGATTTGTCACTTGCAGTTAAGTTGAAAAACTTTTAGTTCGTTTTTTTCTGACGTTTTGAAAATGCTGCAACTTTTATTCTTGAACGCATGAAATTAAGGTCCCTGAGTGAGAAGCCATGTCAGCAGTTGATTGCGCTTAATTGGGATTGAATTACCCAAAGGACAATGCAGCAAGTGCAGTAAAAGTGACTGCAGCTACTTTTCATTTACTTTTGCTGCACTTGTAAATAAAAACTTTTGCTGTTGAAAAGCGTTGATTATATTAATCTATGTAGCGGAAAAGCGTGCTCAAATAGTTAAACAACAGCAAATTTGTTGCAAGTTAGCTCTTTTAACTCTTTATAGAGCTAACTGAAGTATTACTTTTGTGTTCAACGGTATTTGCATGTTCCCCCTTCAATAATGTAGAACAAAAAGGGTCTTAAATATAAGGCAAGCTAAAGCTATTGTCAGACGGGCTAACAATCGGCAAGCTCACAAATAAACTTTGCGCAAATTAGGCTGCAACATGGGCAAGCAACCCGATAATCTGCACACCGGTTCGAAATGTGTGACCACAAAATTAAAGGCATTGTTCGTGTCTGTCAATCAGTTCTAGCAAGACCATTTTAAGAACCCATTCTGTGTGTTCTTTGTACAAAGGTGTAGCAACGAAGAAGCGGAATTGGGAAAAAAACTAAAGAACACGAAGGAGAATTAGGATGACGGAAGTTAACAGAAAAAGGAACGAGGATGACGACGAAAAGGATTAGGCAGAGGAAGAGAAATTTGACCAAGGACGCAGAAGTACGCCTATAAACAGCAGCAATATGACCGAAGACGAAGGAGGATGAGGATAGCGTAAATTATCAGAAAAAGGAATATGATACTGCGGATATTATTATTTTAAGAGTTGTTGATTAAACCTGTATTTCAGGTGTTTACGGTTAACAACACTTGATCCTGGCGTACCAACAGACATCATCCAATTGAACTAACCCAATAAGGGGAATATTAAACATCTGAAGCTCAAGCTTAAATTGCATTTTATGTTTGGATACCCAATTGCAACAATTGTTAAATTATAATAAAAACTTAAACAAATAAGCCCAAAAGTAAGCAACACATTTTTAGAAAACGTTTTTCTGAGGTGGAAATATGTTTCCAATATTCGGGTCAACTTCTCTGGATAGTGCGTAGCTATTTGACGGACCGTTCTTTCTCGGTGATGCTGGATGGTAAGGTGTCAAGGGAAATGTTTTGTGGCCCACTCTTTACACCCTTGCCAAACGCAATATGCACACTGTCCACGAAATCGGCTTAGAGTAACAACAGGATCTGCTCATCGCTGCTAAAAGTTGGGGATGTCCTTAAGAAATAGACACAGTACATTCTGCGGTACTACTAAAACGATAATACATATTAAGAGTGGAATTACGAAGATTCAATCTGGTCGACCTCGCCAATAAACTTAAGTTCACTTATATATATAATAAATTAGAAAGTAACTGCCCATCTGTGTATCTGGGTGTCTATTCCCGCTAAAGCCGCTAAACCAATTGTTTTGCAATTTGATGTAAAGGTAAATAGAACCTTGAAGACAAACATAGGAACGCCTACTAGTAGGGATAGGATGAGGAATATGTTGTACCAAAAGAGGGGTAAGGGGACTGTGTGCGAAGGGGAATATCAATCAGACTGTTTAGTCTGGAATGACGGGTTGGGACGGGGTTGTTGAGCAAAGGGAGTATGGGCAGAGTGAAACGTAAATACGGTTGTTTCATATAATAGCTTTTGGAAGATAAAGAGGAAGAAGAGGAGGAGGAGGAGAGGGGCAAGGGGGTTGTGAGCGAAGAGAGAAGACGGCGAAATGCAACTTAAATCGGGTTGATCCATCTTATGGCTCTAGGAATGACGATGAGGAAGAGGAAGAGAATGAGAAAGAGGAACAGGAACATGAACAGTAAGAGAAAGAAAAGGAAGAAGAAGAAAAAGGGGAAGAGGAAAGGGACCGGTAAGAGGAAGGGGACCGGGAAGAGGAATACTATACCTCGAGAGGGGCATAAGGGTTGGGGAACGGAGCGAGCAGGGGGCGGAGCCCACTTGTACTTAAATATATAAACTCTAAGCTTAATTGTTACATTAAATTGTAATCAAACATATTGTTTGTTTTTGTCTGGTTGTTTAACAGTTATTCATATATGTGCATGGAATGCTTTAAAAATTTGTACTTTTTTGTGTACTGTGCCAGTTAGATAGAGTTAATAACTACTAAAGCTGGTTTTTCCTACAGGCAATTCTAACAAAGCATTTTCCCAAGGGTCAACATATTATACTTTTAGTAGCTCCCTCTTAAGTTGCACGGCAAAAACGCAACGGTGCAAAAGCAAAAAAAAGAAAGAAAGGAATACAGCCAAAAGGCTAACAAGGGTTAACAAAGCACACGCCCACAAAAAGCAAAACAAACAAGCCCGATGGCTTGACAAGTAACCGAACAAAAAAAAAAACGTAGGGTTAAGTCGTAAATTACAATACCCTTTGGCAGCTTAAAATCGAAAGCTTGTCAGTTTGGCCAATAACATGGGCTGCTTCTAACTAATTTTCGTATTTGTCAAGCTGTGTGTAACTGTGTTTGTCAATGTGTGCGTGTTTGTGCTTTGTGCATACTGTACACCCTTTAGCTTTTAACAACATTTCGAACATTTCAGCCAACTTTGGAATCAAAATTGCCACAAATACGTTAAGCTGTTTAAACCGTTTTAAAATATAAATAGCATAACGGTCACGGGCCACGGTTGCTACATCGTTTGCCAATTTAAAAGCAAATTTCGTTTACCAGTGCATCATTTGGCGTGCAACGTGGCGTATGCGCAATGTGGCAAGCAACATGACCGTCGCGTCGTGGCAAATTACGCGGCAAACAGTTCCAGCTACTGTGTTTCAGCATGTGTGTTTATTTACTCAGCTACACACACACACACACACAAGACACACACACACATACACACACACACACACACACAAGACACACACGCCACACTCACACGCAAACACACATTTTTATACACAAATTTTACAGCTGCTACCAAAGCATTTTCACAGTAGTCAAACAGGCTACCTAAAGTAACTCCCTAATAGGTCGCACGGCAACCGGCAGAAAGGCTTCCAAGAGTAAAGAAACTACAACCCCAGAAAAAAGCAAAACAAATAAAGAACAGAAAAAAACCGAGTTGTAAAAAGTATATTATAGGTACATACTTATATGGAAATCATAAAAAATATGATAAACATTTTATGACGAAACGAAACTGTATCTGAAGAGTTTGAAGCGACGCTGCTTTCGGCAGTTCTGCAGTTGATACTTTTATTGTTACAATGGTGTCATTCTCTGCTCTAGGATGATGATTCTATGGGGCATTCCAGCCTTGTACCTGGATCGACACCCACCACCTCTTTGTCGATTATAAAGCAGCATTTGATAGTCAGTTGAGGGATAGAATTCCTGCGAAGTTAGTGACACTCTGCAGAAAGACGTTGAGCAAAACATGCAGCTCCGTTTAGGTATTGATTTTCGTTCCTTAGGTTCCAGACACCCCGTGCGGTAAGCGGGTTAGAGAATACCACCTTATCAGGTCAAAGCTTGTCGCATGAGGCGACTAACAATGACACTGGTTTCTTTCGAGACGAAGGGACCTACCACGTAGAAACACAATTCCAATGAAAAAATGTATTAAATCAGGCCGTAACGCGATAACGGATTGTTATGTCCAGTTAAGAAGAAGAAGAATGCAGACAAGGCGGTTCCTCCTGTCGTACTAAGCGAACAGTTACCGGAACGTGTGTTGCTATTGAGACAGAATTTTCCAGGGTGCGTTTTGTGGTAAATGAGAACAGTAAGTGTATATGTTTTCTTTGAGTAGAAAGATGCAGTGGTTGGACTTGCAGCTTGATATTGCAAACTTTCCTCTTGATGTTGTCAAGGATTTCTTCTACTCTGACACCACCATCAGAGCGAAGAATGGTGTCGGTATGGAAATAAAGCGAAGAATCACTCTTTTGCCAATATATGCTACTTTGGTCTCAGTAAGAGCTTCCGCTCTCCCTCGTTCGCTCTGAAAAGCCTGCCCACAAGTGTAAAGAATGCAGTTTGCTGTGTGGTACTGTGTGTAGTTCGGTGCGTTTCCTTTTCCTGTTACATAGTTGTTATGATTCGCAGACTACTCCTTTTCACAACATTTAAACCAACTTCGAAATTGCCAAATATCCGTTAAGCGCTTAAACGGATATAAAATATTAAATAGGTAACGATCACGTTTCGAACATTGCTACATCATTTGGCAATTTAAAAGCTAATTTGGTGCCAGTGCAACATTTGGTGTGCAACGCGGCGTATGAGCAATGTGGTAAATAACATGACCGTCGCAGCAAATTACGCGGCAAACAATTTCGGTTACGTGGAATGCTTTTATTTACTCAGTAACACACACATGCCACACACAACACACACATATTTATATACAGAATTTATTGCTGCACGAATGCAACGCTTTTCTTTGTGTGTATTTGCAGCAAGTTGTATGTAATTTACATTTGTCAAAAAACAAAACGTGCAAATGTATTTGTGTTGCACATTAGTGCGAACATTTTAGTATTTATACCCTTAGTGTGGTTATGTCTAATGTGGTACGATGTCAAGGGGCAAAGAAAATGGGATCGAAGTTACTTAAATTTTACTACAATTTGAAGCAGAAGGGGAAATAACAGTTACTAGAATGGTTTTAAATATAAAAGACAAAAACACTTTGTGTGTAGTGTATAAACATCATCGGATAGAAAACTTCTTAAATTTTCAATTCATAATAAGAGGTAAATTAAATGGATTGAAAAGATCATAATTTGTACCTTTCCGTAAAGCAATATTTGGCTTTCTACAAAACTTTTCATTTTTTGTAGTTTTTATTATGCAACTTGAATCTTCCATGAAGGAAATACTGATGTCCTGGCAAGACACTTTGCGCGCAACTAAATCATTTGAGCGTAGTCATAATACTCCTAAATCAAAAGAAACTCAGTAGCTGAACAAATGGGCTTCTGGTGAACTTTAAGTGACATTCATCGTTAAAGAAATCAATTTTAAAGTACAAATTGTATACAAAAGATACAAATGTTCTGCAATCAAGTATTGCTTTCTGGTATTTGCTTTTGATACATAAAATCTGTACTATTATTATACTCGTTTTTCGTTAAATTACATTAATTATACGCCACGTGGATGCATGTTGTGTTCGCCTTGCGGCTTGATTTATTGTTCAAAAATGTATTTTATTTTATTTGTATGCGGATTTCATTTAGTGTTCATATTTAAATTGCAAATTGTAATTAATGTTGATTTCACTGTCCATTAAACACTCATGCCAAATAACCATTTTTTTAACGTATTTTCATTATAAGCTTATTTCACAAGTTAATTTTATACACTTTATTTTCAATTGAGTAAAGATAAAAAAGAAACATTTTGCGTTTAAAACTCAATAAAAAACTCTTAATAGTTCTTTAAAAAATTCAATAGAAAAAAGAAAAATGTTCTTCAAAACTGTACAATAGAGCTGCAAAATTATCGATAGTGGTGCCATTCGATATTTTCGATAGTTTTTGTAAAAGGATTCCACGCTATCGATAGTACTGGCGGGTTTCTTTTCTTCGCACTTTCCTAATGCAGGGTTTACAGTGGCGGACGCAGCTTCACACTTTGCTGTCACACGGCAACAACTCAGTGTAAACAGCCAACACGTTGGCACAGTTACTACATGTCACATGAACGAATTCATTTTCAGTGTAAACACAAGTAATCGTTTGGTGCCACACGATGCTCCAAAATAAGCAAACTCCGCCATTTGCAATCTTTTTTTGTATTTATCTTTGCCAACGATAATAATAATAATGACATGCACATTTCTTGTTCGCTCACGTATGACTCTTTTTGTAGTTCTTGTTCACGAACTGGTTCATTGTTTACTCTTTGTGAACTTCTGGCCACAGCTTCATACTGTCACAATGTAAAAAGGTGTTTACACCAAAACATATTCATTTGCTCTCTCACAGCCGTGTAACTCATAACTTGTGGGTCGCGAATGTAAACACTTTCCACGTGTGACAGTTATTGGCGCACACAGGCACACGTCACAGTTTCATACAGTGTAAACCCAGCATAACTTTCGCCGCTAAGCATGTGTTTAAGCTGTCGTTAGTGAGAAAATATCGATAGTAAGTCCGAAGGACAAAGGTCTTCAATGCGGATGTGGTAGCAAGGCGGCGAAGGGGCAGACCATGTCTCCTTTGTAAGAACACGTTAGATAGTACATTAGCATCCATTGGTATTACCAATTGGAGAAGGCGCGCTAAAAGAAGCGACTCCAGGAGGAGAGCTTTATATCAGGCCATAACCCAGTAATTGTTGGCCAGTCAAGAAGAAGAATATAAAGTACAGTAACAAAATACAAATCCGACAAAAAAGACATCCGTCCCTTGTTTACCGATCACCAAACCTGCAGCAACTGGTAAGTGCCTAAAAATTGTTGGAAGTAGTGATAGTAGCCCTCCTAAACACCTGGTAGCATCTTCTAGTCCACTTCCTGTACATCCACATCATCTTGGATAGAGGCCCAATGAAAAGCATCTAGACCATGTACGCCCACAGCTATTCTTGTAAGCGGCCCATTGAAAAGCATCGCGTTCTCTTCCACATGATCTTGCATAGCAGCCCGTTGGAAAGCATTCAGATCATGTGCTACTCCCAATCATCTTCTGCCACTCTGCTAACACGCAACTTATGCGCTCCGGACTTTTTCCAAACTGCTTAGAATTATATAAATAGCACCATCATGAAGTAGAACGTTTAACACAGCCAGGTTCGCCAATCAAACTTGGCTCGATAACGATCACAAACGCACAATAGAACTATACCAGGAGCGATGCCCCGATGTCGAGCACGCCATCACCGGACACTGGTTGGTCGGTAACCATGCAGACGATGATGAGGAAGAAACGGTTGAGCATCTCCTTTGCTCATATCCAGCTCTGTGCAGACGCAGGCTCAAATATCTAGGCAACTATTTCCTGAGCAGCATATTGGAACTTTGATTCTGTCTGCTCAAGAACAGGGAAGGTGTGTGTAGTTCCTACGGCGCACAATGGACCGTATTATGGCCTGAGTGTGTCAGGCAAAGTGCTTGGCAGGCGTTCTAGCACAACCATGTTGGAAGACTTGCACTAAATCTCTAAAAAGGGTGCTTTTGGATCTTGGCCATGGCGCAAAAGGCAACACAATCGGATCTTTAGCGATAAGCGTGTCCTAGAGATTCTATTATTTGAAGTATTGGCCAGAGTCATAAATATTGCACTAGAAAAAGCACATAGTTGGAGCAGCTATGCATTCGGAATAAGGGTTACGCATCATATGTGGCACACTGGTTTCTAGGTCAACTCGATTTTTAGCCCATTTGAGCTCACTTAGTAGAAATCGTTGAACATATGACCAACTTGAAGATGCTTTAATTTGTTTTCTCGAGCAAAAACCGTTTATGCAAGCACCGCAGAACACTTGAAACCATAAAAGAAAGTTGATTCACATAAAGAGTAAAAAGATAACTGCATTCAATACTTGGCAGAAAGAAAGACACAGCTCGGAAATTGCATTTGAAATTTAAATGCCTATAAATGCGGAAAAAGACCATAAAAAGGTTTTTCGCAGAAGAAGCGAGGCAAGTTATTGTTGTTACTTTTATAGAAACTTGGCAAAATGTTTATATAAGAAAATTGTGTTTGCAAGATTTATTGGCCATGTTTAGTTTTGTCTGAAATATATATATATATATATATATACATGATTCCTTTGATGCGCAATACACACAAAGCCAGACAACAAACAGTAAAAACAGTGTAAAAGCGCTTACATTTTATATAGTAAGCCGTAAGCTTCGTTTTTGGATTACGCTTTTCCTTTGTGGCACAATCAAACGTATTTCTGACTAAGTGCTGGCATTTTTTCCATATTTTGTGTGCAAATAGTGCACTATAAATACGCTTAAATCAATGCCAAAGGCAAGTTTGGCTAAGAACAGAATAGTTTTAATAAAATTCAGTTGAAAACTGCTCAAATCCATTGAACAGCGCAAAAGTATGCTAAATTTTATGAGGCAGCTTTTATTTGCCAGCAAAATGGCAAAGTTGAGCAAAGTGTATATATATGTGTGACTGCGTCTGTGTGTTGTTTGGCACAGTTTTAATGAATTTTATTGGCACGACTACAAATAATGCAAAAGTTTTGAATTATAAACTGAACGAAAGCAATCTTTATAAACAAGTTTATAAAGCAGCTGAAATGAATATTAAGTATACGCCACCGCAACGGCGCTAATTTAATTTGAGCACTGCAAGCCCCACTCAAATATATATCACTTTTAGCATGCTCTTTTATATTAAAATATATTGTTTATAATAAATTTCATTTAGCATGGTTTGCGGACTTCTGCCATATCCGGTTTTATTTATTTCACAGAAACTCGTAGAGCTACAGTTCCGTTCTATCGCAGCTCTGGTTCCCCAGTGGAGTTTGTCTTTAGTGCTATGACTCTGTCCCTGTTGCTCACACTTGTGTGAACCTTTTATAACTATCGCCTGCTCGCTCTTTTTCGACTGTCATTTGCCGTTCCGCGTTGATTTTTTGCGCTCTTGCATTCAAATTGCTTCCCAAGTGAATTATGTTTTGTATGCAGTCTTTTTTTTGTGTGTACTTATCTAGCTCTCGCCTTAAACTAATGGCTGATGGTTCGGAGGGCAACGGTTTTTGTCTGTTTGCATATAGAACATTTGCTTGCAATGGCAAAACATTTTTTTCTCGTTTAAGTGTATCGATGTGTAAGAATCTTTGCTACGAAACTGTGAAAAATGTGCTCAATCTTGTTTGTGATAGATTCTTAAGAGTAAACCGTTTCAATTCGGTGCATTTAATTGCATTTTTTTGCATAATATTTTGAAAAAGTTTTATAGTTCATCTGACGGAAAACAAAAGTTATTCAGGGAACTAAATCAAGCAGAATAAAAATATCATAAAATGCTTGAAACTTTACAAACTAGTTTTTGCGCTCATAATGTAGTAGTACGGGCGGTATTCATGTAAGAAGAAACTTTGAAAAAGGCACGACACTGAGTTACTCTAGAAACACATATCTTTTATGATACAATCTTAAAACCGTGCAAGCCACTTGTGTATTTGATGCGCTATAAGTGTTATATATTTTGGTTTTTAAGGTTATGACTCCGGAGTTGAATGTCGTCAATATAGCCATTTACAGCCATATAATACACTACAGTGCTACAGTGATTCGTAGCTTTTAAAATTACCGGTTCTAAGTTGTAGGTCCAGTCTAAAAATCTGAATAAGGCATTAAGAAGCATCGTTACTCAACCAACTAACGATTACGGATAAAGCTGCCATATAAAAATAATATTATAAAAATGGAGTTACGCTAGGGTGGTGTTACGCCCGGATGATGTTACGATTTGATGGTGATACACTCGAGTGGTATTACGCTTGCGTTTGCTGTGCAAGCTGCGTTCAAAGTAGAGCAAGAAGGTTGCTTGCTACATTACGCAACGCTATGCCAAGCTGAAGGGAACTTGCAGCTGAATTTTTGACATTCACTGAAAGTCCCATGTTTTTTGTTGTGCTCTCGAAATAAGCTTTTCATCAGAGTTCGCAAATAACAGTCAATAGGGTCTGTTGACTGAAAAACCGAATCAATTTTTTTTACTCACTTTCGGTCTCAGTCGAACATTTATTCTTCCTAAGCTTGTGTCCACGGTTTTGTGTCAGTGGTTGAGCAAAAATTCTGACCGATCTTGTCTAAAAGGCTTAACAGAAACCATTTGGTAACGCGCACAGAAAGTGTGTGTTCCTAAAAAACCGAAAAAAATTATGGTGTGTATGAGGTGAGGCACGTTTATTATACAGACATACATATAGTATATTTAAATATGTTTAGTTCCATAAAGGGTTGTTTCAGACGCACACACAGACGAACAAGCTTCTCAGTCATGCGAGTATACAAAAGACCTCTTGCGAGTTTTTTATCTTTAAAGTGATCCTGCGTGGTAATTTTGGCCAGCAAACAGGGCTGCATGGGTTTATACTGTCCCTTTATTCATTGTATCCTGTAACTGGTTATGCAGACACATTGAAAAGGGTTATGGTTACTTGCGACCTTTGCTTTTAACGCTCAATGTCCCACTTGGGTCTGGTCAGCACGCTTCCGGTTTGTTGTGCAACTTAAAGATACTCCTAACTGATCTAGCGATTTGGAATTCCCGGTACGTTCGTAACGTTTCATCAGCTTTTGATCCATTACTATATATTCCACATTATTAAGAATATTTTTAACTATACACTAAATTCGACCCATTCGAAATGCATATTCGTGTATAAAAATAGTGCGATTTTAGTCTAGCTTTCGGATGATTGACCATAACAGTGGTTGCACTTCAGGGTGGATAAATAAATAAAGTTATACAAAAACACAACATTTTTAAGCCTTGGTGACACATATGTGCTTTTGGTTCTTGTCAAACTCACATATATTTTTGTGCACTTGAAAAGCATCAGAACCAAAATTGCAATATTTCCATAAAAATACACTGAAAATGGATCTTGTCTATATCTGGTGTATCGACAAAAGAGTGACAAAAAGAAAACAAATGTGTCACCGAGGGCTAAAGAGTTTGTGATTTTTACGAACTTTATGCTGCGATCCACCAACCGATTCTAATAGATATTATATAAAAACTCGTCTCTTTCACATTATTTTCTTATGAAAGAATGGATTCCCATGAAAATACCACTTCACTTAGATTGCATACTCGAGAAGTCCCTATCGAAAAGGGTTGAGCTTACCACCGAAATTAACCTCCTTCCGTTATTTATTGATAAATTTATGCCCTTATATGTACCATATACAAAACAACGGGGGTCCGCCATCTGCTCTCTTTGTTCATGCTCGTGAACCTAAGAGGAATGCCGATAAAAAATATTGATTAACCAAGGAAATCCTATGCACATGTCACCAGATTGTAGCCCATTTTTCTTTCTTACTTTCGAATTTCAAATCATAAGCCTGTGAGCAAACTGTGGACTTACAGTTACAGTTACTCATGTGACAGCTGTTTTCCTTTCTCCTGTTCGGAACCAAAGGCTTCCATGTTTTACACATTACCTCTATCAGTACATAGTTTGTGCCCGAAGCAATTGTAAGTACATATGACAGTTATTTTCAGCAACCAATAACAGCTGTTGTGTATGTGAATGTGTATGAGTGGGTGTGTGTGTGTGTTAGTGGGTGTGTATGTGAATGTGAATGTGTATGAGTGGGTGTATGTGTGTGAGTGGCATTTGCATGTGTCTTTTACGTAAACATTTGTCTTCATGCGTTTTTTCTCAGACCCCTCACGAATGTCAGCAATTCTTTCACGCTCTGTTTCTTTCGGCCTTTTTTTTATCAGCTGTTTTTGACATTTTTGCGTATTAAGCTTGTTATACACTCGTGTATTCATACGTAGATTAAATATCTGTACTACGCATAACTGTTCTTATGAACAGCTGCTTGATAGCTTCATTTAACTGGTAACATATAGGTAATACCTACCTAAATTACGGTCAGCAAAAGTATGCAACAAAATGTTAAGTGCTTGTTAGCTGCTTCGTGGATCTAGCCAAAATGGCGGCAACTACACACACACACACACACACATTCCACACTCAAGCTCTGCAGGTTTGCATACATTTGCGTCTCATTAAGAGAAATCACAACACACACACACTCACACCCACAAGATACATTTTTCATGTTGCCTTTTCTTGCCACGCCTTTAGTTTGTTGTTGCAAGCAGCCCGCCTTTTGTTGTGTTTTTCCTGCTTAAATGCATTTTTATCAGTTGCAATTTTTGGCATGGCTCTTGGCAGCTCACTAAGCTTTTCACACACATACACACACACACACACACACACACATACACACACATACACACACTCAAAAACACCCAAAAGCACAGCAACTTTAATAAAAACAAATGTTTACACAGAAAGAAAAACCGCGTTCTTCGAGTACTCAAAAAATGATCAAAAACTTTTAAATATGGCTCTTAATATACTTGAGACTGAAGGTATCATGAAAATAGGTTGTTGAAAATCAAAAGTGATACCAAATTTAAAATTTTCCAAAAATTAATGAACAACTAACAATCAACATAATGGACAGATTTCCGACACTTTCGAAGTGCGTCAGTGAGTGAGACAGGGAGCTATTCTGTCGCCAATACTCTTTTTACACGATGTAATGTATCTCTGAAAGACATGGAGACCGTTTGAGAAGCTCAGCCAACTGGATTATGATGATGACTTCTCCTTCCTGGCAAGTATTAACAGCGAGATGAACGAGATATTCACTGCCTGTGAATGGAAAGATAGCAGGTCTTGGGATCAATTGACACAAGACCACAATAATGTACACTGGTCGCTCAACACATAAGCGAACTCAATGCACAAAGTCAAAGCTCATCGAATCCAATTTCAAATCCGTATGCCTGTGAAAAGTAAGAAATCTCTAACTCCATTTCGAGAAGCAAGCAGACATAAGAAACCGCTGTCTGCGTTACATTCTTAAGATTCCAAGGGCGCAAATTACATCGAATCAAGATCTCTAGTGTGTATCGGACTAACAACTTTTGAATGCCGAAATGAGGCTGTGGAAGCGGCGCTGGATTTGAGAGGCCAAACGAAAACATCGCGAAGCAGTCTTGCGAATGAAATCCTGAAGGTGCATATCGAGCTGGTCTAGTTCGAAACAGCAACTCAGCACAAAACGTCTGAAGAATCTGGAATCCTCGGCGTGTGTCCCACCAGGGGTTGAAGGATGCATAACTAAAAAACGATTCGTATGCCACATCCGTGAGGATGAGATGGCGCTGGTATAAATACATGCTAGATAACGCTTGAATAAATACATGCTACATGTTGCTAGGGTCTGCGCACGCTATATGGCGAGACAATATGCTAAATCTTCCGAAGAATCTGGATGCATTTTTTCGCCTCCCTGTGCCCCTCCAAGCCCCTTGTGGTGAGCAGGTTAGTGAATACCACCGCAACAGGTCAAAGCTTGTCGTATGAGGCAACTAACAATGATACTGGGTTCTTTCGAGACTAGTAAGTTCACCACAGGCCTTGAATGGGTTGTGCGTAGGGTTTGGTACCCACTACGTAAAACCACAATTCCAATGAATAAAGGGTTGAAGGATTCATAGATACAAGCCATTCCTATGCCACGTCCATGCCGTGATGATAGCACATTAGTGAGGTTGAGATGACGCTTGCATGCTAGATGGCGCTAGCGACTGCGCACGCTACATGGCGCCACAATATACCAAATCTTTCTCTCTGTGTATGCGAATGTTTTGCAATTTTGTTGCTTTTTTTCATTGTAATGAACAAAATCGTTGAAGACTTGCTGTTGTCTGGCATTTGCAACTTTTTTGGCCAGCTGCAGTCATTGCACGGAGTGCTTCATTTGGCCAGCTGCAAGCGGTATACGTGTTTACTTATTGTTATTTCTATTTCATGTTTTTACGGTTTTTTTTAATTGCAATGCCGTCAAAATGTCAACGGATTGTCGCATAACATATTGTTATACATGAATAATCAAAAGTTTTCTCGATTTATATTTGCAGTTTTTGCATAACAGAAACCAGCTTGCAGGTGTTGAAAAGTTTTGCATAAATTGTGAGTAGAAGAAGAGTGGAAATAATGCTATCCCCAAGTTAACTATTATTACAAGCTTTTTAACGAGTTTGCATTTGAATAAAAGCGTGCTGAGATAGCAAATTGTTGTAACTTTAGCCAGCTGTTGAAGTCGACCGGAACCACTTAACTTTGCCACAGGTAACCACAGACTGTCACCTAGGTCAAGGATATCAGATGTTTCCGTTTTTGCAGCTTACATTTTCTAAAAGTTTAAGTGTTTGCGCTTCAAACGACTCTGCACAGGATAACAACACTTGGAAGATTTCATCGCTTAAGAACTGATTTAGCCCCATAAGCTGGAACTCATTAGTTCGTAGGCGGAAATCATAAGTGCTGCTCGATAGGAGAGTAATTTTTTCAATTTCCGGCGTAGTAACTTTTAATGCAACGCTGCTCTTGTCAACACTCTGTAACTGTTAATACAGTAGTGTCACATTGCGAGCAAATTGCAGCATGAGTTTGACAGCCATTGAAAGCAGCTAAATTCATTTGTGTTTCCAAGAAAATGCGAAAAAGAAGATAATTTTGTGTGCTCATAGTTTTTACGTAAAATAGCTATTACAGAAGCCAAGGAAACCTAAGTAAATACTAAGGGACGCTGCTCCCTAAATGTCAATGGTTGAGAAGTGGTTCACTAACTTCCATTGTGGTCATGCCAGCACAAGAGATGCCAAACATTCAGGTCATTTATTGCTCATACTCAAAGGAGTTTTTGACGATGTTCAACCGCAATGCGAAAGAGTTTTTGTCCATTTGGTAACTGTGGCCGAACATGTATGTTATATACCGAACATCTTTAGTCAGACAGTCAAGACAGTGTATTTCAAGAGGTGAAAAAGAAGTGGGTTCCACCAAAGAAGATTCAAATGGCATAAGGCAACATTTTTTTACGGTGCATTGTAAAACGATCACCGGCGAATATTATTCTGAGCTGTTGAACAGTTTCGACATTGCTTCGATACAAAAACCATGACGCGACGTAGTCGCTTTTTCGCACTGCATGAAGTCATGAGTGTCACAAACTTTAATTGGGAGGAAAATGATTATACAATTTCTTTCATTCAAAAAGTCACAGACAGCAAACTGCTCTCGTATATTGCGAAAACTGCTGATGCTCCTCAACATAGAAGAGGCCAACGTATACTTAATATGGGTGTCCGGTCGACGTCCCTCGCTGCTTTCTTTAATTTTCATTCAGTGAACTGCAATGAATTTCAAACAACCGTAATATTTGCGTGTGCATGTTAATGAGTTGATTTTCGTAAGCAGCATACTCGTACCTTCTTAAGTATACATTGGTCCAGGCTTTTGAAGTATGATTAGCATCGTTTAAGTATTCCTTACGATATTTCCGCCTGCAATATATAGTAAACACTTTGTTTGGACAACTTCAGAAAGAAGGGTTCTGAATATATAGGAAGTATGTCAATGTTGGCCCTAAAGTTCATGCTTATAACCTTCCA
Source organism: Chymomyza caudatula (assembly GCA_035041775.1). NCBI lineage: Eukaryota > Metazoa > Arthropoda > Insecta > Diptera > Drosophilidae > Chymomyza > Chymomyza caudatula. The sequence continues at coordinate 754,337 of JAWNKW010000141.1, read as the reverse complement.
TTACAGATCCTATACAAGAATTGCTGCTTTGTAAGGCATCGTTAGTAGAACATGAACATTCTCGACAGACGAAACTAACTCTCTATAAGATGCTCGTCCAGCATCAAGCATGGGTGATGACGCAGTCTGATGAAAATGCCCTTAGAGTTCTTGAGCGGAAAGTTTTTCCTTCTTTGGCCTTTTGCGTGTGGGCAAAGATTACCACATTTAATGGAACAACGAACTATTTGAGCTCTAAATGACGACCAGCGGTTAGGTCGGGTTTTGCTTATATATGAAGAAGCTACTGCGAGAAACGTCTTCAATGATGCTTTGGAGGAAGGCTACGATAGGCCAAGCCATGCCTTCGTTGGAAGGACCTAGCTAGCTACTTATCAGAAGTGATTTAACAGTAACAGAGTTAGAATGAGCTTTAAAGGACAAGATTAAAGAGGTCTAATTAGGAATGATAATGGAAAATTTTATCCGACTACAAGTTAAGCTTAAGCAAGAATCGCTTTTTACAGTAGGCAAGAAATTTGCCCCTTGGGTTTTTCTTTGCTTGCTTACACAATGAGCAAGTCGCATATCATATAACTCGGGAATCATACTTCTAATTAATATGCATTGCTACTCAAATTAAAGGTAAATTAATAATGATTCGATGTTCGTCAGATAGTTTTAGTCTACTTTAACTAGTTTGAAGAAATAAACACAATCAGTCATTCCGACTTGAAATATAACGTAAATTCCAATTCATTCCGCGTCGTAGTGCTCTGGACTCCATGTGACTCTTCGAATCGATTCAATAGCAATTGCTTATCGACTGCGTTTATGTTTGCGCTCACTTTTGTAATTTGAATTTTTAGTTGTTTTGAAATTTGGTATCAAATCCATTGCCAACGTTGTGCCTAGGCAAGAAGTAGACGCTTTGTTGAATGCTTTCTTACTGCCAGTAAGTACAGCCAGTACCTTGGATCAAGGACCCAAAACAAGAAGCAAATCATAAAATTCAATTTTGATTACATTGCCTTGTAACTCGCAATCGAATAACTATGACTTACTAATAAAGGTAGACCAAAACTTTCTGAATCACATTAAACCAATATTTGATTACCTACAATTCAAATTATAGTTAATCTCGAATGGTGGTAAAGTGCCCGAGTAACATGAGATTAGCTGACATCGAAACTCTCGAAATCTTGAATGTTTTGAAATGGCGATATTTCGAAAACAGTTTTAGATAATTAAAAATGCCTTTCGAATTCGAAATCAGCAACATCTAAGTAACTGGAAACGGTACGTCTTACTCCTGTGTTTTTGTCTTGTTTTTTCTTTTTTATCGCAAATTCAATCCAATTGTCAATTTCGTAATTTTTTCGATTAAAAAAAAATATAATTCCGTCTTAAATTAAATTCAATTACCGCAAATGGAAAAGTTATAAACTTTCAAAGGGAAATAACAACCAAATTAATGTGTTGTATTCACTGTTATGTTGTATCCTTAACAACATTTCGTTACGTGACAAACTGTTGAATATTAAACGCAGTCAAAAACAGAACTAATAAATGAATGCCATAAACAATTGTTTATTAATTTAAAACATTCGCAGTTGGCTTCTCTGGAGAAATGTTTATTAAAAAGTTTCCTTGCCAAAAGACCTTATTAGTAATAAGGCTAAATTACAAAGTAAACAAAAACGCTGAATGTTTGTTTTAACTCAAAAGATTTTCACATTTTCTAAGCAAAACTAAACATTTAAAATATGTTTTCTTTTAGATACAAACCTTGTCTCAAAAATTTAGAAAACCAACGAGGCAAACAAGGACGTATCAGTGACTAACTTATCTAAAATTCCAACTGTAATGCTGTCCAGATGCATTTCATGGTCTAATTGATTATGTTTGCAGTAAACAAGAGCTTTTGGCTCTTATGACCAAAAGCCAAGCCAAGCGGCTGCACATTGTGTGTGTGTGTGTGTGTGTTGGTTACCACATGCACTTAAATTTTTTGCAATTCGTGTTGTGACCATCTGTAAAAGTCATAAAAACTTTGCAACATTTAGTGCAACTTTATGTCGCAAAGCCGAATTAAAAAAACACTATAAATGTTGCAGAATTAACAAGCAAAAGTAGCTGTACAGTTTTTAATACTGTTCCAACAGTTTTTAATTGCTTAATATATCAAATTTTACAACACAAGCTTTCCTAGAGCAAGCCACGTGTCGTATACTTAATGCCAAAGGCTTATAGCATAGTTTGTGGGCATGTCTTAGCCTGGCTTATACAACTGCTGCCAATAACAGCAGCTTTTGGCCAAAATTGCTTAGCTATTCTCATTGCTTGTTCTTTGACCAGCTGTTAAGCAGCTAATTAAGTTTATGGGTTCACATGCTGCCATCTGAGCAAAGACAATTTCATTTGATAACGGAATACATACACACACACACATACATACACACACAGGCATACGCTATGCATACATAAATACACATACACTCACATGTGCTCAAAGAAATCCAACCCTCCAACCCCCCCCCCCCCCCCCCAAGCTTTGCTGTTTGATTGTCTTGGCCAAATTTGCGTCTAATTTGGTATATAGCTAAACGTTACCAAATATTTCTTGTTTATTTAATGGCTACCAAGGGCAAGCTTAGCTTTGATTGAGCGACTAACTGACAGGCTCAAACACACACACAGCTAAACCAACACACACATGGCAATCAAAATTTATGGAACTTTCAAAATCGAAAACTTTTTTTTACCAAGGTCAGCACGAAATGAACCCCAAAATAATTCTTATATTTTTCCGCTGCACTGCAACTCCAAATCAATTTCTAACCGAGGGCGGTTCCAGATGTAGCTGAACTTATGACGCTGTTCCTTTATATCGCTTTTCGCCTTTTTGCTGTCAAAACTGAGAAGCTGTTCGTACAAATATCCCTGAAAATGTTTTTGATTTTCATTTTAGAACTATATTACTAGTTCAGTCGCTTTCTATACGGTTCAATAGTTGATTTTTTGTCTATCGTTATAGTTATCTTCCATATGTAGAGAGCTGCACAAGCATATACAAAATGTTTTGCAGGCCATCAGCTGACTTTTCAACTACTTCATTACCTTCTCTTTCGCATTTCAAAACAAATACTGCACTAGCAACTGACAAGCCAATAAATCACAAAAACAAAAGTAAAGCAGTAGAAAACTGATCTAGCAGGCAGCAGAAGTAGCAGAAAACTAAGAAAACTATACTAAAATATATGCACATAAACAGTGTAAGCGTAGAAGACTCTTACCTTGTTATTATTTTACTATTGTTCTACTGCACTCGCTGTTCTTGCTATTATTTACTTCAGTGGCGCTTTTTGTCTTAATTTTACTCTGATTTTTCTGTACAACAAAACCAAGCACTCTCTTCGCTGAGCAGAGACTTTTCAAGTCATGCAGTGTGTTTTGCTTTGTTTTGTTTTGAGAAGCAAAATATCAAAATGTATAACATGACACTGAAGTACAGTGCTTGGACAGTTCTGAACAGTAATGAGGGCCCGACATTTTACTTTTTCGCACTTATATTCCATCCATTGGAATGGTAAGTGCGAAAAAAGTAATCGATTTATTAATATTTTAATTATCTCATATCAGTTTATTTTTTTTTTTTAGTGATTTAGCCTTTTTTTGTTTGAAAAGTTGGCAATACTGGTTTCATTGCTACGATAGTATGCTTGTAGAACGATATTTGGGCAATGAACGCACTTACACACCTTCATTGTTGACAAATACTTTCGCCTTTTATTGAAGTTTGGATACAAAAAAGAGCATAATCCGGCAAGTAGGCCCAGTGAGCAACTTAAACTTCAAACCGATGATTTAAGCCAATGTGGTTACATACATATGAATTTTTTTTCGATTAATGGTGACGTTTTGATTCGATTTCATCACTCCAACATCCCAATGACAATGTTTCTTTCAAGATTAGCAATGAATCAATTATAACGAATTGCATTCTAAAATACTAACACATTAATCTTCCTCAGAGTAAAACTGTACTTGCCAACTTTGTTCTTTTAGTACAGTCAAGGTACCTTCACAGTTTTAAAGAATTACTTAAACTCAATCAATTTGCTGTGAAACAACTTCTAACACTCGATTATAACATTGTCGGACAGCCCTCGTACATTTACTGCCGAATTCTGGCAAGACTTCAAATCTTTTGCTCATATATCTTATATAGTACATATTTACTATAAACTATGTAAAGTGTGGAGCACATGTGCCAAATAGTTGGCAGCGTAAGCGTTTTTGAGCGAATTCTATGTTTACGTTTTGGAAGGAAACGCTGTCTGCAAAATAAATATTATTTAAAACATTGAATTGAATTATAGCAGCCAGAAGCGAATGGGCTCTTAATTGTTTATAAACTAAAACCATGCCGTGTCTAAATATAAGCAATAACTGCGAAAGACATCGCGAATTACGTTATTAAAAGTAGCAATTCATAATTAAAACAACAAAAAATCGTATAGTATAAAGAGATTGCTGTAGCTGTTCTTTTCTTACATAAGCTAAGAAGAACTTGATAGCTTTATACTCTTTATATGGATCTGTTATTTGATTTTTCAACGATTTTCCAAAAGGTTGACCTTACATATTTGACTGTATCTCTTGCTTTATCAACCTAATTCTCGAACCCACGTCTGCGTCTTATGATATTCAAGACCATCGGGCATATTTTAAAGTTAAACATCTATAGCCCAGCCCGTAAATTATCAGGTGGTGTGATGCGGGTGGCCTCGGGTGGCCAAGTTTGTATACTGAGACTCGGGCTCTCAGACTCCTGTTCTAAGACTAGTGCTCTGCCACTCTGGTGCTGAAATTTAGTTTCTGAGACTCGGGCTCTAAGACTCGGGTTCTGAGACTCGGATTCTTAAATTCTGGTTCTGAGACCCGTTTTCAGAGAGGTAGGTTCTGAGACTACGGTTCTACGAGAACGAGAAGGTTGCACCGCAAGTTTGTGTTTCCGTGTTAAGCTAGCATTTAGAATGAAAAAAAAATCAGTGTTCGCATATAACAGTAAACACAGGGTTGCAATGCGCTCTGCTAACTGAAAAATAATTAATTAAATTATGTCAACTCACAACACATAAAGTATTTGTTCCTAAAAGACTGAAAATAACAAACGAGAAGGCGAAAAGGTCCTTCCTTTGTTGTTGTTTTGTTGTGCGCTCGAGGCGAGGCACTCTCGAATAATACAAGCATGTTTATCGAATGTTGCTTTTTTCGCGTGGTGCCGATATCATATCCTTAAGATAAGGAAAGTATTTTCAGAGATTTCATATTCATGCTTATCCTTAGATCCGATTCTGATTTGTCGGAAATCAACTTGTTAAGCAACTGTTGTACATAAGTAACTTTAAAGATTTCCCGATTGCCTATCCAGTTGGGAAGCTATTTTAAGATGAACTGTATTGTCGAACCAAAGATTTCGCCTAAGCGAAGTGGAGAACCGATATGTTTGGTCTGGAGACTAACAATTGATATCTCGAAATTTTTTCAAAAGCAGAAATAATTTATCCTGCAAACTGTCTTATAAAATCATTACAGAGCAGTTAGTAAAATATGAAGACAAATTGTTGGTAAAATGCAAAGATAGTCGTTGGTCCCTTGTGCAACATCAAACAGTTTTGTTTCCTTTTGTGGCTTAAACATTCATTCGCATGCTACCCGAAAACACTAAAAGAATGCATTTCCTTACAGTGAACCGACATTTTTTTAAACCTGGCAATTGTGGTACAATTTATAACCACTTGACAGACAAATAGCTGCAATTTCAACGTATTATTCCTCCTTTATATAAGAAAAACTACTACCAGAGTAAAAGCAATTTATGAGTTCTGCAATAATTCGCAGAGCTAATATTAGTACACAAAAAGAATCTATTACATAGTTTGTGAAAGACTGAAAAGTAATGCGCCATTTGGTAAAAAAAATTATGTATTTTAATTAATTTAAAGCATCTTCGAAATCTGTAACTTTTATTAGTTTATTTTGATAGCTTTCGTTGTAGATTTATTAAGCTTCTGCATAAAAAGTGAACGTTAAGAACAAAATCTTTATGATGCTTTTTGACTTACAACAGTTTTATGTAAATTTTATGTAACTAAACTAAAAATATTTTATATTTCGCGCGTTTTCGACTAGCAAATCGCTTTTGTTGTAACTCAACCAAAATGAGGCTGAGACAAAAGTTAAGAGTTGTTAGAAATATTCGAGAATAAGGAAATTATGTGCAAAGGCTTTCAGGAAAAACTGAAACGCACTTTTAAAACATTGTTAAAGAAAATTGTTAAATAAGTTATATATCAGACAATTAAGTTCAGGTTGGAGTTTCTTGTCGAGTTTAAGCTAAAGATCCGCAGTTATATGGTGTATTACAATCCTCTGATGACGGACTCCGTAAAGAGTCAGAATTATCGGGAAATAAAAAGTTAAAAACAAACAACTTTGAAGTTTAACTTATTGTTTTTGGACCTTGAGCCATCAAAAAATATCTTTATATGAAGAAGAGCAGCTCGCTAATTCCATGCATTTCATAAATTTTTTCGTTCAAAACTATGAATTTTTTCATGAGGTCATCAGTATGATAGTTGAGGTATTTTAAAATTAAGAAAAAAAACAGAAAAACACGGAGAGAATGAATTCAGTTATTAATCAATCAAATTAAGGAGGACACAATAAGAAAGCAGTGAGTTTTCTCCAACTCGTCATAATGTAACGCCATCTATCGTGCGCATATGCTAGCGGAAAAAGAACAACATCAAGCTAATGTTGGCATGCATGCATGCTCTTCTTTTCGCTCTCACTGCTAACATAGCACACAAATTAAAAACGTGCAACCTTCTCGCTCTCTGCAAACACAGCTCAAAAAACGTAACACCATCCGCGCGTAATGGCAGAATTAGTGACGACATGTGGTGCGATCTAACCTCTAACCTCCTCTGAACTCACTTTCGCTAGTTGGTACTCCTTTATAACAAATTCTATTCTATAAATAAATAGAGAAATCTCTTTTCTTCGCATAACTTTTTTTGGAATAATCAAGCAGACTTGATTTGGTGTTTTGGATCTGACCAAGTGAATTGAAAAAAAAAAACTAACCTTGTTTTTGGATCAACAATCCTTTAAGTCGCCATTACAAAAGTTTTACGTAGCGGCAAAAATTTTCACAAATCTAGGCTTGTGGAAAACTGCTTCGGATTTTGGAATTCTGAAAACCCAAGGTTAACATATGCATGGATAACCATTTTTTGGAAAATAAAGTCCAAAAGCTCTACGGGCTCTTCGATAACATTGGCATAGTCAAGAGCTAAGAAGCTCCTAGAAGCCAAGGCTCCTATATCAGGTCGTAACCCTGTAAGAAGCTCCTCGAAGAAAGGAAGGCGAGGAATGGATAGGCCATGTTTCAGTAAAATAATTTTGGTTTTACGGAGTGACGATAGCCTGCACAAAGCCAAGGCTACTTCATCAGGTCGTAACCCGGTAACGGTTCAGTCAATAAAGGGTGTTCCTGAAATCTCGTGCTACCGAATTGCAACCCAAACCAATATTTCGGTATGCCAGATATCTTTTTATAACGAATATATAAGCATCAGATCGATGGATATTTTAGGAAAATTAAAGTGAAACTTTAGTCTACAGATTTCTGGCACACTCCTACCAAGATTTTATTATTCGACGTTTTGATAATTTGTTGGTAATACTAGAAACTGAAACAAAGAGCATGAGGAACAATATTATTTTGCTTATAGTCTTATCAAGCAGAATAGTCTCTTCAAAGAGCTTAGAATAACCAAATTGGCCCAAGAGTTGCACATGCGCATGTTGATATCTCACACACCTTCCGTGGTATAATTTCGCGCTCACACTCACTCCTAAAGCCATCCAGCTCTATGTTTTATTAATCGTCAAAATTGAACAAAAACCTTAAAAGAATTGTGCGAGAATATAACATTTTAAGATCACTTCCAAAAAGTGCAAAAAAATTATAGTTTTTTGATATAAGTTGATCTTTTGTGTTGACCTTTCTTCCGAAAAAACTCCCTCTTCGTACAATGATTTTATAGTATTGATTATGGGCACCAGGGGCACCGCAAGATCTGTTATGTGTGTTTGGAGCTCAGTAGAAACATTCTTCGAGTTCGTTCCACATTGAAAATTCCGAGGCGCTGTCTACTGCATCAAAAATGTAGCATCAAAAATATGGAGCAACGAGGATTACCGCATAAAGAACAACATTCAAATTTCAGGAAAACAGACATTTCGGAGTTGGAATCGTGGATACAACGACCCGGGAGTAAGTGGCGACACACAGAATGAAATTCAGGAACTGTTGGCCACAAAAGTTCTGTTGTAAAGTAAAGACGAGTTAAAGCGTGCAGAAAACATTTGAATTCGTGTTCTTGTTGACAATGATCATTGAAATTTTTCACAAGATTGCAAATTTGAATGAAGTTTTACAAAATACTTTACAAAGCATCACAGATGCCTTTCAAAAAGTCGATGCTGTTACGTACTTCCTGTCAAATTTGAAAATTTGGCATGAAACTTCCTATCATTATCTCTTGATATAACAAATGAAAGGGCTGAAAATTTTACATCGAAAAGCCTGATAACCGCAACGAAAAAGGATTCCCAAGCGCTTTGATAATAATTCCTATGTTGAAAACCATGTTTTTAGTACTCCAAAAGATATGTACGATCAAGTTCTCTTATCTCTGAATTTTAGATTCGGAACAGATTCAGCCAAGTTTTTCCGTTCTCTTGAAGCTTTTTTGCTTGGCGAGGATTCTCGTATAGATGAAATTGTCGCATTCTATTAGAATGAATTGGCGATCGAGACATTTTCTTAGATTTGGCTTGCAGAAAAGTAGTTCAATTGAAAAGTCTGTCAGACATCTTCGCATTTCTGTTCGAATGAGAGCAGTTTATCGACTCTAAGTCCCCGAGCACACACGGACAGCGGAACTTAACTCAACTGAGCTGAACATGTCAGCAGTGCAAGTGCGCGCACCAAAAGCGGAGCGGAAACACTATTTCTCAGTGTTAACTTTGTCAACACGAATAAGTACGTATCTTTTCAGCTCAGTTCTGCTGGATCTCGGCTTGAAATACTCAACACCTGGCTTTGAAACATTCCGGCGCCCCTGACGGCCGTATCCGTATCAACAATACCGATAAAATACGGAAGTCTAGCTGAAATTGTTGGTAAAACTTGTTCCACCATTTTTCCGAACTCTCTGTAACGCACCTTAGTGCTAGTTTTGTTGTTGCTGTTTGGCGCTTCGCACGTGTTCTGTTCTCTTTCCTAACGAAAGGCGGCTAAGAACTAAAATAAATATGTGTATAGCGTGGAAAAGGAAACAAAAAAACTCGCATGTTATGGCTTTTGTTCTGGACATTGTTGTTATTGTTGCAGTTGCTTTTATTGCCGGTAATCTCTGTCGCAAAGTCAAAGTAAACGCCGCTAAGCGATGTCATTCAATGCATAACAATGAGCACATTTTGGCGATTATTCAGGAGCACGGTATTCGATGTATCGCAAAACTGCTTAAGGGGAAAACTGCTTATAAGGCTTTAAGGTTATTGAAGTCAGTTGTGAAAATATAATGCGCAAATCCGCTTTGCTTTCAGGCGTAAAATGCATTTTATCATTCTGTCAATGAATGAAAATGCAAGCAGAAAACTGTGAAAATGGAATAAAATAAAAATATAATTTCATAAAAATGCCAAGACAGGATAATGAGATGCACAAAATGGCAATAACAACAACCACGCGAATACGAGTGAAAACAAAGCAAAACGCTAAAACATTCTTGCACTCATTTTCCCATTTTCCAGCACTCATATTTAACACTATTCTACAGTTTTTCCCTCTCACTGTTATTATTATTGCACTCGTGTGTCAGTTAGTGTCGGCAAAACGTTAAGACAATTTATCACAATGCAGATTTATAATGTCAAACTTAAAGCTGGTTCAACATATACGAGGGTTGCACACGATGTTTCGGGAAAACTAGTCAATTTTATTAAAACCACAGCGTTTTTAGAACTAGAAATACTCATTATGTTTTGGCATAGAAGAACTATCGTTTCGATTACTTTTAATACAACTTTTGACGTCATTTATCTCAACATTGTAGAATATAATTTCTTAGTCTTGTGGCGATACAGCAGATTTTGATGGATTTTCTGAACTCAATAGCATCCGCCATTTGCTTACCGAAACATTTGGCGAAGCTCGTTCAAGATCAGTTGTTTTGACAGTAACCATCGTTGCTGTCAGAGAACTAACATCTAAACTATACTGAAATCGACTGGGTCTCCTCCAAAACCAACAAAAGTGCTTCGCAAACGAAGCATTTCGAAACAAAATGCAAGATCAATGTTTTCCACTATTTTTAAAAACCTTAAATCGATTCCATTAAAAAATGTATGTTTTTGGTTGTATGTTAATTCATATTTAACTTTATAAAAACTGTTTTAAGTCTTTAGTCTGTGAAACCAACTTGTATTTTTATTGTATACATTATTTTTTTAAAGTTTTTTATAGTTATTCGCTTACATAACTCTTTTATTTGCATATCGAGCGTTGTTTTTTTTTTATTATTTCACTGCACAATTTTTTTTTAAACATCGCATTACAATACTTCGATTAAACTTTTCCGCTTTTGACTTTACAATTTTTAAGAGCACTTCCGCTTTTCTCGTGTGCACTTAATGGTTTATCACCGGCGTCTGGCAGGTCACAAGTCTTGCATGCAAAGTGCATAGCTTAAGTTCGAATTCGAAATTTCTTTAACCGGCTTTTGGTATGCCTTTGTGTGTGCGAAACAGCTGTTTTGTGTTTCTTTACGTTGGCGCCAAGTTCGAAAAAGCTTTTTCACTGCACGTGGCAAGGCCAAAGCTTTTTATTTGTTTATGTTTTGGGTTATGGGTTGATTGAAAAGTTTTGTGTAACAAAAGAAGTGTGGTGACAAAGTGCTAATTAAGTCAAACTTAAACGAATATAATGATATAAGTTATTTGAATAATATAAAAGAAGTAAAAGAGGTGGCCGTGTGGTGAGCGACTAACAATGACACTGGGTTCTTTTCAAGACCAGTAGAGCCAACCCAGGTCTTAAAAGGGTTGTGCGTAGTGTTTGGGATTCACCACGTAAAACCACAATTCTAATGAAAGAATGTGTTTACATCAGGCCGTAACCCGATAACGGGTTGTTATTGCCAGTTAAGAAGAAGAATAAGATATAGTTCCACTATCGTATAAAGTGACTTGTATTATATTATACTGTTGTCTTTATCGTATATATCTGTTTATTGAACCCGATCAGAAATGTTCGTACATAAATAACCGATCTATATGACTCGTTTTTATTTTAGTCTCTTTTGCCTTTTGTCCGATATAATCAATGCATTTTTTATAATCAAGTCAACAGTTTACGTATAATTATTTAGTTTTCTTCGTGAAGTAGCGGGTCGCAGGTTTCCATGATCCTGTGGGCAAGATAGATGGCGGTATTTATGATCATGCTCTTTGGGTGTTTTGAGTGCAAGTTGATAACACAGATCCACAAATACAAGGATCATGCCAGTTGTTAGAAAGCTGAGGATCATGTCCAAAGTGATTTGCTGCGTAGAACCCAAATCAGAGATCACAATTGGTCCATCACTTCAGGATTTTGAGAAATGACACTTAGCTTTCTTAGCGAATTGGAATTCGCTTAATTTGATCCAAATTCAATAATATTGTTTTCGAATTGACTCATCGACATTTGTTTCGGTTTATCTGTTACACCGGTTCCTATACAAAAACCAAAGAGCATGAAAGTAACAACCAACATCGTATTCATTCGATAACAGAAGTAATAGGGAAGAAAGAATTGCTATATACTATCGATATCGTGTCGAGCTAACAAGAAAACATTCAAAAGCTCTAGTTCCAACGCACATGCAAACCAAAGAGCATGAAAGTCATAGAAGAAGTCATAGGGTCATACTCCTGAACCGCACAAAATTCTAAATTTTTGTTGAAAAGCGACCACTTTAAAGTCACGCTGCTTGTGTTGCTGTCTCTGTTAGCCAAAATTGAGAAAAAGAGTAAGAGCAAAAAGAACCTGTCTTTATGCACTGTCTTGGGAATGGTCGCTTCTCAGCAAGTCACCTCAATGTAACGGCCAAGGATTCCATTCCATTACTTTCATGCTGCTCGACAACAACAGTGTCAAAAGAGAACTACAAAAAAAGAAGTGTATCGCAGAAGCATAAGGACTTTTTTGTAACATGCATTTTAAAATTTGTAAATATGTTTACTCCTTCAGAAGTTATGAATGTTGCCGATAAAAAGCCAGATGGCCCCACTGTGCGACGTAGGTAAAAATGCTTCACAGAATGATAGAATGTAAAGCATAAAATGAAAAAATATGTATGCCTGTAAAGAAAAAACCATAAATCATACCGTAAAGCTAGTGAGTTTCGAAACCAGCACCCAAAGAGAGTAAAAGTGTGCTTCTAAAATACGAGAAATCTCGGAAGTCATGCATTATCTTTTAAAAATACAGGTTTTTTAGACTTAAAAAAAATGCCCTTTTTGTGCATGAAATTGGAATGAATATTTGCGCAAAATTTCATTGTTTTTTTTATATATATAAATTATTTATGCCTATATTTAAATTTACTTTATTTATACTTGCATAAAAAATTGCATATATTTTCGAAATTCCATAAAAATTGCTAATACGCATTGTTATCTATCACTAAGAAGCGCTTTTAAGCACAGCTACAAACCCATTGAAATGCATTTGGGTTGTTGTCTGCGCTAAATAACTACTAACAGTTGTTGAAAATGTTGCCTAACAGCGCTTGCTGCTTAAAGCTGTTAACTTTACAGCTCTTAGCTGCAGCTGTTAAGTCGCCAAGCTCTGTTAAGCTTACTTCAGGTCATAAATTGAAATGTACGTAAACTTACTTGCATGTTTATTGCCAATTTCACGACGCATTTCCTCCGTGCGATTTGTCAGCTGCGGCTCGAGCGGATATTGTGAGAAAGTCATGTTCTCGTTGCGCATTTGTTTACCCAACGAGTTCATCATTAGGAAGCAGGTGTGTCTGCCGGCCACACTGCGTTGTCCGTCCCTTTCATAATAGAAAATGGAGTGCGTCCATTTGTGGCTGTGATTATAGAGTAAGTAGAGTGCATGACAGGACACATTCATATGGTTTTAATTAATAGCTCACATCACTCACCGTTTCATGACGTTTATGGTTAGCTCCGAGATGGTCTCAAAGCTGAGCATACCCGTGCGCAGCAGCATGTAAAACTCATCATTGCAGTCGGTTTTCTTTTGTTCAAAATCATAGGTGGAACCGCCCACCGATATAAGCGGTGTGCCTTGGCTATTGAAGTACTTGGTAATCCGACTAACAGCAGCTGCAAATTAAGGTACTTAATCAGTTTTGATGGAAATCTAAAATTGTTGTTATGATACAAAAGCTAAAAAGTCGCACTCTTCATTAATTAACTTGCTTAAGGTTACGCTCTCACCCCGTGTGGTGAGCGTGTTAGAGAATACCACCTCAGCAGGTCAAAGCTTGTCGTATGAGTCGACTAACAATGACACTGGGTGCTATCGAGTCCAGTAGAGTCGCACCAGGCCTTAAAAGGGTTGTGCGTAGGGTTTGGGACTAACCACGTAAAACCACAATTCCAAGGAAAGAATGTATTTACATCAGGCCGAAACCCGTTAACGGGTTTTTATGGCCAGTTAAGAAGAAGAACTTATGCTCTTTTGATATTACGGCTTATGTGGCGCTTGTGAGGAAGTAGATAGTAGTTTTCGCTTGAAGAAACGAAAACCACTTGCATAGAAAGAGTTAGTGTAACTATATGCCAATATGACTAATCGCGAAGTTTGTTAAGACTACTTGGTTGTCATGCTTAATAGGGTTAGCTTTATATCTGAACTTACCTAAAGAATAATCGCACACCGGTCCAAAGATGACATGCGCACACTGCTTGACCACTCCATCCATGGCTTTGATTACGGCCATGGCAACATCACAGTTTGTGTCATGTGCCAGCCACTCAAAGTCTATATGCGGCGGGATCAGAGCACGCGCTCGTATTTGCTGTTCTGCTACTTTGAGCACGGGCAGGACACGCAGCAGCGATGCCTCATACATGTCATCGTCGGGCAGCAGGACCAATGCCCGTATTGTACAATTGCGTGTAGGGTTGCCCTGGGCGCAGATGGCTTCACAGGCGCGTTCCGGCTCATCACGGCACTTCGCATATGTAGCCAAGGGGCAGCTCGCCAGTAGCAGCATCAGTGGCAGCAGCCAACAGGACACCAAAGATTTTTGCTGCAGCTGCATATAGAAGCTATGACTTATGCTAATAATACTGTTATTGCAGTTGTTCCTTGGATTATTGTTATTGTCCAGCAGCAGTAGAGTTCCAAATGATTTGCAACTATGCACTGCGGCGCCATTTTGTAATTGAGTTGCAGTTGAAGTCACTGTCACTGTCACTGCTGCTGACCCTTCTCTGTGTGCATTACCATATTTGTCCGACTTCTTTGCAATGATTTGGCTCATTTGCATAGTTGTTGTCGTCTTGGCCGTGGTTTTATCTTACAGTCTTTGTTTCCTGATTAGATTTTCACTTTGTTTTTAACAGTGTGTGTGTGTGTGTGTGTATAGCCTCAAGCTAATTAGGATGCTTTCATTTGACATATAATTACAATGAGTTTATTTATGCGCAGTTTTTGCTCGGATTTTGTTGTTTTTAGCTCTGGCATTGTTTTCATTTTAAATTTTAAGCTGCAAAATAAAAGAGAAATAGACTGTTTAAGCTTTAAAATTTTGGTCCAAAACTTTGTACACTCGTACAACATGGCGTATGCGTTATGTAATTATTCTATTTGCATTGCTAATGAATGAGCAAATTAACATGATATGCTGAGTTTGCACACATAGATTATACAATTTGGCTCCCTAACGAACTAAACTAAGTGGTTTACTCACAAATACTTGTTCTTGAAATTGTCAATTATAAAGGCAGTCAATAAAATCAAGACTGCAAGCCCAAAATGAACAAAAAATAAACTGTTCGTAACCAACTCAGGCTTTTCTGCACGTTTATCAAAACAACCGAAAATAGCTAAGAGAAATTTAAACAATAAAACCATAAAAAATTTTCAAATTATTTACTCTTATTATTCTTCTGGTGACCCGACTATAGCGACTAGAGTGCTAAAATTCAATAGAAAACCGTTTGAAGACATGTCAAATCACCGGAAAAGTTGTCAGAGTGCTTAAATCGTCGAAAAACATGAAATTAGAGATTTTAGTTTCTTGGCCAATCGCAACACTTTTTTGCGGAAAAGTAATTGGCAACAAAAAGGAGAACTTCTTACTAGCATTGACCGCAAGCAAAACTTTTTCAATATATTCTTAACTTTTTGGACGAATTCAAAAAAGTTGCCAAAAATGTGCAAAATTTGTAGTCATTATTTTTTAGATATAAAAGCAATAAATTCCACGAAACGCCATGCTTTCGCTCAAGCATAAAAACAAGCACAAGATGATATATGGGAAAATATAAGATGTTTATATTAAAGAGGTACAAAATAGTTTGTATAGTCAAGTAAAGTATTTGACAGTTTTGAAAATGTTGTTTTTTAAGTGTGAAATGTGTCTTTAGCGCCAATAAATCGTGCAACGAATAGCTCAAATACTGCAAAATGTTGCTGTTTTCAGAGGACTCCCTTTGGATGCACTAAGCTTGTTGATTGTCATATAGTTGGCCATGGCCAAAAGTGGCTATTTATGCTGCTCATAACCTGCAGCTGCGTTAGGGTTTTGGGCAGTCACCAATTGACGGCCTTAGTAATGTCATGTACAGAAGACACATTTAAGCTCGAAAGGATGTAAACGAATAAAGCCAAAGTTTCACTCGAACGTGACACTTAAACAATTCAAGACGTATTTAATGTTAAAGAATGAAGTATCTTAATGTGTTTGAGAAGCGACCAATTCGCTGGAATTTAAAGAGGAATTATCGATGTGTAGGTGTCACAACAAATCTACTTTATGTGTGCCAAAATTCAGAACGCTAAGAAATAAGAAACAGACAAACATTTTTTGGCATTTCAGATTTCGAAAAAAAATTGTTAATTGCTATAACTATTGACAACTATTAATTTTAGTCTTGTTGGGTTTTTATTCCAAGATTCCATATCTGCTTTTATGTCTGCCCGGCACCCCACTAGATCTAAGGAACATTTTCTTTAAACCACTATATCTTCCAAACCAACAGCTAAATCTAAAAACAGTCTATAAAAAGTTAAACTACGCTTTAATACCTTGGCAACGGTATATGGCTTGAGCGGATCAGACACTCTAGACAAAAGTTCAAAACTTCGTGTAATTTAAAGCTAGTGAGCTACAGCAGTTCGTCAGAGTCATTTGCTTTCGTCACAGCATGAGCTACCGTTCGTCGTGATATTTTATTTATATAACAAATGAGACACTGTTTGTATTCGGACACCTGTTTACAACTATGAGTTTTCTCCAACGTTGCATAATGTGGCGCCATCTAGCATGCTCATATGCTAGTGCTCAACCAACAACATTAACTTAACATAAGCATGCATGCTCTTCTCTTTGCTCTCACTCCTAAAACAGCCCACAAAAACAATCGTGCAAACATCTTGCTATAGATGCTATGTATAGCTTATATGTGGATGTAGTTAGGCTTTCGTTTGTGGTACGTGTGTGAGGGTGGATGGTCAGAGATATGTGTAATTTGGAGAAAGCAGTTGCTAGGAGCTAGATATAGATTAGAATCATAGTTAGTTTTGGCGCGATTTTGGTAGCGTTGGATTAACAGTTGTTGAGTGGAGTTAAGTTGTGTGCAGTTGAGTAGTGCTCCCATTGAGTCCATGTCCACTCCGGCTGAGACCGGTTAGTGCCCAGCAATAAAAATAGCAAAGTGAGAGAGCTACGACTACCAAGTGCTCCTTTGGAACTAAAGCTATAAGCAATAAGGCACTTGGTGAACTGGTGGTAATAGTGCGGGAGAAGGCGTATCGGTGAGGCATCAAGATGAGCTGTGGAGACCAAGTGCTCAGGATACATCCCTAGGCGACAGTTGGTGACTGCTGCTGTAGCTCTATGCTGTACTAAAATCAAGCCGGTGATCACTGGATGAGCTGTGTTTCGAGTGTGTGTTTACGATAATTTATGTATGTATGATAGTCCACCCGTTTGGTGAGCGAACAGCCACGTAAATCACAATTCCAATGAAAGAATGTATTTACATCAGGCCGTAACCTACCGTACAACACCAGGATAATGCTGCCCTGTCTACTGTGTGTAAGCGTATTTGATGTTTAAGCCTAGCATCTTGGCTATCAGCGATAGAACCTCATCCATTAAATAACAGCTGTATGTGGGTGGCGACCATGGCCTGAGGCTTTGACTATGTTGTGACCTGTTCAGCTTAGAACACGTTTATTGCTCGATTTCAGTATTGTGGAAAAGTTCCAAAGGTAATTAGTACTAGGGGCTTCGCCCTCTGCTCGCTTCGCTCGCCAACCCCCGTGCTACTCTCGAGGAAGAGCATATTCTTTTCCCGTTCCTGTTTCCCTTCCTCATTTTCTTCTTCTTCCGCTTCTATTTTTATTTTTTTATAAAGAATATATCAAACCTTTCAAACTTCGTTTTACCCAAAATAAATCGAAGCCTTTACGATTTCACTCAAAATTTTTTTTATCGTAAGTAGTGGCACTGCCTTTTACTCGCATCCAATCGCCAACCCCTGTGCCCCATTCAAGGAAGATTAAATTTTTCTTCCTGTTCCCGTTTCCTTTTTAGTAGGTGTTGCCAGACTATGTGCACAGTTTTGGGAAAAATAAAAGTAGGCCTTGAGATTTTGTGTCATTTTATGTAGTTTTACGCTTTTTTGCGGGAAAGATATTGCCACAGGAAAGAGACTATTTTTTATGTCAAGGTCATGCCCATCTCTACACCAAAATGCAAAACAATTGGTTCAGTGAAAAGGGAGCAAACAGACACACAGACAGACAGACAGACAGACAGAAATAATATATAATATTAGTATGGATATACTTTGTTTTCATCAAACCTTGGAAACGTTGGCAAAACGCGGGAGATTCGTTACACGAGCGTTACACCATACAAGCGTAGTCACCCGTTTTTTTGTGACGGCAAACATGTCGGTCTTATCCAAAAGATGATTCACATCAAATAAACTCAAAATGCATTTATGTCTGTTGCACATTAAACGTTATTTTTCTAAGCCGATAAACCACTTTCGTCTAAGTCTAAACACCATATGGAGGTTGCATCTACCTAACTAATAACTTAAATATATCAACCTCCAACATATCTGATTTATTGCAAAATCCTTTACCAATACCATCCCTTTGGCGAAATTATGTTGTGTACCTTATTTTCAGCTCACACAATACATATTTATACACTGTACACAAAGTGTAAAAGGGTATTATAGAGTTGTGCAATGTATGTAACAGGAAAAAGGAGGCGTGGCAGACTATGTGTTCCATGGGCAAAAATGGTCAGGAGCAATAGTCGAGTCGATATAGACTTGTCCGTCTGTCCGTGTTGTCGAATTATGTCGATGTCTTACCCCTTCCCCCGTGACAGATTTTAAACCACACCATAAAAGCTATCCAGATAAAACTTGGCACAGTTATGCACACTGTCACTGTGCATGTGTAGTGTAAAAATGATTCATATCGGATAAGAACTTTAGAAGATATTGCTAAAAATGTGCCAATTTTGGCACCCTCTCCTATAAAGTGCAACAGAATTTCACTTTTTACAGAAATGTTAAAGTTACCAAATATGGTACGTTAGGATTATAAACCAAACAATGTTGAACTTTTTCCGCACCGATCCCCTCTACCCCCTAGTACCTTTACCGTTATTACGCCCATACCCTTCAACGCATCGATACAAAAATTTGATGAAATTTGATTTTGGGTACAGGGTATACGACTGTCGGGGGCCGTCCCCCGACTGTCTGCAACAAATTTTTTTTTAACTTCATTTTTTAAACGAAATTTAAACTGATTGAAAAGATTTTATCAGTTTTTTATTTTCCAAGACTTGCCTTGCTTTTTGCGCTCTTTTCAAGTGTTTTCCCAGTTTGTGCTCCGATTGTTTACGCATCATTTGCATGCACAGTTTTTTTTGAAGCTTTTCATGTTTTTTCCAATTTAATTGAGCGCATTAATTAGAAGAGAAAAAAATTGTGATTGCAATGAACTCGGACAGCTTTCAATTAATCTTTCAACTTGGGCTGCGCAACAAATTGTATCTTTGAAAACATGTTACTACCGTATGAACATAAATTTTGCTTTTATAGCAGCGAACTACTGTACTCAACACGACACATGCGTTATAAATGCTTCCAGTAATGACAATCTATAAAAGGAAACTGTAACAAGCACAAATTCCTGTACAAATTTAACTTTTACAACACATCTCACATAATGAAATACAGATACATGAAATATGAAATACCTTTCGTATCTTGAACTGCACACTTGACTTTCAGCCATCTTATCATTAGTTGTAAAACACAGCGGCAGATGGAAGTTGTTGGCAGCGAGATAGAAGAAATAGCAGACACAATGATGCTACTATCATAAGCCGCTTGGGAGTTGCCGCACACAACTTACAACAATGGCAACAAGTTGCAAGCAGCTAACCTTCATTTATTGCAACCATAAACTTTGTAATGGCCAATATAAAGCTCATTTGGCTATAATGGCTGCGTTTGCTATCGGACGTGTGAGTTTTATTGGCCAGCTGAGTCATAGATACAAACAACTAACGTGCTGCATTTCGATGGGTAATCATTCCAATGCAACTTTATCAGCAAAAATCTGGTATATAAAGTTATTTTCACTGGAATTGTTTGTGTTAAGTTCGAAAGATACACAAGTGACAAGCTACACACACACACACACATACTCAAGACTGTTTTCAATGGAAATATGGTAGTAGTTTCTTCTTTGTACAAACCTCAAATGGGAAACGATTTGCCAGCCAAAGAGTCATAGCAAACCATAACAAAAATAAAGTGCTGCCTTGTCTACCGAGTTTTTTTTAATCTTATCAAAGCAATATTTTTTCTATTTACTACGAGTTCGTTTAAATAGTCAAAGTTTATGGCCCGTATGTTCAGGGGGGTTGCTTTGATTGGAATTTCTTTGACGTGCAACCATATGACTAGTTACCCCTTGTTTTTCGATATAACTTTTTCGATACTCTTTATTCGGTAGCGCTGTTTATTAGACGAAACGTTCAATTGTATACTGAACCGAACTTTATAAAACAAGGAAGTTTCTGTTCAGTTAGTAATTGGCCCCTACTTCACTATATTGGAGACATGTGACGTCATTGCGCCACTGGTATTCTTATTGGTGCATATCATTAAATAGTGTGAAGTTACCGGGTACGAATTATGAAGTTACTGGGTGCGGGCAAGAACTGACACTGTAGGCCGAAAGCCTTGTCAGATAAAGCTTTGGAATTCAGTCTTGATATATTTGGTACTGGCCTTTTAGCTTTCTTATTTCAGTAATAATTGCATGTACCATTTTATCTACTATACAAGGTATGAGCCTGATTTGGTCGCACTCCCCGTCGGAGCACAAGGCTGCGTTATATGATAGACTGGATTCTGTCAATGACCGCTGCCCTTCCTATGATATTAAATTCTTGTTGGGCGATTGTAATGGAAAGTTTGAAAGAGAACCTACTCTCCTACTGTCGGACAAATCAAGCTTAACCTTGAACAACGAGCTCAGGCTAATTGACCAAATTACAGCAACCCAATGTGCACAAGGCTACATGACTGTCTGATGACTCCTGATCAATCTACACGCAATCAGATTCAACATGTTGTGACTAATAGAAGACATGCATCCAGCGTGCTTGATGTTCGTACGTTCAGAGAGGTCAACCTCAACACTGACCATTTCCTTGCTGCATCCCAGGTTCGCATGATCGCGAGCCAACGCGGAGCGAAAGCTGTACATCACAAAGCTGCAATCACAGCAGACAGCCAAAGCCTATTCCGCTCAACTCTCTGAGCAGCTCACTCAACCTCCCTCAGAACATGACAGCGCAGAGGGACTTTAAAGGCATATATCTCACAGTCTCGGCAAATGAGGAAGATGAAGAGGCGACTTTTCAGGCGCAAAAAACGCTAGCAGGAAAAGCATGAGCGAGTGGAGATCGAGATGTGCGGTTCGTGGCTGAAGGATTAAGTACCGGAGCGACTTCCTGTAGACATGCAGAGGGTAATCTAGTAGTGGAGAAGGGTACACTGAGGTTGTCGAGGGAACACTTCTCTGGCTTACTATCGGGTTAAGATAATGACAATGCCGCTACTGAAGTTAGCTTCCCGACGTCCCCTATCATAGATGACGACGTGGTTATTCCTCCGGCTAGCTGTGACGAAGTCAGGGTCGCAATTCAGCATCTCAAGAACAACAAAACCGTTGGCGGCAATAAGTTGTTAAGGTGCATGCACCAGCTCTTTTGCAGAATATGGCTAGATAAGAGCATGTCCGATGATTGGAACCTTGGTGTTCTCTGCCCTGTTCTCAAGAAGGATGACCCCACATTTTGCGCTAACTGCCGTGGTATCAGCCTTTTTTTTATCGCACAAAAGGTCCAGCGTACTGTGTGATTGAACCTTATCAGTATAGCTTTAAGCCTGGTAAGTCCACCAATGACCAGATGTTCACACTACGCCAAATCCTGGAAAAGACGCACGAGCACCAAATCGACAACCATCATCTAGTTGTCAATTATAAAGCTGTATTTAATAGCCCGTTGAAGGATCGCGTATATGCCACACTGTCTGAATTTGGAATCCCTGTAATGTAACATAAATACGACTATGCAGTATGACGTTGAGCAACACACGCAACTCTGTCAACGTAGGAAAGAGTTTTTCCGAGCCAAAGCGAGGTTTTAGAAAAAGCGATGGACTCTCCTGCGGCCTCTTCAACCTTGTGATGGAGAATTGTTGCGGAAGGCCGAACTACATCGGAACGGGACTGTATTCTATAAGGTTGTCCAGTTACTTGCATACGCAGATGATATCGATATCGTCGGGCGTAATAAGCGAGCGGTTACTGCAGCCTTTGCGGCTATTAAAAGAGAATCTTCCAGAGTGGGTCTGGTGGTAAGAAAGAGCAAGACGAAGTATATGCTTTCTTCGGGTAGAGGTACACAGCGGTTGTATTCTCAGATTGATGTTGAGAACTATACTTTTGATGTTGTCAAGGATTTGGTCTACCTTGGCCCCACAGTCACCATGAAGAACGATGTCAGCATGGAGATCAAGCGGAGAATCACTCTTGCCAATAGATGTTATTTTGGTCTCAGTAAGCAAATAAGTAGTAGAGACCACTCTCGCCATACGAAACACTCTATAAGACGCTCATTCTTCCCGTTCTGCTTTATGCATCGGTGATGACGTAGACCATGTCTCCGTTGTAAGGACCAGGTAGAGAGCACACTTACTACCTTTGGTATAATGGATTGAAGAAGGCGCGCACAATGCAGAGACGCCTGGAGGAGAGCTTTTAATCAGGCCGTAACCCGGTAACGGGTTCGAATGGCCAGTTAAGTAAGTAACTAAGTAGTTTTCTCAACTTTGTTCGGACGAAAAAAAACATTAAAAGTGGTGGAACACTTTCAATTGTTTCACTTCATGCTTATTTGTTTTTAATGGTTTAGCAACGTAGAATAGCTTGAAATTCATTTACAACTAAATAGCGTACTTTATAAATATGAGTAAAAACTTAAACTTGCTAATTCCGAAACTATCAACGTATAATTTTACATCTCAATTATGTACCTCAAATTATTCAGTTTAATGCTGGTTTTAATACTATATCAAGCTCAAAGTGGTAAAATTTCAAAGTGTTTTAACATTAATTAAGACATATTTAATAAAATAAACTTAAAATTTATTTAGAAAATCCAATATGTTCCCTGAAAGCGGATCCGGGGATGTGCAAAGGCCTATTGCCCCGTTGGTATTATGATACCAATTTAAAAAAATGTAAAAACTTCACCTATGGCGGATGCGAAGGAAATGCTAACAATTTTCGTAAACGAGTGCGATGCCAGAAGACCTGCGGTGGACCTTAAGTAAAAGGTAAGGATGTTGAGTTTACACATATCTTCATATCGTATAAAATTAGATAAATAAAAAAAAATGTATGCAGACAGACGCTGCCCGACAGTGGGATACCCTGAACATACTTTCCCCATAAAACTCAAATTTCTGTGCAAATTTTTGTATTGATGCGTTGATGGAAAAAGGGTAACTGTACTACAGGGGTAAGGGGATAATTCGCAAAAAGGTCAACATTGTTCGGTTTATAAGCCTAACATGAGTCTACGTACCACATTGGTAAAAAGAAATGTTAACCTTAACATTTTCATAATAAGTAATATTCTGTTGCAGTTAATAGAAGGAGGAGTCTAAAATTGGTATATTATGACCCATATATCTTAAAGCTTTTATCCGATCGTGATAATTTTTACACAACATATGCACAATAACAGTATGCATGACTGTGCCAAGTTACATAGCTTGTATGAGGTAAGCCCACGGGGGATGGGGGTGAGATCTCGACATGAATCGATAAATCTGCTCTTTTCCAAGAAAGAGCATTTTTTTTTTTGGTAGCATTTTTGTGGCTCAAACTCTAGTCTTTGAGAAACACGTTACAGCACGGACGGACAGACGGACGTATATTGCTCCTGATCACTTTTGCCTATGGAACATATGGTCTTTTACACTTTGTGTACAGGGTATAAAAATTATCTTTTTGCAGGGTTTTCCTAAATTAGAGAAATATCGAATTTTATTTTTCAACGAATTGAAATTCTGTTGCAATTGTTGCTAAAAGAAAATGTCAAATACGGAATGTCGCGTTGTTTCTTAATAAGGGTTTTGGTAAGAATGGATGTAAGGCAAAGAAGTGTTGAAAAAAAAGGATTGGATTCACATCTACAGTAGCTATCGCTTATGCAATGGTGAAAATTCAGCGCAATTGTTGCATATAAGCAATAATTTCATATAATCGATAATCGGATATATGCAAAATATACCAAATACATTAGATAACGATTATTTGGAATAGCAAAAATGAAGCGCAATTGTTGCGTCCTAGGAGCCAGTTGAGTCTTAACAACAAGTTGCTAATTTAAAAGTCAATAGTTGTGCCAATTTGAAGAATTGTGGCCGCTTCCAATATCGCTAGGGTTCAAGCGATGCAAACCGGGGTCTTAGGGAGCCGTGGTATGTGCCTAACTTTACTCATGCCTACGGTGATGGATGCGCTGAATCGGCAATCTAGATGGTATAATGGCTGGCTGGTGGGCCATTGGCCACTAATTCATGCAGAAGGAGGTTAAGGCGAATCCATCCTAGTAACATTTGGCTTCGAAGGAGTCGTTTGTTCAGTGTCCATGTTTGGTTTTGAATTAAGAAATATTTACTTCAATGTGTTCATTATTTTGTGCTGAACGTAATGTCTCATCTCATTTGTCATAAAAATGTTTTATATTTTTGATTGATTGTTTTTTTAAATTAAATAAAAAAGCTAAATTAGTTAAAAATTGTAGTTCTATAGTGTATCTAAGAGTCGACTTAGCCATGTGTTATTTGGTTTTTTGCCTCATTCATGTCTGCGCTTAAGCCTTTGCATCATGTATACGCAGCGTAGTACAAATCAGCGCTTATGAGGCATTTGTTTGCATGCTTGTCATACGCCCGCCAGACCAATTGGTGTTATTTATTAGGACTTAGGTATGTGTTGAGTGCACACACACACAGATACACATACACAGATACAAAATCACACACACAGATACACACACACACATGAGTCCATTAATAAAAGGCTGAAATTGGGGAAACACACTAATCTTAGGTAAATAGGCACATGGAGTTGGCGCCATTGCTCGTGCCGAAACTGTGAAATGGGCGCTCAGTCTGGCAGCGTGCATGAGTGTGTGTGTGTGTGTGTGTGTGTGTGTGTGTGTGTGTGTGAGCAATGATCAAATATGGTGCACACGGCTGGCAGCAATTACTAAGGATTCATCAATTTCAGTATGATAAAAAGTAAAAGCTTATCGCAACAATATTAAGAACTCACTGTGACTGTGCTGAAAAGTATATCCCACATCAATCATCTAGTATCTAGTTATTTGCATTCACCTTTTGCCTAATTAAATAGCAAAAGCGCAACAACAATTTAAGCAAATTGGCCAAAAATAGCTCAATGAAGTAAGCTTATTAAATAAAAATAAAATCAAAATAAAATTATAACAAATTGGCAAGAACATCATTTGGCGACTTATCAATAGCAAATGTCAGTCTATTTATAGTTTATGGGCTGCAAAATTAAATAAACGTTGACTGATTAAAAACGTTTGAACGTAAAACTGTTTGCTTTAGACAAGTCGAATCAATCTTCGTTCCGCTCATTGGCATTGAGCTGCAAATATTGTATCTAAGTGTGTACACCTTCAAAGAGCAGTATAGTATACAGTTATAGCCAAGCCCTATCGAACATGTCACTTAAAATACGTAGTACATACGCATAAAACTTGGCCAAAAGCTTGTTGACGCTAAGCTCACACTCAAACACATGGACACATTTCGTTTTCGATGTGACCAAGAAAATACTTGTGCCAATATTGTATTATAGATTGTCTATATTTAAACGGCTTTAGTGTCCATGTTGCTGTTGTTGTTGTTATCAAGCACCACTCAAATGTTCAGAACACATAAGGCGTTCGGTACAAAAGAGTTTAGCTAGTTATTATACTAAATACCAAAATATGTTCGAATAGATGCAATTCCGTTAATTGGCATTGGACAAGAACAAGCGCTTATTAGGAATTTTCCGAAAGTACGTACTCTTCAGATTATTTTCTATAAATTTTATCAAGATCTGAGCAATAGAGCTTTGCTTACAGCTATTAGCAGCTCGCCAACTCTAAGGCTCGAGCACACAGAGAGCGGAACCTAACTGAACTGAGCTGAACGTGTCAGCACTCAAAAGTTAAGCACATTATCTGTAGTGGAAGTGCGCACACCAAAAGCTTCTTAATGTTAACTTCGTCATCATGCATAAGTTCGGATCACCTCAGCTCAGTTCCGCTTTAAGTATGCGCGGGTCTAAGAGCGTGTCGTTCGCTTCATTAGCAGTTTCGTTACGCCGCACAGTGGGGCATCGCCCGCAAAAAAATGGGGAAAAAAATTTTGTTGAAAGCAATTTGGAAAATTTATTCAATTTGGATTACTGGTTTGATTGCTAGAGGTAAAACGTGCTGAAATTAAACAGAAAATTATGCAGATTATAAAGACTGGAAGGAAAACCATACATTGGGAACGAAGATTGGAGCGCATTATCTGCCATCAAATGCTAACAGCTATGTGAAGGTTTACAGGTGAAGAAAAAAGAAAGCATCGGATATACTCAAAAACGAGTAGGCACATGATTCTTCTCTTCTTCTAGCGGGTTATGGCCTGATGTAGAGCACACTCACAATGTGTTGTGAAAAGCCGAATTACATCTGAACAGTACAATATTAAAAGTGTCCAGCTACTCGCATACGCAGATGATATCGATTTCATTAATTCGGTAACTGGAGCCTTTGAGGCTCCAAGTTCTTCGATTAGAGGGACGCAGCGGTTGGACTCTCAGATTGATGTTAAAAACTTTTGATGTTGTCTACGATTACGTATTCTTTGGCAACACCGTCAAAATGAATGGAGATCAAGCGGAGAATCAGTTTTGCCAGCATATGTTAGTTTGGTCTCAGTAGGCAAATGAGTGGTAGAGTCCATTCTCGCCAGACGAAAGTAACACTCTGTAAGTCGCTTATACTTGCCGGTTTGCTTAATGGAGCTGAAAACTGTATGCTGATGCAGTCTGATAAAAATTCCCTGGGAGTGTTTGAGTGGAAAGTAACTCAGTTAGATCATTGGCCACACTACATCATCAGTCAAAAAGACGAACTCTATGGGCTCAATGATGGCATTGACATAATCAAGCATATTAACACATAGAGTTTCCTTTGATAAACTCATGCTGTTCTTATGGATGAAGAAGCTCCTGCGAAAAAGTTCTTCAATGACGCCGTTGGAAGCACTAGGTAGAGAGGACACCAGCTACCTTTAGTATCACCGATTGGTGAAGGTGACGTGCAAAGCAGAGACGCCTGGCGGAGATCTTTACATCAGGCCGATGTTATGGCCAGTTGAGATGAACAAGTATCATATTTTGGGGGTAGCCATCATTCCTTTAAAAGGCTATCACAAAGCTAATTAACATTTTTCTAGTGACACTGCAAAAGTAACTGAAGTATCTTTTCCATAAAGTTTCACAGTTTACAGCAACATATGTGAGTGGTAAATAATCTTCAAATTGAATTAGCTAATCCTATAGCTACCATCTTCAGATAATCATTTTACAATTAATAAAAAACTTGAGTTAGTTAGTTAATGAAATACAGTTATAAGACTCAAAGGTTGATTAGGGATTTCCAAAAGCTTCTGTCGCCTTTTTAGTATAAATTCCTATCAATCGCAATTACAAATGTAAAATCTTGTAAGTTTTGCACTGCAAATGTATCAAGATATCTTATGGGCGCTAAAGGCTTTCGTTTATTTATAGAACATTTTTTGTTTATTTTTAATGTGCAATCAATGCGCCATGTTAGCTGATAAGATATCATACCATTTCCAAGTCCCATGTCGACGTAGTCATATGGTCTATATCAATGAACTTGCCCATAAGTTATAGCAACAAAATGTCTAAACTGTTGCTTTACTTTTTTGGGGTATATACAGTGTATAGAGATAGAGAAACCATAACTTTGAATCGCATTATTTTACAGTAGTTCCGCTCGGCAACTCTATAAATATGTTTATTTAATAAATTGTTTTTAAATCTAACAGTAATTTGCATGGGAGCCTAAATATCCATACATCATGTCAAACAGATTATTGACTTTTGCTTTGTCGCCTGTATAATTTTTGTATATTTTAAGGAATTTTTATTTAATGCTTAAAAAATTTAATACGTTTTTAAGACAACGCATAAAACTCTGTGTAAAGTGTGTAGCTCTTACGGCTTCGTCGTGTAAGTGAAATGAGTACTTACAGTTTGTATGGAAAGTAATGTAGGCATGACTAACGCAAGGAAGCCTGTAAGATCCCCTTTCTCATATATTTACAAAATTGATGCAAACAAAGCAGCATATTTGACAATATCCCGTTCACTGTCAATTTGTCTGCTTGGAAAATGTTCTAGGAGCAAGAATATAATTTTCATTTCAATGATCGTTATTTACAGGTTTGTGCTGTAACCTAAAAACAATGAGTGTACTGATCACCTTTCACCGGAGAATGGCCAGGGTGATACCTATCTCACCAAGTTGATGCACAACCTCCACGCCCCCTGGGCTATCCAGGTGTTAGAGTAGTGATCTAAAGTTGCGCGAAAGTAGCGGGAAAAGTATAGCGTGGGAAAAAACTCACATACACTAAGTACTGTAAAACGCGGTATAGGGTTGTGTTTCCCTAAATATGCACGTGTGTTTCTCTCACTTACTCGCATGTGTAAGAAGAGCCACCGTAATGTATATTTGTATAGTTTTAGGGTTACCAAGCACTGGTAGGCACTATATTCCTTGCATCGACCTCTGCATTAGCTGGGGGTATAAAGAAGGGGAAGAAACGGATGAAGACCTCTTCTGCTTAAGTCCGCCCTCTGGTAAGCATACACCGTGCTCTTTTCCAAAAAAAAAAAAATTGAATGTTTTGGTATAAATAGAGATTTGAATCTTCTCAAGGCCAATTCGTTCTTCAAAATACTTGCATAGTTCCAAATGATATGCCGAAACTATCAGCGACGTCTCTAATAGATGTTATACTATAGTCAATCGACAATTTTCAAGCATCATTTCTTTGACCTGCTTGACGTGATGTTCATTAGTCGCTGTTTTTTGCCGATTTGATACCACATTTTTCTCAAGACTCGTTATAATTCACTTTAAGTACCTTACAAAACAAAACTTATCTCAAATGAATATTTTGACGTGAGATGCTAGTAAAAGTTGAAGTTCAAATTAAAAATTCACCTTTCAATTTCATCACTGTCTATCGCGGAAAAGAGTTAAAGGTCATATGGTATAATGTGCCTAGAAATAACTTGCCAGCCGTTTAAATTTTTGAAAAACACACTCGATCTATTGTGAATTGATGTTTCGTAATGACATTCTGCACTACGAGTGTTCCGAACTCTAACTAAGCTGAACTTAAATACACTCTACTCAACAGGGGCTGCCAACTCCTCTCATATACGCGCCGCTGTCAACAAAATCCAGCCGAAGTTAACTATGTTTCTAAGCCAAACTTAGCGATGGGTAGCAGCAGTACTAGCCACACCTTTCGTATACCCTTAATTCCCACAACTGCGCCTCTATCTCAAACCTAACAGCATCCGCACATCAACTATTGCAATCTCCCAGCAACTAAACTCTGCGCATGTATGTCAGCTGTCAGCGGAAAGTCCTGCTGAATGCCGCTATCGCAATTTCTTTCGCATTTATGCCGCCCAGTGGGAAATTTAGGAAGACGTTGTGAGGTGTCAAATTGCTAGAACATATTTTCGCAGCAACTAATTGTCTTGTCTTCTTCTTTAAACAGTTCTGCTGCCTCATTGACAGCTTAGCACTATTGACATTTCGCTTAGGCTTCATAAAATGCCTATATATGCACTCTTCCAAAACTCCAGTCTCGTCTAAAGTGAACAGTGTTGTCTAGTGGGTTACATGTGGGACGCGGCTGTGAACACTACTTTAAAGGTTGGAAGTTTTTATCACTGACAAAACTATTCCGGCAGAAAAGTGTGATTCTACGCCAAAGTTTTCATTTTAACAACGAAGCGGAAAGAAATTCTTGACTTGCCATTTGCTCGTTTCATATGGAAAGTTGGCAATTCAAACTGCAACCAAAGTATTTCTCAGGTGTGACATCTCGTAAGAGCCAAAAATCCCAAAACCACACACAAGCTGTCTATAACCTTCTGCCATTTAATTATGACTATTTGTGCAGACTCAACACGAAAAGCAATAAGCCTAAGAGCCGAGTAGTCCTGCATATTTTCAACCTTGAAGGATATTAAGTTGCCTGCAAATAAAAGCAATTGAGCAAACACGCAGAACTCGGCCAATAAAAAATACATTGCATAGCAACAGGCGCAATAAAATTGACCAGAGAAAAGTATTTCATAAAATGGTTTATAAAGTTTTTAATTAATTTCCATAAAATGTCAATATTTAAGAGGGACTTAATATTATTATATTTATGATGTTTAAATTGGCTTAAATTTGCTTTTAATTACCAAGGAATAAACTGCAAAACAATAAAAGTCACGCACACTTGAATAAAGTTATATTTTAATTCCGTTGGCTGTAATCTATAGTAGTTATGACAATTTAAAGTTAGTTTTGGCCTAAAAGTACGATCACAAATATGCGTACGAGGCAGCTGTAAATGAAGTCCTTACTGGTAATTGCCAAACATTTGCGGATAAAGTTCAATACAAACTTTTTCTTTATTAGCTGTTTACTAGCTATAAAACTGAAACTGTGACGTTAGCAGCTACCTGGAACTCATTGCAAGCATTTATTTACCATCAAGTTATACACTTTCAAGAGCCGAAGTGATTACAAGAAATCATTCTAAAAAGTTTGTAAAGTCTTTGCAAACATTAAAAGTGAAAAGAAACTTATTTAATAGTTATTTAAAGGACTAGTTGAAGTATAAACTAAAGTTTAAAAACTCTTTCAATTACATTACATAAGAGGCGTATAGACCCTTGTAAGCGTGATTTGTTATTTAACTCTTTTCTTAAATTTGTCGAGGGTCTTTTTTTCACCCATTGAACGATGGGCAGGCAACGATTCGCATCAAGGCCAAATTCTTTAACACCAGTCTGATTTACTTGGACGCCCCGACGACGGACAAGGAAAGTGACACAAAAATGACTTCTCTGGTACTACTGATGGACAATTCAGCCTTCATGAGACCAGCTCGAACATCGGGCTTACGCTAAATTTCAGCATCCCGACATCCACAATTCTACATGTCTGTCCCCTGTCCGCCGTGCTGCTACGCGATCTCTGCGAGATCACTATCGGGAAATGAGGAAGTTGTGAGAGGCGCCTTTTCAGATGTATAAAATGCGAGCACTGAAGCTGTGGAGGTAAGTTTCCGACAACCCCATCATAGATGGCGGCGGAGATATATCGCCGCCTAGCTATGACGATTTCAAGTCGAGAAGCAAATAGTTGGTAAGGAGTATGCACAAGTTCTTTTGCAGAATATGGTTAGCTGATGATTTGAACTTTTGTGTCCTCTGCCCAAGAAGGGTGACCCCCCGTTGTGCGCTAACTAGAGTTGTATCAGCCTTGCTTCTATTGCATATAATGCCCTATCAAGAATCAAGAACTGATTGGCCCTTATCAGTGTGGATTTAGGCCTGGTAAGTTCACAATAGACCTACGAATACCAAATTGACACCCACCATCTTTGTCATTTATAAAGGAGAATTTGGTTGCCCGTTGAGGGATCGCGTATATGCCACACTGTGGTCGGTGCTCTCTCCTGCGACCTCTTCTACCCTTTTAAAGGAGAATGTGTTGCGAGAGGCCGCAGTACATCGGAACGAGACTGTATTCTATAAGGATCTCCAGTTGCTTGCATACGGAGATGATATCGATATCGTCGGTCGTACTAAGCGAGCATTTACCGGAACCTTTGCGGCTATTGAAAGAGAATCTGCCTGAATCTGAATAGAGATACACAGCTGTTGTATGTGAGCGGTAAGTACTCCAAAGAGTTTTGGCCCTTTACGAGTTGGCAACAACTATGGCATCCGATGGAGCGACGAGTTCTATGAGCTCTACGACGACATTCTGTGGCTTCGTTTGCTTAATCATTTTTGAATATGATAGAGAAACTCCTTTTCTTCAATGCGGCAGCTAAAGAAAGGCTGCGATGGGGCAAGTCGTGTTTCTACTGCAAGGACCAGGTATCGAGCAGATATCGAGCACTATCTACTTTTGTTATCATGAATCGAATAGGCTCACGTGACGAAGAAACTCATAATAATCTTGAAGTCATTTCACTTTAACCTTTGCTGAATATAATCATTTATTAAGAATATAAGCTTCAAACACAGTAATGTGGCACAAATTGTTTTACTTTCCTTCAAGTAAACCATCACTTTTAAGTGCACAAGCTTATTCAAGACTTACTGGATGACCAAATTACAATTCGTAAATAAAACTATTTTCAAATTTCAACTTTGAACATACGAGACAACTTAAGCTCAAGTATACAACAGAGTACATGTTCTTTGGAATTTTCATTGAGTCCTTAATCACTTGTTATTTTTCCGACAGCCAATGTTCTTTTGGCTCAGCACTTGGTTACAATATGAGACCTCGTGCAACGAGGAAAATACTGGAACATCAAAAACTTCCAACCCAGCTTAACGACAAGGGGACAGGACAGCCATAAAATGCAGCTACTTTATCTAAGGCACAAATGGTGAATATTTAATTTGTGGTGTATGCGATGGTTCATCAGAGAAGGTTAACCCATCCCTATCAGTCAGGTAGCCTTGCCCATTGTGCCATATACAAATCGTATAAATTCCGAGATGAGACTAGTTTGTCTTTAGCTTTTTCTTCCTGTCTGGCCATAACAACCAGTTAACGGGTAATGGCCTGATGTGGGGCGCCAGGCGTCTTATAGCATAATCTAAGCGGTGAGTCCCAACCCCTACGTACAACCCAATTAAAGCCTTGGGAACACATCGCTGCGACATTGGTTCACCTACCTAACACCGGATGGTGATTAGACCAGCTAACCAGAGGGCACCGCGCGGAGTATTGAACCAGTGTAAGTGGGAGGCTGCTTGGGTGGCTGTCTCTTTTAGACCGACTCGCTCGTAGCCAAAATTTAGAAAGAGAAAGAGCAAAAAAAAAAAACCCATATGTACGCATACGCAAAAAACCCAGAGTCGCATTTCAGCAAGTCAACTCAATGTAGCGGCCAAGAATTCCACTCTCTTAAATTTAATGGTTTTTGCGTCCTCCCCTTGCCGTACAGCGTGTGTTTAAACTATCGTTGGTGAAAAAATATCGATAGTACGACACAAAGGAAATAAACAGTTGGTAACCAATTCAGGCTTTGCCGCACGTTTATCAAAACAACCGAAATTAGCTAGGAGAAATTTAAACAACAAAAAAATGAAAAAAAAACTTTTTGAAATTATTTATTCCTATTATTGCTCTAGCGACCCAACTATAGCGAGTAGAGTGCTCATATTCAATAGGAAACATTTTGAAGACATGCCCAACAGGATAGAAAATATTTAGATTGTTAAATTGGAAATTGCTGAAGTTATTGGAAAAACAAACTTTTTTAAATTATTTACTCTTATTATTCCTCTGGCGACCCAACTATAACTATGGTCAAATTCAATAGAAAAGAAGTTGAAGACATTCCCCAATTTGTCAGAGTGGTTTTTGGCCAAAACCAATACTTTTTTGCGGAAAAGTAAAAATTCTATATATCGATAGCACTATCGATAGTCTTGCAGTTATAGATTGCACAAGTTCATTCGATCAGTGATCTCCGAATGTATAGCAAATATAAGTAGTTAACCAAAGTAGAAAGTAGTAGCACCTTCCAATCCCTATGACTGTAACATGGTACTGATTTTGGTTGCGTCAATCCGTTAGCACCTTGTGCTGCACCTAATCTACTCGTGTCACCTACGGATGGTGCGGCTGGTTCAGTTGGTCCAAAGCTATGTGCATGCTCCTTCTCGGCTTCCATATGGTACAAATTTTGCTTGGTTTAATCGCTCAGCACCATGTGCTTCTCCTGATCCTCTTCAGAAATTTTGCTCATTCTCAGACTAAACACGCTTTGCTTTTGCTTGCGCTGTTTAGTTCCCTTACTTTCCGTGGGCAGCAGTGAGCGCTTACTGTGGGGATAACTAGCTCTTCTTCTAAGTAGTAACATTATCTTTTATTTAGTAACATTAACAGTGGCTCTAGAACAAACAAATTTAATAGCACACCGGCGAGATTAAAGATCTGCCACATCGTTATACAACTTAAGAAAACCTATATCCGTGTTGTATATTCTCATTTCAAGCAAAAGTTTTTAAATTTACAGCAATTTAAAAACATTCAAAACGAACTTAATGTCAGAGAAAGTGGAAATTTCAAAACCAAAGAAGGCAATCAATGCTAATGTTAAATCGAAGGAAGTTAAAAAAATCTAAGAAATTAATGCAAATTTATGAGTGCGAATTTTTGGACTACGCTTTTTCCACTGAGTTTGCACAAGGAGGAGCCGCTATAGTACAATTAGCAGTTGTGGACGCTTAGTCAGTGACACGAAGTAAAACTATTCAGATCTTCAGCCGCTAATAGCAATCAGGACTTTCGATTTTCAGGTTTAAGAAACCCCAACTTTAGCGTTCAATTGTTCTTTGCAAACTGAAAGTCAAGATCACGTCAAAGCCGTAGAAAGACGAAGAATGAATGGAAAATACACTTTTGAGTAATTGATACACTTTGAGTACTAATTTTATACTTGCTCGCTCCGCCAACTGAACTCTCCTCATCTATTGCTTATCTAGGATATGTTAATCTTGGATGTAGCTATCTCCCTATCGTCTCTCTAGGGTTCATAAATGTCTATTACAGCTTAGTTACTAGTTGAGCTCTTTTCGCTTTATAAGAAAGCGTCTCATGTTCAGACCTGAACCCTTAGCTGTTGCTGAGCGATCTGCAAAGAATGCGATATCGAAGTCAAAAACCCGAGACAAGCTTAGTGACAAATTCATCGTTGTAATGTGAAGACTGATGCTATTAAGTTTTATTATCGAATTTCAATTTTCATACCATAGCTGGACTTATTCATCACTCATCATAAAGACCGTTTCTGCCGAATCTCCCTTTTCTATCAAAAAACAAACAATTTAATGTCAAATCCAAATCAGATCATCTAACTGAAGTGGTTCAAAAGAAGTGAAGCATTTGGCGAAGATGGGCGTTTTTTAAATACATCAAGAGCCCTATCGAATCTCTTGACAAGTGCATTTCCATACGTGACGAGATCTTGCTTAAATGCTATGTTATCAGGGACGACAACTACGAATGAAGGTTCTTTTGCACAAAATCGGCAGTTAAAAAGTTGCTTGAATTCTACTTAGAGCAATAATCAAATAAATCGAGGCATTAAATTCCTAAAGATGCAGTATTGCACATTGAAAGAATAGTTTAGGTACTCAAGGTATTGTTTTTATACTCGCTTTGCCTATAAAATAGTACCAAATTTAACGAACTTAAACTTAGCTCGATAAGGATACAACGCAAGATTCACATTCGCATAACTTTTGTGATATAAAGACAAAGTGCAAACCATAAATCCCTTCTTTATAATGGCTTTAGTTTGATTTCCTGTTGCATAAAATTAAATACAGTTGCGTAAGCAACCAGAAAAGAGCATTAAAAAGCTTAAAAAAACACCGAAAATTTAAAAACACAATTTTCAAATGAGTTATGTGTGTTTGCGGTTTCAATCCTTTAATAGCAACAAAGCCAAAATAATGAAATATGACAGTGAATTCACGAAACTTTAGCGAATTCGCACTTAACCACAAAGCAAAACAGACATTAAAAAGTTTTGCAAATAGTATAAATTGAAAGGACATGCTATTAGGAAAAGCGAAGTGATTAATTTAAATATTTGCTTTAAAACAAACGATTTAACAAAACGAAATAGACGTGTTTAGGAAAGATGTAGAGTAAAAAGGAAGTCCAAAAAGATGTCTTATATCTCACATGTCTTTTAATCTCTTCATGGAATCGATATCGATAGGACAACAAATTTCGTATCAAACTTCTGAAAAAGTTTCAGTGTAGTTAGCAATTTGTGAAATTAAAATATCATATTTTTCCATCCAGATGGGCTGAATGCGGGTCATTTTCTTTAAAAGAAGTACATACAGCATATATCGATTACACGACATATCGATTACACAATGCAACGAAGGGTCTAGCCGGTTAAGGTACGCAAAAGTGCCCCCAGCGATTTTTAAAAACTAATGATACAGATCGATTTGGGGTCACTGATTTTGAATCCCGATACCGTTTTGATTTTCGTTTTTGGATTTTTCCGTTTTCGAATTATTGCTATTTTGAAAAATTCGTGACTTTGAAAGTTGCGTAATCCAAAAATCTCTTATTACCCAAAGACCTTACTATCAATCGAGATGAACTGTAATTTAATGTATTTCAAACGGTTTTAGTTTACCTTAATTCAATTGCGACTTACAGGTCAATGATCCCCAAATTTTTTTCGAAATTAGAATATGCTTCTCATTTTTTAATTGTAAAGTAATGAAATCAATAACTTAGAATATTTTGTCACATATTCCTTTGAATTCGATAAATTGATTCATTGCGACATTCAACATCAATTTGAGCAAAATCGGTAGCGAAATGTCAAAGTTATTAGGGAACATCGAAAAAATGCTAAGATTGACAATTTTAGTGAATTTCCGTTAAAAAAATTAAAACAAAATATATATATTTTAAATTTAAAATCAGTTTAATCAGGAATTTTATGTTGATCTATTATATAAATTGGCTAAGAGAAAATTTGTGCACCCTTTTTGACCAACTATTTGGCAACAAATATGGGTGAAACTTATATCATTGTTTAGGGAATTTTCATAAGATGTGCAGAATATAAGTTTATTCGAAAAAAGACAGGATTCGACGTTATGACGGGATAGAATGAATGACATAGTCATAAAGCTACGCGTTTCAGACACTCGATGACGCTGAATATCATTATTGTTTTTAAGCGAAATATCTTGAAAAACTTGTTAGAAAACAGAATCAATAGATGGATTAGATAAAGTGATTCCAAATGAACCTAAAAGAATATATCTTTTGAATAAAGTCATTCAACAGAGCTCAATTTCGAGACCTAGCCAAATTTGTGGCTTCGTTACATTATGCACATGTTTATGGTTGAAATATGCATAATTAAGCATAATGAAAAAGCGGTAAGCTACAAAAAATTTCAAAGCACACTATTATTTTTCCGAAAAATGTGCACAGAGTCTGGCAACGCCTACTCATAGGTAGGGGTAGGGGTACCGAGCATGCCGTGTTGGTAGCACATCGTTAAGCTTGCAAAGGCACACTAGATGGCGCTATATTATACCAAGTCAATATCCAGCTATAAGGCATGATCCACGCATTAAGCAGGTCCATCATACATTTATTCTCATCCGATAATTTGTATGACGCTTTTATGATATAGTGTCGTCATGACCTAGTTTAGTAGTGAACTTGGAAAAAATTTGCAGATAGATAAAAAAAGCTGAACTAACATAAATTAGGCGTCGCTGTTTGCACTATAAAA
Organism: Chymomyza caudatula; assembly: GCA_035041775.1. Lineage (NCBI taxonomy): Eukaryota > Metazoa > Arthropoda > Insecta > Diptera > Drosophilidae > Chymomyza > Chymomyza caudatula. The sequence goes on along the minus strand of JAWNKW010000141.1, from coordinate 716,675 downwards.
AAGTTTTCCTAACCTCAAATGCTTTCAATTCGAAGTTTCACATCTACTACGCGTCACGTGACGGCAAATGGTTGTCTCCACCTTTTTACCATGCCAGCTTGACAAAGTAACATGAAATAGGCGTTTAAAAAATAAGCATTTTTCAAATTTCTCTTGGTGACCAACCAGATATTTGCATAGAAGGCACTGTCTATTCGCTACAGTGTTTGAGCAGCTATTGAGTTAAAATATATCTTTTTCCTGTTTTTATCCTTTCACTTATCCATTTCAACAATATCTTTAACTATTTCTATAGACACAAAGTAAAAAGTTAAATGACTTATGCAAATTGACTGCTGCCTTTACGTTTTGCCAGCCCCCTGCCACATGGCGTATGAGCGATGACCACAGGCTGTCAAGTCTAATCAAGCCGCAGACAATGTTAAAGTTAAACGAGGCAAAGATGGCGGCAACATAACTTTGTGCAACTGCAGAAAGATTTTGCAACTTAAGAACTTAAGAGTGGTATTTCAAGCATAATAAATTTCGACACCTTCTATCTTTGCACTTGCGTCTGCCATTTTGCAGTTTTTTGCAATATTTTTATACCCTTTACACAAAGTGTAAAAGCGTATTATAGATTTGTGCAATGTATGTCACAGGCATAAGGAGGCGTGGCAGACTATATGTTCCATGGGCAAAAATGCTCAGGAGCAATAGTCGAGTCGATATAGACATGTCCGTCTGTCTGTCCGTGTTGTCGCACCGTTCTTGGAGAAACAAAAAATTTTTTTATCAAAAGATGCGCATTGTACCTATTCAGTGCAAGTTTGTCGAATTATGTCGATATCTCACCCCTTCCCCCGTAACAGTTTTGCGCGGTTTACAACCGCTCCGTTCAATCTATCATTTTGAAACTCAACAGAGGTGTGCGTCTTATTAATGTGCGTCTATGTTCAAGATCGGATAAATACATAAAAAGTGAAAAAAAAAATAAATACATAAAAATTTTACCAAAAGATACGCATAATCCCAGGAAAGATGAAGTTAGTCGAATTACATCCGCTACGGAGGCTTACGTCGTGTTAATGTGAATCTATGTTATAAAAATGATCAAAGTCGGCACAATACATCAAAAGTTATAGTAAAAAATATGCTAATTTTAAACCCCCCCCCCTCCCCCCCTGGCCCATAAACTGTGCCAAAATTTCACTACATGTAGATATGGATACATGTGAGCTAAAGTTATTTGGTGTTGAGACTCGTGTGATCCTATTCGCTAAAACTGCATCCACCATCCATTTTTTCAATGGAACCCCCCTTCCCCCGCAATCGATTTACCTTAATTACTGCCACACCCCCCAATATATTGATTTGAAAATTATTACAGACATTTCTAAATGTATTTTTGATCTGTGTTACAAAATTCAACGACATTGGCCAAGAAAACTGGAGTTATGTATATAAAGTTAGTTTTTGCCCCCATAATAGCCAACTCCCCAAATAGGAAGACTTTTCAATTGGAACTTCCCAATAGGAAAATGTTTACAGGCATATCGATCTTTTGAAAATAGATATAAAAGTGGATACTTCCGTTACCATTTTACCGTATTTAGTGTTTATAAAGAACAAGGGTACAGGGTATTCCACTGTCTGCATAAAATTTTGTATTTATCATAAGCTGTGCTGGTATTACAGTTTTTCCCGTGCGATTTGTGCAATTCATTTGCATGAAGCTGCTGTGTGAGTGTGTGTGTAGAAGCTGCTGCGACCACAAGGCTCATTGCTCCTGGCCACTAACACAAGTTTTAGAGCCAATAGATACTACGAATATTTGCTGAAGCTGCCATAAGCTGCAGTCCGCCAGTTGACTCAGTCTTTGTGGCAACTTATGCGCAATTTCAGCTTTGCAAATTGGCATTAAATCTTAGTTCAGGATCACAAAATGAACGGAAATTGCGTATTTTTAGAGACAGGCAAATAAAAGTGTCCCTTTAGCACTTACCTATGCAAAAGACAGCACTGCTTTTGGCTCTCCTTAGGCGCAATTTTATGCAATTTGAAACACTTTCATAAATAGCTGCAACTGTTTTAAACATTTGCAAACACTTTTACTGACTTCAAATTATTGCTTTTGCCACTCAATTTTGCTCGTATTTACTGCAACTGCAACTGTACACAAAATAACAATTAATTTTTAGCATAACATCGTAAAAACGCTGCCATAAACACAAACTGTAATTAATATACAATATTAATATTACGCCAAACGGTTATCAGCTTTAACTATGACGAATATCGCACAAACACAATCAGCTGCTAAAATTATATACAAAAAATAAGCTAATATCACTCGCAGCCAAAAACTTCGTCACAAATCGCGTGGAATTAGATTTCCGTTGGCTTTCGACTTTTACTTTCCAACTGTAACGCGTCGTTATGTTGACAACTTCAATGCGCGCGTGTTGCCGAAATTAAACTGAAATACGAATTCGATGTTAAATTGTTTTGACTATTATTGGCAAAACTATTGAAAAGCTCTTGAACACTTTTCCCATAAGAGCGGTTCTTTTCACCAATGCCCAGAGTTCAACAATGCACTGCGCTGTTAGTGATAAGAAAGCGCTCTGTTATTAACAGCTGGGCAGCTGTTAGCTTTTAAGTGATAAGGTACGTTAACAGTGGCGCTGTTAATAGCGCTGTTAACAGTTCTCTGGGCTGTTATTGGTGATTGGTTGTTGGAATGTATGAGCTGATAGGCTATTTTTTTATGATTGGTAACGCCTATTGGCTGTTATCTGTAAATTTGTCAAATATTCTGCTTCTAGGTTTTTTTAACACTAAAATTATAATTATGGCCACAGGATCTTAATTCGCTTAACTATGTCAATGTCGTCGTAGAGCTCACAGCATTCGTCGCTTCATCGGATGCGGTAGTCGTTGCCAACGCGTAGAGAGCCAAAGATCTTATGGAGTACTTTCCGCTCAAACACTCCAAGGGCATTTTCATCAGACAGCGTCCCTTTCCATGCTTCAGCGCCATAAAGCAAGACGGGAAGGATGAGCGTCTTATAGAGGGTTAGTTTCGTCTGGCGTGAGTGGTCTCTACTACTTATTTGCCTACTGAGACCAAAGTAGCATCTATTAGAAAGAGTGATTTTCCGATTGATCTCTTTGCTCACATCGTGACGGTGGTACCAAGTTACACGAAATCCTTGACAACATCAAAAGTATATTTTTCAACCGTCGCCTTGTCTGAAACCTCGCTTGGTATCAAAATGCTCGGAGAAGCTCTTTCCTACCTTGATGGAGCTGCGTGTTTTACTCAACGTCATTCTGCATTGTCGTACCAACTTTGCAGGGATTTTAAACTAAGATAGCGCACCATATACGTCAACAAAGGTAGGTGTATGGTGGGTTTCGCTTTTGTTGTTAATAGTTCTATTCCAGGATGTGGCGTAATGTGAATATCCGGTCAATGGTGGACTTACCAGGCCTAAAACCATACTGATAAGGTCTGATCAGTTCTTTCGCAAACGGCTTTAGAATAGAAAGAAGGCTGATACTACCGTTGTCGGCGCACATCGTGAGGTCAACCTTCTTGAGAACAGGGCATAGGCCACCAAGGTCCCAATCATCGGGCAAGCTCACTTCTAGCGGCATTATCCTCCTTATCGCCAGAGAAGTGTTCCCTCCACAACCTCTGCATCTCTACAGGAAAACGTCCCTTTACTTAATCCTGCGGATAGACGTTTGACTTTTTGGAAGAACTTTTTTACGTCATTCTTGCTCTTGCGCATCTCGATCTCCTCTCGCTCACGGTTTTCCTGCTCGCGTTTTTTGTCTCTGAAAAGGCGCCTCTCCATCTTCCTCATTTCCCGATAGTGACCTCGTACAGATAGCGTAGCAGCCGACTGTAGGGTTCTTCTATAGTAGGCGTTCTAAACTGCATTGGCTTCGCGACAGTCCTGACCATTGGTTCTTTGGCAGTAAGCGTTGGAGACCAAGGACGCTGTCCGCTGTAGTACGCAAGAAGTGGTTCATATGTTTCCAAAGTCACTCGGCTTTTTTGTGCATTTTGGCGGAAGCAGCTCTTAAGTCAGTTGATGTACAAATTGAAGCTACTGCCAAATTTATACAGAAATAATTTGTACACCCAACCAAATATCAACAACTTACTGTACCAAATTGGATACTATCCTATAGAAAAAACCTACTGTAATCCAACAATCCCCTTATCCCTTTTTAGCTAACTAACTTCATTTAATATGGGACTACTCGTATGCCGTAAATCATACGTGGTCTCTCCTTCCGTTGTCATCTTGGGCAATTGGTTTATGACGATGAACTTTATTTCTGCGTTATCCAGACACCAATGGATAAAGCTAATTCCAGTATGATCCTGATAACTTCTTTGAGTGAAGTGCAGCTAATCAAAGTTTGTTCCTAAACTCTAGTTAAATAAACTTATTAAAGTCACACTCAATGCACCGAATTGTCTGCATGTACTTATGTCAAGGTGATCGAAATATACTTTGTATCCTTATGTCATTTTAACTTTGTAGTTTTGAGTCGTTTAATAGGTTCGCTCCTTGACAGTTGTTAACAAGACTTTGATAGATAGCTAAACTTTCACAGTACCTTTTGACTTTGCAAGTAGCACATCGCACTTGTTTGTAAGATTGTACACATAGTCTATTGCTAGTCGGACTATAAAGAATTGAGTGCCTGCCACCAAGACGAATCTCTTATTTCCATTAGTATTTAAGCGTGTTCTATTGCAACTGATCAACTTTAACATCCTGAAGCGACCCCCTCTGTACACAGAAATCGAAGTAGCTACTTATATAAACGAATGTACTGAATAGCTTGGAACGCATAGTTTGCATGTTCTGGCTACTCTTAATTTCCTAAAATGTTATTTTATCACTTATATACATTTTCTATAAAAGAAAGTTTTAAAAATACTATCATTTCTTTTCTATGCCTCTAACTAAACTCAAGAACTTCATAATCACACTAAGCTTACGTAAATGCTCGGTAATTCACGCTTCTTTAGCACTTTGGACAAATGTCTGCACACTTGGACAATAATTTGCGCTTGAACAAAAGGAATGTACACTTTCAGAGCATTTCAGCTATTTTCACACAGCGTATACGCAATTTAGTTGCGTACATTGCACATACGCCACGTGTGCAGGCATGCAGCTCGTCGACAGCTGCTTTATGTGTTTTAGAGTGCACATAATTAATAGTATTTTAACGCCTAGTTGCGCATTTTGAGTGCCTTTTGCCAAATGCTTTGACAAAAGTTAGACTATCAAAAGAAGGGAGGGATGAGTGCCGGCCGCCATTGTTGCGGTGCGTTTCATTTTTCAAAATGGCGCTGCCGGAAATGCATATGCTTAGGCATGAGAGTGTGCGGATGTGCGTGTGTCTGTGTCTGTGTCTTGGTGTAAGTGTGAGTGACAGGAAATGGTTTTCGAGTGCGGCTCACATTATTGAGCTGCATTTGTTGTGGTTTGTCAGCATTTATGCTGCATTGCAGTCGGTAATTGTCATCATTGAATTACCATTTCATTGAAATGGTTTATTGATAGCTTATTTTCGTAGATAAATGTTATAACGCTTTATTTGTTGACCATCAATTGTGCGCACGATATTTGCTAATAAAAAGAGTAATGCAACTTTTACAATTTTGAAGCTGAATTTTTATTTACGTTCTACAAGCGGCCTAGTTACTTATTAAGTGCTTAAGGCTGACAATGGGTTAAAGCTTTACAGAGCAATGTGCGTGTATATGTGTTTGTTTGTGTGTTTTTCCTGTATGTATGCGTGTGTTTGTGTATGCTAATAAGCTACAAAAACTACCCAGACATACAATACATATGCGTTTATCGACTATTTATCGACTTATATTCATTATTACAAAATGAAAAATAGCTAACATTTATTCTTACTTAAAACTACATAAGCCATGACACAATGCCATTGCCTTTGCCGCATCTCTTCTTCATTCCTGCCTATTTTGCATTGCCCTCGTCGTCAATGGCCCTGAATATGATATCATAGACATGATCCACCAGTTTGGTCCACGCTTCAGCTTGTGTTTCATCTAGATTGCAGGCAGCGGTGAGCACTTCCAGTATGACGCCTTTGAGTTGCTGCAAGTTTGAGCAACTTGAGTTTAAGTAAAGTTTGCAGTGAGCATATTCAATACTTACATTATACGACTCTTTGGATATTTGCCGCGGTATGTGACTTGTGGCCACCTTAGTCCAAATTTCGTCAAGCTTTTCAACGTCACCATCCTGACCCAGCACCTGTATGGACTCATCAAATATGCGTATTATGCGACCCGCATGTGCCCGAAAACGAGCATTAGTCTGTAAATATTAAGAAATTTTTTATATATATGTGGAAAATTTGCAAAACAACATATTTTTAGAAATTCAAGTTCAAGTTTTAATACTTTTTCTTGCATGTCTGCTTATAAAGGGCAAATTAAGAGTAGATGCTTTTACTTTTTCAAACGTGTTACTCAACAGACTGGACATTCGATCCAGCTTAGACAATGCTTAGTTTTTAATATCAGCTTTCTGATTTGCGACATCTTGTATGCCGTCACGAAAAAAAGTTGCTACACATTTCAGTGGTTGTGCTTGTGTGTGCTGTGCTAGCAGCGTCCAAATGAGAGCGATAAGGTTGCACACTGGTTTTCCGTCTTGGGTTGACTTCTCGTTTTGCTCATTAAATCTCTCCAATCCTTAGCTAACGCTGCTAGCGAATCTTTCGGAAACGAAAATTAGAACCTGCTTACTATTGGTAACTATATGTCCTATATTTTGCGATATTCGTGCTTTAAACGATTAAGCAAGCCTTCCACTAAATGACGTAAAACAAGCTTTGGAGAAGTATATCACTAAAGTTGACAACGCCTCCGCGTGTAAACCTGTAAAGGACTAAGGTTTGAGGGTATGCACCTAGATTGCCCAAAATCCTTAATTGCACAGTTGGCTGATGCTCTCAGCATGTTCAAAGCAGACATAACCGCCATCTATGAGATGAAATGGAGAAAGTGTTCTGCCGCGAGGGGGCAGACTGTGCCATATATGTACTACAGCTGCCATGCGGAGAGGCGTTCACACCAGTGAAGGAAAGGCTGGCAACAATCCGTATCATTGTGAAATACTTCTGAATCAGCCGGAAGTTGCCATCGTAAATGCGCTCTACGATAGACTTGAGTCTGTCGTTGACCGCTGCGCAGCCTGACTTTAAAATCGATCGTTTGGATCTTAGAGAGCGCATCTTTGGTCCTACTGTTGGACAATTCAGCCTTTACGAAATAACTTAGAGCAAGGGTCTAAGGACTAATTAGCTTCGCAACGGCAATCTCTAGTACCAGATTTCAGCAGCCCGATATCCACAAGGCTACATGGCTGTCAACCTACAGAAAACCAGATTGATCATATTGTGATCGCGGGAGGGATTTTGGACCGCAGAAAAGATCCTTGGTTTCCAACGCCGACCGCCAAAGAACCAATGGTCAGGAGTTTCGTGAAGCAACTTTAGTGAAGAGCGCTCAGCGCGAGTGAGAGTAGATCGAGAGGAGCAGGAGCAGGAATGGCGTAAGGAAGTTCTACCAAAAAGTCAAGTGTATACGTAAGGGCTTTATTACCGGTGCGTGTTCCAGTAGTGATGCAGAGGGAAATCTGGTAGTGGATGCTTGTAGCAGGTTGTCGTGACGGCATATGAAACAATAAATGTTTCACATCAAAAAGGCCCATAAAGTAGTTCTATAGTGTTTAAGTGATTTTTGATGGTATAATTGAGATTGCATTTAAATGTTGTTGATTACTTAATCGTTTAAAATTTGTACTGAAACCATATAACAAATTGATTTATAATGACAATTGTGAAAACTGCTGTCAGTTTTGAATGCGCTGTTACGCAATGAAATCGTACATTTGCCAGATTCCGCTAGTCTTGTCGATTTTAATACTAATATTCTTAACAAAGGTTAAAACTCGAGTTGAGTTTACTAATTTAAAGTGTAATTCATTCGATAAAAACTATGCGAATTTCGAATATTGTTATATCAAGTCCGTGAATCGCAGCTACAAATACATCTCATTGAAAGTCAACTTATTAAAAATACCCATTAACAATATATCAGTAAGCTCTTCAAATATGACGTCACCAAGAATATTTGACATCCTTTCTTAACTGCAGTTTTGTTTTCAGATTAAATATGCACTTTTCAAACGTTTAAACGGTTATAAGCCATTCCTTTACAACTTTTCTGTCGATGGTTGCAAATTTTTAAAAAACCCTTACAATCCTGTGACCGCTTTTATTTATAGTCTTTTTAAAAAATACTCCAATATCAATCATTCATGTCCATATGCCGTAAGTTACATGTTACGTTGAATTGCTTGATATTTTTTTTAGTAAATTCTTTCATTTTCAGCATGATTTGATATTGAAAGAGCTTAACGTCGGTTTTTTAGATAACAAATTAACAAATGTATTGCCAATGCCACATGGCGATTACTTGCTAAACACGAGTTGGTATTCCTATAACGTTCTACGTACAAACATTGCATTCTATGCTTCCATTTCCTAAATGAATATAAAGAGTTTATTTCGAAAGCATGACGAGCGAGCGATCCAAGTTCCCGAAGTACTTCTCGGCCTACTCCCTGGAGTGCTTCCCGGAGAACTTCCCGAAGTACTGCCCAAAGTATTTACCATTAAGTACATACCAAAGTACTTTCCGAAGAATTTACCAACAAGTACTCCTCGAAGTACATTCAAATTAATCGCTCGAAGTACTTGCTGCGATGTTTCCCTCAGTACTTGCCATATGCGTGAAAAGTCACACAAAAGATATTTTTGTCTAAAATAATAAATTTATTACAAGCGTGTCAAATTGATGTATCAAAAATTGTCAAGAAGTTGATATTGTAAAGGTAAGGTTTTAGAAACTGTTCATAAATTATGTAAAGACGCAAACGTCACTACTTCCCCCGCCCGCACTGAGTGGTCACCACATATGAACAGTACCTTGGGGTTAAACTGATCTATTCATTCATGTTGTTTGGAAATAATACTGCTAATAGAAGAATGCGTATTGTATACTCAATTTTTTTACTTCAAATGGGTTTTTGATAATGCGGTTTTTATAGATTTTTCAATTTACAATCTTAAAACGCACACAGAAATTTCGTTTGTTATTACCCACCTAAAGCTAAAATGGTTATAGAATCCATTGAGAAGTGCGGGGAACGAGTAACAACCATAAATAAAACCCAAAATTATATTATTTTTATGCATTCGACCATGAGACTGAAGTTTTTCGCTCTTTACGCCTTTCAAAGCTGCAATTTAACATAGTTTTCAATACTCATTTCCAAACTTTTTTCCAAAACGCGTCGATATAAAAAAAGTAGGTACGAGACGAGAGCTTACAGCTTACAGTTTAGTTATAAAATGGGTTTTTAAACTGTACCGCATTAAACAATTTGAAACTGAATGGAAAATCGTTTTTGTCGATATCTTTGGCATCATCTATTGGAATTCGTCCAAGCTTTACAAAAACTTTCTCCCTATTACTGTCTACAATGTGTGAAAATTTGGTTGAAATCGGCCCACGCGTTTTTGAGTTTAGCGAGCACATCACTTTTTGAGGCTTAATTTTTATATATATAGATAGATAATAAACGATACATATAACTACCCTCCCCACAAAGGGCAAAAATGATCAAAAGCAATAGTCGACATAGCCATGTCCGTCTGTCCGTTTGTCTGTCCGTTTGTCTGTCCGTGTTGTAACGCGTTTCTGAGAGACTTTAAGAGTTAGAGCAAACAAATTTTACCATAAGATGCGAATTTTCCTGGAAAAGAGCAAGTTTATCGATTCATGTGGATGTCTCACCCCCTTCCCCCGTGATAGGCTTTCTTATGAAAGGCATTACTTTCCCAACTAGACAAGTGTTGAAATTCTATTTCACTCTCTATTGAATATGCCGAATTCGTATTAATGAAACAAAATCTGAATCCAAATTAAGATTTGAAACCGCACATTTGTCAATTGTCATACTTACACTCAATTCCTCTAGCGGCACATCTTTGAAGGGGAATTTCTCTAAATTGGACGGATAAAGTGTAAAGAATTGCATCAATATTGCAGAGCCGGAATCTGTTGGTGTCGCCACGGGTATTTCCCAGGTCTTTTTGATAACTTCCACCTCATCGCTGTTCATGTTTCTCAAAGTTTATTTATATATCGCCGCCGCTGCCCAACTGCTATTGTTCAATATGTATTAGCTGAGGCTTTAAGCTGTGAAATAAGTTGATAAAAAGTACATTTTATTTGAAATTATATATTGCTTAAACAATATAATTCAAGTTTTTTACGCATAGTTACGCTCGAAGAGTATATACATACTATATATACTATATGTAGTTGCTAACTATCTCTTAACGCTGTCTCGCACACAATTGAGATTGACATTTTTACAATGCAACTGTCAGTTGTCATTGTTTGTGTTGTGTAGCCCAAACAATGGGCACGACAACGACAACAAAAACAACGGCTACAACAACAACTAGCAGGAACAATTGAAAATCAAAACAACGGGCCGCCCATGTGCTTTGGGTTATATAAAAGTTCGCACAGCACGTGCTAAAAGTCATTGCCTTGCAACATAAAAATAAAGAGAAAAAACAGTAAAAATAAAAATAATTTACCGCTACATATAAATATGTGCCACAAATTAATGTCTATCACTCTATTACGGCTCTTTCCCGTCAGCTCTTGCAGTCTACGGCCAACAGCATCCAATCCAACCTAATATTGAGTTCATTAGCGCTCCGTGTCCGTGGTCACTTACATGCACGTTTGTCTAGCACCACACACACACACACACACACACATACACATACACATGCACCCACACACACACACACACACACATACATACATACAAACGCTTACGGCACATTATAAACTGCTTTATGTGCAGGGCAAGCCGCTCAATCTACAGTGAAACCTGCAAAGTTGGCCACCTCCTTAAGTTGTACATTTTTCAGCAAAACCAGCATCAGCATATTAGTACAAAAATATTGTCCACCTTAAAACCATTGCAATGTTATGTATGAAAATATCTGGCCAATATGGGCCTCGTTGACGACCCAATCTGCGCAGCCTGTCTTAAGGAAGCCGACTCCACGGAGCACTTTCTGTGTCACTGTCCGGCCTTTGCAAGAGCTGGGATGCGTATTTTGGGAAGTGATACACCCAATATGAGCGAGGTGTTTACTCTCCCCTTACATAGTCTTCTCGACTTCCTACGGGATTCGGAAAGATTGTGACAATAGGGAGCCTGTTCAGCAAGCCTACTCTGTCTTCAACTTCTTCCTTTCTCGTATTTCAACTGTCTTTCTCTCCCCTAACTGCCTCTATCGGGCATGGCACAATGGGCAAGGCTGCCTGAGTGCTAGGGTTGATCTCATCTTTCTCTGAAGAGCCATCGCACCCACCACATATCTAATCTAATTTAATGTATGAAAATACGAAGCAATGTTCGAATCAAAAAAATAATGCAAATCTATGCCAAAATTTACAACTTAGCGAAATTGGTTGCAGTAAACTCGTTGCTTATAGAACTTTAAATGAAATCTTTCCAGATGGAAGAATTCATTTGTTGAAAATCAAAAGAAAGAAAGTCAAAAGCTTATAAATAAGCAAATTTAAAACATTCTCTTAAATTACTTTAGAATTTAAGTGCTATTTTGAATTTAAAAGAGTGTACAGTACTCTTAAAACAAACTTCGGCTGTTTTGGAAATTTGAATTTAAACTACATATTATTATATTTGGAGTTTATGGTCAAAGTACATAAGCATCCACGATTAAACAAATTTTTATGTTAAAAACAATCATATACCATGATATAAAGTTTAAAAAAATTAAAGAAACAACAGAAAAGCAATATAAAACTGATACACCCTAACACCCATATGTTGGCCACCTGCATAAGTTGGCCAAAAATTCTTAAGCCGTAAGTGGCCCGTGTGGTGAGCGGATTAGGGAATACCATCTCAGCAGGTCAAAGCTTGTCGTATGAGGCGACTAACAATGACACTGGGTTCTTTCGAGACCAGTAGACCCACCCAGGCCTTACTAGGGTTGTACGTAGGGTTTGGGACCCACTACGTAAAACCACAATTCCAATGAAAGAATGTATTTACATCAGGCCGTAACCCGATAACACGGGTTGTTATGGCCAGTTAAGAAGAAGAAGTGGCCAACTGAAGCAGGTTTGACTGTATATGTAAAACGTAAAAAAGCACGCTCAATCGGACTCATTTACACAAATTATTGTGCCACTTGTTTGGCATTGTGTGTGTGTGTGTGTGTATGTGTGTGTGTGTGTGTGTGTGTGTGTGTGTGTGTGTGTGCGGTTGTGCCACACTCATTTATGCTCTGTGCAGAAAACGGAAATGTAAGCAGCATGAGCAGGAACAGAAATTTGCAAGCAACCACAGCGGGTGGCACGCTCACATACATATATGCCCAGCGGACCAAACGAGTGAATTGCGGGATTTAACCCAACAAAACGCTCGTTTTTAGATGCGAACAAAATATGAATGTAGTTCAGTTTGTGGCAGCAAAAGCTATTGTCTACGTGTGTCGCAAAAAATATTGTTAGCTTGCATTTGGCGATATCTCTTTTGAATTGTTAGAAATATCAGAAAAGTCTCGCAAAAGGCACGTGAACCCTATTTCTTGCGAGCCTTTTAGGATATCTTTTGCGATAAGTTTTTGAATAAAAATAGTATTTTTAAGAACCGGTAGCAATATCAAAAATGGCTCGCAAAAGATATCGAAAAATAAACGCAAGAAATAGTTTGCGGGAACGTTGTACGTTCGTACGAGTACAAAAAATTGCCAGTCGTTTTTATATTTTTCTTTTGCACTAGCCTTTTTATTGCAAAACACTCGCTAAAATGCTCGTATACGTGTATTTTGCGCGACTCTCGTTAATACGGTCCGTTGGTCGCGTTTTTATCGCAAAACATTCGTTTTAAAGCTCATATGCGAGTGTTTTGCGAGGCAACACTGTAACACTCGTTTTTCACTCGTTTGCGAGCTCATTTGCGAACATTTTGCGAGATTTTCGCTAAAGGCACGAATGTTGGTCCGCTGGGTGGTACACGACATACTCATGCACTTATCTATATACATGTGTGTGTGTGTTTGTGTGTGTGTGTACACATCTATACATATTTGCACATTAAATTCAAACACAATTGTGAAAAAATATATCAGCTATGCAAATAAGTTTTATTGAAGTGCTTTGAAGTGCGTTTAGCTACTTAGCATTGGGGATTCCAATTTCCCAAGCGTAAAAATACTTAAGAATTATCATTATAATATATTCATAATACTCAAATGGACTCTTAAATGCAATTTAAGATGCTTACAATTCTTAAGAACTGTTCAAACTCTTTGTTCAAACCAAAACTTTGAGCTGTACATTTTCTTTGCCAAACAATTCTTAACGAAATTCTGTCAAATTAAATGCTTTATCAATCGAATTAAGTTTAGAATATGTGCTAAAAAGATTAAAGTTTAATATTTTCAAGAGAGAACAAAAAGAACCTCATACCTATATAATCTCTATATATAAATACGCTAACCGAAAATTGAGTGTGATACCGGTAACCTAGCAATCACATAACTTTTTGAGATGAAAACTATACCATTCGAAAGATAAAATGCTTGTGGTTTGCAGAATATAATTTTCATCTGGATATGTTGCATTTAAGTCGGTTAAAAATTGATTTGAAGTAAAAAACCAACAACAAAATACATTGTATACACAAACGTTGTTATTCCGTATTTTCTTTTCTCGTCTTTGTAATGAGCTGCTGTTATAGGAAAGTGTACTAAGTCGTCAATTGTCGACGACAAGGTGAAAGCTCTCATTTAAGTCAAACAACTTGTCACCTAATACTCTCATAGATTGATAAAGAAAACGAAATCTAATCAGAAGTATCAGAAGACCATTGCTGATAGAAAATACTTAAAGTTCTAAAATAAGAAGCCGTCGAAATGTGTGTATTCGAAGATTGTTTTATAAATTTATGAATATATTGAAAACCGCCTTTTTTCTTGCCACATCTTAAGCGCAAAATACAATTATATTACACGATTTTTTACTTAACTCCAAAACTTTTAAGCTGTTAAAATGCAATTTCTCATTCCATTTACATATTAATTTTACTTTTTAAATTTTATTTTAAACCATTTTCTACGCTAACTGAAGCTCATTCCATTGCCAAGCTAAAACCCAATTATGCCGCAAATTTCAATTATTCCACCTCAAGAATATGCCTAAGAAAATGCTTAAGTCACTTATAGCAAATATTAATGGGTATTTATGAAAAAGTTGAGGCATTTCTAAAACCTCCTTCTACAGCAGCATGAAATTGAAATGCTTAGAATGCTTCAAATGCCGCATTGCTAATTTATATTTGATGAGTATTTTGTGCATAATAAAAAGGACTACAGTTAAAGTTTTTCCCAAGAGCTGGACATGCCGACATGGTTTTTCCTTCTTATTTGATTTAATGACAGAAACACTTCAGCAACAACAACAACAACAAGAGCTAAGGCAAGTCAAGCGCGTGAAAAGCAAAAGAAAAGTTTCAAAACAAGAACAATAATAACAACATAAGGCCAAAGAGACAAACAGCAAAAGTAAACTGAAAAGTTTATTAAAAATTTACAAACTGACAAACCGCAGGCCAAGTGACGCACACACACAACCAGACACACACACACACACACACACACATAGACACACACACACACACACACACACACACACACACACACATAGACACACACACACACACACATAGACACACACACACATAGAAACACACACATAGAAACACACACACACACTCGCACACTCACACACACACACACATAGACACACACACACACACACATAGACACACACACACACACATAGACAGCGCATAACAGGAAAATGGACTCAAGTGCAGCCGCAGCAGGTGGCCGCCACATTATGGCAGTTGCTGTTGTTGGCGTTGCCTCGGGGGCAAGGAGCAATCGCTTGCTTGGTTGGACATTAGATTGTTCTGACTGTCCCTACCTCAACCTCAACTCGTGGTTGAAACAAAACAAAGTAAAAACAAGTTGGAAAATATGGCTTCGTCGTAGCGAATGTATAATACTCTTTGTTAAGAAATGTACAACTTTTTCCTTTGGCGCTAAAATAGTTAAAAAGAAGCAGGAGTTCGAACGGAAACTTATTTCGGAAACGGTTACGCTTACGGTAGTAAACGAATTTATATTGGTTTCCTTTTTTTCAATAATATCGGTTTCGATTCGATTCACTCATATTTGTTTGGATTTACCGGTTATACCGGCTCCTACCCAAAAACCAAAGAGCAGGAAAGTAATAGGAATCCTAGACCGTAAAAAAATTCAAAATTTTTGCAAATAAAAACGATAATTTTCAAGACAGTGTACGTGTGATGCTGCTTGTGTTGCTGTGTCTGTTAGACCGACTCACTCGTAGCTAAAATTGAGAAAAAGCAACAATTAGGCATACCTGTATGCACAGTCTTAGGAAAGGTAGGTTTTCAGCAAGTCGACTCAATGAAACTCATTCATACTCGTTGACAAAAACAGTGCCCAAAGATAAACAGCTTATGTTGCCTAGTGTTTCAGCATTTTATTGCAGCAGCAGAAGCTACAGCAGCGTAATTATTATGCGGCCCATACACACAGCAATCAAGGTATGCCATAGAAACTTAAGGAAAGTTTTGAATGTTGCTGATAAGAAGTCAGATGGCCCCACTGTGCGATGTAGATTATAATGCTTTACAGAATTAAGATTGTAAAGAAAAAAACCGAAACCGTATCTGTATAAATACATCGGTTTCAATTCGCTTATTTCGGAAAAATTATAACGGGTAACGGCTATCGGTTTTTCTAACAAAATTTATTTCAGTTATGATACGTTTACGATTTCAAAATGCAATCGGTTGTTTCGAATAACGGATACGGTTACGATTACGGTGTGAACGGATATTTCTTTTTGGAAACACTATCAAAAACGTATGACTTACGGATGTGTTGTTCGTTATATTAGCAGCGTTCATATGAGAGCGATATGGTAGCACGTCTAATTTTTTGTTCTGTGTTAGCAGTGAGAGCGAAAGGAAGAGCATTTAGGCTTATATAAGGTTGTTGCTGTTTTTCAGCTTGTATAAGTGCACGCTAGATGGAGCCACATTATTTTTAAATATCAGACAAACATCGTATAGTATTTCAGGAAATTTTTTTAATTTATTCCTTTAAAAAATCTTCAATGAAAAACAATTTTCTATCTTACGCAAAATTGGATTCACATTTTATAGCTAAATTTCATTCCAGCTCAACTAATCTATATCTTTCCTATCGGATGCATCGCTGATTAGGCAAATAACCTTTTAAATATACCTTCTTCACCAAAAAGCTTCACCTTTTTTTACTTCTATTTCTCTTCTTGAAAAGCTTAACTAAAGGCATAATCTTATGGTCTTGCATGAAGAACAGCTCTTTTCATTTAATTGAAAATGCAATAAAGAAATTATGAAAACAATTTGAGAAAACATTTCAAAAGAATATCATTCGATACAAGCAGCTACTTAAGCTTTTTGTGAGAAATGTAGCTAACAGTCGATTTGATGTCTGATTGAAATCAATGAATTAAGGAACAAAACCCTATCTCTTCGCTGACTTATGTATATAGAGTCTAAATTAAGAAGAATGGAGATATTTAGGTTACCAAACTGAAGGCTAGGCCTCTAAGAAATTTGACCTACGGCTTGCTTTCAGGTAGTATAACCCATTGTGCTTGAACGAACAACTTAAAAACACCAATACTCGAGTAAGAGTCAGAAAAACTTGCGATGTTTTAGATGTAGAAAAATAAGTTGTTTCTGATTTTTACGAATGCCTGTACGTTACGTATACGTAATTTTTAACTTATTACCTAATTTTCTTGATCAAATGGCATAGAAATGTAAGGAGATGCAGAGATGTAATCCGTTCAAATCTTCTAAAGACTTCCGAAAGGAGTTACCAACTACTTGTAAAATGCAAAATGCCTCAAACAATTTAAAGAGTATTAAAAGTTGATATCGCGGCACGGTTGGTAACCTTGTCTCGGCATATGTACTACGTACGTACGAGCCCCCTTGGGCGTAAGCACGTTGTGCACACGTTGATACAGCAAATAAGAAGAAGAAGAACAACAACAGTAGCAAAAATGCCGAAGAGCGTTTTGTATGTATGTATTATCCTTCATGCTAAAATGGCTTGTGGCTTTTGTGGGTGGGTGGTAACACCTCCTGCACACCTCCTGTGTGTGAGTGTGTGTGTGTCTGTGTGTGTGAGTGTGTGTGTGTGTGTGTGTGTATGAGCTTGTTGCAGTCAAGAGTAAAAAAGCAGCAACAAATCAAGCGTTGCGTTGCTCTCTATAGTGTGTGTGTGTCTCTACCTGTGTGTGTGTGTGTGTGTGTGTGTGTGTGTGTGTGTGCAAAGGACATTGAGCGCTTAATTAAATTAAGGCAACTTGATGGACAGCTAGACATTGAGATGCTGGCATGAGTTGGGTACAGACAGGCTTGACAGGTGTTACTAAAGTGCTGCCTATGCATGTACCTGGCATGCCTATATTCATGTGTATGTGTGTGTGTGTGTGTGTGTGTGTGGTATGTTGCTTTTAGCACTTTGCAGCTTTATATATACATTTTATATACATAAGTTATACACAAATACGGTGACTGTTGCCAAGAGGCTTGGCTTTGATTTGTTGTGCACAGCAAAGTCGTAAAATAAATAAAACGCTTGTGTGCTACCTCTTTACATAAATGTACATATTTACATATGTGTGTATGTGTGTGTGTGTGTGTGTGTGTGTGTGTGTGTGTGTGTGTGCTTGTGTACGTGAGCTCAGGTAAGATAAACAATATTTAATATGCGCTGCTGGCTAAGGTGCTTATCATATTTACAAGACACTCGCAAAATTCAATTTTAAACACTCGTTACATCAAAATTATTCACAATATGACTTTGTTCTAAATTGAACTTCTTCTTCTTAACTGGACATAACAACCCGTTATTGGGTTACGGCCCGATGTAAATACATTCTTTCATTGGAATTGTGGTGTGTCCCAAACCCTACGCACAACATTTTTAAGGCCTACTGGTCTCGAAAGAACCCAGTGTCATTGTTATTCGCCTCATACGACAAGCTTTGATCTGCTGAGGTGGTATTCTCTAAACCGCTCACCTCACGGGGAAAATTGAACTAAGTGAATTAAAATTAGAAGCGTAAAAACATCCGACTCGTAACGAAAAGTACGTTTAAATAGCATGATATTTGAATTGAATTCGGTTATTTCACAGTCCGGTCTGCAAAAATTAGCGAGAAGACAAACATTTGAAGAAGAAAAGGAACTGGTTATTGCACATCACTACTCTGACCATATTGTAAGCCACAGCTCGAAATTAATGGTTCCAATATGTTGTTATAGCTGGTATTACTAAAATATGGTACAAATTGAAGTTAATGGCTCACGAAACGAAAAAGACACCGAAGAACTAACAGTGCGCATTGAAACCAATCTGTATATCTACATCGCCTTTAACAGCTCCAAACACGAGGAAAAACCAAAGTTTATCACACTGTCTCAAGGCACTCATAAAGCAATTTAAACGCTTCAAATCCATAAAAATACATTTCAGCATTTCTGTTGAAAATTTGCTTAATGTTGAACTAACGCATTTTGTAAGCTTCAGGATAAGCAAGGAAGATCGAAAATAGTCATATAGAGTAGTGCGGGATCGCACATTGTATCTAAAAACATGATCTATTCATGTGAAGGGACGGCTGGACAGGCGAGCTTGACCAAAACTTTTAGGCATATTTGGCTGCCATATTTTTATAAGCAATAGAAAATTCAAGGGTTGAAATTATAGGGAAAATGATTAAATAAACCCGATTTAGAAAAGTTTGTTAAGAAAAGCAAAAAATTGTCTCATTTCACATAATTTTGAAGTGTAAAATCATTACGCAGTGCGACAAACAAGTTTCGACTCTCGAACATACCTTACCAGCAACACCATTTTTGCTAACATTTTTATAAAAATTTTAGTAGAAGCAATCTTTCAAAATGGGTTAAGACACTAATTTAAACCGTTGTTGAATAGCTAGCATATGCTTTGAAACTAAACGAAACTACGATTTTTTAAATCCAAATTATTCAGAGTTTAGGGATGTTTTCGACGGCTAGTCTCGAATCGTATTTGTCTTACTGTGTAAATAAGGGTGAGCCTGAGTTCTGGTGGAACAGGGTGAAGGCTTCTGATCGCCATTCACCGGAAAATGGCCAGGGTGATACCTGCCGCTACCTTAACCAGCTGACGCACAACCTCTACGTGGTGCCACTGGATAACTGTTCTAGCAGTTACGTTGTTAGAGTAGTGAACTAATGTGCGCAGGGAAGCATTCCCTGGGCTCTAAATGGGTTGTGCGTCCAATATAAAGTATTAAAGTCTCGGATAGGAGTACTCCCAGAGTAGAGAAATGTAAATAAGGTTATTGAGAAAAAAAATATTTTAGTGTCACTAAGCTTGCAGCTTAGTTATTATAAAGTTGTACCCAAAAATAGCTTACATCTTGCATCATAATAACAAAACTCTTCTTATTGTGATTAGTTTCGATAAAACGTGTGCTTATAATACCATTTTGCGATCTTGTGTCGTAGAACTGTGTGCAGCACCTTAGCTGATTTACCTGCCTCAAATATGCTTAAAGCCAAGAAATTCTTGGCTTTGATTATTGCGGGCTGCTGATTAAGTCACACACACAGACCCCACCACACACACACACACATACACACACACACACACATTTGGGACAGCTCAGACATTAACCATAACGACTGCTACAACAACAACAACAAGAGCACAGGAACAACAGCTAAACGACACTTGTTTGCAAGGACATCGCAGAAATCCATAAATTTAAAGCACACTTTTGTGCGCCTTTCACTTATTAAAAGGTAACCAACTAAATCAGAACAACTTGGAATCAGCTGTTGCTTGCTCGCCGCATATTTTCTTATAAATAATGTACTTTTTTTTTAAATATTTATTTACTTGTTAATTTAGGCTTTTTTTAATTTTTGTAGTTTTAGTATTTTTGAAAATTTTACCACAACATTTAACTTAGCGCCATTTACTTGCTATAATCAATTGCTCAACTTTAAGTCACACACTCTGCAATTTTTTCATTATTTTTAAGACGCGTTTAAAACGTTGACCGCGTACGTTCTGCTTTTGCCTTGACGTCCGTCGTTCCGGCTCTGAACCGCACGCGTTACGTTCTAATTTAACACTGAGCGCAGTGAAACTTTCTAGCTCATCGAAATGCTCCAATCGACGCTCTGCTGCGCTCAGTCGGCGCTCAGTCGGCGCTCTGCCGGCAGCTTCTGCTCACGCATACTAAGGCGGAAATATTGGCACGTTTCTGTTATTGCCTGCAATGTTTGCAAGTTTTTGGCGCGCACTTTGCTCCTACGTTACGTATGGCCAGCGAGAGAGCGAGTGTTTGTGTGTGTGTGTGTGTGTGTGTGTGTGTAAGAGCTGGCGGCAGAGAGAGCGCTTGCAGTAGCGGCGACAGGTATTTTGAAGGGGGGTTCAATCGAACTGCAAATATTTGGTACTGTACAGAACAAAATGTGTTCTTATGTAATTCGCTTTGAAAAAATGGAAAATATAAGTATTCAAGGAACTTATAAATGTTGGAGCGTACAGAGTTCCGCTTAAACTGGTTCTTTAAATGCGAATCCAAAAAACACATAGGCAAGAGCCCGCGATCTGAAACTCACTAAAAATTTTCTGGCCGGTTATAAAATTAGAAATTTGGGAAGATTTCGTGATTTGATTGATAAACTAGCGGGAGCCACGCGCTTCGGGTCGCATTTTTCAAGCAGTCAATAAATTCATTATATAAATTAAATCTTCCCGTTCCTCTTCCTGCTCTTTCTCTCTCTCTTCTTTATACTAAGTCAAGCTACGGATATTGGCACCAATATCTTTATATCCTCTGCCTCTATTCAAAAGAATTCTTTATCTAATCAAATTTAATGCTTGCCTACTAAATAAGTAGAAACACATTAGTATGTTTTATATGGAAAATCGTTTTCGATATCTTTGGCGTCATCTATTGGAATTTATCCAAACTTTACAAAAACCTTCTTAGCGAGCATATCACTTTTTGAGACTTCATTTTTATATATATAGATTGTGACATTGTCAACAATGAGTTCAATATCATGATGAATTCGAAACCAAACAAGTCTCACATAATCAGAAAATTTTCTAGCGTAGAATCCCTTCATCTTAGTGCGAGTCCTTTCCAAGTTTTAGATTATGGATGGAAGTTTTTGAAAAAAAACTACTTCAAGGCCAGAAATCTATGGGCCACAACAACCACGCACAAAAGTCAACTCGAACTTTTGTACTACGTAGTTGCTGGCACAACGGAATGTAGCATAAATGTATATGCTATATGTATATGTATAAATAAAAAATGTAATCGAATGGTGGTAGCCATCTTTAAAGTGAAACTTTGACACCACAAACAACTGTAGAAATCGAGACTAACCAGGAACTGCTGCAATTATAAAGCAGCCAAGTCCTAGGACATTGGCTGTGAATCGATAGAAATACCAGGACTAAGGAAACTGACTAGTTTGAAAATCAGCTTTTGTAATCATTTTGAAAAATGTATAATCATAGTTCATATATTTCGCTACTTTATTTGAATTCACTACTTTGATTCGTAATTTTTTTGTAAACTAGTATAATCTGTTTGTCTGTAGTTCGCTGTCATTATATTCGTAGACTTCTGAGGAATCCAACCTCTGCCTATCTACGCCTCTGTCGTTTATGCAGTGGCGTGTTATTTGAAAGGGGCCTAATCAGTACATATAATATCAGTCCATGTGCATTATCAGCCGACCTTGGGCAAAGCAGTTTTATTCTTATATATGTGTAGGTATATTTTGTTTACTACGTTGTGGTACACACACCTCTGGCCCCTGCTTAGTTCACCAATGCCAATGCATGCTCAAGTGCCACCTGTGGACCGCCTGAAGTAAAGAGACAAACAAAGAGCACAGCAACAGGATTTCCTACAAATTGCTCTAAATTGGCTCTCCGCATTTTATACTCTGAAAAGTTGTGCTCAAGCTTTAATTAAGCTTACTTTAAGCTTTTGGAGGGAAAAGCAAAGCTTTAGTAACGTATATTTTATGCGTATGATTCAAAATAAACAGATTGCATAAACATTTGGCTTTTTTAATTCCTAAGTAATCTTTTTCTTTTATTAATGATATCCTAATGTTTTCTAATTAAATTGAATAATTTTGTTAATTTAACAAGTTGGACGGCTACAATCGCAGTAACCTCGGCAATTCACTAAATAAACCGTGTAGTAAAACGTAAATCGGGTTGATCCATTTTATAGCTCTTGGAATGAGGAATGTTGTTACAAAAGAAAATTTTGAAAAAGTTATAATTTAGTGGACAAAAAAGGGTAAAATTACAAAAAAAAATTACACAAAATCTCAAAGTCTACTGACAACAACTACAAATTGTAATGGGAAGGGAAACGGGAAGAGATAGATGAAGAGGAATAGGATGATAGGAGCAAGGAAGCTGCCAGAGAAACGAGAAGGGGGCGGAATGATAAGGAAGAGGAAGAGAAGAAGGAAGAGGAATATGATCTACCTCGGGAGGGGCAAGGCGAATGTTAGCGAAGCGAGTAAGGGGCGTAGTGAAACGTAACTTAAGTTATTCCATTATAATTTTGAGGTAAAGGTAGAAAAGAAGAAGAAGAGGAAGGGGGACAGGAAGAGGAATATGCTCCAACTCGAAAGGGTCAAGGGGTTGGCAAAAGGCTCCCAAAGCTTCCTCGTTTAATTGAATTCCCACTGTTTTAAATAAGTCTAGATTATTTGTATTATTGGGAAAACTGATTTTAGTGTCAACTTTTGTAAAAAGCTGTCATTGCAGCTTCTAGGCATTAGGGTTTAAATTTTGGGCATTTCCACTTTTCCAAACTGATTATAACCCAATTTTATGCATGGAATGAAAGTTTTTTGGTTTTGAAGATTGTAACTTCAAAAATATATAATTCTTTTGGTGGGAAAGTGAAAAGCTCGAGCATAACACACTTTCCTACAAAATTGTGAAAAGCGAGACAGTCGTATATGGCTAAGTCGATTTCTTTTGTCTGATTGCATTGGTAAATACTTTTTGGGGTCTTTCCCGATCGTGTCAAGCAAAACGGCTCTATCTGCCCCACACAACCAGGTTCTAACGACCTAACTGGCTTACCGGTTATTCAGAGTTTCTGTCAAAGACTGATGGCTTACAGCAAACAACGTCCTCACCCCTCTCCTGTACACTATGTACTCTGCAGACGGAAACGACACACGGCACATGCTCCCATTTACACTGACGACTCAGCAGTTTTAGCTACACCTTCTAACTTGCGGCAAGCCTCTGATAGTCTTCAAAAAGTTTTACTAAATCTGGAAGTGGGCCTGGAGATGATGGCTTAATGGTGAAAAACCACCTGTTTCCTTTTGTCTCTAAAGGCTGGCCAGTGCCCCAGCTTTTTAAAGAATGGTTCTCCGATTCCAATAAAAAAAAAATATGCCTTATCTGGGAAATCACCTGGAGCGACCATAACTTCGTGCTATAACCTTGATGTGCACACTAAAGATAGTCGAATTAGAGTGGGTAATGGGCAGCAGAAGTATACACTCGACCGGCTACAAAATTACTTTGTACAGGAGGCTTGTGGTGCCCAATTGAATGTATGGCAAATAGGTCTGGGTACGGCCGGCATATGCCATATGCGGAAAGTCTAAATTATGCAAAGCAAGGCACTTAGGACAATTGACAATGCTCCGTGTTACATAAGAAACCACAGAAACCCTTTGAAGAGCATCTAAAGTCTCAACCAAATTCTCTAGCTTATGCTCTAGTCGGCCATCAAGTTGGAAAACGCACTAAATGTAAAAGTATGACATATTCTTATTTACTGTATAAAATCTAAATATATAAAAATCAATCCAAAATTGTCCATGTGTTAAACGAAGTTAAACGTAAATCGGGTTCCCCTATATTACTCCTGGAATAAGCATAGTTATTAGCAACAAAAAAGGGGAGGGAGCAGAATAGGGAGGGAATGAAGAGAAAAACGAACTGAAAGACGAATATAATTTACCTCGAGAGGAGATATTAACGTTCCCGAGCAGAGCGAGCAGGAGGTGGAGAAACCTAGTCCTAATACATAAAATTGTTAGTGCGAGGTACACGTTACTCGAGAACCCCTGAACTAAATGACTTCATATTTGGACCATATATTAGTTTGGTGTGCAGGAAGGTTTCTCTTCAGTTTGTGTCCGGTAGGTAGACAGATTCAGCAATATTCTTAAGTGACGTAATAAATACGTAGTATTTAAGCTTCTATAGTAAGCTAGCATTTACAATTCACAACTTTTATGAGGTAAACAATTCACTATGAAATTTTATTAGGATATGGTCCAGCAGAGGTAACATTGACGGTAATCGAGCCACTCGATGAGATAGTGGTCCGCGAAATATTAACAGCAGAACAACGTTTTCAAAGTATTTAAGATCTTGCGAATCGTGTAGCTGCAACGCGTGCTGTATAAACTCCTTTATGAAAGACAACGCATTACAGATGCGAATAGTTTAGCAAATCAAGAAAGAACCACTAAAAACGCTAAACGCTGCTGGTGGCCCCTTCCGGAAAACAAGTCCCCCGATTCCGAAATCAACAGCGGCGGATAAATCCAATGCATGTCTCAAGAAGATGAAGAGGAGGGAAAAGAGGAGGGGTGACGGGCAGAGGAATACACTCTTCTTCGAGAATATTTTTTTAATATTTGTTAACATATGTCTAATTTTGTGATAACCATATTTCAATGTAGTCTTGCTATATTGATATCTTAGCTGATTTCGGGAGTATGTAAACTGTTGACTACAAGTTTTCGGTCAATCACTAGTTATTTGAGAAAAGTCGATTAAAAGTGCTTAAAACAATGAAAAGACATGAGACACTTTCTCAGATTGCAGCATGAGTTCCATTTGGTATTCTGTTAATAGCATTCAAAAAAATCAGTTTATGAGGGAAAAAAAGGTTAGAAAGCCCTTGATCTTTTGTCCAGCAGTTTTCAAATTTTTCGATAAGTTTATGAGTGTTCTGCGTCATAGCTTCTTATTTGCTGGATCATGTATCAGTATCCAATTATTGTTTTTGCAAAATTAGACAAATTACTTTATTATTTATAAAAGGCCAGCCAGAAATTGTATAACGTTTCCTCGAAATCATATAATAAACTGTTTATTTTCACACTTGCTTGTTTATAAACATTGAGAATTCATTTCGCGAATTGGCTAACAAATCGTTGTGAATTTTCACAATTTCATAAATATATTATATAAAATACTCAATCTTATACAAACGTCCAGCAACAACTTATGTTCAGTTGTCATTTATAATAACCGTCTATTAGTGACTTATCACTAAATCACTAAGAGCCAAAACACACTCAAACGTATTTAAAGATCATTATATTTTGATGTCGGTTCAACTCAAAATTATTAATTTGCATAACTCAATTACTCAACTCACATTTTTGTTTACTTTCTGGGAATGTTTTCTTTAGAATAACTCAAGCAACCGCACGCGACGCTGTTCAAAGGCACACTGAGCGGAAACCCAGCACTGTGGGGCCATATAAAGACGACGGCGTGACGTCGGATGCCGGGCTGTTGTGCTCTTATCAATGTTAATGAAAAAGTTTAACTAAATGTCACAGAGGGCGCCAAGTGATAGGTGGGGTAGTTCAGTTGGGTCAACACCTGGCCATACATTTTATAAGAACATTATAAAACACAATTGGAACAGCTACAGTCGATACAGACCGAACTTAATATACCCTATAGGCTACACCTAACAGTGTTTAGGTCGCAAAGTACTAATTGGGTTTCCACGCGCTTTGAAATATGACTTTTTTGTCAGGTTTTAATTTTTTATATTGAAAGGTTTGAGTGCAAACAATGAAAATCTGTAATGCGTATTAACGTGATGGTATCACCCAACAGTAAAGAATCTTTTTAGTTTCACTTCGAAGAAGAGGAAGGGAAAGAGGAATAGGGTGAGGTAGATGAAAGGGAAGAGGAGGTGAAGAGGAAGAGTAAGAAAAAGAAAAGGAAGAAGAAGAAAATGAGGAAGGGAAACGGGAACGGGAAAAGAACATGCTCTACCTCGAGAGGAGCACGGGGTTAACATAATAAAACTTATTCTTCTCAACTGGCCATAACAAACCGTGTTATCGGGTTACGGCCTGATGTAAATACATTCTTTCATTGGAATTGTGGTTTTACGTGGTGGGCCCCAGACCCTACGCACAACCCTTTTAAGGTCTGGGGTGGCTCTACTGGTCTTGAAAGAACCCAGTGTCTTTGTTAGTCGCCTCATACGACAAGTTTTTGACCTGCTGAGGTGGTATTCTCTAACCGCTCACCCCACGGGGTAACACAATAAAACTATCGTTAGTTTTTCGAAGAATGCACTGCGCGATAGCCATTTTGATGTGGGGAAGATTTGGACTCAATGAATTGAAATGTCGCCACAATTTTGCTTCATCACCTCTAGTTTTCGAGGCATTCAAAAAAACGATTGAAAAAGAATGTTTAAAATGAAAACAAAAACTTTTTTTGGCCTAAATTCGCAAAATTTTGAAATTCGAAGTGCTGTTATGCACGCAATTTAGGTTTAATTAATTTTAAAATTATAATTACAACAATATTCTTAATGGTAGCTGAATTTCAAAATAATCGAATGGGAATTTTGTTTAAATATGTGAATATTTAACTTTATTAAAAAAAACAAATATTTTTTAATAAATCAAAAACATGGAACAAAATGGACAATCGGAATCTGTATTTAATAAATTGTAGAACCTTAGATAACGATAGCTTACTATCTATCCACTATAGATAGTTTCGTTCGCAACGAAACTGAAAATAGTCACAGCAAGAAGGAGCAAGCGTGAGAGCAAGGTTACCTTGCTAACTATACCTTCGAGCGGCTACCAAAAGAAAAGAACTATAAAACTAGGATAGTCTAATATAAAAGACAATAACCTATATCGGTGGGATCGAACAGTGGACATTCCAACAATATTCTGCACCATCTCACAAAGCAAGCGGCAACAAAGAATATTTTTTGTGTTAATTAGTGTATACGTAAGTCACTATTTGTATCGATTTAGACATATAGTAATCCTAAGTTAAGAAAGAGCATGAAGGAGTTCAGTCCACAATACCAAATACGATCGCTCGACCTCAAAGTAAAACATCTACAATAATTTGGTGTCTGCAACTGGTGCATAAATGCCTACATTTTTTGAAATTTCAATCAAGCACACAAGATTTAGCAGGAACAACAAAATGTATTTCAATTAAGTTTTTCAGAATGTTCCCAGAAGCTTTTATCTTAACATAAGATATTCAGCGGTGTGCCAGAAATCTTTAGACGTTTTTGAAAATTGTTGAAATCTCTTGAAAAATAGATCTGCCAAAACCTTTCATTATAGATTTTCAACGCTATGTAAGAGATTTTCAGCTGAAATTCATTTGAAAAGATATATGGCATATCGACAAATTGCTGGGGGGTTGAAATTCGCTTGAAATAGATTTCATTCACTGAATGCTTAAAGTCGAGTTATTGTTGAAATAACTTATGGTCATAATGTGAACTTAATAAAATTTCTAGTTTTTCAAATGAACTTATTTCGAACCCTGTGAAGTTGTCTAATGGTTTTGTGAAAAGTTCACAGATATTTTTATATAGTTTTTTGAACCTACCTACTTGTTCGAGTTCAAAAGTGTTGAAGCTGGAAAATCATCTATGGTTCCGAACGAAAAGCTGACGTTACCAAAAACCGCGAGCATCGATGTAATCGCTGTAATTTCTACCCGAAAATGGCTGAAATTTGTGCATTTTTGCATACACTACAAATTTTCTTACTTAATGTACCCCTTAACCCTTGCGTAGAGGGTATAAAAACGTAAATATTGCGTGCGGCTGTCAAAGCCTTTGACAATTCTTTTTATATATACAGATATATAATATATATATGTATATATTATACAATATAAAGAAAAATTGAATTATATAAGACCAATAACACTTTGCAACAAATTTGACCTCAAGGCGTATAACTAAAACATACATTTTCCGGTAAATAGGTCGCTGATTACGAATCCGAAAACCATTTTGGATTTTGTTTTCGAATTATCGCTATTTCTATCAAGTTAGACCAAAACCGTCTGAAAAACATCGGTTGTTTTGGATAACGGTTACAGTTAAGATTACCGTTTAAATCCCTGGTTTTTTGTTTAAAACTTGCACTGCCTTTTGCTTAAAATTCTCTAGGATTTTGACTTCTGTCTGCTTGGCGTTTTGACTTCGATATGGCTTTGGAAAAGTTGTGAACAGCGGCAGATATCTTGGCAGATCTTGGCTATACTTGCAGTTCAAACTTCTTATGTTTGGTTTCCTCGTCATCTAACAGCTCCGATAAATCGTCGTTGTTTTCAAATATTTGAAGTCATGCGAAAGGACACCCACAAATCCAGAGCTTACGCTTAAGATTCCTAAAAGAACGAAAAGTTGCATTAAAACCACGGCTGAAAAAAACACATCTCGTCCAAAAGCAAAAGGTGTTGTGCTTCATGAATATGTTTCAAGAGAAGAGATGAACAACATAGAGTTTAACATCTCAAATGTTGAACACAGATTTCCGCTAAGAGTAAAAAGTAAGTTTCGGAACTGTGTGATACAACTTGGAAAATAGGAGCATACTCGTGAAAACTAATGCATCAGTTTTCAGCCTGGACTTACGCACTACATGAAGCTGTAACCAGCAAACGAAATGTTATGGCCAATCAAGAAGCATAAAACAAGATTATATAACTTCGTCAGCCTCAAACCGGATAACCAAGAGTAACGTCAATGTCGATTAAAAAAGTTCGGATACTTTTGAGACACAACATTTCATATCGAATCATTGCAGTTCGGGTCATTCATTTTGATTACAAATGTAACTTGATTTGTCGATTGAAGAATACAGGCATTGCAACCATTCAGAATCAGAATAGTTATGGCTAGAAGTTCAAGTCCAATGAACAATCGATAGTTTGACGCATCATCTTCTTTCGAGCAGAACCAACTACTTAAAGTGCCGCATGTTGCTGGTGACACATTATTCAATACATATAACTTTTAATTTGTTTTTCTAATTTATTTTAAGAAACTTAATTGTTATTGTCTGATGTAATGTTTTAATGTTGAATTTGCATGTCCAACTTTCTCGGTTATCTTGTCTATATAATCTTAGAACATGCACACATATTTACTGTATTTTTGTGTTCTTACGTTCTTAATTTCTTATCTATAGATTTTGTGAGCAAACAAACGCAAATATTGTGAAATTGTTATAGAATTTTTTGGTTGATATCATTTATTTCTGTTTTAAAATGAAATAAACAATTACAATAGCACAATTTTGTGTTATGGAAAATTTTTAGCTGTTCCGTATTACTTTTCTGTTTTACGGATACAGATTACATTTAATCTCTTTTTGAGTTTCTATTTTAGCTGACTATAAATCAGAAGAGTTTTGGTTAAAAAGTAGTATCAAGTATTGGCTACTGGTTCAAAGAAGATGATGTGGTTCCTGATCAAATCGCAGACGCTGCTTTGCGCCATTATGATAGGCTATCGTTGGTTTATCGGTTTAACTCATAGAATTGGATTTATTCCAACTCTTGAAATCTCGAATTTTTTGGAGTAGCGATGATTCGAAAACGGTGTTAGAAAAACCAAAATGTTTTCGGATTTGAAATCAGCGTCCCAAAATTTATCGTAAAGTTTATGTTTTAGCCAGAAGACTTTAATTGAGGTTAAATTTGTTGCATCAACAAAACAAAAAACAAAAGTTTTTTCAACTGTCCCGTGACGGAATACATTTTAAATTTTAAACATGTAATGGCGTGCCTTAGAAGTAAGGCCGACTTGAATGCTGTCACGGATGGTGTTACGCTCAGATGGTGTGACGCATGACTTTAGATAAACGCTACATGTGTGTGCGTCTTGTGTTAGTAGCGTCCACAGGAGAGCAAGAAAGTTGCACGCTCGTTTTTGTACGCTGTGTAAGGGAGAAAAGATAGCTTTTTTTCGTTGCTGTTGTTTTCGCGTGATGGCATCATTATAACAACTCGGAAAGAATTCACAGTTGAATGTTTCATATTAATAGCTCAATTATTTATAATAGAGAACCAAATAGTTTATAACGATTTAGAATAAGTTATTCAAGAGTGTTACATATATATTCTTCTTCTCTAAATTGCTTAAAACTTATGTTTTGACTGATTTTTTATATTCAACCTTATAAAACACATAAAATTATTTGTTTTATCATAACTTTTAATGCAGAAACAAATGGATGCAATTTACATTAAAAGCTCAACTGTTGATATCTGGTAACCCTCTAATAGTGAGCATCCATTTATCTCTTGTTTCTTATCCTTTCTTCTTTGAATCATTAATTTAGAGTAGCTTTACCCAATTTCTTCATGCAACCCATTTAGCCCAGTTAGTCGATTGCTAATGAGAATTAGTTTGCTAGAAAAAAGATGGTTGCACTTCGGTTTTAGGCGGGATCTTAGGCTATAACATTGCATGAAAAGGCCCGAATATAAATAAACTTCACATATTTTATGTATGTATGCACTAACAGAATATAAATTTTGCTAATATAACATAATAAGCTATTTAATAGAATATTTAAAGTAGTTACCATTTCCTGTTTAGCCAAACACTCAAGAAATCTGCTTCTTTTGCAAAACAACAAATTAGTTATATGCCCAAATTGCTGTTAATTAAATAACAATCGATACTGCAATCCTAATAGCCCAAATGCCATAAATAAATCCATAATTTAGTTTGAATAAACATTATTTTATTTATAATAATTTTGTTTAAAAAGTGCTTTCTATTCACAATGCAGCGCGTTCCAGTGGCTTTGAATAAACTGAAATGCAAAAAGCGACTTTGTTCAATTCGAATTCAACTCACGTTCAATGTGAATGCGCTTTGAATACATTTGTTATTTACTTGCAAAATAAAAGTGACAAATAGCTGGAGCCATATGTTACCTTTAGATTGTAACGAAAGTTACATACAGAAACAATATACGATGCTGACAGTCGAATACCCTTTAGGCATTTTTGGATGTGTAGTGAGCGCCAAGTTCTCAAAGGGTGTCAGATATCAACAACTTCATTTGCATCCCTAACTCTTATGGACTCCGAGCTACAGGTGTTTTTCATGAAAAACAACATGTCTATAGCGACTGGAAAGCCGAATGCCCTTTATGCATTTTTGGATGAGTACAGCGGCAAATTCTCAAAGGGTGCCAGATATCAACTACTTCATTTGCATCCCTAGCTCTTATGGTTTCGGAGTTACAGGTGTTTTTACATGCAGACCAACAGTTCTGTAGCGACTCGACTATTGATGCTCTTCCTTTATAGGCTTCCTGCTGTCAAATACACCGCACAAACCAATAAGACTCTCTCCCTCATGTGTAAATTGTATAAAAACATTTTGTATGCACAAAGAAAAACAAACACAAATGCAAATAAGCAAACACATAAAACAAAAACATTTTATGCAGACAGTCGGGACGGTGCCCGCAGTAGAATACCCTGTACCCTTTTTTTATGAACACTAAATACGGAAAAAATGGGAACAAAAGTATCCACTACTATATCTCCTTTCATAAGATCTATATGCCTGTAAACGTTTGTTTTTACATGGGTGTGGCAGTAATTAAGGTAAATCGATTACGGAGGAATTGTGGGTTCCATTGAAAAGAGGGTCACACGAGTCTCCACACCAAATTTTGTAACTCTAGCTCATATGTATCCATATCTACACGTAGTGGAATTTCGAAGCAGTTTATAGGCGAGAGGAGGTGAAATTAGCAACTTATAACTTTTGATGTATTTATCCGATCTTGCTCATTTAGGAACAAAGATGCAAGTTAACACGACGCACATCTCTGAATAGTTTCGAGTTTATAGACTCAATGGAGCGGTTGTAAACCGTGCAAATCTGTCACGGGGGAACGGAAGGAGGTAAGATATCGACTTGATTCGACAAACTTCATCTTACATTAGATTACGCGCATCTTTTGATAAATTTTGTGTCTCTGGAGATCTATCCCCTCAAACGGACAGACGGACATGGTCCAATCGCTACCCGAGTCAATGATAAGACTTTTTGCCCTTGGAACTTATGGTGTGCCACGCCTCCTTCTGTACAAGGTATAAACATTTAGTATGCAGAAAGAAAAACAAACACAAATGCAAATACAAATACAAATATGCAAATACAAACAAAAACACAGGGCACAGAGCACAACGCACAAAAAGCAAAAGTAATAAAAGAGAGCACAAAAACAAACTGATGTTCCCCAGAGAGCGGCCAACGAGACATATGGGCGGCATTCGGCTGAATAGTGAGCGAGAGTTTTATCCATATTCAGCCAAAGAGCAGAGCAGCGAGCGCACACAACGATCACAGCGCTGGACAGAAACGAGAAGAGCTCAGTAGCAATTTGACAGTTGACGGGTTCGGATACTATGCTTGAGATAAAAGCAGATAAACGAGCGTAAAGAGCGTGTGTATACAATCAAAATTGTGAAGCGTCAGTGGCCAAAACAAATGTTTAATTAGTTTAATTAGATAATAACCAATTCGAAATGGAGGCAGCACAGCATCCAACAAACGACAACAACAACAGCACCAACATTGACAGCGATAAATGCCAAAAACTGAAACGTTTTGTCATCATTGCGCTACTGGCCACCATTGGCATCTTGAGCTGGCATTTTTACGGTGCGTATTGTAGTAAAAATAGTTTTTCCCTCTAAATTTGTCTTTCCCTTCTTGGCTTTTCTTGTAATGCAGAGTATTTTCATAGCAAACCATTGCCCAAGGCGCCCGATGATGTGCTCGCATTAACGAAAGAACTTTATGGCGAGGAAATGGCGCAAAATCCGTATTTGTTTAAGGTGAATCTGCAGGGCAAGACACGAGCGGGCGCCCACGATGATCATGCAGAGAAGCCGTGAGTGCACTTGGCGAACCTGAAATTTGTATATGTTAGTTACTAATTGAAGTCCAGTCTCTTTGAGCTACACAATGATTTGCTGGCCATGGACGGCGATTCCACCACAAGCTTACTACGTCGTTTATTCAACAACTATGAGCTGGATGTTAGCGTTCCGGAGCAGGTCACCGCCGAACATGAGGAGGAACAGCAACGTTTTCTGCGTGCTGTAATGAATACGCGTGTCATGAAGATTAGCATGAATTACCTAGTGCGCAAGGGTAAGTGATAAGTCGTATAGAAAGTAACCAACCAGTCAAACGACTGTAAAGTGATAGTTAGGTGATATTCAAGTGATAGTCTGAATACGGAAGCAGCTCCTTATGTCTAGATCTAGATTCATAAATGTCTTAAAGAACTTAAGGGCATCACTATGCCTTCATGAAATCAGTGAATTCGCGCAACTAAGCAAGATGCAGAAGTAGGGCTTACAGTGACACTGTTTAACCGACCTAGTAATTGTCTTCCTACACCATCTGTCAACCCCTTAGATTTGCCAGGGAACGTAGTTGCTGCGTCAAAGCACTGAAATTGTGCATCGCTAGAGTAAAGTATGGTAGCGGACACGGTGTCGGTGTTCTATCAAATCAATGATGCACAGCTGAGCTCGCCAAGGAACAACCCTATAAATGAGAAACAGATTACCCATGTCGCCACTAATGTCAGTATGAGACATAAAGAGACCTCTATAAGAAGAATCTTGTAGTCAAAGTCTAACAACTGTCAATTGCCGGATTTCCAAAAGCAAAAAAATATGACTCAAACTCCTGCAATTTAGTAAAAACAGCATTCGGTACATAAGAGTTTTCAAAACGAAACATTGTTTCAGTAGCATCAAAGCCAGCAAGCTGGGAGTACTTCTGTACCAGCAACTAACAAAGCCAATCGGCTTTACTAAAAAGAACATCTCGAAGATAAGGAAAGTACAACTTCAGGCAACCAGTAGCTTCTATGTGCTTCTGCAAGTCTAACTTAGACGATAAAACTATTTGGCTGGAGTTCAGTAACTGCTAAAGCAGTAGTATTCATCCTAGAGGTAATCTGTACGATTTAGTAGAAAACGTGGACAATTCTGTGGCACAAGCTGTTCACATTAGCTGTAGGCAACAAACTGCGGACATATGCAGTCTCTATCATTTTTGAATGCCCCACTGTAGAGGTTCTTAATTCCATCTTTGTCTTACCAAGATTCCCCCTCTTTTCAGTCATGAAACTGTGCGCCTTTGATGCGATCTCAGGAGAACCGATAAAAAAATCAGATACTTCCATGGCGGAACATGTGGTGACTCATGTTCTTGGCAGCCTTATCTGTAGTTAGAACTTATGTTACAATTCTCAGCTTTTAAAAACAAAACAAAAAATGCCTTTTACGAAAAGACTCCTCGAGAGAGCATCACTTGTTAAGAAAATTCCCATTGATTGCTAGCAATAGACCCGGTATAGGTCAACCCATATGCTAAAGTTGTTGAAGAGGCAATTACGCAGCATACCCTCTTCTTCTTAACTGGCCATAACAACCTGTTATCGGGTTACGGCCTGATGTATTTCTTTCATTGGAATTAGAGTTTTACATGGTGGGTCCCAAATCCTACGCACAACCATTTTAAGGCCTGGGGTGGATATACTCGTCTCGAAAGAATCCAGTGTCATTATGGTGCTGTGGTGGTATTCTCTAACCCGCTCACCACACATACCCTCTAGCAAAAGAAAACATGATTCCAACCTGCAAGGATCAATGCCCACGCAAGATCGCGCCAATGAGTTGTCTATGGACCGAACATTTAGTCAAATGTTGAAATGACAATTTGTTTACAGTTTATAAGCTTTTCGGGCTTTCAGGTTCTATGTGGAAGAGTTTCTCACAAACATTAAATATATAATGTAACCATTTGAAGTTTTTTCACTAATTGCGATTTTCCACAAAACACTTGCCAACAGGTATTGTCAGCAACGAATATGACGCACAGATGCAGTTGCTAAAAGATCTCTGGTTTACACCCTACTCCCGTGGCAAGGGCATTGTAGGTAGCTCCAGTTTTGAGCATGTCTTTATGGCGGAACTACGTGATCAACAAGTGCTAGGACTGCACAACTGGCTGTACTTCGCAGAGCAGGAGCAGCAGGGACATGTCGATTACAAGGGCTGGCTGCAACGCGTTGACTTGGGCAGGGTTTGTATTACAAGTCAGCTATCTAAACCGCAATTCCAACTAAAACCTTGATTTTCTTACAGCCCCAACAATTTATACTCGCCTTTCGTGCCACCTTTTACAACATTAACAAACCCTACAATAGTTTCCTTGTGGGCACCTCACCGGAACTGGAGCTAAGTCTTTATACTGTGTGCTTTTTGACTACGCCGGAAAAGGAACCCTGCGCCATACAACTGGGACCCGCCAAATTGTCCATTGTTTCGCATAGCTGGAATTGGAAGGGCAAACGCTTGATAGCCTCCGCTTATCCCGACATCAATTAGGCATTTGATATCTCATTTTGTACAGTCGTAGTGTCTAGTGCAATTTGACAATGTTTTTTGATACGTCTAACTCAGGCAGCACGTCCATAACTGTAATGTTTTTATTATATTTTGCTTGTCAATAAAATAAGTTAAATTAATTGTAACCTAAAGCGCTTTCAATGTCAATGTCAGTGTGTGAAAATGTGGGGATATATTTGGCGTACTCCTAGGAGCGTTGTCTATAAGTGCGTGCCGTAGTCAATTCCCTGGGCTGTCAGTCAGTTGGGCAGTCCATCAGCTGGACGCATCATAAGCACCTGTCCGATGAGTGTGTTCGCCTGTACTCTAGGTACAGCGAAATAACTTGACTTGAAGTTTCATTTGTTCTGACAGTTTTGCGTGGCAGCAAGTCATTATCTATTATGGTTCCTAACTTTTTATGGTTTTAATATTTACTTTTGATGGCTGACTTTTCTAATTGCTTATATAAATAGAATAGTATGAAAAATGTGCATATTTGAAATCCAATTTACTTCTTTAGGTGCTAGAAGGGCCAAATTGACCAACATTAAACAAGTGAAATGCGGCAACTGTATAATCCCGAATGAGATATTCCGAAATCAAACCAACACATCCAACTCAATACGAAACAAATAAAAAAAGATATTGGAATATACATTAACTTAGCCAAAGGCAAACAGATCTATACTAAAAAAATTTGATGCAGACAGTCGGGACGGTGCCCGACAGTGGAATACCCTGTACCCTTTCTTTCCCCATAAGCACTAAATCCAGCATACGGTAAAATGGGAAGGAAAGTATTTTCTTTTATGTCTCTTTTTACAAGTTTAATATGACTGTAAGCATTTTCCTATTGGGAAGTTCCAATTGACAAGTTTCCAATTCCAATAAAGGAAATACATCAGGCCGTAGCCCGGTAACGGGTAAAATTATTTTAGATTTTATATTTATTTAAATCCAATTCAAAACATATGAACTTTTTGGGAAACATGTTTATAAGGCATTTTTTATTGCATTTAATTGAAAAATTTTTAAATTGCATTTAGTAATAAAATGCAGTGCATTTAGATAGTAACTACAACCCATCAAAGTCACGCTCAATGGTCACCGTTTCATTCGCAATGTTCCGCTCATCTGTTTCAATGGTTATTGTTTCATCGGCTACATTTCGTTCCGCTGGTGTAGCAACCGCTGGCGCACTGGCACGTCTTACCGTTACTATAGTGGTGTGCGCGGGGGATACACTGGCATCCGTGTCGTTAGGCTGCTCACCCAAATCAAATGTTTCACTCAGATTAGCCAACTCGGAACAGGTCTCATCATCATTTGAGCCACTAGAACGCATTAAACTTGGACTGCTTATGCTAAACTCCAAGTCCAGCGGTTGCATTGGCGTGAGTTCGTTTGAATCCGGGCTCCAACTACTTCTTGCCAATGGCTGGCGCGGCAGACTGTTGTGACAAATTGGATTTTCCTCCGGCGAGCGCTCCAGCTGCAGCTGCTGACCCCACAGCGCCACTGCCCGGGCGCGGTTGTGCTCGGCTCGCTGTTGAATTGGAGACTGCACCTGGTGGTGATAGCATAGCAGCGGGCGTTGTGCCTGACGGCGACGCTGGCGCTGCCGTCGCAAGCGTTGGTGGTGAGCTGTTGTTGTAGTCATTTGAGACGCGTCTTGCTGTGCCGGCGCCAGCGCCAGACTGTGGCAGCTGCTGCTGCTGTTGTTGTGGCTGTGACTGCGACTGCGGCTGATATGTTGACTGATTGGCTGCGGCGGCTTCTGGCGCGGCGTCGTACTGGTATCCAGATTGACCATAGTCAGCGGCGCTATAGTCGTACCCAGCGCCGGCATCGTAGCCGCCGTATTGCTGTGCATCATATTGCTGCTGTGCATAGGCATTTGCATCATATGCATTGGGATCGTAGGGCTGCTGTTCATAATTGCCATAGCCGCTGTAGTCGCTGTTGTAGGCGGCAAGGTTGGCGCTGTCTGTATTGGATATGGTGGCATCTGCCGCGGCTTGTGGCTCTGGCTGTGGTTCTCCCTGTTGCTGCTCTCTTTGCTGCTGCTCCCGTTCGCGCTTCTCTCGTTGCTCGCGCAGCTGTTGTAGCTCGCGATCTCGTTCTTCACGCTCGCGTTCGCGCTGCTGTTGCTGTTGTTTCTCGCCCACGCCAATGTTGTCTTTGAGATTTTCGTCATCGTTATCATTGAGTCCATAACTGTAGCTGGCGGGTGGCTTATCGACAAGGGGCTGTTGGCCATTGCTGATGCTGCTCTTACGCGCTGCTGCATTTGCTGCAGCAGCTGACTGGCCGTTGCTGCTGTCAATGGCGGGCTCTGTGGTTTTGGGTAGTAAGGCATCATATTTGTAGGCGCTGGACTTGCTGTAGTCGTCGATGTCGTCATTGGTGTGTAGTTTTGTGGTGCTTTGTATGGGTTCGTTTGTGGTGCCATATGTGGAGGACGGCTGGTAGTCGTAAGCGGCTATGCGATCGACGACGTATCAGGAAAGGAGTAGTTATAGAAATTTTGATTAGTGTTAATAGCCAATTCAAGCCAAGTGCTGAGTATGTGTTAGGTGCAAGTTTGTGTGTAGGTTTATTGGGGTTATTGCTGCTAGCCCTATAAAGAAAAGTATTAGTCGACTAACTTATAGACCCAAGGTCTTAGGCGACTGATTCAAGGGCTGCAGACTTCCTTAGGAATGGTCTTTGTCAGGGGACTTCTATTAGCCAATTCAAGACTAAGGTTAAGTGTATTTGTGTAGGCGTTGTATCTTCGGTATGCTACTGCCAGCCAATTCAAGGTTATTTGGAGTATATGCGTCTGTGTAAGCTAACTAATAAGTCATGCTTTCACGCTCTTAGCTGAAAGGTTGTCGAGTTCTTTGAGGGTGTTGCTCACTAAAAGAACTGCAGCTAGACAATGCATGGCAAGCATTGTCTACATGCATCAGTACAGGCTTGTATAAAAGTAACTAAGTATCACATCAAAATTTTTGAGTGTAGTGTAGAGTGTAAAAATCCACTATTGGGTGTAGTGTTTTAAGCTGATGAAAGCGACTTTAGACGTTGTCCAAAACAAAAGTCAATAGCTCTGTGGCTGGTGTATATGTTTTGCCGTGTTGTACTGCATCTATTGTAGAAAGTTCGGACTGATTTGGGGATTTACCTTTGCCTGCGCTTAAGCTAGAATAATCATGTGGTGCGGTATCTAATTTATTCATATGTTCTTCATTGTTTGACATTCGATTGGATAAATACTCTAGATTCGTTTGTAATGCAGATATTTCCTCTCTACATGGATTTTAGATAAGACAAAGTTATGGAAAAGAGAGAAGAGAAACAGAGAGTAGAGAGAAGAAAAGAAGGGAAATATTAGTCAAATACAAGTTCTTATGAACCAATTACCTGCGTTTGTTTTAAATCGTGTGCACTTTTCTTTCTAGGCTTTATGGGTGACAAAAAATGCTCTTCAGTTGTTAGACTCTCTGCTTCGGAGTGGTTAACCTTTAATTGTGCTTTGTATTTGGCCCAAAGTTGTTTCAGCCGCTCCATGAGTTGCTCATTTGTAGTGCGTAGTTGCTGCTTGTCTTGACTAAGAAGGTGATACATAATCTATGATTAATAGAGCTAGTAAAGAGAGCTATAAAATGAAGAGCATTTTTCTGTTGAGAGCTTATTAACTAAGCCATGTGTGCTACAATTATCTTACAGCGCAAATTTAACCCCAGTGCAGTGGTCGGCAAGTGCAGTTAGAGCTATCTCGCTCTGACGCATGCATTAAGTTATAAGAGCTTTTCGTATCATGCCGACCACTGCTCTAGTGCATGCAGTTTTACTATAACTTTATTAACATTATCAAAGTTTGGTGGCCTGCTCCTGCTCCTCCTCCTCCGCATCGGCAGCCTCCAGTCTTGC
The DNA here is from genome assembly GCA_035041775.1 of Chymomyza caudatula. Classification (NCBI taxonomy): domain Eukaryota; kingdom Metazoa; phylum Arthropoda; class Insecta; order Diptera; family Drosophilidae; genus Chymomyza; species Chymomyza caudatula. The sequence continues at coordinate 676,850 of JAWNKW010000141.1, read as the reverse complement.
CAGCTGCTCATCTAGAGCCTCCAGCTTTTCAAAGGTTTCATTTAATGTGTGCTGTTCACTTTTTAAATCCGGCGAGTCCTGCACAAAGGTTTCGTTCAGCGCCTGCGCCACTGCATCCAGCTCTTGTACAAAGCTTTCATTCAAGGTGCTGACCTTGACTTCAGCTGTTTTAAACTTGGGCTGCTTTGGCACCAAACGCACATTTACGTCTACTTTAACAGGTGGGCGTGGTTTTTTATGACAACTAGACGCTGTTTTTGTGGCCGCTGCAGGACATTCACGTTGCAGCAGTTGCTCAAAAAAAAGTTTCGGCTTAATGCTTGCGCTCAAGGCATTGCTGCCACGCCCCTTGCATCTTGAACTGCTGCGCTCAGCATCCACTGTCAACAGCTGTGTTTGACAGTGGGGCTGACAGCTTTCATGCGGACCACTGCTTAAAGTCTGATTCAAAACTAGATGCTGTTGCAGCCAAGGCAACGGCTCTGTTTTGCATAAATGTGCTGACTCATGGCAGCAGCTAGGCGGCATTGTGGTTGTAGTTGTTGTCGTTGCTGCGGACGCTGCTATTGGTGTGGTGCAGGAAGTGGCTTTGCTATGGCTGCTGTTATGTGCTGGTATATGGTGTCGGTGTTCATGGTGCGTGTCTAGGGTGTACTCATGCGCGTGACAATGCATGCTCTTGCTATGTGTGGTTTGTGTACGCGCTGTGGCGGTTGCTGTTTCTGCTAGCTTGCTGCTGCTGTTGCGACTGTGACAGTGACTGTTACTGCTGCTGTTACGTCGTCTTGCTGCGGTTGTGGCATAAACGTGTTCATGCTCGTGTTTGTGTCGCATAAAACTGGGGCAAAAACATTTCGACTTGGCGCCCATTGATGTTGTTGTTGTTTGTGTTGCTGTTGCTGCTGCTGTTGTTGGTACCGTTTTGGTATTATGCGTTTTATAGGCTGACATGTTTGGTAATGGCGGCATTTTGGCCAACTCCTGAGCCAAACGTTCATTGCTTCTGATGATGTTCCTAAGTATCTCATCGCCACTATCAGCAGCAACAACAACAGTAGCATCGTGCTCCAAGGGGCTTACAGCTTCTTTAGCTTTCAACTTAGGCGGCGAAATGCACGCGCTTGCATTTTCTTTTGGTGCTGTTGTTGTTGCAGTTGTAGGCATCGTTTCTATTGCTATGGACGCGCTTGTTGTTGCTATTTGTGTTGGCGTTGTTGCGGTTGTTGTTGTTGTTGTTGTTGACATCTCGTACAGTGGCTCTATTTGTATTATTTGTTGGCGCAGGCAGCACAAAAGAAGTTTGAAGAAGTACAGCGTGTTAATCCAGTAGGCTCTGGGGCATGGGGCATTGCATGGGTGTAGTTGATATTTTTTTGTAACGAATTTTGTGTTGCAACAAAACAAAATGATCGGAAGTGAGCGTGTCGATAAACTTTTGATAGGCCTTGAATTTCATATTGCGCTGTGCTCTGCTAATGCGTTTACTAATACACCCTATATGGCTTACTTAAGTGTTATTATAATAAAAAGGTGTTAATATAAAGACAACAAACTGCACTCTTATCATAAAACTCAGCTTGGGCTTTCATTTAAAACAAGTATTCCCAAAATTGTTGCAGTCACAGCCGAGTTACATGAGGCTTGTGTTGCAGTTTGCGCTTAGATAACTTTAAATATAGAACAAACATAGTATAACATAATTACTTGTGCTTGTAGGCCGTATCCTCTAACTTGTTTGTCAAGGTTTTACACTCATTCGTCAGTTTATCCATGAGTTGCTTCTGAGACGTTATCATTTCTTCAAGCTCATTTACCGTTTCCGCTACAATGAGTAGACAGATATTTGTTGTGGGTTATTAGTTTATATAGTAGTTGTGTTGTTGGATTATAAAATATGCATACATCATATGGCAAGACAACGCGCTACTGAACAAACTCATGGATAAACTATTGACGTTTTGTACTGTTATTATTTGCTAATGGTTCGAATTCAAATACTTGCATTATACTGTATTTTTTTTTGTAATTTTTGATAGCCGCACATTTTAGACACACGCACAATATAGAAATCAATAGCTTACCCAGAGTTCATAAAGAGTGTTGAAATAAATGTGTTTGAGTTTAAAAAAATTATAATATACATAACAATAAAACATATAATAAAGGATGCCAGCTAATTGTTAAGTACGTGAGAGAGTTAGATTCATACTGTTAGAGGGTTATAAGAGTCTAAGACTACACCTTACCATGCTTATCCTGCATTTCTGAAATGCGTTTATCCAAATCCTTTTTGGTGGGTCGGATTTCGTTCTTAAGTTCACCGTAGGCCAGCTAAAAAGAAAAATTTTAAAAATCTTAAAAAAAAGTTCCGTTTTTTTCCCACCTCAATCTTTTGAAAATTCAAATTAAATCATGTTTAAGACATAGTTCGAACCCATGCTTTAGTGACGTCGGAATTTCAACAAGACCGTAATGTGAAGAAATTCCGAGAGATAAGTGTCCCTAAGAGTGTCGTGCGTCGATTTGTTACCGAAAATTTGGGCTTCCTGAAAATCTGCTAGAAAATTATCTTTGATGTGCTTACAAATAAACAGATGGCTGCCCGGGCAACAATCTCGCATGACTTTTTGGAGCAGTGTAAAACTGATCCTAATTGTTAGGATAATGTTATTACAGGTGAACAAACATGGGTTTCTGGGTGTGACCGGAGTCCAAAAGACACAGAGCTGAATGGCTCATTTAACTTGCTTTTGGGACAGTCCCTATATAATAATTTGCTTATATTGAAGCTATTATTGAAGCTATTAACCGGATTGGTTTTTGCCGAAAGATAAGTTTTGAAACCGTGTTACGGCCTGACTTATTTCTTTCATTGGAATTGGGGTTTAACATTGTGGGTCCCAACCCTACACACAACCCTTTTGAGGCCTGGGGTCGCTCTACTGGTCTCGAAAGAATCCCGTATAATTATAAGTCGCATGAGGTGGTATTCTCTAACCCGCTCACCACTCGGGATATTCCTGCAAATGTTTAAAGTCCCAAGTGTTAAAGTGCAAACCCTTAGGAAATGATAGCTTTGTCCAAAAGTTCCCTGTACCCCAGCTCACCTCCTTCTCCAAATTGGCAATTTCATCATTCAGCCGCAAAACTTCCCGCTTGGAGTGTAAAAGATCCGCATCACCTCGATCCAAGCGCTGACGCAACGAGTTAATCTCTGCGTTTAGACGTGCAGCCTCCGTTTTTGATTCTCTTGCCGCTCGGTCCAGCTGCAGACGCAGCGAAGTAATTTCCTGTTCCAATGATTGCTTCTCCGCATTAACCTGTGCCATGTCCGCCAAGAAAGTTGTGCGATTGGCGCGCAATTCCAATTTCAGCTCGTCGATTTGGGAATTGCGACTGGCCACGTCACGTTTCAAGTCGCTCTCATAGCGTTTCTGACGCTCTGACTCTAGCTGCAGCTTGGCCACCTGCTCCCACTGACTGCTCAGGTCGCCACCCAGCTGATCTACTTGTGTGTTATAACGTCGCTCCGCATTGGCGCGTTCATCAGCAATGCGGCGCGCCATCTCATGCTGCAGCTCGCGAACACGCTCATGCTGCCGATCCAGCTCATCACGCAGATGACGCACCTCCAGCTCCGCCTGGGAACGCTCCATTTGCACCAAATCACTGATGTAGCGCTTGGAGCTGGTGTTGTGATATTGCTGCGACTTGGCCTCATCTAGAAGTTTTTGCAGCTGACGCACGCTGTCCTCTAGTGCGTTCTTCTCCAGCTGCAAATGCTCGATCTGTTTGCGATGTGTGTCGCAGTTCACACTGCCCAAGGTGGCCACTGCAGTTAGTGGATCAGTGTGCGATAGCTTGCGCTTAAGCTCCTCGTTCTCCGACTTCACACGCTTTAGATCTATGTTGGCCTGCATCAGCTCTGCCTCGAGCTCACTAATGCGCGCCTCGTAGACAATGTTCGGCGCACTGGCATAGCGCGGGGATTTGACTTGGACTACCTTGCGCGGCGTGCTGGGCGTCTTGGGTCGCCCACCGTACATCAAATGCTCATCGCTATCCGAGGAAGGACTGGTGGTAGTTTGTGGCAAGGACTTGCACGCATTGCCAGTGCCAGCCAGCTCACTGCGTGCGTTCTCTGTCAACTGCTCATTCTCATTGATGACATCCTTGACCTTACCCAGCAGATTGGACAGCTCATTGCGGCAGTACTTGGACTCCTTTTCCAATTGTTCTATATAGTCCTCCTGTTTTTCTATAAAGCTAAAGATTTCAACAGGCGCCTGCACGCTATCAGTGGGCAGCGCTGGACGTGCATAATCTACGGGAGCTGGAGCCGTATTGCAGCTGGTGTATAGCGCCGGCGTGACTAGATTCTCCTTTGACGCGGAGAGATAGCCAGTGGCATAGCTCTTCTTGGGACGATAGCTACCCAGACGCGACTTCTGACTCGGCGACAAGTACTTGGAAATGTCCGAGAAGACGGGTCGTTCAATGACCTGAACATAGACACAATTTACTTATACATTCACAGATTTATCAACATTTAGTGTTAAACAACTCACCGATAAATTATCCGAAAAGTTATCGCCTGAGTCCTCGTTAAAGTTGCGCAAGTAGCAGGCACTGCTGCCCATTTTGGGCGTGGCTGCATATGACGTATTGTCGGCCAGCATTACCTTCAAACGCCCCACCGCCTCGTTATAGGCATAGTTGGTGTAATCCATGGTTTTGCTCTTCTTGCTGATGCCCTTTGAGGATTTCATCGAGAAGTTTCTAAAGTTGGTTGGTAAAAAATTAAAGCTTACACTTTTATTTTATTTAAGATCACATTTTTATTAAATATTTATTAGTTCTTTTGTTTAAGGTATAGATATTTGCTCTTTAGCTGCGCATTGTGCGCAGTTTGACAAGGAACTAAAGCTGTCCTTTTTTGTTTTTAGGGTGACAATTGGCCACACTTGTGCCTTGTGCTGGGTCTTTGGTTGCCTGGACAACAATTTGGCCAAAATACAAAAACGCAGTCCTTTAACCCTGCTTTATATGGGGTATTTCTATGTATATGGGCATAGAAGTCACGGTTCAGTGGACGCGCTTAGTTTACACAGGGTTTACCTGTCTATACGTTTAAATGGGGTTGGTAAATCCTGGCTACCCTATTAGTCAGCTACAGTTGCATATTTAGTAGCGGTTAATTGAATTTAAGGCCTTAGTTTGGCAAAGGTGTGGTTCAAGATAATCATGATCAAAAAAATCGACAGGATTCTGTTGAAATTTTACTACGTCACTGAAAAATGTATCCCAATTGCGAATAATGTTAAGTATATGTAAAAAAGTATTCATTTTCCTTTAAAAAAAAAACTTGGCTAAACCTTCTAAATTGTATGGGTACTTCTTTCTTTCGTGTCTGGATCTTGATGTTTATCGGAATCCTAAGTCAATATAGAACCTTTCATAAAGGTATTAGTTTCGTTGAATCCTTCTACCTTATATAGGGACTTCTTTCTTTCGTGTCTGGATCTTGATGCTTGTCGGAATCCGAAGTCAATATAGCACCATTCATAAAAGTAGTAGTTACTTTGAATCCAGGCGAACAACTTTTATAAAGTTTATAAACAAAAAGTTTACGTTAATTGTTCTGCTTTTCCGAATCCGGAATCGACGAAATCGTGAATAGAGCAAACTCTACTAGCGAAGACAACATTAATCGAAAATGCCCAAAACCTGTAGAGATTAGTCTATAAGCTTATGTTTATAATTATATTTTGGCACTTTGCGCACATTTTCGAAGTGTTAAAAATGAAATTAAGTTTGTTATGTTGTCTGCCTAAATTCGCGCTTCGGCTCAAAACGGATCTGTAGCGGTGCATTGAATGCTATAGTCAAAATCGCTAACTTTCCTAGTAGGACCACGGGTATAGTAATACTTCTGTTGGAAGACCGTAGTCGAAAAAGTTAAGCTTAGAGAGTAAATATGTTTTCAATTTATTCAGGGGTGTGATAGAAATCTATTTCAATAGAATTTCTTGAGAAAAGCAATCCGTAGATTTGTTAGAAATATCTTTTAGAGCGTTGGAAATCAATCACGAATGTTATTAAGCTTTGCACTCTTCCATAAATTTAAGTTCAAACTTAAGAAAGTATCATCTAACGATGTCTGTTGCATTCCTGAAATCAAGATATTGAGGTGATCGAAGGGAAATTATCCGATCAGGAAGCTTATCTTCGAGAACAATTCTTTAGACTATTAAAAAAAAACTTTTGATATTTTCTTTGCTCATGCCGAAACAACTTTTTCTCCAAATTTTCCAACTTTTTATGTTTATTTTGCTTGTTTACATGCAAAAACAGAGTTTTCTATCGTACGAGCAATAAAGTCTTTAATATGTTGTGTAACCTTGGAGATGTTGAAGAGAAAATTGGAGCCTGGGAAGGACCTGTATTATAGGGTTTTTACTTAAACAACTTTTTGAAAACTACTTTATATACATGGCTATCTTTAGAATGCGGGTCGGTAGGAAATCTTCCTTATGTCAAAAATGGAACAAAAGAAAATTGTTTTTTTTCCCAAAAACTGTTTTCAAACATTTTTTCTCCCTTCCTTTCTCCCTTAATTTCACTCAAAATCCAGGAAATTCAATCAAATTTGAGACACATACAAATCACCATTTGCATTTCTCTCACTTTCGGTTGCTTTGTTGCCTACCTCGATCGTCTTTTAGTCCTGCCAGCCGCGCTGCTCCAGCTGCACAAGCTCTCCCTATCCGAGTATCCTGAGCCACGCGTCAAATTACGCAAATTCTCGCTTGTCAACTGCAGGCCAGACGTCAAGTTGCTGTTGTTGTTGTTGCCACACTGCGGTTGAGCTTCTGAATGAGCGCGAGTACTTTTCAAATTGTAGAAAGGACCGCCGTACTTGAAGGAATTTTCAGTTTTCATTTTACACCAACAAAGACATCAACAAATGCACACACACAAACTGGAAAAACTTGTAGGTAGGTACTATTTAAGTGCAACTGAAAGCAAGTGAAAACTTTTGACTGACTGACATGCAAAAACAGCGCCAAGAAATGGAGTCAAATCCACTTGAAGCAGCAATTGGGGAAACACTTGTGGTATACACTTCCTTCCGCTTTGCGGTTACACTTTAATTGTTTGCTTTGATTTTTTTGACTTGAGGACGCGACAGGACGTTGAAACAATGCTAAACTGAAGCGTTTTCTTGGTTATGGAGAGCCTTTTATAGACTCGGTTTACTGGTTTTTGTTGCTTTGCTCACTGAACTGTCGACATGACGGCAGTCAACGCGTTTGTTTGATGTCCACGTACAGTTTGGGGACTTTGGGGTGGCTTATATAGTTTAGTGTGCTTTTAATGTCTTTGGTGCCAGCTGGAGCGACCCCAGAAATTCCAAAGCACAAAAGTTACCATTTGGTGCAAGCATTTGCAATGCACTGTGCGGCAGTGGCGCAACCCAAGTGTGTACATGGCAATAACGGTTTATGAACCCTCTCGGACCGTGTCACTGTATGAGCAGTTAACGGTAGTTCTGTTTGATCAATACGCTGAAGCGACTTGGTTTTGTCGCCGCTGCCACAAATAGTGAAATCATTTATTGAAAGCCTGCTTTTGGGCGCAGTGGCATTTGTGCCAATATTTGCTGGTTCCTGCGGTTGTTCAACTTTTGCAATTTCACGGCGCCACAAATTGAGGGCAAACACAAAACGTTAAGTTAGCACAGCTATAACGAAGTGAGAATACACTGAAAGAATGGTCGTTTTTCTTAAACAAGCTAGTAGGTAAATTAGACAAGGTTCATTTTAAGTTAAATCTTAAAAAAAAGGAACACACTTCAACTCTTTTATCCAAAACTGTTTCGACCTCATATATTTTATGTTCGGATTTTTCCAACGACTATAGCGAATATGGATTATCGGATCTCTTTTAACCTTAAAGCGAACTTGTAAACGAATCCAACCGCTCCAAAAAGCAAGCGAATTGAATTTATCGATAGCTTATTTCAGTGGTTATCACGAGTTGAAAGTTTCATGATCCCCATATGATATGAAAATTACGTATAGACAAGAATATGGATATGACTAGCAAGATATTTAAATATTAACGATTTTATGATAGACTTGTGGTGGAAACGTTCGAGAAAAATTACAAACACATGTAAAGATATCTCAACATAAATGTTTTTTTTTAAATTATTTTATCTATGATTTGACAATGCACTTCTCATGAAAATTCCCTACACAATGATATAAGTTTTAACCATAGATGTTTCCATATAGTTGGTGAAAAAGGGGTCCAAAAATTTTCCTTAGCCTATTTATAAAATAGATATGTACTTGACCAAAGTTTTACTGTTTTAGTTTTGAAGTTTATTTTTGTTGGTCAAATAGCCTATAAGGCTAACGGCACATTTACCGACAACTCAAAAAATAATCGAAAATTAAAAAAAAAATAAATAAATTAAAGTTGATGTAACCTCCGTCAAAAATCTTGGAAATCAAGGATTTGTTTGGCCTTATTCATGTGGCATGTTTCGAGTGGCCTGATCCATGTGGCCTGCTGAGCTAGCAGTTGCTTCTAAATGGAACGGATGTTATAAGAATAACAAAATAATCGTTTATGGATGGATAAGGGATCTTACATTTTAAAATAGTCACTCCTCTTCATTCTTTAAACTCATTGCATCAAGACATCAAATCCTAGATCGCCTTACTATACAGTTATCATGAAAACTCTATTGGCTGTTCATAAATGACGTCACACAGAGTATACGCTGCTGTTATAAAGGCGAAAGGAAGATTTTTAAAGAGTCAATTTAAAAATTGATGCAAGATCTTTGATGGATATGTTTGAACTCGAAGGAAAAGTAAACATTGCATGAAAATATCTTTTCAGATTTATTTAAAATTTTGATTGTGAAGTCAATTTTGACTCCCGCTTGTCATAAAAAGTTACAATTTGTCGAACACCCACCCTCGACCCAGCCTCGGTGGTGTCGTCATTTGTGAACAGCCCCTAACAACCTTTGATAGCAAAATATAAATTTTTGTTTAAGCTATGTTTCACTGCAAGCGGTATTTCTTTAAGAACTAGAGCTTCTTCGGATCGATCTAGTTCTATCTATAATACAGCTATATAGCTTGGGTTTTATTGTTTTGTTTCAGCAGATAGATGGCTGGAGGATTGAATCTACCAAAGATTAGTAATCTTTACGTCTGTCTAAAGAGCAATGACTGCTTTACTCTATATCTGTTTTCAGCAAACCCCACTAGTCTGCCAATATTATTCTAAACAGTGTATCCAATAGCGTTACACAAAATCGTTGCATATTTTTAGGTATATACCCACAAATAGTTGCCATTGACAATAAACCCGAACATTGATTGATTTCTATTGTATAATCAACATATTAACAAGCGTTGAGTGTCGATATGTACAGCAGAGTTATGGAAGTTCGTTGCTAAACGTTGACAAATTAGTAAACACTTAAACTGAACTTGTTTTTTGTGGAAAATGCAGAAAGTTGTGTCTCGTGAAAATGCGCAAAACAAGGTCAAATGGCAAGTTAAGTGTTGTAAGACCAAAAAGCATGTTTATTCAAGTATTCTCAGTAGCTTTTGAAGTAGGTCTCTAGCAGCTTAAGTTGAGGTCGAGTTTAGATTCCTGCATTAATTCAGTAGCTGCTGGCAAAAGCTTTATGGATTGCCAGCACATATTTGATCTTAACAACTTATGGCTTATATTTTATGGCCAAATCACAGCTATTTAATAGCTCAAATAACTCAAGCGAGTACTAAGAGCATTAAGACCCAGGCGCAAGCGCATTTTAGCCATGGTCAGCCAAGCCGAACCCAATGCACAATCAATCAATGCAATCTCTGTTATCATGAATAATTTCCTAGAGGGCATTTTGGGGCTGCAATAACATACGCACACACACTCACACACACACACACTCACATACACACTGTCAGACAAGTGAACCCTTGGCTTGAAAACTATTTTGCTTCACGCTTGCGCTGCATCATTATCAGCTTCTTGCGATTTAATTACCCACATGCCTTACCAGAGTGTAGTTCGTATATCTACGAATATCACTCGGAAAAGACCAAAAACAATGTGTAATACAGAAATAACAATAACAACAAGTGGGACGCTACGGGCAAGGAAACCTAGACTATAAGATACACTATAAACTTAAGAGTGCAAAAAATGTTTAACCCTAGAATGACATCCTTCGTCAAAATGACTACACATGTCATATGAAATAAATGTACAGAAAAAGAAGACATCGTTCCAGAGTTAAGACTATTGGCAAAGTCTTCTGGACTTAGAGCAAAATATCTATATAAGAATTATTCTACAACGCATTACTTTCCACAGCTATATTTAATTTTTATAATTTGACTAATGAGGAATGGTTATTTCACGCTCTTTTCATTTTTTCACGCTCAGTTAGTTAAATATGTCATTAAAAAAAGGGCTATTTGCAATTTTTTTTTAAAAAGAAGCACTATGTCAAAAAAAATCGGTTGTTTCTATCGAAAATGGATATTTGCGAAAATTTAAATAGGTTATTTGCATAATAAATGAAAAAAAAGTTATTTGAAAAAAATTGTATGCCAGATACATTTTTGAACCGAATTTCAATAAGAGAGAAATTGAAAAAAAGATAAACTTAAGAAGAAAGCATCTGACCGAAGGAGTTCTTAGCAACTTCAAATGAATCTTTGAAGACCCGTCTAGAAATATCTGGCACACCTCTGAATATGTGTTTGGATTAAAATTCTTAGAAAAAAAGAGTTTATTTGCATAAAAATTTCCAAATTAATTTTCAATTTATGGTATATTAAAATTGGTTATTTCGATAGTTATGGGTTATTTGCATGAAAATAAGATATTTGCATAAATTTTTAAAAAGGAACAAGTCAAATTTAGTTTTCAAAATAGGAAAAACTTGATATGAAAATAAAAAATTCCCAAAATTTTGTTTGGATTAAAATTCTTTTAAAAAAAAGAGGTTATTTACATCTTTAAAAATGGATATTTGCCATATATTTTCGCATAAAAACTGTTTTTTTGTGTATAAACTGTTAGACAAATGTGGCTATTTCAATATTACATAAATATTAAGCGGTTTGGTTTTTACATAAATAAAAAATGGTTATAAAAAAAAATTACAAAAATATCGTTTATTTTATATAGAGAATTGCCTGTTAAAAAAACAGGTTAATTGGAACCAATAACGGCTATTTTGAAATTTTGACACTTTAAAAGCGGATTATTTGTATAAATTCGCGTAATAACAAAGTTAAACGTATATAAAGAAAAGAAAAATTGTATGAAAAACTGCTATGGCCGAAAATTTTCTTCTTCTCGACTGGCCATAACAACCAGTTACTGGTTTATGACCTCATATAAACCACTCCTTTAGGCACTTTATAACATATTTCATTGGGTGGGGGGTCACAAACCCTAAGCACAACCCTGTAATAGTCCTGGGAAATCTGCGCACATTAGCTCACTGCCCTAACAACGAGTGGTAATTAGAGCAGCTGTGCGTCAACGTGGTTAAGGTAGCGCCAGGGGAGCTCCATGCATCATGTCCTAATAGAACCCAGTCTCAAAATGATCGGAAATGTACGTAAACAAAAGATTTTTTGTGCATAAAACTGCATTGTAAGCATAATTTACAAAATATACCAGCTACTTTGACCAATACTGAAAACTAGTGAACAGGTAGATCCAATCGAAAATCCTTCGATCCTTGATACATAGAGAAATAGGCGTCGCCGACAGAGAGACGGACATAGGTGAAGCAATTTTTTCTGTCTGATCACTTTATCATCTGTTTTTAAGCATTTTGGACCATATTGCTGTACCCCAAGTGCTATGGCCGCAAGATAAGCTTTTTTGAGTGAAAATCGAAGAACTGTTTTCAAAAAGGTGGTGCAAGTTGCCCAACGACACTCTAGAGCGATTGAAAACCTGAATACGTAAACGTAAAAATCACACATTATTCAGAAAAATCATTTGTTTCCTACTAGTTGTCAAACATAACCATGTTGATTTAGGACCTATTGTTTTGAACAGTTCATCATTTTTTGTTAATCCGCATGTGAATTTGGAAAAAGCGAGATTATATTGGACTTGAACTTTCTTAATGTAGCCCTTACACCATAGGGTGTAGTGTGTGAACAACAAAAATTAACCCTTTGCAATAAACGCATAATTCGTGTAGTCGTGGGCACTCAGTGAAAAATCTGCACAACAATTCATAAACAGTGTGTAAGCAGTAGTTGCCACATGTGGAGCAGTATGTGTGTGTCTTTTATCGATCGTGGTCAATGTTGTTGGAAGCCCCGGCTCGGAACAAGCGTCGTCGTCATCAACAACGGACAGTAGAAGCCCTCGGGGCGCTCTCAGCAATTTTCATTGCTGGTGCTGCTGCTTTTGCTCCAACTCTCTGCACTCTGATCGTTGTCGCGATCTGGTCGCTGGCTCTTGCTCTGATTCTTTGAGTCCAAGTCCAAGCAGCAAAAGCAACAATATCGCTGTCCATAGCCAGAGCTAAGTATTTACAACATGGAATTCCTGCGCCGCAGTCATTCAAGAAGCCAGCACTGAACTTGTTTCATGCCACTTTGGCTTAGTGTGTGCGCTTGAGCGTGCACGCTCTGGCCAGGCTACACGGGCACAGCGTTTGCCTCATAAATGCTGTAATAAGCCAAACCAACAAAAACAACAACAACCACACTGCTGGCCGCAACGTATGTTCAAAACATGTTTATGAAAAGAAAGAAATTCCATTGCAAACAAAAGGCAAGAGGAGCGGTGCAAGGCGTGTGTTGCGCATGCGCGCATGTAATCCAGCTACAGCTCGGGGTATATCTATAGCTGCTATAGCTTTGCCGCTCGCTCACACACACACACACACACACACACATACCCATGGCTTCCATATGTCGCTCACTTGTACGTGCTCTTTTCATGCCATGCCTGTTCTTGCTGTTATTGTTGTTGCTTTTCGTTTCTTTCGAACAATTTTCAATACCAGAAATATTTTTATGAGCGCAAATCTTGATAGCTGTGTGAGCATAAGCTTGATCTCTGAGTGTGGTTTGTGTGTGTGTGTGTGTGTGTGTGGTTGTATGTGTGTGTGTGTGTGTGTGTGTGTGTGTGTGTGTGTGTGTGTGTGTGTATACACTACTTTGCTGTATGCCAGTTTAGCCCGTGGGCATATTTAGTTATGCCATGGTGGAATATTTTTTGCCTAATGATGGCCAACTCGCCGTGTGACTACGATTCGAACAAAAACAAAAGTAGCACAGTATCGTAGAAGTTTGGGTAGCACAGCTTATGTAGAGCGTATATGCGACAGGCGCGACTGGGTACTAATACCATCCCCCCCCCCTTACACACAGCAATCGGTTGGCCAACCTGCCAAAATATCGAAATATCGACCGAAATATGCTGCTGTTGGCCAACCGATTGCTATGTGTATGTGGGTCATAAGAAATTTGCACAAGTACAATGTCTTTTCAACTGTTAACATTGAAATTCGTTGCGAATTGCCAGAGAATCGAAATATGAGGCAATATAATTTATAGCGCTGTCTTACTAAATTCTTTGTACTAAAGCAAAAATTACACTATGCTACAAAAAAGCTTATGTCTAAAACATAGCTTTTCCGCTAAATTTTGAGTCGCTGATTTCGTATCCGTAAAAGCTACCATAATTTAATATCAATGTCTTCCAGAAATTTGATTCGATTGCAAGGTACTGGGCAATGAACTCAAATTCTTTTTTTGATTTTAGCAAAATCAGTTTCGTAATAAAGAAGTTATTAAGGAATTTAAAAAAAAGCAACAATCGACCATTTCTTTGAATTTCCGTACAAAAAAAAACAAAGCAAAAAAAACCCTAGAGTAAAACATGCCTGTATGTAAAAAGTTCATAGAGTGATGAAACGCCTATTTATAGGAACGGGAAGGGTCACGGGAATGAATCGGGAAGAGGATGAAGATGAAGTCGAAGAGTAATAAAATGAAGGTAAAGACAAGGAAGTGGAGAAAAAGTGGAAAAGGAACATGAAGAGGAAGACGAAGAGGAAAGGTAGTAGAAAAGGAACAGGATGAGAAAGGGATAGAGGAAGGGGAAGAAAAAGAAGAGGAAGAAGCAGAAGAAAACGAGGAAGGGAAACGGAACGGGAAAAAGAATATGATCTACCTCGAGAGGAGCAAGGCAAAGCTATCATGGGGCAGATGCTCCTAATCAGTATACACCTACAAGAGCAAAAAATGTATAATTGCATTAAATTCATTGAGTAATTTTACAGATTTCGATAACGATTGCAACAGTTCGAAATGACTGTTTGAACTGCATGTATTTTTCAGTCGAACAATTGTAGTCGTAAACGTATAAATACAACATTATGTGAACTAAAACTTGAAAAAATGCATCGGTTTTCATAAAAATTGAAATTCTTCTTGAAATTATGCAAATTGCATTTCGAACAGCAAGTTCGTTGCCTAAGTCTTTCGTTTGTGGCCTACGAGAGTTTTCGTAAATGATTTGAATTCAAACAGCTGGTAATGCCGTCGCTGTGGTCATGGTGGAATAAGCCATTCCACCACGACTGTGGTGAGTAGCTCTCGCGTGCGCTCACGCTCTTGCGCTCCCACACACACACACACACACACACACACGCACACAGACACGCTCTTTTGACTCGAGGTGAGCGCGCAGGCCGCAGACTCACCACGCTCAGTGGCCATTTAGCGTTTGCCTGTCGCCGTGCGCTGTAACTCCCGTGGCCGTAGCGGATGATATCGACTGCGCCGCGTTGCGTTGCGTGCCTGCGTGCGTGTTTCTTGCCGTGTCTATGTGTTAGTGCGTTCGCCGTGGCATAAAGCAAAATAAAATAAAAGATAACACAAAAGAGCAAAGTAAAAGAGCTCGGGCAATAGTGAAAGATCAACACAAACACACACACGCGCACACAAATAGAAACAACTTGCAATATGAAAATAAAGCAGAGAAAAGTGTTGCTGTTGCGGTGTGAAATGAAATAACAAATAGTATATATACACAGATACATACATACATACATACATACATATATGTATCTATGTGTGTGTGTGTGTGCGTGCACATAAGTTTAAAGAAAAGTTCAAGCTAAATTAAAATCAAATTAAATGAAGCTGCAAAAACTGCCAAAAAGAAAAGAAAGAAAACACAAAGAGCAGTTACTTTATTTATAAGGTGTGTTAAATTTAAAGAGTGGTAATAAAATAAATAAAAAACTTGCCACATTTTGGGCCATTTATTAAAATGCAATTAAATACTTGGGGCACTTTTTTGCAGTTGTTGTTTTTCTTAACACACACACACACACACACACACACACATGCACACAGATATGAGCGCTCATATTTTTGTGCTGGTTTGCCTTCTGTGTGTGTGTGTGTGTGTGTGTGTGTGCGTCATTATATGTTGCATTTGTAGGGCTTCTGACAGGTTTTACTTGCAACGTCAGACGCGGTTTTTTTTTTTTATTGCAATGTCATAAAGCATCATAAAACTTAAATTAAATTATAGTTGCATTATAGTTTTCAGTTTGTATTTTTGCAACACCTTTCGATAGCAACGGCCAAGCTGCTGGCCATGCAGCTTTTTGCCACTCAAATTATTGGCCATCTGCCTGATGTGGACTTGCATTTTGTGGCAGAATCGCTGACTGCGAACCAGTTGCAAAGTTGTCACATTAAAATCACACCTTCGAAGAAATATTTATTGTTGTTGTAGCTGTTGTTGTTGTTGTTGCATGCACCACTTTACTATAACTCGTTCGTGCTCTCACACACACACACACACACACACACACACACACACACACACACCCTCTTGAGTTTTGCTTTTCTTTCTGCGGCTTGGCAATTTCGCATGCAAATTATATGTAAAGGAAGTCACTCAGCGACTTTGCCTCTTCTTGTTGCATGCCCCTTGTGGTTGGTGGTTGCCGATGTTGTAGCTGCTTTCATAACTGAAACAAATCTATAAACATTACTGCTCTACCAGCTACTAAATGATCTCGACTCACTCGCTTATTATGGCTCATTTTTTATTACGTATCGCTAGAAAACGGATATGATTATTGTTAATATTTATGATTGTATTTTTACACCATCTTGTCGACTTTTAATAATTATATTCCTGAGCATAAATTATATTTTTATGCTGTCGTACTTTCGTTTTTTATTTTTATTTTTTAATTTATATGACCATAAAGTTGGTTGCATGTCTAAAACGCTTTTGAATTGCACTCTTAACTAATGCAAATTCTCGTTTTTATTTATATGCATAGCTGTTATTTATATTGTGGTTTGTCCAAATAACATGACATTTGGCTTTATATGGGATTTAGCCAATAATTTAAAACATTAAAAACTTGCCAGAGGTCATAGACAAAGCACAAACACACACACACACACTTACATACTTACTAGTCACACATTTTAGCTGTTATTTATTAAAAGTATAATAAATATGTTTTAAATATTGTGTCAATTCCAACTAAGCTTTGCTTTTAAAAAATTTATAAAAATATTTTGGCATATTAACTTTCTTTAATGCTAACATTCCCCATTTTCGCAAAGAAAAGTATGTATATATTTTGACTTTTAGCGTATAAGCACAATATTTATTGTTTAAAGACAAACTTTCTTTATATACCCGGTATTCGAAGGGTATGAGTTATATAAAGCTTTTGCTAAAAGAATTTGTGTGTAGCACCTGGAAGGCAACGAGTTAGATAAATGAAGTCGCCTGTTTCACGCACTCCAATAGAGCTGGCAGCATGAAAGTTTGTCAGGAAATGCATATTATACCCTACGTCTACTTTTCCTTCTTCTTTTTCTTCTTAACTGGCCATAACAACCCGTTGTCGGGTTACGGTCGGATGTAAATACATTCTTTCATTAGAATTGGGCTCCCATACCCTGCACATCCCTTTTATTGCCTGGAGTGGCTCTACTGGTCTCAAAGGAACCCAGTATCAATGTTAGTCGACGTTGAGGTGGTTTTCTCTAACCCGCTCATTACACGGGTACCCTACATCTTCACTTGCTGTCGGGCATGCACTTCTCATTGGGCAGGGACGAAGTCTATCTATAATGGCTTCTTCTTTATGAACCCAGTTAAAACGCAACTTCTGGGCGATCACAACTTCACTTCGAACACAAGGTGTCAACCACAGCCACCACGATACATCCAGGAAAATGACTTGTCAGCAGGAATCTACCGCTTAGACTAAACTTGCATTCGCGATGTGTCAATCGTCCGTGATCGGCAACGTCAGCCCATCTGTGCTTTCATGCACTTAGACATTCTTCATGCAGCAACGCCATCTTTTGCATCCAACCGAGATTTGCATGCGGCTTTTTGATATTGGCCTCCCCTTTCCAACTTTTTACGACTTACGCTTAAACATAGACCTTTCTTTTATTGTATCGCATTTGTATTCTAATTTGTGCAAACCTTACAATTGACTTGACTTGACCAGCGCAGCTTCTTAACTTTATACAACTTTACATAAGTATAAATTGGCCCATAGTATAAGAATTTTTGGCTTTTTTGGTGGAAAATTTTTCAGTCTGTTGCAATGTCGATTAGGAAAGTTGTGTCCATGGCTGACGACTCTTACCTTCTAATTAATATGTTATAATGTAACATAACATGAACATCCGCTTGCTCAGCTCATTCTTATTAGTTATCCGAATCTTCGAGTTGAATTTTAACATTTCCTGTAGCACAAAGTTACTTACTTATACCTCCCACTGATCATTGAATCTCACTGTCAGATCTGTCATATCTCAAAATTGCTCGTTTTCCAATTAGAATAAGGGATGTGATCACAATGTGTAGATATATATGAGTTCTTAAACTCTGGGCTCAGCAGTTCCAACAGTGCCAATAGCAATGGAACTTACGGTTTGCTACTGTTTACCGTTTACTCAGCTTCTTCTATATCATACTCTTCAGTATCATTAGATTTTCTTCAGTTTGTTGGTCAATATTCTTCAGGTTAATTTTCGACTTTTATTACATCGTAGTGCTCAATTGTAGGTTCAGTCTAACGTGCATTTGGTTCTATTTCTTATCTATTAACTGGCAATAACAACCCGTTACCGGGTTACGGCCTAATGTAAAGCTGTCCTCCAGGCGTCTCTTCTCCAATTGGAGATACCAAAGATAGCTAGTGTACCCTCTACCTGGTCCTTCCAACGGAGACATGGTCTGCCCCTTCGTCGCCTCGCTTGCCAACCGCATTGAAGACCTTTCTCGCAGGAGCTTCTTCATCCATACGCACAACATGACCTAGCCAGCGGAGCCGCTGGATTTTAATTCGCTTAGCTGTATCAATGTCGTCGTAGAGCTCATAGAGTTCGTCGTTCCATCGGTGCGGTAGTCGTTGCCAACGTGTAGAGAGCCAAAGATCTTACGGAGTACTTTCCGCTCAAAAACTCTAAGAATGGGGGACCAAAGTAATATCTATTGGCAAGAGTGATTCTCCGCTTGATTTCCACGCTGACATCGTTTTTCATTGATGGTGCCAAGGTAGACGAAATCCTTGACAAAATCAAAAGTATATCTTTCAACATCAATCTGAGAGTCCAACCGCTGTGTATCTCAACTTGAATATACTTCGTCTTGCGTTCATTTACCACCAGACCCATCCTGGCATTAGTTCTATTTCAGTTAGTTCCATTACTATAGACCAGAGGTCGGCAGCGGGAGGTAGCTGTCTCTAATGTCATACTAAAGAAGTATTCTCAAATAAGGAATCATTTCTACCATATAGTTGGTGTAGAATGTCTGAGATATTTTTGACTTGAAGTTTTGGAACGATGAGTCACATCAGTCTGCAGGAATTAGAGATGATGGCAAAAACACAATTTGCTTCTTTTTGTTGTATTCAATGACTGAAACAATTTTATAAATACTTTTCATTAACCATATTTTTCAAAGAGTTTTCTGCATAGAAAACTAAAATGTATTTTAACTTTTGTGATAGTCGTGCGACAGTCCGAAGTCTTTTTGCTTGAAATATAAATCACATTATCCGTAGAACAAAAGCTACAATTGCCTAATGACGACGTCGGTGGCGCGCTTTCCAACCTGATCAGAGGCCAATGCAGCAGTTCTTAACAATTTGTTTCCGTACATGCCGTGACATGAACACGGTTTAGTCACATAGCTCAGTCAAGGTTTTACAAGACATAATTTGAAGTAGTTAAAATAGCTCATAAATTGTTAACGCTCAAATTTGTTAACGATATTAACAACCAAAGCTAATAAACATGTATAACTGACTCCTTTGAAAATTAGTTTTCATAACTTTTCTTTTGTTCAAAGTTGTCGAGTTTAATTTTTTGGCTGTTTGCAATGTTAAGCTCGCAACTTTGACAGCAGCCGTTAAATTATCATCTAACAGCTCAT
This sequence comes from Chymomyza caudatula, assembly GCA_035041775.1. NCBI lineage: Eukaryota > Metazoa > Arthropoda > Insecta > Diptera > Drosophilidae > Chymomyza > Chymomyza caudatula. Next base: position 657,329 of record JAWNKW010000141.1, on the reverse strand, counting down.
GTCATATATTTTAGAGAAGCACAATTTTTACCATAGATGTTCATACTCCCAAGCTATGAAAATGGAGATGGTGTCAGGACTAGGACTGTTCGCGAAAAAGTAACATCTTTTAAAGGAGTTTGATTTCAACTAAGATTCTTGCTTCGAACACCAAGATGGCTTAATTTATTCGCTCCTGACCCTTCTTCTTGCGGCAAAACTTCATAGCGAGCGTTTCTTTCAAAAGATCGGGCAGAGTTATGAAAGTTAATTCAAAGAGTTATTTTAATTTTTTTTATTATTATTAATGGCAATCAGCCTGCTAAAACTAAGGCTATAATCCAATATGTATGTACATTATTATTAATCGCTACACACTAAGTGTTTAATAGTGTGATCTATGGCAGATTGTTAAATTTAAATTCTATTACTTAATTAATATTATAACTCTAATATGATTCAATACGTTCAAGCTTGATGAACCGCAGAGTGTCCAAACTTTACAAAACTGGTGCTGTTATATGAGTTGTCGACTTCTGAGATCACATGGATGGAGTCGTTTCAATCGTCTCCTTGGTCTATGACCGGCCAGGGCGCAGGCAAGGGAATTTGGGTGAACTCTTAATCGATCCTCATACCGGCCGCTCAATCTATTTATTAAGTCACCCACGAAAGGAACGACGAGGTCCTTGTGCAGATTGCGATTGCGGAAAAATTGGGCTAAATGGCTTGAGACGAAATTAAATTGAAATCATAGCATTGGGGGATTTTCGTCTTATTTATGCATTTCGTGCCTTTAAACATTTGCGATTTCAATTCACGAGTTTAATGACAAGGAAATCAAATCCGCAAATTGTTGTCCCCAAAATCCTTTCGAAAATAAATATAAAATAGAGAGCGGAGTGATGTTTGTGTATTTTCATCACTCCAATTTTTAACTTATTTTTCTAAGCACAAGCTTATTAAGCAACCAAACAAGTGATGGTCACTGATGGACATACGGAAAACCTACTTTTAGCTGAAATTTGGTTGAAAGATGTATACCTGAAACTTCAAAAAAAATATTGTCTCTATTGAGTGACATACAATTTTTGTCAAAATGTCTTGAAACTTGAGAATTAACGTTTGCAATTTCAACAACTTCGCTTTTTTATTTTTTGCCAAAAAGGTCGATAACCTCATGTGTCAACAAATAACTAAGAAATCCCATAATGAGGAGGCACGTACTGCTCTAGATCTAACTATAGCGATAGCCTTTATAGCTCAGACACAGTTTCGCAAACACATATTAAGCCTACAAAAGTACCCAAATCTACAGTATATAGCTATACTATAAGAAATGGCGCCGCCAACCCCCTTATGGGAGTAGTGCCATTCTGTGGCATTGGGAGACATACGGCTAAGCAATTATTAAGAGAGACCGGTATCAGGCCTCAGACAGGCTTAGCAGCTCCTTATCTGTTACTACTCAAATAGGTTCATGTCAATTGTTCAACTGAGCAAGACACTGCAGACTGAAGAGGCACTTAAGTAATTTGGACATCATTAGCTCTAACACTTGTAGGTTTTATAACCAAGAGGTGCAAAAATTCAGTGTGGTATCGATTACTTCACAATAAGGCAACGTGTAAAGAGAAAACCTAAACCAACCGAAAGATAAAATGCTTGCGGTGTGCAGAACATAAGTTTCATATGGATACGTTGCGTTTTAATCAGGTAAAAATTGATTTGAAGTTGAAACTGTACTGTATACGTTAGAAAAAACAACAACAAAGTAAATTATACATACAAACGTTTTTATATAGTGTTTTCTTTTCTGCTCTTCGTTATATCTTGACAAGAAGGCGAACAATAGTTATTACATAGGTCTACAAATACCGTGGTCGTGTCAGCTGTTTGAAAGCTGAGGGTCATGTCCGCAGTAATTTGCCAGATCCGCCGCTAGAATTGTCCTGATCATGACCGGATTTTGAGAACTTTGGGGTTATTTACCCGCAAAACAGCGTTTTTTTCCTACTTTTGAGGTGTGTGTACCCTGTGTACAGGGTACTTTTGTGGTCTTTGTCCCCAGTTACATCATTTATTACCACTCTTATTCTCTCATTAAAGAGTGCAAGAGATCAATTAAGAATTTTTTTCGCAAAGTTATGTCTATTCGAAATTACGAAATATATCCCTTCGAGGTCGTTATATTATTATTCTGACCTCGGAAATTACCCTTAGCTTTCGAACAACTAAACCATGTTGACTTGTACTATTGTTATGCCTATTCATGATTAAAAGTCGATACTGAGTAACTGAGTAATTACAGCTTTTAAAAGGTGTACAGTCGTCCTGATGTCTTGCATTGACTATATCTCCGACTACACATTCCCATAATGATGGACAATCATAATAAATAATGTAATTGGCACTTTTTATTAACATGTGACTATAAAAATTGGGTAATTAAAAAACTGAAAAGGTGTATCGCTAAGGAGAAGCAAAAATTTCACAAAAAAATACATATTTAATGAAATTCTATTTAAATTTTATTTTTTCCAAATTAGTGTTGCATATTTGACGACAATTGGCAACAATAATAAATATTATAGTAGTAAATGTGACTAATTTTTTAATTAAAAAGCTAATGAATCTGATTTTCAAACCCAAAGAGAAGTTCGCTTATCTATGACCAAAACAGTATAATCGGCAATAAACTTCTGTTTGATATCTCAAATGAGCCAAAAGCATGCGAATAGCTGTATTAATACATTTTAGGAAATTTTCTTAAAACAATGACCAATAAGCTAAAACTTTTGGACATCTCACGATAGAAAAAATCCCATAAAAATATAAACGTATATTTTCTGTCAAGTTGCTACTCTTAAATATTCGCTTTTTATACATAAATACAAAGGCAATAAAATGCCAGCTCAAATTTATATGTGAACGAAAAAAGTTTTTGTGTTATATTTGACATTTGGTCAAGACTCCGCTTTCTCGACGGCCGAACAAAAGACTTAGGACACAAACTTGAACGCTGGAAAATATCATAGGCCAAACTTTTGGCCACACTTTTTTCTCATTTATTTAACATTTTTCTTTTTCAATTTTTTCATACGTTTTCCTTTTTGCTTCGTTATAACAAACCATTATATGCATTTACGAACAATTTAAAATATTTTTACGAAAAATGTCAACATATGCGCAATGCAATGACAGCAAAAGCCAGTCAGATATGGCCAGAAAGACAAGCGGCCGGCCGGCCAGTCAGTCAGCCATGGCCTACAGCAAGCAAACCGTTGGCCAGGCCCGCAATGCGCTTGCAATCAAAGCCAGCAAAAAGCTTTCAACTTAAGTCGCCGCCGCCGACGCCGCCGCTGCACCATGGGCGAAAGAGCGGGAATTGAAGTCAAAATTTGCTAATTGCTTTGTATACATACAGTACATACATAAAAACTGAAACTTTGAGGGTGTGTTAGGGGGCACGTCCTGAGTTTAAGGCCGAGTTTTCGTTGAGTTAGTTTTTAATTTGATATCTATGTTAATATTACGCGTACAGCCAAGTCCGGAATATAATATTTGGAGAAATGAAATTATCCATCTAAGCTCAAAAGTCAATTAGATCAATTACAATGTCCTGTCAAAGGGGTGGCTTTTGATTTTTCGCAAATACCGTGAAACCGGTAGAAGATTTCCACAGTTTTAATACTTGTTATTAAATACAAATCAAATGATCAAACATTCTTATACGATATTAACAGATTATAACAGATTTCCATTCCAGTTCTGAAGCAATTCATAATAGATTGATGGAGATGTACCGAAAAAATATTATAGTCATATAGCATAATTTCAAAGAAAAAATAGTTTGTTTGGAAAATACGGGCCATAAACAACTCAATAAATTTTGGTACGATCGTCGTAAATTAAATCCCACAGAAGAAAGGTTGCGAATTGTTGAAGAAGCTGCAGATACCGTTCTCGATGATTTTCGTTTCCAGGTTTACGTTCTCGATACTTACCATCCACTGAAGATTTTTGCGAAAATGTCGCGTATCAACAACAAACATAAACGTGGACCACTCAAAATATGGCACAAAACAAGTTTCGCCCTTGCTCATGCTGTCATTGCAGCATTACGCCTTCGTCCTTTTCTCTCTTTGTTTGAAATTAGATGAATGTTTGTCTCTGTAAGATTGTTAGTCTCCCTAATCTTCTTGTTCCCTGGCCATAACATAAATGCCACATGGCTTCCTTTTCCTGGTCCTGGGGAAGTACAGTCCATTTCGTTCGTTTCATTCAACGCGTAAAGAGCCAAAGATATTACAACATAGATGCAAATAAGCATGACGCAAATCTCTGTCGAGTTTTGAATTTATGGATCCAACGGTGTGGTTGTAAACCGTGAAAATCTGTCACGGGGAAGGGGGTAAGATATCTTCTTGATTGCGCATCTATTGGTAACATTCTTTTGCTATAACTCTAATAGTCTCTGAGAAAAACGTTACAACACGGACGAACGGACAAACAGACGTGGACATGGCTATATCGACTCGACTATTGCTCCTGATCATTTTTGTCCATGGAACATATAGTCTGCCACGCCTCCTTCTGCCTGTTACATACATTGCACAAATCTATTATACCCTTTTATACTTTGTAAAGGATCATGTGAAGTGCTTTAATGGTTGTTCCTCCTCCTCTTCGTCTCCGCAACATCTCCACAAGATTTTTGCCTGAAACGCTAACTGAGCCTCTGAGGCATGATTAAGCCTCCAGGCTCCGGGAGACTAAAGGCCTTTTTCATATTGAGCTGTTCTGAAAAGACCTCACCTCCAACTCGGTTGTTCAGTTTCGAGTGCCATCCGTGAAGAGGGAGGTGGCGTTGGGTCTGGCTGAACAGTATGCCATTCATTTCTGTCAGGGATGATGGTGTTGAAAGGAGTAGAGTACCCAACTACTGGTACACAGTAGTCTGTTTTGAGGGAAACAAAAGCGAGTTTTGCTGCAATAGAGGAGTGACCAAATACGGTCCCTCTGTCGTTTCGCCGATAAACCTAATGAGTTATTGTTTACTGAGTGCGGTCATGCACAAAATACATTATTTTAAGGATAACTTGTCATTTCAGAAGTGTTAGAAAGCTTAAAATGAAAAATATTTTAAGTTCTACTGTACTATAGCTACAAGATTTACAAAACTCACCTGAAAAGTTCCGTATCACTGTATATGCAAAGCTAAAAAACTTAATTTTTGGCCGTTCGATTGCATTGGAGTTATAGTATATAGTTTAGTAATTTATTTAGTTAGCTTAAAAAAATCATTAAATCATATGTTATGGTCAGTAAAGAAGAAGAAGGTCAAAGTTATCGTATGAGGCGACTAACAATGACACTGGGTTCTTTCGAGACCAGTAGAGCTACCCCAGGCCTTAAAGGGGTTGGGCGTAGGGTTCGGGACCCACCACGTAAAACCACAATTCCAATGAAAGCATGTATTTACATCAGGCCGTAACCCGATAACGGGTTGTTATGGCCAGTTAAAAAGAAGAAGCTCAGTAACTCGCCCACTGTGCGCCGCCGATGACAACGTCAGCGACGTCGGCGACGTCAACATGGAAAAGCGCGCAAAGATTTTATGAGATTTTCTATATAAAATTTTTGTTGGCTTTTTTTTATGTATCATTTCATAGCTTGCCGCGACGGCTGCAATAATAAAATGCAATGCAACGTATTTTATTATAAGTATATTTTTTCACGTTTTTATTCATTTTTTGGTTTTGCGTCTCTTTGCCATATTGGCACACACACACACACACACACACACACACACACACACACACACAGATACAAAACTGCAGCAGCTCTCACGGCCACAAGCGACAGTTTTGTATTAGAAACGGCAACTTGCTGGCTGCGCAGCTAGTTAAGTGAGCGCGCCAAGTGGAAGATTGGCTCTAAGTTGCTTTATGGCCAAGAGCGGAGTGCAGATGCAGAACGTGGTAGCCAGCTAGCCAGCTAGAGAGGAGCCAAGTTGGGGCTAGGCTCGGCGTATAGTGGAGGCAGCTTTGTCGTTTGGCGCACAAGCTGTTGGAATGTTGTCTCGTTGCAAGTAGTTGCAATGTTGGTTGTTGGTTTAGTTGCTGCCACTGCAGTTGTTGTTGTCATTGTTGCAACTGACATAGTTAGCAGCAGGGCTAGAAAGCGCAGCAGTTCCAACTTTGCTTTTAATTTGTTAACAATTTATGTGCTGTACTTTATTTTAAAATGCGTTTCTCTGTGGTTGTTGCTGGTATTTCTCTTTGTTTTAAGCAATTCTTCAGTGAGAGTCATGCGGGTGTGTGTGTGTGTGTATCTGTGTGTGTGTGTGTGTGTGTGCAGCATATGCGGGTCTTTAGTCAGATAACCTGTTGTTCTAGGTATATGTATTAGTTTTTGGTAAATCTTAAGAGTCAACACAAACAAATCACACGGCAAAGTGAAAAGTTGTTAGAGACAAAACGGTGCTTTACATTTGTTCTTGTTTTGTTAACATACTCTTAAAGAGAACACATTAACTGAGTCGTAAGGTTTGGCAAGACATGAAGGGAATAGGATTGTTGATATCGATATATGCGATATTTTTCATTTTTGTTACGATAATATCGGAGCGATTTTTTTGAGTACGATAATACCATATAGCTATATTTTTTTTGTCAAATATAAGACTACTAGCTAAAGCTGCTACGCAAAAGCGTGCCGTAAAAATTAAAAGGTGTACTTTCTTTGGATACATGAAATATCAACCAAATAAACATTCATTTAAATTCTGTGTCACATTGTGCGGAAAATTTGTGAAAACCAGTGCAAATTCGTCAAACGGAAGATTGTGGGCTCACCTGATCCGAAACTGAAATATGATGGTGCAAATCGGAGTAAAGAAGATGCGAACTCAACTAAAGTGCAACTTCTTAGAGAAAGGGGCAGGAAAAACGAATGGAAATAATATTTTAAAACTTGCTCTAAAATATTACACACCACCAATCAGCTCTGAATCGTCAGAAAGGGTCGCATCTGTTGTGGAACTTGTTCTAGACAACATGAAAATGTTAAAAAATCCCGTCTTCCAAAAATCGCTGAACTCAAATTTTTGGCGATAAATCGATATTTTCGATAGGGTGATATTGTACATAGAAAAATTTCGATATATCGAAATACGATATATTTTAAAATGTCAACAATCCCAGAAAGGAAGTATCTTTGAAAATTGCAAGTTCTGCATATATTTATGACCTAGTCAGTACATTTTTGTTGCCAAAAACGTATGAACGAAGTTGAAGACATTTTCGTGCAACGGATTGTTGCAACATCACAACAATCGATTTAATGTACTCTTTGATTGAACTTAGTGTGAGTAATGTCGCTGCCCTGGCGGGACATCTCCCGAGGTAACGCCGTTACAACATTTTTTGGGATATTCGAATTCTACATGAAAAAGCAAAAAAAAAATTTATGAGATACAGCCTCAATGTTGGCATAAGTTTTCGAAAAGTGTGTCTATACAAAACATATATAACGCCATATGCCAAATACATGTGCCCAATGATAATGCATTGCTTATTTTACTCAAAAGATAACATCAACAAGCACATACACACTTTAAAAACGCTTTTGAAAGCTTACTGAAAGTCCCTCTATCTCTAAGCAGTAACTTTGCCCTTCATGACAAAGTTCGAGATGAACTGTAAATCAAATTAAAGACAACCAAATATCGGTTCAATGTCGCTCAGACAGGCAAGCCCAAAACTGCCTGAGAAACATAGAACCGATATTTAATTTGACATACAGTTCATCTCAATGATTAACGAGTAACATGAGACTTCGCAACTCTCAAAATCTCGAATTTTTTCAAATAGCCATAATTTAAAAACGGTGCTAGAAAATCGTAAACACTTTCCGGATTCGAAATCAGCGACCATACGTTTTTTTTTTTTGTTGCATAGTGTTATTAAACCGGAAAGTTTTCAAATAACCAAAATTTGATTGATAATCCATTGCATATAAGCAGTAGTTGCAAATAGCCGATTATAATACACACGATTACTTTTGTATGACAATTGCAAACAAAATACATTGAAATTTAACTTTTCATCGCTTATAAGCAATAAATTCATAGAAACGATGAGTCAAATAACCGATATATGTATACTGTATAAAGTTTCTTTATCTTCGATTTAGAGAGAGACTTTACTGCATATGGCAGCAAATTCGTAACTTTTAAGTTATGAACAATCTACATTTCAATAAATGTAGTTGATACAGAATACATACTTATGAGTATTCTTACGCAAGAGGTATGACGAATGACTTCAATTTAAGATTCTTATATTCTGTGTAAGATCAGTCAGTGCGAAAATTAAAAAAAAACGAGGGCATTTCTCATAAAAACGCATTGGAGGAAAAGAGAACCTAAGTCAAAACCTATCTTGTATTAAAGATCTTAAAAACGACTTTAACTAAATCTGCCGTTTTGTTAGTTTCCAAAAATGATTTGAAAAGTTGTCAAAAGAAGAAAGTTGTCAAAAAGAAGAAAATTCATATTAAAAAAAAACATTCTTTAATATCTTAAGGTCAAAATAAAGTATTATAAACTAAAACTATTATCAAAAAAGTGTTGGTAATTAATTCAGATTTTTTGTTGGCGATGATTTGCAGTGAGTTGATGGAACATTCAATATCGTAAAGCTATCTAGCAGAGCATATTAACTATGGATTATTCAACATCGTAGAGCATCTTAACTTTGCCGCGCCAAAAAATGATCTCTTACTTCTGCATTTATTGCTCGACTTTCTTTTGCTCTGTATTTTGTTGTATCCAACATTGTGCGTGTGTGTTTGTATGTATGTGTGTGTTACAGGTTTTAATGAAATGTAATTTCAAAAATTGCGCTCAACAAATCGTTTACTTGTTAGAGCACGTCTTAGTTTTTTTGCCGGAGTTGGAAATATTTTGTCTTAATTAAAATTGTTCAGCTTTGAACGGTGTTTACACTTTATTAGAATTATATAATAGCAAAGTTATTCTTTTCCTACTTTTCTTCTTGTTAACTTGCCATAACAACCCGTTATCGATTTAAGGCCTGATGTAAATGTATTCTTTCATTGGAATTAGAGTTTTACGTGGTGGGTCCCAAACCCTACGCACAACCCTTTTAAGACCCGGGGTGGCTCTACTGGTCTCGAAAGAGCCCAGTGCCATTGTTAGTCGCCTCATACGACCAGCTTTGACTTGCTGAGGTGGTCCTACTTAATACCCAAATTGAACTTGTTAAACACTATTTAGTTGATACAGTTGCAATGTTTAGTTCTGTTTGAGTAGAACGCGAATCCTTGTTAAAAAGTTGTAGACTAAACACATCCAAAACCGTGAATTATGCAACTCTGCATTTCGTGATACCAAAGGTTGTAAGTGAGCCCTCTAACTTCTTACGTAGAAATTGACTATCGCTTGTCGCCTTTCTTGAACTGCCGCATTGGAGGTTCAGCATCGGCCATATACAACATAACCGATCCGGCGAAGCTTCGCTTGAATATGTCAATGTCGAAGGGCATCAGCGAGGCTTCAGACAAGGCGATGCCCTCTCCTACAACCTCTTCAACTTTGCAATGGAGAATGTGCTGCGAAAGGCCGAAGTACCGCTTCTACGCAGATGATATCGATAACATTGGTCGTACTAAGAGAGCAATTAACGGATCCTTTGCGGCTATTGAAAGATAATCTGCCAGGGTGGGTCTCCTTGTAAATAAGAGTAAGACGAAATATTGGTTGCTTCGATTAGAGAGACGCTGCAGTTGGAATCTCAGATTGGTGTTGAAAACTATGCTTATGATGTTGTCAAGGATTTCGTCTACGTTCTCAGTAGGCAAATGAGTAGTAGAGACCACTTTACCGTTTTGCTTTATGAAGCTGTAGCATGAGTATTTGAGCGGAGAGTACTCCGTCTACCGCATCCGATGGAACGACATTCACATTGTCAGTCCATTAACATTCAGCGGCTCCGCTATCTAAGTCATTAAAGCATATGCATGAAGAAGCTACTGCCAGAAAGGTCTTCAATGCGGCTGTTGAAGTAAGGCGACGAAGGGCCAGGCCATGCCTCCATTGGAAGATCGAAGGAAAAGTTCAGGCAGGTTGTTTTCTAACTTGAAGCAGCCACTTTACAAAGTTACAACAACTTTGCGGGACTACCAAACTCAGATACGCGATGCCTCAACGTGCTTTAAGGTCTGATCAGGTCTTTCGTCACAGACTTTAATCGCTCACGCGACACGCTGAGCTTACTAGGTTGTAAATCTATCACGTGACACATTAGTTTACTAGTTGGTCAAAGAATTAGTGCATAATCAAATTGAAATTACCTATTTCCCGAACATATTTTGAATTTTAGTATTAAAGCTTTTTGATAGCCTAATAGATTTATATCATCATGCATGACCAGGGATGGCGATTTCACAAAAACTTGAAAAACTCTGTGAATGCTCTCTATATATATGAGCTACTAATCTAGGCTACTTGGTAGGACTGAAACACAACTTTTAGCGCACTTTCTTTTACATTTTTCCAACTACAATTTTACATATAACTTTTCTGCTTCTTGTCTGCTCTTTCTACGCTCAGATCTGAAAACTGAAAAGTTGGCATGGTATTTTGGGTTATATTTATATTATAGTATAAATATATAAATTACCTTGGCCATTGCTGTCGTCATCGTCATCTCGTCAGCGCTCGTCGTTGCCACTCGCCATTCTTCAAGCATTTGTCGCGTTTGCATTTACATTCGACATTTTTATTGGATTAACTTGGCCTGGATTTATGTGACGCCGTGATTGTCGTTGCTGTGGCTGTTGCCGTTGCTGTCTTGGCTGCTGCTGCAACTGCGCTCATTTGGATTAGCTGCGCCATCATTCACGTCCAGATCCACAATTGCAACTTCGTCGTTGTCATTCAACGCCGAATTCGCCGCAGTCGCCGCTGTCCGTTCATCACAATTGTTGCTGTTGTTGTTGCCGTCGACGTCGGCGTCGGCTTCAATGCGCTTTGCAGCATGTAATTTGCGGTAAGTTGTACTCACTTTTTTTTTTTTTTGGTTATTGTGATTTATTTTGCCGAGTGGAAATTTAATTTTAGGTTAAGTGGCGTTTATGTACAGTTTACTTTGTTTTTGGTTTTGTTCTGGCTGTCGCTTGGATATTTAGGCCATAAAACAAAAGACTTAAGCAACGAACTGCGAACTGGTTCTGTTTTGGTTAGGAATTTGACTTATGCTTAAGATCACTTACTCAGCATCAGGGCCGGATTGCAGTGCAGTGGCAGAACTTTAAAACTGAAAACGTGCTTTCAGCAAATGTATGAATGAGGTTTGTTAGACAATTAATAAGTCTAACGACTAATCTTATCGTCTAAACAAAGCCCCAAATTTTCACAATTTCAAAATTTTCTTACATTTTAGTTATTTAAATGGCGTACCAGTGTATTTCACAACTTCGGTTGCATATTAAAAAAACCTTTCTAACCCTTTACGTAGTTTCGATTTCTTTTTAAAACTTGATTAATTTACTTCGACGTGCTAAAAGAAGCCCTTGCCTAAAGCATATAGTATCTCTTCCAGTTAATTTGCTGTTGCTGCAACCGAATATAAACACAGCCTTTTTTTGTATGTCTTGCCGCTCTTCCCAAAGATATAGAACTTTTAGAATCACAACTGACAGCAAAAATGACATCTTCAGGTGTAAATTACACTAGGCAACAAGCTTAACTTCAGTTTAAGGCGCTACACTAAATATACATTTTCGAATTATCTAAAATGAATTAGAATTCAAGATATCAAGAGTTTCGAGGTCAGCAAAACGCATATTACTCCGAAATCTTCTAACTGAAAGGGATGTTGTACCTATCGATGCTGTTAACGAATTGCACAAGTGAAAGATGATTTTTACAACTGAAATTGTTAGAAAACACTTCGTATAAGCATGATAGAAAACAGACACTGAGCCAAAAACTTACACCGCGAACTCCATTTGGACAATATGATTCTTATTCTTATCAATTGGAAATCCCTTAATACATTGTTTAGAACTATATACGTCACAGTTTCGATATTAAGAAGTTCCAGTTTTATTTGAAAGATGCAGTGTTATGCACGCATTTGCAAAAGTCAAAGATAATTTTCACAACTGAAATTGATGAAAAATAGACTTCGTAGAAGCGTAAAGGAAGACAGACTTGATCATTTGAGCAAATTACTTGCTTCGATAACTCCATTTCGACAATTTCATTCAAAGTTTTGCCACTTGGAAATCCCTTAACACTCTTTTTTAGTACTATATGTGTCACAGTTTCAAAATTAACAAGTTTTATTTGGAAGAAGAGTTATAGTTGTAATGTTTTCTTTTCATTTCGCATTCAAACAGATCGATCAAAGATCTTGCATTAAATTGAAAATATTTGACTGTTGAACATAGCCTCCTTTCGCTTTTATAACAGCAGCGTATACTCTGTGCATCCTATCTGCAATGATTTAGTTGACATTCTGTTCCAAGTTTCTAATAAAGCATAAAGCGATTTGTGACGTGACACTATCCTCCTTTCACTTTTATAACAGCAGCTTGTACTCTGTGCATTTTTTGATTAAGTTGATATTCTGTTCCAAGTTTCTAATAAAGCATAAAGCGATTTGTGACGTGACACTATCCTCCTTTCGCTTTTATAACAGCAGCGTGTACTCTGTGCATTCTATCTGCAATGTTTCAGTTGATATTCCCAAAGCTGATTTGTTTTTTTTTTTTTTTGGTTGCATGACTTGTGACGTCACAGCAGGGCAACTATTTGTGACAAACGGGTTAAAAATCTTCAAAACAGTCCCACTGGCCCTTCCATCTCAAATCATCTAGTCCATATTTTCTGCACATTTTATTACGAATGATGAAATGAGAGCAGACGGATCTTGGGCCCGCTCATATTGTGCCTATTCCGGCACTGCTAAGCGACAAAAAAAAACAATGCAATAAAGAAGACAAGCAGCTGTATCAAGTGGAGTGGTCCAAAACTTTAAGTATTTGCCTTTGATTAATGACTGGCATTGGCACAATGTTTCAATCGCCCAGTTCATCGTCGTTGTCGTTTTGTGTGCTTCCCGAGCGACTCTCGAGCGATTTTCTCAAAGCATCTCTGGCATTTGCCATCATCAGTTTCATTGGCAACTGCTACCCGCTTGGTTTCATGGTACATTATGTAAACTTCGGTTTAATTAGTTTGGTGAAATTCCACTTTTTTTTCTTCTTCTTCTGCTTTAATGAATTTTAGCATTGGTTTAGCCGGTAAATCAATTGTTTGTGAAATGCGTAGCCATGGGAAAAAAAGACACTTGGCCTCGCTTAATCCGGCTTTAATAAGTAAAAACGTCAAAAACGAAAACTTAATTCAAAGCAAGATCGAAAATTTTTACAAATTTTAAATTCAAATGCAATCCATCAAAGCTGCTTTAATGCGTTTGCTTTGATTTTGTCAACCGAGTTGAGTTTTCGTTTATCGAATCAAGTTTTAACTTTAAAGCAGTCTTAATCTTAGTTGAAAATCTCATAAATTAATCAACCAACAAGTTGAACAAACTATATACTTACTTAGTATAAGCAGCATTTCCCATATTATGGTATCAAATCAGATCGTATAACTGCTGTATATAATCAGCTTACCAGTTTTGCATTTGGGTTTCACATAACTCTTAATATATTTATGTGTACCGTATTGAAGTGAACATGGATTTTGTTTTTTGGTAAACATAGATTTGGTTTTTTATTTACGTTTTGATTTTAAGAGATCCATTAGCAGCTCCGCCACCTAATGATCTTTTTGGTCAGTTTTAATATTCGTATCTGTCATTTTAAGCACCGCAAATACTCCATTTAAATTAACACTTTCGTATTTCTTGAAAAACAAATATTTAACAAGTTTCAAGCTTCTAACTGTGTCAAGAACGGTTCTTACTTTGCTTTTTATAATTGTACTTATAATTGGAGCAGTTTTTGAAGCCAATTTTACTTCATTTACATATAAAGTGTTGTAGAGTCAAAGTTGTATATTTTGGAACTAATTGATTTTTGAAGCCAATTTTACTTCATTTACATATAAAGTTTTGTAGAGTCAAAGTTGTATATTTTGGAACTAATTGATTTTTGAAGCCAATTTTACTTCATTTACATATAAAGTTTTGTAGAGTCAAAGTTGTATATTTTGGAACTAATTGCTGAGTGTAATAAGACAGTAGTTGTTCGCAAAGTAGAAACTTTTGAAACATTATCGAATCGAACAAAATTGTTGCTTAAATGCGTCCAATCCTAAGACAGTGTAAGTGGCAGGCTGCGAAATTAAGGAAGAGAAAGAGCAAAACAAACTCCCATGTTTTGCTGACTTAAAGTTACTTAGTGCCAAAAGGTGCAAAAGTCTTAGCATTGACTCGAGCTGCGATTGGCCCATGTCCGTCTATATGAGTCAGTATATCTACGAGATCATAAGAGCTAGCGACACAAAATTTTACCAAAAGTTGCGCATAATCCCGGGTAAGATTAAGTTTGCCAAATTGGATTGATGGCTGCCCGCATTTCCCCCCGCAGAGTTTTAAGGTTTACGGACGCGCCCTTGAACCTATCAACTCGTTACTTGACAGAGATTTGCGTAGTGCTTATGTGCATCTACGTTATTAAAATGATCAAAATAGGAAAAATAAATCAAAAGTTATTACCAAAAATATGCTGATTTCACATACCCTCGCCAAGAAACTGCTCCAAGATACACTTTACAAAATTTGGACTCGTGTGAGCCTAATCATAAAAACTGTGTTCACCTTTTTTGAATAGAAGCCGCTCTTGACAACATTGGCCCAAGAATACTAGAGTTATGGGCATCAAAGTAATATTTGCCCACATAATAATGAACTTCCCAATAGGACAACTTCTCAAGTGGAACTTACCAATCAGAAAACTTCCCAATCGGAATTTCCTACAGTCTTAACGAACTTGTAAAAAGACACATAATATAAGATACTTAGGTTCCCATTTAACCCTATGCTGGATTTAAGGATACAAACCACCTTAAACCCAAAAGAACTAGGAAATTGAAAGACAGAGCCCCAAATTCCATTCCAACTAACCTAGAACCCACCCTATAGTTCTGAATATTTCTGATTCTTATTGTCGGCTTACCAATGTACTAGATTGAGTATTGTGAGGGACTTTGTCGTATAAGGCTATCCTTTGCCTGCCTCCTTTTGCATGGTGACATGACATGGCAAGTGGCGGAGGGACCGACTTTCATGTGTACGCGAGTACACAGCGTGATTTAACCAACCGGCTTCAAGTTTATCCAAAACTAGTTAACTCTTCAATTCCATTAATGTTTGATAATGTTTATTGATTTTAATAAATTAACATAGTATTTTATTTTCTTAACCATTAAAAAAGTGTGCACAACTGCTAATAATGATTATGGCAATATTAGTAAACATTTCAAGTTTAAGGAATAAATAAACAAAAGACTTATGCAAACAAGAGCTTAAGTATTTGCGTCAGCTTTTCGCCAGCTGTTGATACTTTATAAATATGAGTAGAACTTTCAACTTATTCATAGCAAAATTAACTGGCGATAATTTAACACCAAAATAATGTGGCTTAAATTATTCGGCTTGTTGCTCGTTTTGACGCTTTGTCAAGCTCAAAGTGGTAATTTCCAAAGTGTTTTTTTTTTGGCTATTGAAGAGAAGTTAATTGCAATAAACTTATAAATCATTTAGAAAACTTAATATGCTTGCTGAATGCGGATCCGGGCTTGTGCAAGGCTTTGATGCAGCGTTGGTATTATAGCACGAAACTCGGAAAATGTGTCTTATTTCGCTACGGCGGCTGCAAAGGAAATAATAACAATTTCCGTACTCTAGAGCTATGCGAGAAAACTTGCGGCGGAGCTCTAGTGGTTTGATGATGGCATCTAAAAGATATTGCAAAATAAATACATACATACATGAGTATAAAATATAAAAAAAAGCTAAATGATTTTTGCGTCTAAAAATCTAAAATAAATAACAAAATTTTCAGCGCTTTTTGCTGGCTGCGCCCAGTTTTATGTTGAAGCTGCATAAACAACAAATATTTCTAGTTTTCAAAACTCGTCAGCGCCACCCACTTTTTGTCCAACTCACAGCTGTGTGTGTGTGTGTGTGTGTGTGTGTGTGTGTGTGTGTAAATATTTAAGCAAGCATGTGTGTGTGTGTGTGTAGTTTTCGTCTTAGAGGTGTCAGGCGGGGCGTATACTTGCTGACAGCACAAAGCACTGAGTTCCAGCATTTTGCTAAATCAAAATTGACACTATGCAAAAAGAAAACCCACACACACGGAGACACACATACGGACGGAAGGCAAAAGTCGGCAATGTTGTTATAAAGCAAGCGCCAACTGTAAAACAGTAGCCACAGTTGCCACACTTGCACATATCTACGAATACAGTGAAACCTCGTTGTAAGCAGCACCGCAAACTACTAGCAAAGTTCAGCCAAGCTTCAGGCTTAAAAAGGTGACTTCCCTTTAAACTGGTATATTTTCTCAATTGTTCATCTGATCCGTAAATTTTGGCACTATTCTTCTTCTTCTTCCTCTCCAATGCCGGGCTGCAACCTGATGTGGAAAGCTCCTCCAAACGCCTCTGTTTCGTGCGCGCCTTCTCCAACCGTTGGTACCTAAGGTAGTTAATGCGCTTTATACCTGTCACACGGTCCCTTTGTCGCCATCTTTCAACAGCCGCGTTGAAGACCTTTCTTTTTCATACATAAGCACAACTTAACCTAAACCTGCGGAGCCACTAGATGTTAATTCGCTTGACTATTTCAGTGTCGTCATAAAGCTAATAGAGTTCGTCGATCCTTCGAATGCATTAGTCGTTCTTTTCTGCTTCTTAACAGATATAAAGCACTCCTCCAGGTGCCTCTGCTTTGCAAGCTCCTTCTTCAATCGGTAATACCAAAGGTAGCTAGTGTGCTCTCTAGGTGATCCGTAATGGACCAAAGATCTCCCTTACATACTTAACTGCCATAGCAACCCTTTACCGGGTTACGGCCTGATGTAAAGCTCTCCTCAAATTAAAAGGACATTTGCATCAGACTACGTCATCACCCATGCTTCAGCACCATAAAGCAAAACGGGATGGATGAGCTTCTTATAGAGTGCTCGTTTCGGCTGGCGAGAGTAGTATCTACAACTGATTTGCCTACTGAGACCAAAGTAACATATATTGCGAGTGATTATCCGCTTGATCTCCTTGCTGACATTATTCTTCTTTGTGCATTTGATGCTATAGTAGATCATTAACATCAAAAGTATAGTCTTTAAACTGGGAGTCAAACCGCCGTATCTTTTTACTCAAAGGAAACATACACTTTGTATTGGTCTCATTTACAGCCAGACCTACACTGGCAGATTCTTTGACTCATTAAACACGACCAATGATATCCCACACTCCTATAGTTCAAAATTGTGCCGTGCGGATGTACTTCGGCCTTTCGCAACACACTCTTCATCAAAAAAGTTCTTCAAGATTGAAGCATTGTTTTGTCTGTAGCCTCGCTCGTTAACAAAAAGTACAGTGAGGTTCTTTCCTCAACATCAGTCTGCGAATTCACACCAGCAAGGATGCAGAACATGGAACTGGCTATCGACTGCTGCTTCATAATCGTCGAAGACTTGCCAGGTCGATCAGTTATTACGTGAATAGCTTTAGTCTCCCGCACAATAAAGCTCGGCAGAGCCTTATATACTATGGATTGAAGACAGATACCACGGTTGTTGGTGGGGTCACACTTCTTGAGAACAAGTCAGAGAACACCAAAGTTCCAATATTCGGGCGTGCTGCGATCTAGCCAATTTCGCTTTGAGCTGTAAGTTCTCTTTAACTGAGCGTATTGAAGTGTCTAGTATACGCGCAAAAACAACAACTTGCCATTAATATGCATGCGCTTCTTCTCGGACTCACTGCTAAGTAAAACCTTCTCGCTTTCTGGTGAACGCTGCTAACACAGCACACAAACGCGTAACACTATCTGTGCGTAACACCAACTGAGCATTATAACTCAATTTCGTGTTAGCATACGTATCGGTCTTATCCTCAATGGATGCTTTACATCAAAAACACGTTTTTTATGGTAGGCCGTCGCGCCAACATCTTGGTTATTCTCGGCGGTATATCCACGCTGTCGGCTGTGTTTTTGGGCGTCGGAAAGTGAACTCCGGACGCAGCATTATTGCCATCATCACTCGACAATAAGCCAGCGAAGTGTTCCCTACATAACCTCAGTGCACCCTGCGCAGCCACAACCATACTTTTCTCTACATATCTGCAGATGCTTGACCTTTCAGAAGAGCCCCATAAAGTTATTCTTGCTCTTACCCTTTTTCAGCACAAACAGGAAGCGGAACTAAGCTGAACTTAA
This sequence comes from Chymomyza caudatula, assembly GCA_035041775.1. Classification (NCBI taxonomy): domain Eukaryota; kingdom Metazoa; phylum Arthropoda; class Insecta; order Diptera; family Drosophilidae; genus Chymomyza; species Chymomyza caudatula. The sequence continues at coordinate 638,859 of JAWNKW010000141.1, read as the reverse complement.
CCGAAATTATGCTTAATGGTTATGTTTACTATACACTGATAAATCATATTTCTGCTTCGCTCTTGGTAAGCGCAATTGCACTACAGATAATGTGCATGATTTTTCAGTGCTGAAAAGTTCAGCTGTTTACGTATGCGTATGCCTCGCTTAAACAAAGAAACATCATTCTTGAAAACGTACGTGTACAGATCTGCTCGCATTGATCAGTGGTCAGCTTGGTTTTCAGAAAGTTGTCAGATTACAGGAGATCGAACTCAGCTGTCTTCTGAGATAGTAATGTGCGTTTTACGTTACTTTAAAGTGGTAAATATGACTACCCCTACCCAAAAACTTGCCCGATCGTATCATTTAAACGCCAGTCGCGTTTTTGTAGTCCTGACTGTAGATTCGTATAGTACGTGAATATGTACATATATATATTCATTACAGGCGCTCAGCATGGCATGCCACAGAGGCCAAAAGGTGCACAAAGTCGCTTACTCCCGTCCAAACTGTTGCTATGTGTGTGTGTGTGTGTGTGTGTGTGTGTGTGTGTGTCTGTGTGTGTGTCTGTGTGAGTGTGTCTGTGTGTGTGTGTTGTGTGGCGCCAAATGTTTGCTTTGGCGTTAGATTTCAGGCATCTAGACAACTTGCAACAACTACATATGTAGCTGTCGTATGTGTGAACACTGTTGGAGTCTGCATTGTGGCGCTTTGGCGTTTACTTTGGCCACCATGGCGACATTTGCTCATTAAGCATATTAAATAATTAGTACTTGTTGTTGTCATATTGTATGTAGTTGTTGTACTTGTCTCTCCAGTTGTTAATATTCAGCGGGTTGAGCTTTTGGCATGCGTGCCAAAGGCCAGCTTTTCGTCGAACGTATGAGAAAATAGTGCATTTAAATTGGAATTGTGTGAACATTTAGATAAAGAGTAAGAAAACTATATAAAAAAAATTTGATGCAGACAGTCGAGACGGTGCCCGACCGTGGAATACCCTGTACCCATTTTTTCCATGAAAATCAAATTTTTGTATCTACGCGTTGTGGGGTATGTGCGTAATTACGGTAACTGTTCTACGGGGGGAGGGGGATGATTGGGAAAAGGATCAACTTTGTTGCCTAACGAATCAGATTTGGTTAACATAAATGTTAACTTTAACATTTCTGTAAAAAGTGAAATTCTGTTGCAGTTCAAAGGAGAGGGGACCTAAAATTGGCACATTATTAGCTATATCTTCTAAAGTTCTTATTTGATATGAATCATTTTAACACTTAACATGCATAGTAATAGTGTGCATAACTGTGCCAAGTTTCAATTAGATAGCTTCTATGGTGTGAGAGGGGGTGAGATATCGACATAATTCGACAAACTTGCACCGAATAGGTAAAATGCGCATCTTTTGGTAAACAATTTTTGCTCTAGCTCTTATAGTCTCCGAGAACGGTGCGACAACACGGACAGACGGACATGTCTATATCGACTCGACTATTGCTCCTGACCATTTTTGACCATGGAACATATGGTCTGCCAAGTCTCCTTCTGCTTGTTACATACATTGCACAAATCTATAATACCCTTTTACACTTTGTGTACGGGGTATAATTATTATATAATTAATGTACAAGGAATCAATTGGAAGGGGGCTCAGCCTCTGTTTAGCTACGTTAAGCAAAAAGCTTTTCGGATTTATTTTCAGACTGCTTTCGTTTCTTACCTCTCAACTTAAACACTCATTCTTTATGGGAAAACTCGTTCGCTCATAACTCACGAAGATCAGCTTTTAATTTGGTGTTATGTTTGATACTCAGAAAGCTTTTTCAAAATTATAGAAATAAGCAAATAATTAGAAATAATTAAGACTCGAACTTTAAAGGAAAAAAAAAGGGAATAAAGGGTTTACTGACACCAAAATATGACGGCTGGTATATTTTTCTTTTTCGGCACTTTCAAACGCGTTGATTTTTCCCCCTAAGCTAAATGATCGTTTCTTCTCATTCAATAATAGTGCTAAATATCTGGGGATAATACTGGAAACAAAATTAAATTGGAATCTACATACACAAGAACGCACCAAAAAGGCCCTGTACAGCTGCAGAAGAAAAATTAGTCTAAAATGGGGCATTTCTCTAAAAACCGTTTTTATACGGCAGTGATAAGGCCCATCCTCCTCTATGGTATTCTGGTTTCGTGGCCTGCATTGAAAAAAAAAGACGATACTTAAGCAACTTGGGCAAAATAGAGCGTGCTGCAAAGCTATGCATTACTGGAGCCCTTTGCACTTTGCCCTCAATTATATTCTAAACATTCCTCTCCTGTCTTATTTTCAGCTATACGCTTACGAGACTCAGGCTGCTGAACTAATCCTTTCGAAACATGCTTTCATCCCGCTTAAAACTGACTACGGTGTACCGAAGCAGTTCGTCAGTACAACCTTAAAACTCTCCCACGTAGCAAAGAATAGTCCGTTGGTCTCCCATGACTTTGCGACACTACCTCCTTCTTCACAGATGGTTTTGAAGCTTAAAATCAAATAACAGTCAACACATATTTTCAATGCGCTCTGCTCACTGAAAAACGGAAAAAAAAATTTCAACTCGGTTTCGCTTTGAGGCTAATACTTATTCTCGCTGCGCTTGTGTCTTCGGTTTTCTGTTGATGATTGAGCACACATAGTATGTGTCCGTAATAGACCGATAAGAACAAACCGGAAGGCGAGAAGATGCTTCCTTTGTTGTTGTTGTGTGTCGTAGAGAAATAGTTGTGCGCATAAGGAGAGGCACGAAACAAACATATAGTATGTATTTATATTCAAATATGTTTAGTTTGTCAAAAGTGTACACAAAAGACCTTTTGGCAGTTTTTTTTTCTTCAAATTGGTCCGGGTAAAACATGAGCGAATAAAAATCGAAAAAAATGTTTTTGGTTGAGCATTGACCTTTTGCTGCATTGGTTGCTACAGTCCCTCTATTCATTGTTTGCTGAAATAAACGGTTTTTTAAAGACACGTTAAAAAGGTAGAGGGTTATTTGCGAACTATGTTTTTAGTTCAATGACCTTATCGAAGGTGGCATATACAGGTTTCTACCGCCCGTTTTCTCCTTGATAGAGAAGACACAAGTATCCATATCAAGAAATATTTTGTACACAAAGTCAACAAGAAATGGATTCATTTGACAAACAGTCAAATCGCTAAGCAAATTTAGCTTGAAAACAACCATAAACGCACAGTGGAGCTGTGTTCCCTAAATCGGATGAGATGCCCGGTGTCGTGCGCGGCAATATAATACGCTGTTTGTTTGGTGTCCATGTGGCTAGGCTTTTTGCGACCTCTAACGATCTTTGCAGGAGCTGCTGGAGCAAGTAAGAGGAAAAAACGTTTGAAATCCATCTGATCATGTCCAGCTCTTTGTAGGCTCAAATAGCTAGCCAGCTAGCTTCTGTATAGAATTTCAGATGTGTTCGTTATTAGGATGATTATCCCTGCTGTCGGATAATCGCCGTTCTGATTCTGTCTGCGTATGAATAGGGAAGGAGTGCTCTTTTGATCCTGTGTGAGGCAAAGTGCCTGACAGCCGTCTCAACCTAACCTAACTCGTTGATCAAATTCTACTAAAAATGAATGCTGCCTTTCATACAAATTCTCACATTACCTGACGCTTAAGTGCGTCTGTACGGTATATCGATGTACTACTGTAGATTGATATTGCTCTTGTTGCTGGCCTTTGGCTTTTGTGTTTTCTTTGAAACTGATATAAAAAAAAAATTGCTTACTTGATTGATTTACATTCGCAATAATATTGCTGGAAAACTGGCAAAACTAGTTGCAACTTACACACACACACAAACACAGATATCATATATCGTATATGGCTAATAAAGTGCTGCGCTTAGAGAACTTCATTCCTGACCTATTGACAACATTTTACCGTTAAAATTTACCAAGTTATAAACAATCGAAACAATAAATGACAGATGCTAAAAAGAGTATTGACAACTTTCAGAGCGTAAACTTTCCAAGTGGCATAAATTTGTTGGTAACTTTATGTTAATATGTGCATTGCATGTGTGTGTGTGTGTGTGTGTGTGTTAATGAGTGATGACGCGTTTGCCCAATTAACCAATTGACACTTTGGTTAAAGTTTTGTTTAAGTTTTGCTTAATTATTTATTGTCTAAGTATTGTAAATTATGGCCAGCAAATATGTAAAGCTCTAAAAATGAGTTTGCCTTTTCTTTCTTCTCGTTGACTTATATGTGGTTCTTGTTGTATTTGTTACTAGTGTTTTTGTTGTTGTTGTTGCGAACCAGTTGAGCGACATTCCAATGTGAGTGCGACAAGCAGACGAGATGAAGATGGAGATGCTGAGATTAATCAGCTGCCATAAGCAAAATGACAAGACATAATTATACCCTGTACCCAAAGTGTAAAAGAGTATTATAGATTTGTGCAATGAATGTAACAGGCAGAAGGAGGCGTGACAGACACATAAGTTCCATAGGCAAAAAGTCTTATCATTGACTCGGGTAGGGATTGGACCATGTCCGTCCGTATGAGGGGATAGATCTCCAAGACCATAAGCTAGAAACACAAAATTGTACCAGGAGATGCGCGTAATCTAATGTAAGATAAAGTTTGTCGTATCAAGTCAATATCTTACCCCCTTCCCCCTTAACAGATTTGCGCGGTTTACAACGGAGCGTTCAATCTATCATTTTGTCGTGTTTATGTGCATCTATGTTGCAAAAAATATCGAAATCTGATAAATACATCAAAAGTTATAGTCAAAAATATGGTAATTTTAACCCCCCTTGCCTATAAACTGTGCCAAAATTCCACTACATGTAGATATGGATACGTGTGAGCTAGAGATACAAAATTTGCTGTGGAGACTCGTGTGACCCTAATCGTTAAAACAGCATCCAACTTTTTTCAATGGAACCCCCCCCCCCCCCCCCCCCGCAATCGATTTACCATACTGCCACGATTTACTGCCACACCCCCCAATATATTGATTTTAAAATTGTCACAGACATTAATATATGTATTTTAGATCTGTGTTACAAAATTCAACGATTTTACCCAGGAATACTGGAGCTATGGGCATAAAAGTCATTTTTGCCCCCACTTAGGAAAACTTGTCGATTGGAACTTTCCAATGGGAAAATGTTTACAGGCATATCGAACTTATGAAAATAGATATAAAAGTGGATACTTCCGTCCCCATTTTACCATATTTAGTGTTTATAAAGAAAAAATTTACAGGGTATTCCACTGTCGGGCACCGTCCCGACTGTCTGCATCAAATTTTTTTTATATTTTGTGCTGGGTGTTATTGTTGCTTGTCGTTGTTGTTGTTGTTGTGGCTATGACTGTTGTTGTTATAGTTGATACGCTCTGCCTTTCAAATGTGGCAGCAGTTGCCAGTTGTTGTTATGATTATTGTTATTATGTTTATTTATGGCGAAGCTAGAGAAAAAATTAATTTTAAATTTGATTACAATAAAAATAAACAGAAAAAAAACGACAAAAAAAAAGCCACACACCAGCACAAACCGCCGTCCATCTAAATCCAAGCAAGCATCCGTCCAGCGATCGAGCCACTTGTAAGCCGCATTTGATTTACTCATTTGGCCAAATGATTGAGACTGTGCCCAGTTCCGAGCCAGTAATGGATGCATAAATGGGTGTGTGTGTGTGTGTCGCGCCCAACCCTAAAATGCCAACAACCATTGAGGAAGATCTAACAACAGAGCATACGAAAATTTGATTCAAATTTATGGTTTTCTATTTAGATAACGCGTTTGGCTAAGTTATGCAAATACCGTAAAACAACAACAAATTTTATAAATAACTTTACAGCTACGGCACATGGTATTGAAATTCGGAATTGGGTTACTTTCAAGTTAATCTTAGGTCTTAGGTTACGCGAAACAATAAACAAGAGCGGAAGACATAAAAAAGTTGACCTGCAAGGCGCCGAAGTTAGCATACTCTTTCACTAGTATATCCACCTATACAGTCAAACCTGTCAAGTTGACCACCCTCAAATGCTGACCGCATGTTAAAGTTGATCGCTTTTCAATTAAACCAAAAGATTTTAAAAGAAATTTTCTTATTTTCACCTGCTTAAGTTGAACCTGCATAACTTGTAAGGTGACATAGAAGATTTGTAATTTTCCAATGACAATTTCCCAAAAACAAGTGGTAAATAATATGTAATTATTTTTCGTTTTTCAATTCAACTGCTACATTTACGCCAATTCCACTATGAAACCAAAATTTGAACTCATCGAAAGGCCTATGTCTAAAATATTCATTTTTCCTGTCCTCCTGGTCCTCGCACAATCTTGGTCTATCTAATCTCGACTGTGGATTACAGGGCAATTACTCGCAGTCGAATCAAGGTATACCAAAACATCTGAAACACCGGCCAAAATTTAGTTTCCCTTAATTTGACATACAGTTCAACTCGATCGGTGGTAAGGTACTCGAGTAAAATGAGATTAGGTGACTTAGCAACTCTCGAAATGTCGAATTTTTTTAAATGGTGATATTTCAAATACCTTTCTAGGTAATTCAAAAAGACTTCCGGATTCGAAGCGTGGTTTTCTTTTTTTGAGAATTATTCGAAGTGTTGAATTTTTTGATCTTCCTTAATTACTTCGCCATTTTTAATCAAATTTTTGTTGAAATGTTTGCAAAGAGTACATTCGTCGAAATCTCGACGAATATCTTTAATCGAGCTGTGAGTGATAATTTGAAAACAATCACACATGTTATGTACCTATAGGTACGTAAACACGTATATTATTAATATTATATTGATATGGGTGCATGTAAATTTCAAGGACTAATATTCATGCTAAAAATCGGGAATAAATGGGAATAAGTAGAGACAATTTGGGACCCCCTCATATATTAACCACCTGCGTAAGTTGACCAAAATATTTGAAACCGCGAGCGGTCAACTTAAACAGGTTTGACTGTATAAGCAAAAATTCAGTGTGGTACCGATAACTACGCAATAAAGCAACGTTTTCAGGTGAAACCTATACCATTCGAAAGATAAAATACTTGCGGTTTGCAGAATATAAGTTTCAACTGTATACATTGCATTTTAGTCATGTAAAAATTGATTTGAAGTAAAAAACAAACAATAAAAGTTGTTATTTCGTGTTTTCTTTTCGTCCCTTTGTAATCAGCTGTTAAGAGAGAGCTTGATTTAAGTCGTCGAATGTCGACGGCAAGACGAACAGTATAAATAAAAAAGTTAAGACATTACTATAGCAAAACCATTAATTTTAAACAAAGCAATGAACTCAATCTTAAAAACAATTTCCAAAAGTTGTGAATTTGCTTGAAATTTGAAGTCGTTATAATATGACGCCATGCTTGCGCCATTGCATCACCAACCTAATACAAAGGCATATACTAGTGCCATTTAGCATACAACTAAAGCGGGGATCAGCAGCGGCTGCAGAGAAGTTGGCAGAATTGACAGTATTTGTGTGTTAGCAAAACACTTGTTTCGTCGGCATCGACCGAGAACTCACATGTGCATTATTCTCAGTGCCTTTTGCCGATCAACGATCTAAAGCACACACAAGTTCGATTAAACAAGATTTCTAGAATTCGACTTTCTAAATGAAAAACTCGAAAAAAAAAAACTGATATCATCATAAATTAAATTTTTGAGAAAAATGCATATATAGCGCGCTTAAACTTTTTAAGCCTAAAATTTGAAATTCTTTGGCATCCAATGCCATGAGAGTATAAGCCATATCGACTTGGTTTCCTTGACTTGCAGATGCACAGGCGGCAACACTCTTGTCTACAGCCCACGCCTTGGCTTCTGGCAAGAGGCTCTCCAAACTGGTTATTGCCAAAAACAAAAACCATCGAAAAAAAGACGTCTTCTCAAAAAACTACGCGTGTTGTCCCAATGAATGGCCACAAAGTGTGACTGAATGAGTGGCTCCAGTGTTGCTTCAATGTAGCAAAATGACAGCATACGTGCGCCCAAAAAAAAACACAAAAAAAAAAAACTAAGCACAACTAATTTTTAAGCTGCAAACAGAGACAAACCGACACACGTGGGCGTGCTGCTTATTAAATGTAAAAAATATTAATTTTTTTTTTAAGCAACTATAAATACAATTGGCGCCGTTTCAACAAACCGAGTTGGCAATCTGAGTTGCGGCATCTGCGTGGTGCGAGCTGGCTTTTGGCCATGGTCTATACGAAAATTTCACCCAAAGTGGCGGTTTTGTGTGGCGTCTGTTTGCCAATTGCTGGAATTTAGTTTTAGAGTTTCGTTAAAGGTCAAAACTAAGCCAGCTTAGCCCACATGCCATTGAAGCATTCGAAGTTGGGGTGTGGCTGCCACAAAAAATATATATATATATATCTGTATATTATGTTTTATAGCTGGTTACTGTGTATGAATGTTTAGTTATTTCTAATGATTGCAAGTTAAAGTCGCATGGAAACTGCATCGAACGGCCCACACATTGGCGTATAATCATGCAAACAAATAACTATGACTGCCAGTGACAGGCGATAGTAGCTAGAGATGTGCGTGAAAACGATGATCGATAACAATTTTGAATGCATGAAGTGAAAAATGTGTGGCTTGAGTTGTTCTGCTGGGTCTTCAAGGGAATCATAGCGGCACAACGAATTGTGGAGAGTAGAAGATTCTTCAAAAAAGTGACGTCACTTTCACAAAATCAATAGAAATTGCAAAAGTGCCGTCACGTTAGCGATTAGAGATATCATATTAGCATCTTACAATTTGCGGTGACGTCATATATAATACGCAGGTGCGTCATAAGTTTATAATACTACCAATAGAGTCTGGGGGGCACTTAAGTGTGCTGGGCATCATCAGTTCTAATACCTGTAGGGTTTGCGAACAGGAGAAGGAGTCGTCGCGGCACGTGCTTGCCGAGTGTGACGCACTGTCAAGAAGAACACTGAACCTGGCCGGTATAAACTCTCTATAATTAATGTAACCCTATTAGTACCACCCCAGATAATGAAGTACATATCAGAGATAGGACTACTTGGGAGCTATAAACTAGGTACGGGCACAACAACAACACCGATTGCTTTGTGTATGGGGAGCATAAGAATTCTGGTGAGCGTAGTAAAAGCTCGAAGCTTCGAAAATCGTTAACTAAATTGCTGGGTATCCTGCAGATACAAGATACTTTTGTGGTTGAAGTACACCTCTTTTATTTGAGTGGAACCAGTAATAATATCTATCCGCGATATTCTCAAGACATTGACTTTCCTGCAGTCCTGCACCCAATCATATTTTGAAATATAATTATTAGAAATAATTCCCATCATTAAATCGATAGTATGAATAAGAGCATAGTACTTGTGTTACATTTTATAGACTATACCTAAAATATCGGCACACCTTTCAAATACTTTACAGATTTCACCGCTGTCGAAACAAATGCTAGAAAATGTCACACAAAACGAGCACACGCCGCGCCACGGATCTGGAATGCCCTTTGGCATCGCTAGGGCGCAACAGCAGCGCTGTGCGAGATCAGCTGGCCGCTGCGCATTATCATCATCCGCATCCGCTTAGTTCCAGTCCGCTCGATCCACAGGCCTACAAAATGTCACGCAAATCGCCAAATCTAAGCTTAGATGCCAACGATGCCGCCACGTCCATTGAAATGTATCCGCTGGCATCACGTAGCTCCACGCCTCACAGCGATCCATCAGCCACGACAGCCGCAGCAGCGGCAGCTGTACTGCATATGGTACAACAAAAGGCGGCCACATTTGAGCTGCGTGGCAGGCACAGTAATACACGCCAGGAGCAGGGTATGCATGTGGCGCATTCTACAGCTTCGGTGGGACGGCAAGTAAAGCTACAAGCAGAGCCTGCACTACCAGTAGCAACAACGAGAAGCACTGCACCGGTGCCACAACCGCGCAATTTTCTCACGCTGGACCATGTGCTGCAGTATGGCTCTCAGCGTCAAAGCTGGCTACATGGCAACAGCGCTGATACAGAGGATTCCAGCGATAATAATGCGGGTGGCGTGCGCAGCGCACAGCGCAGACATCAAGGTGGACGCTGCAGTGTGCCCACAGTGCTTGGTAATGGCACCAATGGTGCACAATATTTGCTGGACAAGAAAATGGAGTCCTTGTTCCTGGGCAATGCGCTGCGTGGCTTGCCTGTCAGTGCCGAGCCGGCGCAGTACCAAAATGAGCGTTACTATTTGGAGGATTACAGTAGCGGCAATGAGCGATTGCCGGGTAAGTGTTTCTGATAATGGTAGACTATATTCCTTATTAATAACTGCGTGTTTCATATGTTATCTTTCACAGATCGCCTGCACCATCAGCACAACTCCAGTCCAAGCGAGACTAGCGGCTCGGATCGCTATTTACTCAACCGCAGCACCAATTCGCCTGCCAACGCCTTCAGTTCGCTAAATCAATTGGATAACTTTTCCAGCTCCACAAACAATAATACATCCAGCTCTTCAAATCTTGCGCTGGATCAACGCTATCATCACACCAAAGTGCAAAGCCTTTCCGATGGCTTGTGCAATCTGGGGCGATTCTCGCCTAGCCTAGACCAGGGCTATGCTACGCTGGTCTCGCCATCACCCACAGGCCATCACTCCAGCACAGGTGTACCAACATCAGGTGCTACCAACAGCACAGTTCCAGCTGCAAACACCATTACCACACACGGGCTGGTGCATCATACGCCCAATACGTTAAAGGCAAATGCTACCAGCACACCAGCAACAACGCCCAGACGCAGCACGCCGAGTGCCAACACAGCCATAGGACCGCCGCCTTGGAATCGCAAAGGACCCTTTCGCAGTGGTCCGTACTTTGAACGCATTTCCGATGAATTGATTGTGCGCATCTTCAGCTGGTTCGACAGCTGTGAACTGTGCACAGTGGCACGCGTTTGCCGTCGGTTCGAGCAGCTGGCTTGGCGGCCTGTGCTCTGGAAGTGCATTACGCTGCGCGGCGAGCACTTGAATGGCGACAAAACGCTTAAGATGATATTCCGACAGCTGTGCGGCCAAAGCTGTAATGGTGCCTGTCCAGAAGTGGAGCGTGTCATGCTAGCCGATGGCTGCCGTATATCAGACAAAGGTTTGCAGCTGCTGACGCGTCGTTGTCCAGAGTTGACACATCTGCAGCTGCAAACATGCGTGAGCGTGTCAAATCAGTCGTTGGTTGAAGCACTGACCAAGTGCAGCAATTTGCAACATTTGGATGTGACGGGTAAGGCGTTACGCACTAGAATGAAAGCAACAAACTTTATGACTTCTGACCATTTTTAAACTTATTTACTTGCGCAGGTTGCAGTCAGGTGACTAGCATAAGTCCGAGTGTAAATCTAGAGCCACCGCGTCGCTTGCTGCTGCAATATTTGGATCTAACAGATTGCATGGCCATTGATGACATGGGCTTGAAGATTGTTGTCAAAAACTGTCCACAGCTGGTTTATTTATATCTTCGTCGCTGCATGCAAATAACAGGTAAGACGCTAATCTTTCACAGCTACTACCTATGCTAATATCATAGTTATTATCCTGCTTGCAGATGCGGGTCTTAAATTCGTGCCCAGCTTTTGTGTTTCCCTAAAGGAGCTCAGCGTCTCCGATTGCATGAACATTACCGATTTCGGTCTGTACGAGCTGGCCAAGCTAGGCGCTGCATTGCGATATCTTTCCGTGGCCAAGTGCGAGCGCGTTTCCGATGCGGGCTTAAAAGTCATAGCCAGACGCTGCTATAAGCTGCGTTATTTAAATGCACGTGGCTGCGAGGCAGTCAGCGATGACTCTATAACCGTGCTCGCACGTTCCTGTCCGCGACTGCGCGCTTTGGATATAGGCAAATGCGATGTCAGCGATGCGGGTCTGCGTGCTTTGGCCGAAAGCTGTCCCAATCTGAAGAAGCTAAGCCTGCGCAATTGTGATATGATTACGGATCGTGGCGTGCAGTGCATAGCCTACTACTGCCGAGGTCTGCAGCAGCTGAATATACAGGATTGCCAGATATCCATAGAGGGCTATCGTGCGGTTAAAAAATACTGCAAGCGCTGCATCATAGAGCATACCAATCCGGGCTTTTGTTGAGTTTTATAGTTGGAGCTGTAGCTGTAGCAAAGCAAAGAGGCAGGCCATATGACCATGATGTTCTAAACAAATGACACAAAGGATATACATATATGTTAGTTAGGCACTTGTTGTAGCGTTTATGGAATGTGTAAATATAAAGCCAAGGCAAGTCCATGTGCTGACCCACATAGGGTGGCATATGGCCGAGGCTTGGCCTCAAAGTACAGTTTGTAAATAACATGATTATATAGTTTATACATTATAGTAAGTAACAGCAGTTGTTAGTGTTTAAGTAGCTCTCGTTCTGTTGTCTAGACTAATTCTTTTTTCATCAACTAAGCGCATAATAAATTATTTTCATATTGTAAGTAACTTCGTAAGAGTATTGGCATTGAATCTTTAGAACGGCACATTATTTGGCTATTTTGCTAGATTTCCCCTCTTGCAGCTCTGCAGAATCCGCGTAGACCTTGCGTATATCTTTCGTCTTTCGAGTTTTTATTTTTCTTATAATGCTTTTTAGTTGGGCTATGTCCACAAGCACATTTGCGGTCTCCTCGTATGCGTTAAGATACTTGCGCTCGTCTGCTTGAACACGGCGCATTTGCTGCTCAATAGCGGATAGCGTTTTGGCATTAGTCATATAAAGACTATTGCTGTTGTACATATTTCTTTTAAAGCCGCGCAGCCATTTGTCTGTGTGTAAGGACTTGTCTATTTTTATTTTGGGCTTCAGACATTCAGAATATTCCATCAGATCTATGTCATGTTGCAAATTAGTATTTTCACGATGTTTTTCTTTTTGTCGCACTTTGTCCATTTTGGCTTCTAGCTTTTTTTGCAACTTTTCAAATCTATGTAACTTATTTAAAAGGCGCATTGCCCTGCTATGATCCCTTTCGAGATCCTTAGCAGCTAAACTTAGCCGATTTTCGCTTTTGGCATTTTTGTGTGTAATTTTGTTTTTCATTATTATAAATAAACAATTTGTAAGGAAAATTTAAAATTTTTGCTCAAACAGCTGCTGAAAGTATATGATTGGCAGCACTGTTCAAAAGTGCTACCCTACTGTCATTTAGGCGCTGCCAAGCTATACCAAACAACAGCTGTTCCTGTTGCGGTCAGCCTGCCAAGTTACTTTTGCAGGTTAGGTACGTTGTATAATGTCAAAAACAGCAGCATAAATATTAAATTGTTTAAATAAATGCTGCTATAGATCGTTATATTTAATTATTAGCAATATTAAACAACCAATTAGTGTAGTGCAACGCCATGGCCAAGTACATTGCGCAAATTATAGTGCTGGGTGGCCAGGCAATCGGACGCGCCTTTACCAAGGCATTACGGCAAGAAATAGCTGCTAGCCAGGAAGCCGCCAAGCGCGCCGGTGGCGGCCGCCAGGGTGATAAAAGCGCAGAGTCAAATGCGCGCACGGGTGAGCTTTAATATACCAAAAATCAAATTGCATTTATAAAACAAATTTAACAACAGGCATGACTCTGGAGGAAGCCAAGCAAATACTTAATGTGCAAGACCTAAAAGATCCGGAGAGTGTCCAAAAAAGCTACGAGCACTTGTTTAATGTAAATGAACGCTCCAAAGGTGGCTCATTTTACTTGCAATCAAAGGTATTTCGTGCCAAGGAACGCATAGACCACGAGCTGAAAGAGCACCAAAAGCCGGATTCCGAACAAAAACAAGAGGCACAAGGCACGACGCGGCAAAGACGATAAGTAAGACGATAAATGTACATTTTGTGTGCTTTGTACCTCAACTGAAACCTAGCATTAGCTAAGTCTTAAATTAAATTAAGCCTTAAGTAACTCTGTATATAATTAGGCCGTCAACAATTTTATATAACGAATTATGCTGGTAAAACTACATACTTACGTACGTAAACGGCAGTTCTATTGTTAATTTCCTTTCTTTTAGTTAGTGCATAAAAACAAACTTTTCAAAAACTAGCATTTGTTTGAATCAGTGGCTTGCATAGCTTTTTGTGTTTGGTGGATTATATTCGTTACAAAATACAAATAGTCAGTTGACTTCGTAATAACCCGTGACCAAAGACTCCAAAATTGGATTCCCAACGGTTCCACCACCTATGAGCTGGCCGTAGATGCTGCGAAATTGTTATAATTCGTATTTCACTAACAAGACATTTCATATTGCGGTTTGCCTAAAAGAATATATCTATGGATGTTCCAGCTTTAAACAAGAATTTCAATGACATCTACTAGATTTATTCGCTAAAATTGTAATTATTAAATTTTGTATTCTTGTTAGATTCGTGGTAAATGCGTTCCTTATAATGAATATTAGAAGAATTAGTTTTTCGAGTTACTAATAAATTTGATATAATTATTTTTTAAGGAGTAATTTTCTTCGCATAAACTACGAAAATGAATGCACTTTTGCCAAAATTGGTAACTTATAGCCGTTATCTCTTCAAGTTCTCATTCGATCTTGTTTATTTAAGTTTATTTACTCACGAAATGAATATAACACACTTTAAAATAAAACATCGATTTTTTTAAGTATAAGAAAATAGGGAAAGTGATTATTCGAATTGCATTAAATATAAAAGAAAAGTTTGATGATTATTCTGTAGAATATCAAAATTCAGTTCGTATACCAGTATTTCACATAAGTAAAGAAGAAATTGTTTTTAAATAAATCAAACTTGAAATACAAAATCATGAGTTCAAATAATTAAAAATTAAATTGCAATTGACAACAACTTTGTTTATGTGAAACAGGCTGGATAATTTTCGTTGACACAGTAAGATTGGGTTTGACCCAACGCCACGCCATTCGTTTGAATTGCACAACATTCAAAACGAATGGCATTTGCTCAACTCGCAACAGCTGTGACTGGCGCTGCCAACTTGGCCAAAACTCATGACAGGGTGTTGATGCTTTCCAGCAGCTGCAAGTTGGGCAGCACTTTATATCAAAATAAAACAAATTAAAAACCAAGTAGCTACGCAGTTAATGCAAAAAACATTTGTACAATCAAACGCGACAATTGTTTATTTAATTGTTAACTGAGCTTTAAACAACTGCCAAACAGCTGGCACATGCGCAACGGTACATTGAAATTCCAGCAAAAAAGCAAAAGCAAAAAGCAACCACTAGCGTTTTATTAACCACTAAAGTGGGTGGCGTTGGCAGTTTATCGAAGGAGCATTCTGGCATTCCAGTAGAAGAAGAAGAGAGCGAGAGCGTCGCGCACAACGGGACACGTTGTACTTGCCACAGCCGACGACTATTTGAGCAAAGGAATTTCCGCTGCTCATTCAGTTTTCAGAGGACCTTCAACGCAGGCAGCCGAAAATTCTACTACTGCTAACTTGCGCTACAAGCAAAGAGAAAAAGCAAAGAATAATCAAGTGGTATAATTCATAAGACAAGCCAATGTTACGCATATACTATAAAAAAAAGTGTTTAAACTAAGTGTAAAAGTGCCACAAATGTGCATAAAATAAGCGTAACGAAATATTGATTTGCAACAAATTTATATGCCTCACATGCGTGCAGTGTTTTTTGAATTAAACATCAAATATTGTGGCTTATACCATTTAATTTATCTTATTTTTTTTTTGCACTTTATTGATTTTTTTTTTTCAATGTCACATTGTCTTAAATTTTTAATGTTTTATGTCCATTTTGCAGCGTGTAAAAATATTTACAAACATAAAAAATTTATATAACTTAGAAAGTGAAATTTGCAGCGTAAAGCAAGAAAAAAAAGAACCTATTACAAAATTTTTGCCAAGTGTAATAAAAGTTAAAGGCACAAGAATTTCTACAAATTTGCAGACTCTCACTCAAAGTGCGCGCTGCAAGCCCCCAAAGAGAGCCAAATAGAGCGAAATTACGCGCGCTTACAAGTAACACCCATTCGCCGAGAAAGTCAACGAACAAAAGCCGAACGTGCGCACGTTTTATTTGCAGAGATTCGTGTCTTTTCTGTGTCTGTATACGGCACGAGGACACTCTAATCCTTTGTAGTGCTGCAAAAGACCAAAAAGTTCTAACCACAAAAGCGTCTTAAACGTATCAAACATGTTTTCGGGTCTAACAAATCAATTCACTTCCTTGGTGGGCGCCGTGAAAGGTGGCGCTGGCGATGAAGAAATTCCAGCACCGACAGGTGATGCTCCCGTTGCTACGGCTGAACCAGTTGTTGCAGCATCCTTGGAACAGGATGCTGCCGCTGCTGGTACGGCAGCTGGTGAGCAGGCTCTCGAAGGCGAGGAGGGTGCCAAAAGGTGAGTCACTACAAATAATCGATCTATTCTTAAGAGAAATCTATTGGGCCAATAATATGTTAGTCGCCTATTTCGCGCAGTGTAAGCGTTTGACAATGCCAATGTAATAAATCGTTAATGAGTTTGCATGATTCTGCAGATTTTGCGTGGTCGCTCTTGTTACGATGTCTTGAATAGTATTGCAATTTATATAAAATAAAACAAGGTTAAAACGATTAGTGTAGAAGAGAGCTTATAAAGTTCTGAGAGGAATGTTCTTTAAAAGATTTTACGGCGAGAAATTTCCAACCAGCAAGTTTTGTACTCATATCGTTTTGTACGATATCAAAACCGAGCGCAGAAATTCACAGAAATGATTCAATGCAAACTTTTGCTGATCGATTCACTCATTGCCAGTACAACATATTAAAACGCATTTGCAATGAGTAGTTAAAGGATTTAGGTTTGCTCGTTTCACTGATTGTAAAACCCGTAACAACTTGCGGAGCAGCTTCTCTATGGTACTTAGCTTATGGTATACTCTTTCTTTCTGCATTTGGCTGCCTTTGTCTGATAAGAGCTGCGTTTATCTGCTGCGTGTTGCTCAAGGCCTGCCTTGTTATCTGTCAGTTTTTGCGGCGTTACCCTTAACCCATTGGCATTTGCACCATTTATGGTGTCATTTTACTGCTAGATGTGTTCATACCATTCCCAGCCATCTTGTTATTATTCTCACTATATCGTGCTAAACTACTACTTTGCATGGCGTGTCAATGTGACCTTGCAATTTGCACCTTTTAACATTTTGCCCTAGCTATTAGTATAGAGCTTATACCCCATAATATAACTGTATATGGCACTCAGACTATCATAGTTAGCATTGGACCTTTGGTTTTCGTGACTGCACATAATTGCTACAAATTTCCTGTCATATGTAATAGTGCACAAAGTTGATTTATTATTCGAAAAAGTTTGATTGCACTATGAACTCTATAATCTATAATAATAATATATTTCATAATATTGAGCCATGCATTAAATTGACTTGAGCAAATGATGAAAAAGTCAGCCTATTCATTGGTAAACTTGTTCTATTGTAATTTCAAAGTAGATATATTATATTTAATGTTAGCTCAGTTGTTGTTTATAAGCTCAAGGCTTCTTATCAATATAAAAATATAAAATGCTGAAAGAGTCTTAAAGATTTCTTTTAATTCAACAAACTATAAGTATCATTTGTTGGCAATCTAATTTTATTTATAAAGATGTCTTTATGTATTCCTTTCCTTACATATATCGAGGCTATTGCGCGATAATAGAGTATTTTACACTTTTTCTAAAAATCCCAGAACGATTCATCACCAGGTAAAACATTGTATAGACATGACGTAGATAATTTAGGTTCAAATGTGTTAGTGATAAATAGTAAACTTTTTGAAGTACATACTATACTTAAGGTGGTTCTTCGCGAACGATTTCGTGGTAATCTTTTGGGTAAACATACATCTTTACTACTCTACCATAAAAAAAAGTTTTTCTTCGTAAATCATTCATTTTGCTAGTATTCTATCCTCCTCGATTCTCATACGTGGTGCCTAAGCGCCCAAGAAAAATGAGTAAAGCATATGCTTTATGACAAGTTGCAAGAAACAACTAAGTCACAGCGCCGAACAGAAACAATGCTTATTGAGAAGATTCTCGTACGTGGTGCCTAAGCGCCTGAGAAAAATGAGTAAAGCATATGCTTTATGACAAGTTGCAAGAAACAACTAAATCACAGCGCCGAACAGAAACAATGCTTATTGAGAAGACGGAGTAGAACGACCTGTCTACCTCCAAGGAGCACGGTGGTTGGTGAGCGAAGCGTACAGGTGGTGAAGCCCCTTAGTATCATATGAAAAAGCTTGTTAATTGACAGTGATTAGAAAGCTATTATAAAAATCGAGCACCCATATTTTGTTATGCATATATAATAATAGTCACCAACAGTTTACTCAAAGAAGAGTTTCATTTTAAGCCTGTCGGTTGCTTTTAATGATAGGCAACTTATTAGTGATTTTTAACTTGTAATAATAAAGCGATGTATCCTTAAAAAGATTCAGTTTTCTAAATTCACGGATTCACATCAACGGATTAGCATCAAATATCTCCTGCACCTGTTGCTAAGAATCTTGAAGGACGCCTCACAAACTTAACCAACAAATTATATTATAGAATCGTGTCACAAGCAGAAAACTTCCAACGGTTTTCAGAATCCCTGCTTTCCCACACTTCTCTGCAATTATACTTTTGACTTAGCCTCTAAAACTTGCGAAACTTTGAAGAAATTAATTGAAAAACAAGTAAAGAATTCACTTCATTGTTGTTTATTGAATTGAATGCAAACAGTTCAATTGACTTAACTTCTACATATTTAACATACTTCTGCATTAATCATACGCAGCATGGACATAGAGAAAACTTTAATTACTGGCACGTGCAGAGAGCAAATGACATTTTAAGCTCGCTTCACTGGCTGTTAATACTCCACAGAAATGCGCAGCGCAGGAACAACAAAAACTACAACAGGAGAGCCAATGTCAAGTGCCAAGCATAATCCTTTAGACATACCCACTCTTAGATAGTAGTTCCGGTTGCAGGCAGGCCGTCTGTCTTCCTGTCTATATTCGTTTAAGTCTAACCACGAGAGTGTTGAATGTCAGCAAATTCCATCAGCCATTTTTATACCCTGTACACAAAGTGTAAAAGGGTATTATAGGTTTGTGCAATGTATGTAAAAGGCAGAAGGAGGCGTGGCATGGGCAAAAATGGTCAGGAGCCAAAGTCGAGTCGATATAGACATGTCCGTTTGTCAGTCCTTCCGTATGAACGTCGGGATACCAGATATCAGACACTATAAAAGATAGAGGCACAAAAATTTACCAAAAGATGCGCATTTACACCGAAAAGATGAAGTTTTTCGAATCACTTCGATTTCTTACCGCCTTTGTTAATGTGCATCTATGTTTTAAAAATGATCGAAATCAGATAAATTCATCAAAAGTTATAGTCAAAAATATGCTAATTTCACCCCCCTCGCCTATAAACTGTGCCAAAATTGCACTGCATGTAGACCTTTTTTCAATAGTACCCCCCCTTCCCCCGCAATCAATTTACCTTAATTACTGGCTCACACCGATATCAGCTAGGACAAATCTAAACAAAAAAAAATGAAAAATAAAATATTTCCTATATTCCCCTGGCGACCCGACTATAGCGAGTAGAGTGCTCAATTTCAATAGGAAACTGAATTGAAGACATGCCCAACACTATAGAAAAACATGGAGCTTTCTAAAGCCGAAAATACTAAAGTTATTTGACTAAAACACTACATCGACAACGACAACGCACGGACATAAAAACATCTCCAAATCGCCGGAAAAGTTGTCAGAGTGCTTAAATCGTCGAAAACCATAAAAATAGAGATTTTAGTTTTTCGGCCAATCCCAATACCTTTTTTGCGGAAAAGTAAAACTTGTCAATTGGAACTTCCCAATAGGAAAATGCTTGCAGTCATATTAAAAAGAGACATAAAAGAAAATACTTTCGTTCCGTATGCTGAATCTAGTGCTTATGGTTAAAAAAAAGGGTACAGGGTATTCTACTGTCGGGCACCGTCCCGACTGTCTGCCACAATTTTTTTTTCACTTAATTTTTTGCATTAATATTTAATTGTGTGTGTGTGTGTGTGTGTGTGTGTGTTTTTTTTTTTTGATGAAAATCTTCAAAAGATACTGATGGTCCGTACCACCAGCATGCACGATTCATGCCGTAATCCAACGACAATGCCTACGTACTAAAGACACCCCTTTACACCACCACTCCCCGCGGGAGGACCGCTAAGTATTACTTCGCAGGGGAGGGTTGCCTATTATAGGCACACACATCTTAGCTCTCTTTTGCATCTCTCAGATCCTTCTGGATGCCTAGATGAGCTGTCTCTTCCGTCCTTTTCCCTTCTCCATTATGACTCCCTTATCCGTTCCTCTTCACGACGTTCTCTCTCGCACCGTCGCAAATCGCCTTGTATGTGGATAATCACCTGGCTGATCCTTAGCCAGTTATCCTCACTTTTTAGCATGTACCCGGTTAGCTCCTCCGGGGGAGGAAGTATGCCCGCTAAATTCCTGTATCTTGGGCAGTGATACATGACATGCTCCGCATTCTCATTACAGTCGTGGCAGCTCGGGCATAGGGGGGTTCGCTCATGCTTGAACCTGAACAAATATTCCCTATACCCGCCGTGATTTGTCATGAACTGGGTCAGGTGGTAGTTCATACGTCCTGCCCCTCTCTTTATCCACTCCGTTAGATTCGGGATAAGCCTGTGCGTCCATCTCCCTTTAGTTGACGTGTCCCATCTGACCTGCCAACTGGACAATGATGCCTCTCGTGCCGTCCTCCGGATTTCTGCCAGATCTATTATGTCGCTTGTAGATGTCCGCCTGACATAGATTGCCTCCATTTCCTTTGCCAGAATATCCACCGGTATCATTGTCGCTAGGACCAGGCGCAGCGTCATCTGACAATGTCCTGAATCCTGAAACCACCCGCAGAGCGCTGAGTCGGTATGGGACTGAGAGCTTCCTCTGCAACTCCTGCGTGCTGAGTGCTGCAGCCCATACCGGTGCCGCATATAGCAGAACGGAGGCTACGACTCTGCAGAGAAGCAGACGTCTGCCCGTTCTAGGTCCTCCTATGTTGGGTAGCATTCTAGCGAGAGCCGCCTGCGTAATTGATGCCTTCTTGCTGGCGTATTCCACGTGTGCCCGGAAGTTGAGCCTATTGTCCAACATGACTCCCAGGTACCGTATGCTCGGTTTTGACCTTATGGACGCGCTGCCCACTTTGATGGTCATCCACTCCATTTTCTTCCTGCTTGTAATAAGCACTGCTTCTGTTTTGTGTGTGTGTGTGTGTGTGTGTGTGTGTGTGTGTGTGTGTGTGTGTGTGTGTGTGTGTGGAAAAAGAGAGTGTGAGTTGGATATAAAATAATTGAGCAACTGAGTGAAGGCAAGGACGATTTGTGAGTGCCAGCTGGCAGCAGCTGCTGAGCAGTACAAACACACACACTAACACAGAGGCACACATTAGTTTGTTGTTGGCTTTTTGGCTTTCACTATCAATTGACATTGACAAGTTTGGGGCCAGCATTGAAAGCCCCATTGGGGGAGTGAGTGAAGGAGCGGGGCGGCTCATGCTCCACTTTTGTTCTTTCATATTTTGCACGTGCTGTACGTAGGTACATATGTATTCGCATATACATACATACATATATAGTGTGTGCCTTATTTATAACCACAAAATGTTGAGTCATGCTGCCGCCCACACACACACACACACACACACACACACACACACACACACACACACACACACACACACACACACGCACACATGTACATTTATACAAATTTTGCGCCAGCAAAACGCAACTGTCACCAATGTCAAGCGACATTGCGTTTTCTTTGCCTTTGCTTTACCGTTTTCATTCATTCTGCTTTGCCTTTCATTCTGGCTTGTGCTTTTAAACGGGGTGTTGCTTACTTTGTCTTTTCTCGCGCTCCTCTCTGCTTTCCAAGTTTCCAGTTTACTTTTGCTTCTTTTGCGGATCGATACTTGCCGAGCGAGCGAAAGAGCGCGAGTTGCATATGTGTGTGTGTGTGTGTGTGTGTGTGTGTGTGTGTGTGTGTGTGTGTGTGTGTGTGTGTGTGTGTGTGCCAAAGAGCGTCCTCTCTCTCTCTCTCTCTCTCGTTTTTCATTTGTCTCTGCACAACAACGAATTGTGGCACATGTGATTTGCAGTTGTTGTTGTAGCTGTTCTATTGACTTCACGCTTTTCCCACTCTTAATAACTGTGCATTCGAAAAACGTGTTTAGCTTTTCATAGCAATCACAACTCTAAATCGCATTTTCATCAATTTTCTATTTTATGATGCCGTAATCTACGTTTATTCAATTTTATAGGCCAATTTCGCAACGTCCATAAACAAAAAAGCAAAAGTGACATAAAATATGTTGCTTGCCTTCACCTGTGCGGCACCTCTTCCCCCCCCCTAGTTGCCTTTTTTTTGCTGCTTCCGTCGCGACGCGTATTTGCCATTTGCGCGTTTTCTCAAGGACGTTTACACTATTTGCAGTTGCTCTCTGCATTTGTGTCTGTGCGCGTGTCCTTGCCTTTGTCGCAGTTGTTGTTGTTGCTGTTGTTGTTTGGCATTACCGTTAGTTTTGTCCTTTTTAGTTGCATACTTTGTTGCACTCGCTAAGCAAATATGCAGCTCGCCTAAAAGTATGCTATGCATTTTTTAACACCGTCAACTAGTAAAACTATTTTTACTTCTGCTTGACACAATTTGTTGGACTTGATTTTTGAAATCTCTTTTCAAATATTTTTGAAAGTTAAACAAAGCGAGTTGTGTTGGCAAAACACTTTTATTTTGATGCACGGCAATGAAGCAAAAGAAAGTCCAACAAGCAGCGTTTTAGTATTTTCTGTACAAATATTTGCAGCTAAATCCATTCCAAGTAGTGTGAGGATCGTGTGCTCTTGCATTTGTCATACTTCAAATGGCAGCACTACGATAATCTAGAAAAACTGGTCCTTCCAACAGAGACATATTCTGCCATTTTGACGCTTCCCTTCAACAACCGTATTGAATACCTTTCTCGCAGTAGCTTCATCTTCCATACGCACAACATGACCTTGTCAGCGGAGCTTGATTAAAAAGTGCTTACCTATGTCAAAGTCGCAAAAGCTCCGGTAACTGCTGGCTTAGTACGCCCGACGATATCGATATTATCTGCATATGCAAGCAACTGGACTTCCTTAAAGAATACAGTCCCGTTCCTATGTACTGCGGCCTTTCGCAACACATTCTCCATCAAGAGGTTGAAAAGAGGTCACAGGCAGAGGGCATCGCCTTGTATGAAACCTCGTTTGGTATCAAAAGAGTCGGAGATGCTCTTTCCTACTTTGAAGGGAGCTGCGTGTGTTACTCAACGTCACTCTGCATAGTCGTACCAGCTTTGCAGGAATTCCAAACGTAGATAAGTCGGCATATACGCGATCCCTCAACGGGCTATCAAATGCTGCTTTATAATCGACAAAGAGATGGTGAGTGTCGATTTGTTGTTCGTGGATCTTTTTCAGGATTTGTCTGGTCAATGGTGGACTTACCAGCGCTAAAACCACAATGATTAGCTCCAATCAGTTCTTTCGCAAACGGCTTTAGTCTTTCACAAAATACGCTCGATAGTACCTTATATGGAAGAGAAAGCAAGCTGAGACGACGGTAGTTGGCGCACACCGTGCGGTCACCTTTCTTGAGGACAGGGCAGAGGACACTAAGGTCCCAATCATTGGGCATGCTTCCATCAAGACATATTCTGCAAAAGAGGTGGTTCATGCACCTTACCAACTTATGGCCTCCAGTATTCAATAATTCTGCTGGCAGGTCATCTACTGCTACTCTTGAGCCGCTTCATAGTTAGACGGCGGTATATCCACGCCGTCATATATGATGCAGGACGTCGGGGAGTTAACTCCGGAAGCAGCATTATTCTCACCATCGCCCGTACCTTTTTTCATAGTTAGTCAAAGGGAAGATCATTTTTACATACATGACCATTCCAGCAGCCTATGAAGAAAAAACTGTGTGCTACTTTTGCGAAAACCAACGTAGTTTATGACTCGTTGCTTTGATATTATAAGGAATATATAATTATTGTTAGCCCTCTGAAGTCTTCGTTTGGCATACGCAAACGGAATATGCGATTTACGAATTACAAAATATGAAATTAATCCTTGAAATTAATTAACTTTGTTAATATCGCAAAAAGAAAAACAAAAACTAAACCCAAATACATAAATAAGCTTTTGCTATTTTTAGCGTAGCTTTTATCTTCATTTAGGTCAGCAAGCAGTTTATTCCACATTTCCATTCAATTACAAGAAGGTTATTTAATTTTTACTAAAGGACGAAAAGAATAAATAAATAAAGGAGAAGACGATGAAATCATCAATTGACTTAGTGGAGCGGGCCAAATCCGACCGAACTTTGTATTGCTTTTTTACGCTTCCACGAATTTTGCCGAAATGCCAAATATTGCCATTGCCTGCCCCAAAGTGAAATTGGATATGTTGCGCATATATGTGGTATCTATACAAAAAAAATGAGTAATAGAAATTCCAAGCCACTTCCTGTGGCGCTACAAGTATATTTTGTGCACCGACAATTGCTTTCCAATAAATGCCTACAAGTGTTTTTTTTTTACTTTTCATATCATTTAAAATTGATTAAAAAGTTTTCAATGGCTTCAGTTTAAAATAACTTGAAATGATGATTGTAGCAACATTCATAAAGCGTGTTTATTGTTGTTCTTTGAAAGTTTTGCGAAATTAGGGTATTTAAGTGCTCAGCTCTTGAGTGTATTTGAGCCCGAGTTCAGCATTGGAAAGGGTATTTGTCAGTAGCATAAGAGTGGGGCAGTTGTTTCTAGGATAATGACGAATTTTTAATCACACATTAAAAATATACTTATAAATGCTTATGATTTGGCCGAATATTCGAAATAATTAATCGACCGAATAGTGGCCGAATATGATATCTAAGCCAGGAATGTTTTTGTGCAAAGCTGAGTTACATTTTTAAATCTTTGTAGACTCTGAGGATCGGCTTTATCTTTTGATAAAGTTTTTCGGATAAAAGATTCCCAAAAAATTTGTGTTTTTATACGTGGGTAAGAATTTCTCAAGTAAGCCCTTAAAATTCGTCGTCGAAATCATGCTCAAAGCTACATGAAGTGTGTAGTGTATTGAAAAAGAAAATTTTCCTCATACTTTTTTTTTTCCAAATTCCGAATTTTTATCGAGTTATCGATGAATTAATATTTGAGATAAATGAATATATATTTTTTTTAATTGAAATAAAAAGTGTTACTTTTAAAAATAAATTATTTATTATTTTATTAAGTTTTTTATTTTTTAATTTAAAAAAAAACTTGTTATGGACGCCGAAAAAAAATAAAACTATACTCATTCTACGAGGGCAGGTTCAAGAAAATCAAAGCTATGGAAGCTATGAATGTTTTTGTGGTGATACCTCCAACGTATGGGTACCTAGCAATGTTGTCCAGAAAGCTTAAATCCGTGGAATTGAGAGATAACCTGATGAAACTTGGTAAGAATGATTGTTTTTGCATTCTAAGCATTACTTGTACGAAACAAAAAACTGCAATTGATTATAGGTTTTGTGTTTTTGTTTTAGCGATTTGTGACGTCACAAGTGGGGAGGTCGTCAAATTTTAACGTTTTCTGAATAGCGAAGTATGACGGGTATCAGTAACGTTAATTATGAACAGTCCCTTATCTATTTTCTAAATCTGGGCTATTTAATACTAGGGAAGTTTCGTTACTGTGAGACATCTTAAAGACTTTTGTCCATAACTTACTTATAATAATGAATTGAAAGACAATTACAATTTTTTTTTGTTTTTTCCGAAAACATTCCAATTGGAAAACAAATGAGTTATAGTATTGTTGATGTGCTTAAAAATATTGTATTTTCTTATTTCGAAGTTGATAAATTTACAATATTCATTATCAACGTATCGATATCAATTTTAAAACAATATTTTAAAAATTTCACCAAATTTCAGTGTTTTTTTGAAGGTGTGATTTGTGGGTATGCCAGGTATTTATTTTCAAACGAATTTCATCTCGAATCCAATCAATGTACGAGAATATCTTTGAGAGGGTGTAAAATTTGGCAGAAAAGCTATTTAACAATAGATTTTTCAAGAGATTTCAAGTAAAACAAGATTAGGCAAAACAGTCTTGAGTTTTCTGGCACACCCCTGATTAAGTGCAATATTCAAGGACCGTAGGAACAAGCGTATTTGTAAGAGCCCACTTTTGTTGTCTATAAAAAGTGTCAACTATTCTAACGATGCAGAACTGGCTGATAAGCAAAGTTTGACGGAAGTGGCCAGATAGGAGTTTGAGAGCTATGCCAAATTGCTGATAGCTGCCTCTTTAAACTAGCAGAGTATGGTCAAACGCTTTACGCGCTTTTTTTTGTGCCAATGTGCACTCATCCCAGATGATCAGTCTGCACTCTTTCAACACTGTGGCCATTCCCAGTGTTTTGCTAATGTTGCAAGTAAGTGTTTCGACTTGCTGCAGATTCAATGGTAGCTTAATAGATGTGATTGGAATGATTCGGCAGGTCTTAAAAAAGAAGTTCCGAAACGATTTTGCTGCAAACACAATTCGCGCTGAAAGATGAATTTCAAGTTCTTCTGGTGTCTCATTCGCAGTGTTTGCTCACGACTGTTGTCCTTTTCGAGTTGTCGTACCGAATCGCATTTTTCATAATTTTCAACAATTCGGCTTTTGGAAACAATCAAACACACAATATGTTCACTTTCGATAAATGTCAATAATTCTAAATGTCTTATATTTATTGTTTACTATGGTGACAAAATCTACATAGTCATATAACATTCCTTGAACTTCAACGAAGTCGAGGTGTTCACACATTATTCTTCTTCTTAACTGGCCTTAACAGCCCGTTGCCAGCCTGCCTCTGCGTCATCTTCCTTTGACAGTACCTTCTTCACCCGTTCAGACAACATGACCTAACCAGCGTATCTGCTGAATGTTAATTCTCATGAAGTTCGTCGTTCCATCGAAGCGACATAGAGCAAGACGGGCAGGATGAGCGTTTTATAGAGTGTTAGTTTCATGTGCCGGGAGTGGTCTCTCCTACTACTACATCTCTATGCTGAAATCGTTCTTAGACAAAATCCTTGACAACATCAGTACATTAGCTTTCCACACCAATCTGGCCTAAGTTGCTAACTTAAGGTTGTCTGACCAAGACGGCTGGCCAACCCTGACAACATGTCCCTAAAGTCTAGCTTTGCTGTTCTTTAAACTATTTTGTTGCCTAAAAGTTTTCATAGTCTACATTTCTGCGCTTGCAATAAATATGGCCAAATTCTTTGGAAATTGTGTCAAATACAAAATGTCAGCAAACACAACAACAAAATGTCTGCAAAAATAAATGCAAATAAAGCACATTAAACAAAAAACACTATAAATACAAGTGACATTTGGTCTAAACGACATTTTGTTAGCATTGTTTTGGGGAAAAATTTCGATGCCACCCGCTACAAAATTGAAACTTTGCCAAAACAAAAATGGCGACAAGTGCTTGGAAAATGCTTGAAAGAAATTTAAATTTTTAAGATGATATTAAATTTTTATGGCCCCAAAACGGAAGCCAACAAACGGAAAGCTAACGACAAGCCATTTTGGCATTTGTATAAATTAACACCAGCTACGAACAAAAAAATAAATAATAAATACGTATACATAAATAAATAAATACGAAGCAAGAAAATGCCGCAGACTTGCCACATTTTTGTCGAGTTGGGGAAAATGTGCGCGCACTTAACGCATTTTTCTTCATTTTTTTTACTGTCAGTTGCCTCAATTTTCACTTAATTGCCGCAGACTGCGGCCAATTTCTGGGACTTTTTTTCGCCTGAGCTACTTTAGACGGCTTTTATGAAAATGAATGAAAATTAACGTGTTTTCATATTACTATTCGTGCATTTTTTGTGTTTTTATTGAATTGAATTTTTTCACTTATTTTAAAACGCGTATATTGACATGTCATATATTTGAATGCATATTTATTGCCCGGATTTAATTGATTGCGCAGTTGTTTTCCATGGAAATGAAAAAGTCAGTATTCGGTATTTGCAGTATCAACAGTACATATTGCTGCTATGCAAATAATATGTAAGCAATATTTGCATTGAACCCCTTTTTGCATCCAGTTCCATATATGCAATCAATTCGTGTGGAATTATATTCATATGATAAAAATACTTTATAATTTAGGCATTTAAATCATTTGCATTTACATTTCATTCATATGAATTGACTGTATTGAATTGATTACGCAATTGTTTTTCATTGAAATGGAAAAGTTAGCTGGCATTTACAATATCAGTTAGTTAAATTGATAATGGCGATTATTGTTTTGAAATGAACAGTTTGTAGAAGAGAAATCCCTTGTATGCAAATAATGTATTTCAACAATACTAGAGCTTGTCTTGCATTTAAAATTTGACGAGGAGCAAAGAACTCACATATTAGTAACGTTTGTGTGTACAATGTATTTTGTTGTTGTTTTTTCTTTACATCAAATAAAATTTTATCCGACTAAATTTTATCCGACAAACCGAAAGCATTTTATCTTTCGAATGGTATACGTTTCACCTGAAAAAGTTACGTTTTTGGGAAGTAATCGGTAGCACACAGAATTGTTGCATATCGTAATTATATATAGATCTATGACTTCAAATATCTCCATAAAAATAAATCTAATAATGTTAATTCACACGATCTAGTGGTCCAATTCTGATCACCGAAACGAGTTAAATTATTTTGATATTTAATGTATTTGTGGCAACACTATTGACATATATCAAATCCAAATGTAAACGAATTCATTTCGATTCGAAATTGTTTAGAACTCACTCGGAATTCAGACTCCAGCACGACTCGGAATTGCTTTGAATTTACTTTTTAAACTGAATCGACAACCAGAACAGACTTTCACATCTACTTCGGGTGTGTTTTTTTAAAGCAGGCAAAATCATTACCCATTTGCATCGGTTCTGGGTCTACACTGCATTTGTCTAGAGAGGTTTCCAACGCCTAAAGTTGTTATATCAGTGCAGCCTTGTTTTACTATCACATTTATCGTTGATTCTGAAAATGCGATTGGCCACCTTTCATGTCTGCATTACATCGCTTTCACAGCTGGTTTTCATAATAGCGGCAAGAAAATGACTTTTTCCTTTCCTGTTTGCATCACATCGCTTTCACAGCTGATTCTCATATTAGCGGCAAGGAAATGTTTTAATGAAAAAAATATACAAAGACAAGTTCAATAATATCTATATTTAATATTATAAATACTAGTGGTATATTCAAGAAATATATGTCACTCCTGAAGGCTTTGCAATACGTTATAGAAACATGGGATCGGGAAGAGCGTGAAATTATTGAGCTTCTAGGGCCTAATAGCGTATGTTGGATTTCAAGTAGGGTTGGGGCAGAAGAAAAGGTTGCAGGGGCACAAGTCAGAGAACTCCAGAAGAATAAGCGGATTGCTTAAGAATTGTAGTTGCATTCATTTAATTTTTTATTTAAGTTGGTACTTCATTTGACAATTCATTTAGCTTCTGTGGTGGAACCTGAGTTTGAAGTTCCCTCAAGGAAGCTAGTTTAAATACGACCTAGTGTTGATCAGTGTTTTCAATTAATTTAGTCGATGAAGATTACCACCTAATGTTAAGAATTGTTGTATCAAAGTGCTTAAAACACCTATTCACACAGTTTTAGGTAATAAGAAATCATTTTTTGTTATTTCATCTAAGCGCCCGTTTTGCATAGCTGCACACCTTCAGAAGGCATTACACACTGCTTTTTTTTCGATTTTTTTTATTAATCGACTTTCGCCTTTTCGCAAGATTCGCAAGAAATTAACTCATTTAATGGCCCAAACGAAATGTACCGTTACGCAAAGTTTCACTCAGTTTTATATGCGCATTAATAGCGAGCCAGCGTTATTCATGCTTTTTGGCTAATTACCCAAGAATATGTAGTCATACAGCCAAAGCAATATAACACTTTTGCAGAAATTTATAGTGTACGCTATTGACCTGATGCGCCATTAGCCATTACCTGTTAGCCCAGTTAGTAGCGAACCTCGAACTCATTTAGCGATGCGCACTCGAATGTATGAAACATGTCGGGGCCTATGCCAAAACCAATTGGCGGTCAATTATGCCGCAACAATAAAGTGAAAAGCCACAACAATAAAAGCAAAAGCCACAACAACAGCGAGTGGCAAGTATGTCAAACAGCTTGACAGCTGTTTTAATGGCACGCACACATGCAAAAGTTGAAGGGGAAAAACTTTGAAAAGCGCCGTAAAATGTTCATTCAGGTGTAAACAATGTAGCAGCTGTTATTTTTCAACATGTCTGCTGCTGCTGCTTCTTCTTCTGCTTTTTCAAAATGAAATCAAATTTCTTAAGACAGAACTGCTAACTAAACATATGGACGCTGCTTTGCAAACATATGTTCACATTTCCCGCTATCTGACTCTATGTACGTATATAACAGTCTATAAAAATAAAGATAAATGCGCATCACAAAAAGAGAGAGCAAAGTGCACGGAAGCTTGGGCGCACATCGGAAACGGAAAAACAGGCAAAACTTTTGCTTCTCTTTTTTTTTGCACAAAAAAGTAAACGAAACAGAGAACAATTTGATGCCGTGGGGACGGTGCCCGACAGTGGGATACCCTGTACCTATTTTTTCGATGAAAATCTAATTTCACTACGGGGGTAGGGGGGATGGTACGGAAAAAGGTCAAAATTGTTTGGCATTTCTGTAAACAGTGAAATTCTGTTGCAGTTCATGGGAGAGGGGGGGCTATATCTTCTAAAATTCTTATTCGATATGAATAATTTTCACAC
This sequence comes from Chymomyza caudatula, assembly GCA_035041775.1. Classification (NCBI taxonomy): domain Eukaryota; kingdom Metazoa; phylum Arthropoda; class Insecta; order Diptera; family Drosophilidae; genus Chymomyza; species Chymomyza caudatula. The sequence continues at coordinate 607,898 of JAWNKW010000141.1, read as the reverse complement.
TACACCTGCATAGTAATAGTGTGCATACCTGTGCCAAGTTTTAATTGGCTTGCTTTTATGGTGTGGTTTAAAACCGTGAAAATCTGTCACGTGGGAATGGGGTGAGATATCGACATAATTCGACAAACTTGTACTGAATAAGTAAAAGGCTCATCTTTTAGTATCATTTTTGATCTAGTTCTTATAGCCTCCGAGAACGGTGCGACAACACGGACAGACAGACGGACGCACATGTCTATATCGACTCGACTATTGCTCCTGACCATTTTTGCCCATGGAATATATGGTCTGCCACGTCTCCTTATGCTAAGTACGGAGTACTTTCCGCTCAAACACTCCTAGGGCGGCTTGTTACATACAGTGCACAAATCTATAATACCCTTTTGCACTTTGTGTACAGGGTATAAAGATGTAGAAACAAGTAACTGACAGCGAAAAGGAGACACAATTCGGTTGGAACTAAGATGCGCCCAGTACAAGTCCAAAAAAAGATAAAGCCTGAAAAAGGCTGTGGAAAGTGTGCTAGGACATAAATATTAACCCATGGCGGAAGTGACAGCCAAAGTAAGACCAACATTGTGTGAATGATGTGAAAGTGCGCAACAACACACACATACGCACACGAGAGTAATTGTAGGACACACACACAGCTAAAATTGTTACAACCAACTGACGCTTTGGCGTCTAAATGCCACAAAGTAGCAAAGTACGTTGAATGTATCACAAAATGGCGTTTGCTACGTGTTTCTCTTGACATAGGAAAAAGCGTTTGCAGCTTTGTATATAAAGTGTTCATGTTTATGCTCTGCTTCCCGTGAAGTTGTAACTTTGTGTAAAGAAATTAAAGTCAAACCTGGAAGGAAAGTCATTTACAACAACAAGGGCATAACTAAGTTAAAACTTGGTAAAAAGTTCCTCGAACACAAACAAATTGCAACGTGTTAAAGCAGATTAAATGAAGCCAAAGTATAACTTTAAGAGTCCCAATTAATGAATGAGTGTTGAAGAATTCTTCGTCTGTTCTTTTTTGTGCCTATGTACTCAAAAAGTTGTGTTTCGACTTAACAAAATCTAAAAATGTCAGGATAAGACATATTTTCATAAGGAATAAGCAAATTGTCGTGCCCGCAGACTTGATGCCCTTCATGGTCAGCGAATGTAAGACCACACTTAGCATGAATTCACCCCATAACAAGGTCAGTCTATACAGGGTACAGGTACAGGTACAGCTGGCAAACAAAGGCTCGGCGTCACCACCAATAGGGCCTGAGCCAATCATTCCTGTGAGCGCAGCTGAATTGGTTGGATGAATAGCGACCTACACAGACACAATCTGTAAGGAACGCTGGATATTCACCACTGGATGCCGAGTAACAAAACATTTCGTAAAAGAACCCAATCCGATGGCCTTCAGATATCTTCTTCGGCGAAAAAGGGAATATCTGCGAGCCCTGATTAGACTAATCACGGGTCACAATACATTTGGCCAATATGGGCCTCGTTGACGACCCAACTTTCGTAGCCTGCCCTTGCTGTCCGGCCTTTGCAAGGTCACGGTTGCGCATTTTAAGCAACGAACGAGGTGTGTACTTTCCCCTTGCATAGTCTTCACGACTTCCTACGGGAGTCCGTTTTGACCGTTATTTTGCTAAAATATCCAGTTGTGCCCAAGGGGAACATCTCAAAATGAGTCCAGCTGGCTATTAAATATCTTTTGATTCGCCTTTGCATAAATTCGACTTGAAAACTCATATTTGGGAGCTAGATATAGCACTAAACAAAGCCGATACCATACAGGATTTCCGGCCATTGTTTAGTTTTTGAAAAGGATATACCGAATTTAGTAATTTTTTGTAGCAGCCATCGGCATCATCCAAGCTACACTTTTTTCATTGCAATCAAACTTTCTTCATCACTAAATGTAACGATTACAAATCCCACTACCTAAAACTTATTTTTCTCGTAGGCTGCAATTCGCTCGACTTTGTAATGCTCTCTGATGTGGCTATGAATCCAATCTTCTATTTGTGTCTCACACGCTGTCTAGTAACATTGAGGCTTAATTACGAATTTTGTTGGACATCATCAAGTCATGAGCATCAAACATCCGAGTGTGCTGCTTAGATCACCCATCGCTAATAGCTATTGGAATCGGTCGATAGTTAATTGAGTAATTTGTTAGCCATTTTAAGCAGTTTTCAGTGGTGAAATAACCGTAACATTTTCGTAATGAAAACTAGCGTAGAAAGTTGGTCGGACTGAATTATTACCGTCGAGACGGAGTGACGGACGATGAACCGTACACATGGGTTGAGCATCCGGTGGTCCTGGATAAGCAACGCAGCAGCCGCCTCCGAGACGCTTTATATTTATATTTCACTGACCGTTACCGGGTTACGGCTTGGTTTAGAGCGCTTCTCTAAGCGCCACTGCATCCCTTATGTCTTTTTCACTACGTGATTCAAAAGGTAGTTAGCGCACCCTCTACCTGTCCTTCCAATGCATACAATGGCTACCCCTTCTGCGAGTGTTGAAGTATTGAACACATGTCTTCCATGAGCTTATTCGTGGATACGCACAATATTACCGAGCCAGAAGAGCCAAAGAGACATGCGTAAAGGGCCTTAGATCTAACATAGTACATTCCGCTCAACACTCCAAGGGCAATTACATCAAGCTACGTTATCAGGCATGTTAATGTCTTTAAAGCGAAAGTGAGTTCTACTATTCATTATAAAGGTTCTTGAAAATTAAGTATTTAAAAATTTGATAAAAAAAAATAGTCAGCATTACATTACCACTATATCTTCCAAACCAATAGCTGAATCAAAAAACCGTCTATGAAGAGTTAAATCTACAATTTAAAACCTGGACAACAATATATGGTTCGACCGATTTAGAAGCTCTAGGCAAAAGCTCAAAACTTCATGTAATTTATAGCTAGTGAGCTACAGCACTTCGTCAGAGTCTCTTGCTTTCGTCACAGCATGAACTACCGTTCGTTGTAATTTAAGTACATATTGAAAGTATTCCTAATGAATTCAACCTTTTTTGAAACTACTTAGTATTCATATTTAGAATTTGTGAAGCTTTGCACAAAACAACACTGTCCCCTTGTTAACGTTTTTCAATACAACTTGTTTAAAATTCATTTCGTAATTCATTTAGATTAACTTTTTTGCATTTGATAAACTTTAACAACCCAGCGACAGCGTTGCCCCATCGCTCAAATATTTCAATACAAGTTGATTACAATCAAATCAAATGACTTCAGAAGTTGTGCTCATTAAAAGTTATGCCAAAAGGTCAACAATAGCAACAACAGTGATAAGAAGAAAAATAAGCAAAAATATTTATATAAAGATAAAAAGGTGGCCGAAACTTGGCAATTAGATTAGACGCTGAAGAAGAAGAAGAAAGCCAAAAGAGTTGTGCTGTGCGCCTCGAACTGGTCCCAAAATGGTGTGGAACCACTAAAGGAATCCCGGAAAAGCGTTAGCATGTAGCTATGCTACAGTTTTCAGCAGTAAAATTGAATTGCAAATTGTGTTGTGGGTTGGCAGTGGAAACGAGAAAAAGGCGAACAACGGAGCGTACTGTACAATATTGCCTGCTGGGCTTTCTTCGGCCTAGTTGCTGCCGTTGACAGAATTAATTGCGCACGTTAACACCAAGAACAACTACAATAAAAAAATGGAAAACCGAAAATTGAATCAAAATGTTGTGCACGAGAGCTGCCACAATGTGGCACTGCGCGTTATTGTTGGTACTAGCTGAAAAACAGAATTGAATTACGCTTGTTTTCCATTTTGCGTGCAACGATATCAACTACAACAACAACAGCAAACATAAGACCTAGACAAATAGACGAGGCAAGGCGCGAAATCGTGACAAAAATTGAATTATTCATGAATGTAAGCGAAGCAAAGCGCAGAAATTTGCACACACTGGAAACAAAAGTCTACTATGTGTTGTGCACAAAAATAAGCAGGTGTTGACTGTGTCATTGAAATTAAAATATGGGCTGAAAGCTGAGCCATTTATACTATCTTCGTTGGATCTAACAACTCTGAACTAGCGCCATCTTGTTTGGGCATATACTTACGCCTGTAGACACTGCTAATTCAAAACCCGACTCAATCAAGCCACCTGCATCAAGCGACCTGTCAAGCCCCTCAATCAGGCATCAGAATCAGTCTACAAGAATCAGTCCATCAGAATCAGGCCACCAGAATCAGACTGCCGGAATAAGACTACCAGAATCAGGCCACCTAATTCAGTCCTCCTCAATCAGGCCACCTGAATCAGCCTACCCGAATCAGGCCACCTCAATCAGGCCACCAGAATCAGACTTCTAGAATCAGTCCATCTGAATCAGGCCACCTCAATCAGACCACCTGAATCAGCCCACCCGAATTACACCTCACATGACGATTTTACATCTAAGCCACGGCTACAGATGTTTCACATCAAAAAATATTGCCTACATTTGAGGTCTGCATTGCATAATAAATATAACGCATACGCAGTGATTAAGCTGAAAAACATTAGCGAGAAACTTGAATGCCACAAATACATTTCAAATGCGGCGCTTCGTCCAGCTTTAAAAAACTTTTCAAATTTACGAGCACAAAACTTTCCAACTGGCTGTCAGAAGAGAAAGCTGAAAAATAAACACTGCTTTCGCAAAATGGCAGCTAGTTGAGCAGACGACCACAAACAAAAATGGCGGTATCATAATTTGCCAACGCTTCGGGCACAACAAATGCTCCATGTTTCACACTTGGGCAAACCTTTTAGTGGCCCCAATTTATGGGGCCCAAAACGCAGACACATGAGCAATTTAGACTGTCAAAGAGAGGGGGACAAAAGGCACTCTCTGCTCGGCTGGGGTACTACCATTAATGCAATGCAAATATGAGTAATAATTTGGAAGTTTAGTGTGTACGGGTGTGTATATATGTATGTGTGTGTGTCCGTACGGCTGAGCTTATCAAACGTTTTGCATTTTATAGAGCGTGCAAGATTTTTATGGAAATTTTAAGCGTTGTTTGTGTGTGTGTGTTAATAGGTGTGGGTTAATGGCTGTGTGTGTGTGGATGTGAGTATTAGATTAATGGTTGCTCTTGTTGATTATTTTTTGGGTAACCTTTTATACGATGGTATGCGCAGGGTTTACATATACTTTGCATATATGCATATATTATAAACATTGATTTTCAAATAAGTATGTGTAGATTTTAGAATCCATTGGCTTGCATAATTGATAAGAACTAGCACAACACAAATGTGTATGTAATGCACAGCAACTTTACACATTTTCGTAAAATCGTATCACTCTGTGTGCTGTGAACTTTCAGGGGTGATATTTGAAATACCTACGAAGAGCTATCTTTACCTACTAATGCGTAAGAAGCATTGTTTAGATAAAAGCTATCTCTACCTACTAATGCGTAAGAGGCATTGTTTAGGTAAAAGTTGTGCTCAACCATCGTCTTAGGTGATAAAGTAATGTGTGTGCCATCTAAATGTCACATACGTTGCAAATCTACATGTCAAAACACATTACCTTGTTAATACCCTAAAATGGTGGCGATTTTGGGCGTCAATTTATCATGAAAGATAAGGCACATTTCGTACTGAACAGTGGGGTAAACAAGCAAACATGGTGCTACTAATTTCCTTAAAATCCTAAACTAAGCCATGAAGATACTCTCTAAGACGAAAAGTGACATTCTGGTGCGATGCAAGTAGTTGGGCAGTACAACTTATAGCTAGTTACCGTCAACGGAGGGGCTACTCCCGTAGGCAGTCGTAAAGACTGCGTATATACCACGCTCATGCTGTTTGTATCACTTCCCAAAATGCGCATTCATGTCCTTGCAAAGGCCGGACAGTAACACAGTACGTGCTCCGTCGAGTTTGTCTATGTAGACCGCTATTCATCCAACCAATTCAGCTGCGCTGACAGGAATGATTGGCTCCGGCCCTATTGTGATGTGATGCCGAGCCTTTGTTTGCCAGCTCATCTACCATTTCGTTGCCCTGGATACCTCGGTGTCCAGGAACCCAGTATATTCCGACTTTGTTATGAAGTGAAATCATGTTAAGTCTGGTCTTACATTCGACCAACAGTTACCCCACTCAGTTTTTTTCAATGTATCCAGCTCGCCGCATTTAAAATTGCGTAGATTTCCGATTGAAAAACCGATGGCAAACTATCTGTAGTGCATGAGTAGTAGTTCTACCATATTGTATCTGCAAACTTCTCATTTGGTACAACACTATCAGTAACTATAAGAAAAGTAGTCACTGTTTCCTTAGTACGTTCGTCCAGACTCCGCTGTTGTTGAGTCTGCTAGCCGCTTTCATATCCTCTTGTCGTACAAATAAAAGCACCCTCTAACTTTTCATTTTCAAACAATTTTCTAGCATCTCTCCTCTACTTCTGCAAATCTCGATCTTCTCTCGCTCGCGCTTTTCCTGCTCATAGGTTTTACGTCTAAAATGGCCCCTCACTTGCCATTTGCTGTCTTCACCTGCAAATTGCTGTCTTCAGCAATTCCAGCTCAAGCGAGGACCAGTTCATTGCTTTAATCAGGTCCAAAATCTCTCTAGTCTATATGGTTCTGCAACTCCTTCTATAACAGCAATTAAGAGAGTGGTAGGTACTTTCTCCCATAAAATTTACTTACTTCCGTTTGCATGTTAAACTTTCACTTCTTTTGCAACTTACAGCTAATGGAAATAAAATTTCAACCATATATCTTCTACATGCTTTTAAGCATCAACTATATCTTAAAGTAAATGTAAACGACTTCTAAAATAATTTATTGATATGTCGCTCGTAAATAATGTTTAGGTATGATATACGTAGATGCACTTGACAGGCAATCAGCATTTTGCAGGAAATAAAAAACCTTTTACGAATTTCCCACAAACTTATTAAATTTTCTGAAAAGTTGATGGAAAATGAGACAAAAACGCCCTGTGGCGACACTAGATCGAAGCGACTTTTGACTCTATCTAAAAATAGCTGTCGAAAGTTAAGTTTTGGTGACTTTGACGATGGCAGCAGCAACTTGTGCAGCGTTGGAGTTAAAAGCCGCCAAATATTTTATGGCCAATACAATTTTCGCCACAGGCGTTCACTATGGCTGTAAGTTTGTGCGGAAAACCTGTGTGTGTGTGTGTGTGTGTGTGTGTGTGTGTGTGTGTGTGTGCCATGCCTTATGGCAAACGTGGGTGCCATTTTGTTTGGCTGCTACTGCTAAAAATATTGCCTTGAGTTTTATGCGCGTTGTGGACCTATGTGTGTGTGTGTGTGTGTGTGTGTGTGTGTGTGTGTGTGTCTGTGTGTGTGTGTGCGTGTGTGTGTGTGTGTGTGAGCGGTTGATTTGTTTGGCAGTCTGCGCGACGCCATTTTTATGCCAGTTGTGCGAAAAGAAAATGCGCTATACTATTTCATAAAGCTTGCTTTTTATTTTGTTGCTGCTTTGAATACTCTGAACATTGCGCATAGTCTTATAAATGTGTCATGAAATTTGCAACGCTCTGAGAGAGAACCCGTGCAACTTGCAAATGCGTGTTTTTAGTAGAGTGCTTTTAAATAATTCATAGTCCATATTTATTCGGAAAACAAGTTGCTATGATCTCCTGGGCGACGTGAATTGAAGGTTGTTTTTATGGAGACTTGAATTGCCTTTTTTGTTGAAAAATATCATAGCGTAGCTTTTGGGGCAGCGCTGTGAATGCATTGCTTTTGTACTGAATGCCAAAAGCGACCACCTCGAAAGCAACGCAAAAACTCGATTAGTGCTTATTGCATGTTTCGTTTTAACTTTAAAGTAACTTACATACTTAACTGGCCATAAGTACCCATCACCGAGCCTGATGTAGAGCAGTCATGCACGCGCCTTGCCATTCGGTGTTACCAAAGTTATTGAATCTAGAGTGGGGTACGCTATTTTGAAGATTCATCTATGCCATTAACGTATGCAAAATGATAACACTCAAATGTGCAGCACTGCTGGTTTTGCATACATCGAGCCGATGTTCAAAAGTTTTGATGATAAATAAACGGGTTTTTTCGCATTTATCTCGGCAATGATTTCCAGGTCTGAGATAGTGGCTGGCCTGTCAACATAGACTTTGGGCTTAAAAAATCCTGGGGCTGCCAACTTTTGATACAAAATATCGATATCTTGTAGTTTCCGTTGCTTTCAAGTTCAGAAAATAGAATTAGCTAACAAACAACAATGAAGTTTGTAACAACCCAGTAAATTGAATTAACAAGTCAGTTCAAATAGTTTATGCGCCCCTTCGCTTGAAACCGGTCGCCGCATCCCTTGGATGTTTTTCAGCTTGTGCTTGGCCCTGGCTCCTCGTCCAGAACCCTTTTACACTGGCCGTCTTTATAATGCTGGTGGCCCGAAACTGTAGAGCCCGGAATATCAGCCGTTGTCGAAGCCTGAAACTTCATTAAATCGGCATTCTCCAATGAGTTTGGAGTCTTCTTAGCGGATGGCAACGTTTCTAGTTGAAGTCCTACCATCGTTTGATACCAGAACGATGTTACCTAACCTTCCAATTACTTCATACGGTTCATACAGCTGTGTAAAAAATCGGTGTCAATTTTCTCGAAAACACTACGTTTTTATGGAGCTCTTTGCCTTCTACCTATGTCAACCTGTCTTTTCTATCTTTGTCAACTCGGTTTTGCTCTGAGCCGAACACTTTTTGTGATTATGGTTGAGCAAAAATTCTGACCGGTCTTGTAGAATCACCTTAACAGAAACCAATAGTTCACGCGCACGAAAAGTATGTGTTCCTAAAAAACCGAAAGGAACAATCGGGAAGGCGAAAAGGTCCATCCTTTGTTGTTTTTGTGTGGCGTAGAGAAATAGTTGTGCGCATGAGACAAACATATAATATGTATGTATACACAAATATGTTTAGTTTTATTGAGGGTTATTTCATACGCACACATAGGCGAGCAAGTTCACAAGTCATGAATGTACACCAAAGACCTTTTGGCAGTTTTTTATCTCCCAGAACCGGGCTGCATGGGTTTTTACCATCTCTCTATTCATTGTGCCCTGCAATAACCGGTTTTTGGTTGACGGTTATTTGCGACCTCTGATATATTTGATTATCGGTATATATATCTTAGAAATTGCCTATAAAAAGATACTTTAATTTGGCAAATAAATTCACCAGATCTTTGGAGGTGTTTTTTGCAATTACGAGCCAAATTGATACGCTGCGAGCAAGGGCAAGGGAAAACGTAAATTCTCTTCAAACAGCAAGTACAGTCGACAGCAAATAAACAAATTAGAGCATAAGAAAACAAGCCTTAAGTGCATTAAAGCTTCGCTAAAACAAAAGTTAATGCTTTTCGTACTTTACTTTGCTGTCTAATATAAATAAGTTGGCTGCCTTTTTATAAATTTATGAAGCATTTTTCTTTCTTTTTGTGTCGCCGCCCACGAATTCATTAAATAATCATCAATTCGCTTGGTCTATTTGGGCGCAATTTATGTGGGACTATTTGGTAATTGTCTTGACCTTTGCCATGGTATTGGTACTGCATGTCAAGGGAACAAACATTTCTTAATTAAATAGCAGGCAGCTTCCAAACCACTTGACTGACTTTTATTGTTAACCACAGCATACCGTATTACGCTCATCTATTACGAATGTCTTAGTGTGTGTGTGTGCAACCTTTCACTAGATGTGTGGCGCCGCATTATTGCCAAGCTTCGATTCAGGCAAACATGCATCAATGCATCCAACCATCTATCAATTCATCGATTAAAACGCTGGTTTGCCACCTCTGTTCGTTTTTGATGATGAACGTGCCACATAGGCCTTAGGCTGACTTGCTCTCATTGAGTTGTTAATTGAAAATTGCTAGTTGTTGTTGTGTACGCTGCTGTTAACCAGCTTGGCCTTAGCATTTCCTGCTGCTTCCAATTGTTTGCTTTGTAATTCAGTAATGAAATATGCACACACACACACACACACAAGCAGCAATACTACATCCAAGTGTGCATACCAATTAAGATACCCTTCAGTTCTGCTAAGGCCTGATTCAGGCCTGAAAAATTCAGCCCTGCCTGCTAGAACTGAAGGTTAATAAGTGCGCACACACATTAAGACAGTTACTCGCATAATGTGTGTGATATGTGTCAAAGGTCAACTGGTCCGATTTCACTTTTCTAGTTGTACTACACAGAGAGAAAAACGACATCCTCAAAATGAGTTACCGCGTACTCAATATGCAAACAAGCATTTTTGAGTACACATTTTCAGAAAATACTTCAATTGAGTAAATTTCGTAAAACCAAGAACTTAATGTAATTAAATTAACTACAAAAAACTCAAAATGAGTTACTTTTTGAAATTTTAAAAAAGAACTGCGCATTTACTTTATTTTGCTTCTTTTTCTTCTTAACCCAACTGAAACATAGGTTTCTATTTGGGAGTGCATTGTGGTGTTGCATTAGTTACTGTATCTAAGTTGACTCAGTGGTTAAGTGTTTAAAACCAAACACTCGAGGTCGTGAGTTCGATTTCCCACTATGACAGAATGTATGTTTGGTTTAATGATGGTATACAAATGTTTCTGTCACTAATTTTCTGAATTGTCCTCGATCCTATTGATAGAAATATAATAAATAAAATATACAGATAATATAAATGACATAAAAAAAACACGTTAAAAACGTAAAAAACGTTGTCGGATCCCAACTTTTGCTACAACAGAAAGAAATGATATAAAACGAGTCGGTTAAATACACTTTAAATGTATGTTTCGTAAAACGAAAGCAAAACCTGATACGCTATAGGACTCTTATTTCCAATTTCCCAAAAACCCGACAACCCACCACATACACGTTCAGTTCTATGATCCCCTCTAAAACTTGTATTCAAAATAGATGTGAACAAAATCAAGGTAACTGTACTGCAGGTGGTGGGGTTGCTGTGCGACGACACGAACAAACAGACATGGCTATATCGACACGTTCAGTTCTATGATCCCGACTAATACTTTTATACAAAATGGATGTGGTGGATTGTCGGGTTTTTGGGACTGGATTGGAGCCATGTCTTTTTGTCCCATTCGTGATTTTTTCATTACTTTATCTGGTAGGGGTCGGTAATTGAATGTTGCGGTTCCTGTTCGAAAGGTAATTATAACATCCCTTTGTAACCCTGTACATGGATTCCGTGCTAGTTACAATGGACTTGGGCAGGGCATAGTTTTATATGGCATCATAATGTAAGAGCCATAGGCAGCTTTCGGCCATGGTACCTCGATAATGGCATCATCCATTTTTTACCAAACGTTCTAATTTTTGATATTCTTTTTCAAAATAGCCGTATAGTGCTCCTCCAAATTGAATTTAAGACTAAAATGTTTACCTTAACATTTGTAAGTTGTACACAAAAATTTTAAAATGTCAATTACTAGCCTACTATTTTGTTAATTATCGAAAATTTTAAAATCTGAGACTGGAAATTATAAAATTATGCAAAGCAAACTCGCACACAATGAAACAACTAGGCACACTGACAGCATACATTTACACAGAGCTCTATCGGTGTGAGATGCGTCCAGTAAATAAGCCTTAGGCGAAGCGCTTGGGGAGACAAGCGCATTCGACCGAACGCTTAGATACAATAAGTACACAAAAAAAAGGTAAAATAATTACAACAACCAACACAAAATACAAACAAAATTAAAATTTTGAAAACAAAATTTCAACTGTTACGACTGGGAATCGAACCAAGGACCTCCTGTGTCTTGTGCAAGCTGCTTATTAACTGCTGATCCACGCAAGAGTACAAAAAATGTTCAAAAACGTAAAAACAACTTGATTTGAGTATTTGCAAACTCATAAATTGTACTCAAAATGAGAATTTTTCCACTTATCATGAGATTTTATGTACTTTCACGCCTTTCGTGCACGGATGTGCTCACGTTGAGTACAATGTACTTGAATATTTTTCTCTGTGTACCCAACGTTCAACCATACAAAAGTGCACACTACGTTAATTTCTTAATTTGCCCGCTTGTAATTCCCAAACGGTTTAAGCATCATATGCCCCAAATAGTCTTATGACGTTTTCAAATAGTATGCTTTTTTTTTCATTAAATCAACTGACGTTAATATTCTCTCCAACTCTTTGCATAATATCTGAGCTTGATAAAATTAAATAATCACTTTACAACACGAACGGACGGACGGACATGGTTCCATACAAACAAATACTTCAATATACAAGATAGCGCAAACAGGGGTACGAGTTTTCGATCGTTCTGCGCATCTACGTCATCAAGGCAGCGAACGATCATTAATCATTGCTGGTGGCCAATCGCTGTCGCATTTTGATATTATTTGTTAAAATATATTTTAAATAAAAACATTATACATATGTATATATATATATATATCTTTTTTCTGATTTAACATTCTAATAACAAAGTACATCCTTGAACGGAAAAATATTTTTTTTATTATTTTGTGGTCACAATTTATAGCTTTTGCGCCCTCATAATGAATTTTCAAATAATTGTTTCCTATTAAAAATTCGTCTTTATTGTCTTGAAAATTTCGTCCAGCGCAATTAAATTGTTCACCATTTCGGCCACCTTCGCTTAGGTGGTCAACTCATGAAAAAGATGAATTGGAGGTACCAGCGTGGATGTCTTCCACTTTACCTTTCAATCGATGGCAAATATTTGCGCCAAGGTTTTCCAGACCATCGAATTCCATGGGTGGGAGCTCTTCTTTATGCACTATTTCAGGCTGGCACTTGACACTTTTGAATATTATTCCTGCATAAAAATTACAAATATTTGAGGTATTTTAATAATATATGACTATTTAGGTCCAAACCTGTCTATGACATATGACATTGATTTCCATATCAAAGTCTGGAGTCCTCCATAATATTTGCCTCCTTGGAAAGTAACCCTTTTCTTTTTCCAAGGATTCAATGCGATTATTCAATTCCATTAAATGAATATCAGGCAAGGAATTAATCGTTAAGTTGCCGCGGCTGCGGATTTTCATTTGAAAAATTTTTGGTAATGGAAGGTATTAACCTAATCCTTTTTATTCCTAAATTTGAGAAACGTAAGTATGTAATAACACTTTTGATGAAGACTTACCTAAGTCACATTGCGTTTGTCCGCAAATATCCTCGGCACATCCTCAATGTATTTTTGTTGAAATTTTTTGTGTATTCAAAGGGGCATCGTGTCTAGAATAACATCAATACAATCTGTGTCCGTCAAGCTGGCCGACCAAAGTCAGCAGAACAAAAATAGATTATGCTTATAATTAAGTTCCAAACCTTTGGACTGAATAGCACGCGCATTCCATGCCATAATAATAAGATCGCCAAAAGAGTTATTTAGAATAGACATACTTGATAGCTAATTCAGTAATGATGCTAAATTGATCACTCTTAGTTTTACATTTACTTAATTTACTACCTAATTTACCTGTACACAAAGTGTAAAAGGGTATTATAGATTTGTGCAATGTATGTAACAGGCAGCAGGAGGCGTGGCAGACTATATGTCTATGGGCAAAAATGGTCAGGAGCAATAGTCGAGTAGTAGTAACAAAAAAAGTAAAATAATATAATAAGCAATGAAATAGTTAAAAATCAAAAACAAAAGGCATGTATTCAGTTTTGCACCTCAAAAATCAAACATAATACTGAATTAATATTTTGTCCAAAGACCCTTATTGTTTATAACATTTTTTATTCGGTTTGGCACATTCTCAACCAATTTCTCAATAATTCCTTTCGGAATTTTATTTCACTCCACCTCGACACAACTCCAAAGATCGTCTAGGTTGGATGGGGCTGATTGGTACTGCCCGAGCCGTCGCTTCATGATTGACAAAAGGTTCTCAATCGGATTGAGGTCGGGACTTTGAGCTGGCCACTCAAATGGTTTCCATCCAACTGGAAACGGTTAAACTTGGATTCGTCCGAACAGATCAGGTTTTTGAGAAATTGGAGCGCATCAGGTTTTGCATTCGTTTCACGAAAGATGCATTTAAACGACTCGTTTTGTATAATTTCTTTTTGTTGTAGCAAAAGTGGAGACCCGACAACGTTTTTAACGTGTTTTTTAATGTCATATCACATCTTTTTGTTTGACATTTTTTGTAAAAATAGTTGTCCCAAATGGCATGGTTTTGTAGAGCATCATGTTACCTTCTTTTCAAAAAACATAATGTAAGAGCCAGTGGCAATAACACCCTTACGAATTCTGGCCAACATGTTGCGATAAGATGTCTCCTTTTTGTCTCATCATTATTAGTAATTCATCATAAGCAAATGGGTCCTAAATGTTTAATGATTTCATCTTCGGACATTCCTACGTAGGCTGGTTTCTATCCGAGCCAACCATCTTCTGTATTACTTGTTTCAAATTTCAGAAAGACGTAATTAAATGAATTTAATTCGACTGGCAATTAAAACATCCCGTAGACACCCTGTACATGGATTCTATACACACCCTGTACATGGATTCTGTGCTAGTTGCAAAGGATTAGAGCCACGTCTTTCAGTTCTATTCGCAATAATTGATCTGATAAGATTCGGTATTTTACATGGATTCTGTGGTAGTTTCAATGGTAATTTTTATTGAGTTGACGGCAGAATTAAAAATGGTCATGTATACATATACATACCCTACTCTGTCGTACTGCATACTTAATAACAAAATGACTAAGTAACTGGATTGGAGCCATGTCTTTTTGTCCCATTCGTGATTTTTTCCTTATTTTATCTGGTAGGGGTCGGTAAGGTCATTATAACATCGAATAGAAACCCTGTATATGGTACTTTCTCGATAATGGCATCATCAATTTTGTACCAAACGTTCTTATTTTTGATATTCTTTTTTAAAATAACTGTATAGTGACCGTAATTTAATGCTTTAAAAGCGTATTTTTTAATTTTCTCTACCAACTTGGTATTAGCATTATACTTCGCTACAAGCAAGCGGACAATTACAATTTTTCCCGCGATAATATCGTACGTTTGGTAAATGGAATTTTTGCTCATGCATTGATTACATGTAGCGTCTTCTAATTTTTGATGTTTATGCCCATCGTCCAGCAAATTTTGAAATGATACGGTTTTTTTTTTAACACCTCCAAATTGAATTTAAGACTAAAATGATTACCTAAACAATTGTAAGTTGTAAACAAAATTTGTAAAATGTCAAATACTAGCCTACTATTTTATTAATTATCGAAAATTTGAAAATCTGACATTCTGGAAATTATAAAATTATGAAAAGCAAACTCGCACAAATCGAAACAACTACTTGCATGTCCTCTAAAATAAAAACATCTTACTTTCCCGCCAATTCCACCAATTAGAGAAAGCGCATAAGGCATTGCCAGATTGAAAGATCCAATTGTTATGATTTTAATAAATAATATATTACATTTCCTTTGCGTAGCACTTTTGAATGTAAAACAAGTATTTAATTAAGTTAGTATTAACATTTGATTAATAAATAAGTAATAAGTTAAGAAATAAGCAAAGAATAGTCATTTTGATCGCATTATAAAATTTTCATTGAATGTCGTCAAGGCGCGATCTATGCGAATACGTGAACCGCTGACTCACGGCACGGCAATGTTAATAATTGTTGTTTTTATGACAAATTTTAAACAATGAAATTAATTCTTTTCCAATTAATCGGCTGATTGTGGCATAAACACTTGTACAAAAATAATAACCATTACAGAGCATTCACGAAAACTGGAGTATGTCACTTTAGCGCAAAAACACGTTTTGGAAGCAAAAAATGAAACCACAAAATCAATTATTTCGCAATTATTTAAAGATTAACTGTCTGAACATTCTGGCTAAAACAGTTATCTCAAAATTTCATATTTGAATGCCTATTTTCCAATTTTTAGTCAAAGTTGTTAAGGCGCCATCTATGCGAATACTTGAGCCGCTGTCACGCAGTGTAACAGTGATGGCGCCATCTATGAAAATAATTTGAATAAACATTATAATTTTGTGTTTTGTATTAAAAACTTAGTATGACTAAACTAATTTTTTCGCAATTAATTAGCAACTTATTAGCGGCTAAATAAGGGGTACTTAGTTTTTCGATTTTCAAATGTTGTTGCGCTAAAGTGACGCACATAGTTCCACCACATCTATTGCACTATGTGTTAGTGCAGTTAGTAGAAAAAATACACACTTGTACATTTTCTTAGTTGCTTGCTTATAATTCCCAAACGGTTTAAGCTTCATGTGCTCAAATAGTAGCTAATAATTGATGCTTATATACATTTGTTCTATTTTTTTTTTATAACTTTAACAACTTACCAATTGATTGTAATGAAACTTTCCCATCAAAACCACAAACCATAGGTCACTTATTGCTTGCTCTTACTTCTTTATACAACTTTGCAATAACAAGTTCAAACAATTAAGAGGTCACGAAATGCGCAGTCTCGAACTTGGTTCACTTTTCCCTTTTTTTTTGTATGGCAGCTATATGATATGGTACATACTAGTTGACCGATTTTGATCAAATTTGATACAAATGTGTAGATCGGGGAAAAACGGAGCTGGTATAAATTTGGTTAATTAAATTAAAATTAAATTCTTAGCGTCAAGAACTTCGCTAGTAGTACGCAGCTGCAATGTTGCCCATTTTTTTAAGGGTTGACGTGTAGATGGCGCTAGCAAAAAATCGGCTGTTCTTTTTACGCGCAAAAACAAAACATTAATATGCTGCAATTTATTTTGCTAGCGAAACCCACAAATTTTAGAAAGCAGAAAATTTCATTTCCGAAGTTTAGTTTAGTTTTATTATTTTTAATGTATTAAAATGTAGAAAAAAAACTAAGGAAGTAAAAGCAAGTAAATACAAATTTTTTGGAATATGTGGGTTTGGGCTAACAATATTTTTTATTAGCACTATTTAAATAAAAGCGGCAAATTATAACACCATTTAGTATATGAATTTATTATGTGATATGTTTGGGTGCGTCCACCGGCTAGGTGGCGAGTGAGTATTGAATTGGTCAAGCAAAAGACTATATTGGATCATTTGGCCGAATGCAAAGCAAAGTTTGGAGAGTGGAAGCGCATATGTATGTCTATGTAGCAAAAACAATTAGCGAGAGGCGCGAATTAAGATAACAATAAGTAAGATAGATAAGCGATACTCTTTCCTCGCAGGGCAAGTTACAATTTCTTATGAGTTTAGAGACAGGTAGTAGGTTTAAGACGGGTAGGTGCAGATCCGACAGTCTGTTGAATTTCCTCGCAGGGCAAGTTACAATTTCTTATGAGTTTAGAGACAGGTAGTAGGTTTAAGACGGGTAGGTGCAGATCCGACAGTCTGTTGAATTTACTGCTCGTCGACTCCGGCAGACGCGTACTGCTACGGTACTGACCCGTCAGGCGAGTTTACATAACGATTACTAAGTAATATTTTCATTTGGAGATTCACTTTTTTCACCTTTTATTATTTTATACACTTTTAACGCTCTTTCACTTTTAAACAAAATGCAAAAACATCTGATTTTTATATTTACTTTTTGGCAGCATCTATTGCTAGTTGCGTCATCTAAATGTAAATTGCCCCTACTATTTGGTCACAAATTCTGCCCATAAGTAGCACTTTTTCCTTGCACGCGGTTTTACACTGCTGCATACCGGCCTTAAATAAAAAAGAAAAAAACCACCAATAACAACAAATCAAATCATTTATCTAAAAGTTTTATTAAATTTCCTAGAATATTGAAAAGGCTTATAAATAATTGTTTTATTTAATTTATAAATATTGAAAAACATCCGTGCCCGGAAAAAAAGTTTTTTTACATTGACGGGGCAATTATCAGAATGTGCTGCATTGATGTGCTGTGTTATATAGTTATCACTGATCAGCAGTGCATCACCGTTGAAAGATTTAAAAATGTTTTCCGCGGAAGGTTTTACGAGACCACCTTCGGAAAGATGGTCAGCCCATGTGTAAGACGGATCATTTGCCAGATCTTTGGGGTCCAGATCGTCTTTTAATCGGCTGCAAATATAACCCGCGAAGTTTTCAAGGGCGTCAAATTCAATTTCCCCAACATCGTCTATGTCTTCAGCAAGTGGTGGTGGATTTTTTAATTTGCTCAAAATAATTGCTGAATATTAAGAATGAAATATTGAGGTATCCATTCATAATTGAATCTACTTGAAAACAGAAACAACCCTGTCATGGGTACTGAAGGCACATCTAAATCTTCAGTATCGTCTTTTAGCGTATTGCACTGATGATAAAATGTCAGAAGTATGCCCCAGCAAAAGTGATCGAAGTCTGTATTTGAATTCCTGTCCATCTGGGTGGTCGTGAAGGCGTCCTTTAGCTCTAACTAATCCAAAAAAGTTACCCAAAAAATTTCGGTTCAGTCGATAGGTTAGCAGGTATTTAAGTTGGTATTTTTCTAGCACTTCGGCAAACTTGAAATGACATTAGAGATACCTTATTTCCAACTGTCATATTTGCGACCAGTCAGGTCGCAGTACACAAACCAATCGTTTGTCTAAAATTAATCCAACGTTATATTTGTTATAGTTTTAAAAATATAATAATTCAATAAAACATTATTGTTTTAAACAATTCATAGGACTCCTCCCAATTTTTGCCACAGAGATAGCTAAGACTTGCTACTCTAGATATGGCTAGTGCGACAGTATGCGAAAATAATTTGGCTGACAGTTTTACCTTCTGCCTTTCAGAACCAGTCACTTGAATGTAGCGGGAGCTGATTTTGTGGCAAATTGACAACAAATTGCAATCTAACAACTCAGCAATTATATCCGATTTTACATGTGCTCCATTTATATGTATGCCTTCATCGAGAAAATGATTCATTAGCAATTTAAGGAAATTTGGCACATCCGCAATGACATATATATTATGTTTTCAAAATGTTAACCTAAAAATTTTTATATATAGTATATAAGTATGCACGTAAATAAATATTCATTTTTTAAGGATAATTTAGTGACATTACCATGGTTTATTGTGGTTTACACCAAGGGCGGTGAACAGCCCACGATTGGCTCCAGCCATATCGCAGACCATTCCAACCACTTTGAAACCCATTTTAAACACAGCTTTTAAAATTGATTCAATTTTAGTCGTGGTCATTTGGCAGTAAAATTCGTAAAACATTGGTTGTTTCCAGCTCGCCACAACTCCTGTTAGGGAAATGGCATTAATATATTTATATTATATTCTTACCGATACCGGCTTATTAAAAAGAGTTTCATTAGAAAATATTTACCTCTCAGCCTAGCAACTTGAACGTAATTGGCAGGCTTCAACGTGGTGCCTGTGGAACGATCATAGCAATAGGCTTTGCGAATTGTCATCTCGTCAAAGCTGAGGATGCAAATCTTTTGTGTTTCGCTCATTGCTTATACCAAGACTTATGTCCAACTTTTGAGACCAATGTTGCAGTGTTCTAATCGCTGGGAAGGGGAAATTTTTTGTCCGTAGAGTCTGTATGCTTTTGGGCTAGCCGCATAAAATGTAATGGAGGGGGCAATATCGTCAGAAGTCCACTTTTTTTTTTTTGTTCCATCTGCAACTTTTTTATTTGGTTTTCTGTGAAAAACTCTTTGAGCCGTGCCTCCATGTTTTTGCGTTGTTTTTCTGAACGGAAGAGGGTAACCTTCAGGCGCTCAAGTTGATAAACCTTTTTGCGAAAAATGCACTTATAATTCAGTTCATTATCTCTAAGATTGGTGTTCAAAATGGGTATTGTACGCTGCAGCGACTTTCTAACAAAAAATTCCATTTAGAAAAAAACAATTAGTTTTAAATTTATATAACTGTTTAGCTTGTCAAGTTCTACTTGGTATTCGACTTTACTGTCACAAGTTTCAGCCATAATCGGAACTTCGGATTGTCATCGCGGATCAGGTCATCCACTTCCATATTACTAGACACAAAATCGGGTTTAAGTAGTGAATCCACTAACTTGCGGCGCCTTCGGTCAATGAGCCTACAGCTCCGATCGCTATCACATTGAATTTCCATGTTATCATTTGAAGGCACAGCACCGGCATTTAGAAATATATTTCTTTGAATACCTAACAAAATTTGTATTGTTATATCAATTAACTGTATATTTGTGGAATATAATACCTAAATTACACTGAATATCCCCATTTTTTGAAGTGATCCTGACACACTCGCATGCACGGGAGCACTGGCGCTGCAATGCAGCAAAACTCCATCCACTTCTTTTGTAGTTTTATGTTTTTTGGGAACCGAATTATCCCTCCAATTATATTTATTAGTACAATTTTTCACCAAGAACTTCATAATTGTTACCATTATGGTGACTGAAAATGAAAATAAAAAAACAAACAGCAGTACGATCGCAAAAACACAACAAAGAAACATACACACGCACTCTTGCATAAGAAAAAGGTAAAGTGAGAAAGACTTTTTTGATTTTAAAGCTAACGCAGCCAAATTTATGTCTGCTCCGTTTTTCCCCGATCTACACATTTGTACCAAGTATCATATAGTTGCCATATAAAAGAACTGAAAATGTGAACCAAGTCAGTTTGGATCATGCCAAAAATCTATGACACCCTTTTACCCTTTGTATACAGGGTATTAAAGTTGATTATATTTGTCCTTAGCCTAGGCAAACTCAGCCTAGCCGCTCCCATCAAAGAAAGAAAATGTTTGCGCTTAAGGCTCCTAATGGGCACACTCCCAAACAAACCGTTGGACAATTTGACGGTATGCCACATTAATCTATCATTATGACGCAAAGCGGCTTCCGCTATTTGTTCAGGAACGTCCGCTATATTAAAATCGAAATGTAACGCTTTGTTCCTCAGTTACCGCGGGTTCCCGTGATGAAACGCAGAGCCTTATTTGGCACAATCTGCAAAAGCTTAGACTCCACAAATCGACATACCATGTTTTCAGACAGGCGCTACACAGAGAAAAAAACGACATTCTTACTGCCACTTTACACCACTTTAGGGCCTAACTATAAGGGGTCTAGCATGCAATATCCGTATTTCACTGAACGTATTAAAAAATAAGCGAGCGTGACATACGGACGCGTCTTATAATTTTCAATTATTTGACACAAATGTGTAGACTAGTAAAAAGATGAAAAATTTTTTAAAGCTTCTTGTGTCCGTCGTTGTTTTTCGATGTATATCCAGAGGTGTGTATCATTTTGAAAAGGCGGTGACGAATGACGTGAATTTCGCTTGTTTTGCTTATTGCTTTTCTTTCATAAGCTGCAGACGGACACTCCTAGGAAAAGAAACAAATTCGTAAAATTTAAGATATTGAAAATGCATTTATCATCATGTACTGAGCGCGTCATTCTAATGATTCTAGATTTATATAATTTTGCGTTTCAAATTGAAGAGTTACCCAAAATTCCATTAACAAGCTATCATAGCTTCCATTTTATGGCGATTCTTTTATAATATTTGGGCTTTGTATTACTTAACTCAGGACGTGAACAGGATGCATTGTGTCTCTGCAAATGGTCAAACAAGAATGTGATTCGAAATGGTCACACATGCTGCGATTGCTGTACAGCGTGGCCAAATAGAAAATTGCTTAAAACTAATAATACTGCATGAAAATTGAGAAACATTCTTCATCAAAGTTTAAGCCTTTTTGAGAATTCAGTTGAGTTTTTAAGAAAAATGTTGTTAAAATTTTCAATTGCCAATTGGGAGACTTTATTTGTGTAGGAAACATAAAGATTTTTATGGGTTCTATCACATTTCTTAAAGAACTGTATATATTATATATATGAGTTACATGAAAACTGTCAACAACAGAACACTCATTTTCTCATAAATTTCCACGAATCAAGCGAAGACATCCTTAAGTCGTCAATCTGTTTCCATTAATTGCCACATTGGCGCCAATGGCGAGCTTTGTATGTTTATCTAGAGACAAACTAATAGACAACAGACTTTGCCATATGTTGTTGACACGCCAGTCAATGTCAGAGCCAAGGACTCGAGTCGCAATAGCAACAGTTACAGTTACGTACGTACAAATTGCAACAGTACAGTTAAGACCGGAGTCCTCAGCCTTTAAGACGCTCTGAAGGTCTGAAGTAGCGTGTATTTAATTAGCCATAAAATAAGCGCCACGTTATGTAAAGTAATGCTTTAGCTGCTTCTTAGTTGTTTGTGCTATTGCTGTTACCACAAATAAGTTGGCAATATTGCAGCCTTGAGACGACCTCAATTGGGAGGGGTGCGCTGGAAGTATTACGTAGATAGGATGATAGTAGAGAGGCAAGGCCCTTTTATAAAACAAAATGTAGCTGTTGTTTGGCACAAATTACGCATGACTGTCCGTGTGCAAGACCTTGCCACACACATACAGTAATACACACTATGATGCCACAACACATGTACACCATAAATATATATCACATTAAGTATACGCCGCGTGTGTGCAGTTAGACAAACAATTTACAGTTTATATATATGTACCGTACCTACTCTGCCAGCTTTAGCCGATCTGTGCTCATATTTTTATGTTATCTTTTGCTCCGTGCTACTTCTGTGGCTTATGCACTTGGGGCCATATGATGTTGCAGTGGAATAGTGTGTGTTTCTCTATGTGGTTTTTCTCTATTTTATCACTGCGCAATGTCGAGCGTTGATTGAATTGAATGCATTGGGTCAAGGGCAATGTGATTTACATTTCAATTTCAAATGTAGAATAACCAGGGTTGTCAAGCGTTCCTAAAGGGATTCTGAACAAACCAAAGCTATTGCTTTTGAACTTTTTTTTTTACACAAAATCATTTAGTATTTCTGATTTCTCTCTCTCTCTCTATGATTTATATGAGCAACTGAGCTGTGAGTCACAAATACGTATAGAACAGTCAAGCTCTTCCACAGCCCACACGGACTGTGTTGGTACTCCTGATTATGATTCTTTGTTTTGAGAGTAAGAGAGTTAGACCGTCATATGTAACGTAAATCAAAATGAAACACTTTAGAATTGTTACTTCAGAACTTTTTTTTTTATGTACAGGGTGGAAAGCTGAGGATCACCTCAAAAGTAGGGAAAAACGCCGTTTTTTGGGTACATAACATCAAATATCTCAAAATCCTGACGTGATAGGCCAATTCTGACTCCGGATTCGGATTCTACGCAGCAAATTACTTCGGAAATAAGCCTTAGCTTTCCAACAACTAAGCCTTGTTGACCTATATTATCTATTGGTTTATCTATGAAATGCTTCATAATTGGAGATTTAATGCCAATTTTTAATAAGTGACACTTTCACATCAATCATAGAAATCGCTTGCATCAGCGTTTTATTTGTATGCCTAACTCTCATTCAAAGTGTTTCACTTTGATTTTCGTTACTGTATTATAGACCTACTACATAAAACACGATTTCCTGCGCACTTATAACGATTTAAGCTTTAAACCATCGCCATAATACGGTTTTAAACACAGCTCAAGTTCCAAAACATTTTGCATACCTGGTTTGAACATTGAGTTGCCTGTGTCCAAACAAGTCCAATAGGTGTGCACTCTGCCTCCGGCATAACCTCCGCTGACCTTTTGCTCTTGTCATTGTTTTGGTGTTTTGCTTTTGTCTGTCAGCATTCCTTTAACTTGGCAAATTGCCGCCCTGGAACGTTTCGTAATAGAAGCTACGTTGGACCCATAAATCGTGGGCCATATCGATGTAGCCCAGCATTAATACAAGTTTCTTGCGGTCCCACACAAAACATTAAGTTGATTTATGCGTGAAAATATTTTTCCCTGCTCGAACGGACACGGCAAAGATTTATGACCAATGCCTACTTATGTGCGTTTCTTAAGTGGCTTGTTTAGCGCACGCTCCGCTTCGCTTTAATTATCCGGGCTTTGCTGAACTTTGAGCCGACGAAAGCGTGTGAAAATTATACACATCAAATAGAACGAACATGCCAACTTACCTTTCATGTTGCTGCAAATCCGATTAAACATTCGTCAAAGCTTTGCATTACAAATTGCAAACTGTAAATGTGGGCGTGGCCATGGCAACCATTAGAGCATCCTTGTTAACGCCTTAAGCTGACCCTTTTGCGAGCAAACACATCAAGTCTTAATTAATTTTACAACAATGTTTGAAACACTCATTGATATAAATCTTCATTAATTTAAAACTTCTCTTTCGCTCTTTTCAGGTAATTATGATGTTGAAACTATGAAAGACTCGAAAATACTCGGACTTAAAGGTCAACGCAATGTTAAATGGTTTGAGCCAGTTTAATTATGTGTATGTTTAGTTTGGAATGACACCCCAGGGATTTGCTTTAGTGTTTTTCTGCCAAATCTTTATAGTGGATTTACTTTCCCTTGAGGCATGCATTAAACGTGTTTTGGTTTACATGGAAATAAAACTAACTAGTTTAGGGAGTAGTTGTGTTTATGTAAGCTCAGGCAAATAAAATAACCATTCGTCTGACCAAAAAAAAACAATTCTGAGAAGAGTGCAAAAGCGAAATCTATAGATGTATCTGTCCATTTGTCGGCTTTTGGTACATGATTCATCGTGTTAGGATACAGCGGGCATCCAAGTTGCCCTTTGTCATTTGAAGACAGGTGTCCATTTGGACATAGAGATGAAAATTGCAGTCTGTGGAGCGAACAAGTAGCCATAGTGCACATGCCCTTTATGTCTCTGAGATATACTTAAAAGCCACTTGACTATCGCTGCTTGTACATTTTCACCTATTTATTTGTCTGTGTTTGAAGATCTCTCGTGTAAGTCACTCTTCCGAATATGGCGTAACTATTGCTGCATATACATCTCCGAAAATCACATGAATTTCGAAAAGTAAAGTTTGCGAGACACATCAAATTTCAGTAACTCGAGTATGAAGTAATCGGTAACACCTTTCGATAACATATGTTTCAAGCTGCTCACATGCCTATTTCAACCCAGCAAAAAGCGTTTCTTTTGAAAAAATGTGAAAAATACTTAACTGACTTTTAAGTTCGACTCAAATTTAGTTTATCTGAATCGTTGTTGGATCCTTTTAGGCAGATAAGCTCTTTTTTATTGCCAAAAGGCTCCCTTTGGATAAAAATACAGAGTGTTGGTTTTACAATGTTCGTCGAATGCTGAAATTATTAGACCTGCAAAACTATTCGATATTTACGATAGTTTCGGTTCGAGTCCTCGTCTGTTTCCGTTTTTTTTTTTCGCTCATTTCAACTGTCCTTTCTCTCTCTTTACTTCGTCTATCGGGTATGACACAATGGACTAGGCTGCCTGAGTTCTAGGGATGATTCAAACCTCTCTGATAAACACCCACCCTAAGCTAATATACCAGCGGTTTGAAAAGTTTCGATACTATCGATAGTACTACCGTTTTTTTTTATGTTCTAGCTTGCTAATCCAGTGAGACACAAAGGAAATAAGTCGATATATCGTTCAATCGCTGTTACGCTACGTATGGCATAGTAATCGATTGTTAGCATTGTTGTTTTTATATTTAGTCTAAATATAGCTTAGTCTGTTTTCGATCTCTTTCGCTCATTTCAACTATCCTTTCTCTGTCTTAACTTCGTCTATCGGGTATGGCACCTCTCTAATGAGCACCCCCCACAAATCTAATCTAATCTAATTTACCATCGGTTCGAAAAATTGCGATGCTATCGTTAGTACTATCGATTGTTTTTGCTTCCTACCTAGCCGCTTAGTGTGTGTTGAAATCACTAATGACACAAGTCGATATAGCGATAGTATTATGGATAGTTTTGCAGCTCTACCTTGCAGATAGGCGTTTTGCACATTTCAATTGCTGCCACTCTAGCTAAGGGGACGAAGAAGTGAAGGAAACAGTTGGCGACGTCTTCTGCTCCTGTCCATGTTTCTGTAAACCCATTTGGTTGCTCCTTCGTCTTAACATGTGTCCCTTTTGAATGGGGTAGTAGTATATTTTAGATAAATGAGTTGAGTAACGGCCAAAGTGTGTCAGACAAAAAACCTAGCAACCATCTTAATCTAACCTAAAATGTCATATATACTATCTTACTTTTGTTTATTTTTATTCCTTTAAATTTATGTTTAATATATGTATTTTTGCAATTTATTTTATATTTTGTTTTATGATTTCATTTAACTTATTTTATTTTTAAAACATATTTTTTTATAGTATACCAAAATCCGCATCTCTGGTAGATTCGCTAGTGAACGAAGCCACGTAAGTTTTTTGTTTTCTACTTTTATTTTTATGTTTAATCAGTTTTCTTTTAAAAGCATATTATTTGTTATGTTGTAATTAAGCTAAAGAAACTTTCAACATTCATATGTTGCTCAAGAAGTCATAAAATCATTAAGAAAGCTTTGCGAAAATCAGCTTACAGTTACAGAAAAATAAAGATCTCATTAAAGTTTATGTCAAAGCGTTTACGCCAAGCACTTAAGCTAACTGTAAATGGCAGTCGAAACGCTCAAAACCGCGACATAATTGTCGAGAAAAGGCAAATAAAAAAAGAAGTAAAAACCGGAGTTAAGTTGCAGCTCCCCGTGGCATTTGAAACTTTAATTGCGCCAAAGTGAATGTAAAAGCGCACATGACCACGCCCCACACACACACACACACACACACACACACACACATATGATGTTGTGCCACTTAATCGCTAGACTTGCGGCTATAGCGCCACAGCACACATGCAACAAGATTTTTTGATGACACTGTCCCTGAGTGGCTGCCGGAGTCTGCAACAGCTCGTGGGCACGGTCTGTGGGCGTTTTGTAATTTGCGCGCATCCAACTGTCTATGTCACAGACTATCCAGCTGCCCGTGACACTTTGGTAATTACATGCGTATATAGCAAAAAGGGATAAGTTTCGTTGGGTTCTCGAAAAGCGGTCATCATGTGTGCGCCAGTGTAAGTTAACTTTTGACCGAAGGGTTGGCCAATTGGCATTTTATACATGGGCCACTTTGGAAATCACAACTCGACAGTATTTTTTTGGGATCTACATGTTGCAGCCACTGACATGATGACACATTGTCTATTGCCCACTTTTTAGGGTTGACCAGACACGAGTTTATTTTATGTAGATTCATTTGCTATTCATTTCAAGTTAATTCATCTCAATCAGCTTAAATGTCATGCTAAATATTTCATTTGCATTTGCCCGTTGGGCTAACCCTAGCAGAAGGGTTTGGTTGCGTTTTTTCGAGTTCGGGTTTCGTTTCGGTTGTCATGCTTTTCCATTTAATTAATGCGCATAAAATCCTTAACACTTTTTGCACCTTTTCGTTACCTTTTTTTTATGGTTGCTGGTTTGTAAGCTGCCTTATGCTGTAAACTGGCTATTTACAGGCTCGTCATGCAGCTTGTAACACTTTGACAGAGTTGTCAGAAAGGAAAATGAAGTTGCCGAATTTGTTTAACTTTCTCTGGTAAACACGAAAAGGATATTTCAGTTCATCTATTAAAAATGAGAGATTTCTCTAACACATTTGTTAAGTTATTTAGTTAACGGTATATTGTACTACAAATTCTTGATGATACCCCCAAAGTTCGATCCTAAAAACAAAACCTATGAAATATTTTCATACAAAACAATCTCGCTTCGTTTGTAGGCACGGTAATATCGCCCGTACGTTGTGTCGTCTGCAACCCTATGCGACTTGCTTCATATTGGAATGCATTTTAATATCAAGTGAGATTTTGTGAGAGATTTTTTCAGTTTCTCACTTGAAAATCTCGCTTCGTGTAACAAGTGCTTAACCGATATTGAAGAATTTGAAGCACTCATAAAAAAGACTCGTCTGAAACTAGCAGTAGAGCTGCAAAACTATCAACAGTGGCGTCAATGCCATAGCATCAATAGTACTAACGGTCTTTTTCCATACATCCTTCTAAAACTGCAAAATGATATATAGTACATACTATCGATATATCGAATTTATTCCTTTTGTGTCTCACCATCGATGTTTTTTGTTCGCTATTGATAGTTTTAATGCTTGCTTAGCGGCTCAGGTTAGGAAGAAAGGAAGGAAAAAGTCCGATAGATCTATCGATAGTATCGAATCTTTTCGAACCAATCTTTACTATCGAATCTTTTTCCTGAAACTATCGAGTATACAGTTCTACTACCAACCTTGCGGCTCTTATCTTAGCCGTTTATTGTGTTTCTAAATGAACGTTAGTGAATAATATCGATAGTACTATCGATAGATTTGCAGCTCTACCTGGCATCCGTCTTAACCTCAGATAACCTACCTATATTGTCATTCATAGTTGCATTTAAAACCAAATAGCAAAACTGAAACAATTTGCGAGTTCGTGACAAAAAACAAGTCATTGGATTTAAAAATAAAATCAAACCGCATAAACGCATTTACCATCAATAGTTTTTCAAGTCTTTTTAATATTGTGCATAAAAATAGTCTTTTTTGAAAGATTATGTATAACGAAAACCATTGTATGTATTTCTAAGAACTTAAAATTGTGATCAAGTATGTATAGCGAAAGCATATCAATAAGACTGGTAAACCTCTAGTTATAGTATCATGCTTGGTCTTGAATGATCTACGCATAAGAAGAAAACATGAAGGTTCGATTTTCTATAAGTTGAAAGTAAATTGAAAATTGTAAACGTATTTTCAGCAAAACCCCTTTTTTTTAAATATAAAACTCTTTCATATAAAGAGCGATATGTTCGTTAAAGTTCTATTAAAAGATATTTATCTTAAACTGTAATACAAATTAAGATACAAAAATTGTTATTCGTGAAGTAAACTATGCTTATCTATGGCGATGCAAAGAGTATTTAAACTTCAGTTTTGCCAAACTTATCAACTCTCTGTGATTTTTATATTGCTTTTCCACAGCTGCTAAAGTGCTAAGAACACGCACACAAACATATCAGTTGCACGGCAACCCTAACTAACAGTTAGAGCGAAAGAGAGACAGAGTTAGTTGGATATACCTTTTGACATAACTGTTTATCATGCAAAGATTTGAGCTATAGAGCTTTTTATTTATTTACTTGAATGGCAACTCAAAGGTAACTTCCTGTCTCCAGCTCACGCGCATATTATACTAATAACAGGCAAAGATCCAAGGCAGTAACACGCACACACATGACGTATACGTAACAGATAGCAACAATAAGAACAGTTGAAATGCGCTTAATACGATTTTATTTATTGTATTATGCGCACTTTGTAGCTATATATATATATATATATATGTATTTGTATAGTAGCTGTCGTTTTATAAGATATATGCACATATATATATAATGCTTATATAAGCCTGGGCATATCATCATTTGGCTGAGATCAAAATAAAATTGAATACATGCGGCATCAATGTAATATTACGTATACGCCAAACAATACCATTCGCTATGATTGAACGTGTGCGTGTCTGTGCTTGTCTGTGCTTGTCTGTGCTTGCATGCGCGTGTTGCTGCTGCTTTCAAATGTCAAAAGTCTTTGGCAAACTAATACATAGACATGTGCCATATGATGCGTCCTTCCGAAACATTTCCTGTCGTTCTGTCAGGCGCGCCTTATTGTATGCTGCGTTTTTCTCCATTTCTCTCCATCTCTCTCTTTCTTTGCCCGCACGTTTTCTAGTTTTCGTGTCGTTGTCGCAACCTTTTTCTACTGCTCTTCTTCTTCTTCTTGGCTACAACCCTCGCTCTATATATTGCTTTTTGATAATTATGTTTTGTGCTGGTTGTTTTTTTGTTTTTTGGGCCCCGCGGGTTAGGCAAAAAGCAAACTTGCGCAGCAAGTCTCATGATATTAATTTCTATGTTTTCGCTTTTTGTTTTTCCATCATTTTTTCCTTTTTTGTTATATTGCCGCCCAAAGTCCTTAAAGCAATCCAATCACATTAAGTGGTTTTGGCAGACTTAAAGGTAGCCTCCTGTGTACTTGAAAAACTACCAAACTTATATAAGAAAGTCGTTTTAAGGCTTTTGACGAAAACTCTAGGTTTGGCTCTTAAGCGTGCTTTAATTGGATAAGTCAATACCAGTTCAAATGGCCAACTTGAGGCATCAAAAGATCAAAGGGTCTCAGTGTCCATTAGTTCTCTTCCTGTTTGTGTCAAATGTTAAGCTCATGCCCAAAATCATTAAGGACAGCCCCGAATTAGTTCATAATTGTATAATATTATAGCTCAGCTCAAGCCATATAAGGCATGCCCATGCTCAAAATGTGGCATGTGCCCCTAGTTAAAGGTAATTTAAGCTTATGGAAACCACAAAATGGCGCGCCTTTTGAGCTCCTTAACTCACAATACATTTATGCGTTTCATGTAAGCACATTCATTAATACTCGAAACGACTTCAATATTTCATAGCAGATATATGTCTTTGGTGTTGCTTTTTGGCCATAATGCATATTTTATTGCCTACTTTTGGGCTGCAGCATATACATACATATCTATACAAGAAACGACGAGGAAAAAAGCATAATTGAAAAGCAAATCGAGTAGCATAAAAAATCAAATGTTAAGCCATTACGACGCACAAAATGTGCCAAATTTTTGCAAATAAATTGATGAATTTAAGATTGAATAATAGAAAAATATAAAAGATAAAATGTTTTCAAATAAAATATGAACTTAGCCTTAAAAAACAATGTGTTAAAAGCAGGCACACCAGCTCACAAGTCATGAGTGTACACTTTGCCAAAGTGGTCCTGGAAAAACCTGAGCGAAAAGAAACGGCAAAGAAATGTTTTTGGTTGAGCATTGTCGTTTTGCGCAGCAAACCTTGCTGCTTGGGTTTTTACCATCCCTGTATGCATTGTGTCCGGAAATAATCGGTTTTTTTCAGACACGCTGAAAAGGTTGACGGTTATTTGCGGCATCTGGTTAAAAGTCAGCAAGCAAGTCAAGTTCCAAATATTTCGATATTAAAGATCGATTTTCAACGTTTTTCTTATCTTTTGATATAGTCTTTCGTTCTGCAACATTTACAGCGCAATTTCGCGAATCTTTAACTTGAAGTAGCTCCAGTAAGTGTATTTCAGCAATCATTTGGCTTACTGTGTGCTACTTGCGTAACCGCTAAAACTACCAACTACTCTCAGTTTTCCTCTCAAACTATAACCGCTAAGTATTACTTATCGAAGGCGAGACGGCGTGATGGACACAGCTAGATTCTCATCTATGATTTAAGTTATGCTGCTGTTGTTCATAGCGTTGCCAGGATTAACTCCTATGCCATGTTCTTGTTGGAAGCCAAATTTTTTGTCAACTGTTTGGGATGTTCATTAAGTCTGTGACTATGAATATTCTTCCAGTGCCTAAGCCTAGCTCGTCCCAAAAACGATAAGTTCTGCATCTTCTATAAGCCCTTACAAATCTCATCTACATCAGTCATGTCCCATCAGTGGTTTTGTCATGTAGAAGTCGGTTTGTGTGGGTTAACTAATCAATCACGCGTGGTCACGGCCGGTTGTCCGGAATCAGTTTTCTTGCCCTAGTTTCATAGTCACCGGAACCGAGTCCAAGAGCTGCAACCACAAAATGTCTTAATTAGAATAATTCAATTCCGGCCATGAATAATGGCTTAACATATTCCGGTAACGCTTCCTCTTAGCAGTAACGTAATGCGTTGACGCA
Organism: Chymomyza caudatula; assembly: GCA_035041775.1. Lineage (NCBI taxonomy): Eukaryota > Metazoa > Arthropoda > Insecta > Diptera > Drosophilidae > Chymomyza > Chymomyza caudatula. Next base: position 576,196 of record JAWNKW010000141.1, on the reverse strand, counting down.
CAAAAACTTTAATTTCACAAAACATAATGGTTTTCCGCTCGAAATGTGACACAATTGTTTCTTTTACGAATACGTTTGCCGAATGTGACTCATCACTAAAGTGGATTTGTGTGTTAAAACGACAAATCTCTTTTCATTTAATGACTACAAATGGTCCTGTAATTTCAATTCGTTTGTCATTTAAATCTGTTTTTGTTTTAAAGCCATAAAGTCATAGAAAATGCCATAAAAGAAAGTTGGGATCATCAACCAAAATGTGTCCTACTTCGAACACAAATGTAGAATTGGTCAAAAGAAACTGGTCCAAATTTTGATGCAAGCAATTTGTAACATTAAGAACTGCATAGAGAAATTAATGTGTGGTTTGGATTCCCACGCTTAAAGAAATTCTCTGTAACATGAATTTTAAATTTTGAAAATAACTTAATTTCTTAAAGTGCTAAGGTTCTTGGCGATATCGAAATCCGATATCTCCACTGTGCGCTGGCAATTGTTTTTGTGTGTCAGCAGAGCAAAGTATTGCTTGCAACGTGATCAAGGTACACTTAACAAATTAACCTGGGTCTCTCTGACGTACTAAATTTGTTATATAATTTTGCACTGAGGTTGTGGAGGGAACATTTCTCTGGTTTACTATACGGCGATGAAGTGGATAATTCCGCTTAAGGAAGTAACTTCCCGATGTCCCACGTCAGAGTGGATATACCGCTGCCTAGCTAGGCCTTCAAAGAGATGTGGAAGGGAGGGGACGAAGGGGCAGACTGTGTCTCCATTGGAATAACCAGGTAGAGAGGACACCAACCTTTGGTATCACCGATTGGAGAAAGCGCGCGCAAAGCAGAGATGCCTGGAGGAGTATACTACATTAGGCCATAACCCGGTGACAGGTTGATAGGGCTAGTTAGGAAGAAAAAGTTTAGACAAACTATAAAATAAATGACATGCGCGGGGACAACAAATCGAAATTAAAGTTTGCAACGAAACTGAAAATAGTCACATCTGGAGAGGGGCCTGCGCAAGTTTAGCTAGTTGAGTATACCTTAGATGTGAATACGCACGCCATTAGCTATAGTCGTGGCCAAAAAGATAAGTGAGTAGCTCACAAAAGTAACCAGTACTGTTTGAACCCAACGTACCTTTTATTGTATTGGCAACTCCTCGAGGACTAGAATCGATACTCTTTGAGTGAATGTTTTGAAGTTGAGTTTTAAGGTAATTAGAAGAGGATATATATTGTGAAATTGGCGGCTACTATTATAAGACCAACATGATTTTGATAAGAAGGCAGTTAAACGAGTCTTTCCATCAAATTTAGTGACTTTAGCTTAGATAAAATTATATTTTGGTGCAGTTCTTAGAAAAAATCCGGGTTAAAGTTATTGCAGCTTTGACTCTCGCTAGCTCTTGATATATTTGTTTCTTTTTGAAAGAGACAACAAGCTTCTCTAAAATCATGGTATATCAATATATATCATCTCTAAAGTAACATTTTAACTTTTGTGTGCAACTTCTAGAAGAAAGATAAAGAAAAAACTCCATTGTGCGTAAAGAAGACTGTGTGCTCATGAATATTCTATATATGCATGTTTTTCTAATATATACAAAAATGTCACAGTAGCTGCTGTATCCTCAACAGGGGGTGCCTCCTTCTCTCACTGCCACATTTATTTGTTGGTAATTTGTCAAATGTGAATTTTTTTTGGCTTACTTTCATTTTTTTGCTTGAATTTACTTTAGCTTTTTTTGCCAACGTGTGCACATTACCGTTATATATATATATATATATATGTACAGTCAAACCTGCTTAAGTTGGCCACTCACGGTTCAAGAATTTTTGGCCAACTTATGAGGGGATAGCAGTTTTATATTGATTTTATGTTGTTTCTTTAATTTTTTCAACTTTATATAATGCTTTATGATTGTTTTTAAACAAAATAAATATAAAAAATGGTCAAAGTTTGTTTCCAGAATACTGTAAATTTTTTTAAATTCGAATGTTACCTAAGAGAATCTTCTAAATTTGCTTTTTGACTTTCTTTCTTTTGATTTTGAACAAATGAATTGTGCCATCTGGAATGATTTCATTCAGATTTCTATAAGCAACGAGTTTACTGCAACCAATTTCATTATTGGTATATTAATTTTTATGATTCGACAATGCAGCCTTCGTATTTTCATACATAACATTGCTGTGGTTAAGGCTGCATACCCTTTAAATAATACAAATTTTAACGTTCAATTGCATTGACAAAATTCAAAAATCGGGTGCAAGTTAGGCAGGTAAAAATGAATGAATTTTTATACTAATACATTTTGGTTTCCCTGAAAAGTGTTCAACTTAAGGAGGTGGCCAACTTTGCAGGTTTGACTGTACATGCATACATATATGCTGGCTGTTGCGCTTAAGTCCGACCTTACCAAAACTCACACACTCACACAGCAGGTGCTTCCTGTACCCTGCGTGCTTTATATAAGCATTAAGCAATACATGCACACCGACTTATATGTGTGTGCGTGTGTGTGTGTGTGTGTGTGTGTGTGTATATATACTCATATATAGATATATTTCAGCGTGCAAATGTAATAAATTTCCTTTAGAATTATCTTTAAATACATTCAGCAGCTACGCTCGTGCGCATTTCCGGTTGCCATGTGTATGTGTGTGTGTGTGTGTGTGTGTGTGTGTGTGTGTGTGTGTGTGTGTGTGTGTGTGTGTGTGTGTGTGTGCACCTTTGTACGTGTTGCAGCTTAACAACAGCGCACCTTGTTAGGGGCAGGTGTCAAATTCATGTGGGCTTTGGCTTTGCTTTAAAATCTGTCTGTCTGTCTGTCTGTCCGTCCGTCCGTCCGTCCGTCTGTCCCTCTATTGTTTTTGTCATTCAATCTAAGCAGCTCAACTAAGCTGCTCAGCTTTGTATGACTGAAAAATCTGTACGCTGCGCAATCCAATTATATGAGATAAGTACTTTCGGCTAATGCATTGCCAGGCGAGTGACTCTTAGGAGGTTTCAGCGTTTCCCAAACTCAATTAAAAACTACAGTTACACACACACACACACACACGCACACACACACACACACATATGCGCATAGATAACTACTTACCAATACCGATGCACAATCTCGCTCACACTCTGAACTGTCGTTCTCTTTTATCAGTTGGCTTTGTGGAGCCATATAATGGCTTGGAAACTGACACGCAATAAACCGTTACACGCCAAAAGGAGCAGCAGCAGCGACGTGGACGTCGACGTCGACGTTGGCTTTGACGTTGCAACAAGCGTACCGTTAGCTGACAATGCAATTTTCGCATCACTGCACCCTTAACTAAGGGCTGCTGCTAGTTGGGGCTGCTTTTAGTTGGCGCTACATTGTCGCCACTGTCACTCACATCCAGCTGGCTTACAACTTTGGTTTTCACAATTGGCCAGGACTATGCGCATTTGCGTTATCTCTTTAACTGCAGTTTTTCCCGCTCTGACTTCAATTTGCATAAGTGTCAAATGTTTTGTCATTTTCCATCTCTGCACTGGCAATTATCATTTGCATCTCACTGTTATGACATTCATAATTTGTGTCATCAGACCAAGAGCCAACTCTCTGCCAAATGTGGCTCCATATGATTGCATATGGCCGTCCATATTGATTGGTCAGTGCAAAAAAAAGGACATAAAATGTGTGCGCTGTGGCAATTGGAATTACAGTAAAGTCTTCTTGTTGAACATATGCTGATTATGACTCGTAAAGTACCTCAACTTTTTTTTTTTATAGTTTTTTCTCGCATTTCGTAAAGTTTTCTTTTAAGATAAAGCGATAAATCGAACTCAGTTAGTAATTAAAATATGAAAAACCTACAATAACACAACGCAACAAATTTGAGCTCGATGAAGGGCCTATGACTGCTGCGGATCATAAAGGCATTCCCGTAAATGAGCTTGCGGACGAGCTAGCAAGAGACGGCGGCCGGAGCCCTTTTGTGGCATTGGAAAGCATACCATTAAGCAGCTACTAAGAAAAGAGGAAAGCGCAAGACGGAATTGGATGGACATCCCAGGCCTCAGACAGGCCAAGCTACTCCTCGGCTCCCATAACTTACTTAGGTTCAAGAAAATATTACAACTAGCGAAGAATTCTGTTGGGATTCTGAAGAGACTCTTACACAAGCTGGGCATCACCAGCTCCAGTAACTGCAGGTTCAACTGTCAACTTGAATAGGAATTCTCGTCGCACGTACTAGCTGAATGTGATGCCCTGGCGATGAGAAGGATGTCCCTCTTGGGGGTATATAGAATCTCGACGACCGAAGCTGCACGACTGGAACCATCCAAGATGCATAATTCAATTTGTCGCAGAGATAGGGTTAGCAGGGGAGCTCTCTAGGGTCGCGGTGCACTAAAACTTATTTTTTCTGGTCAACGGATTTCCAATCCGGCATTTTTTTTTTTAACTTTGTACAATATCGCTTTCTCAAAATTCAAACTCGAGATTTCGAGAGTCAGCAAATCTCTTAGTACTCGGGGACATTGCTGCCGATCGAGATGAACAGTAACTTAAATTAAAGGTATTAAAGTGTCGGTTCAATGTAGTTCGTACAGTTTTGGTTTAACTTGCTTCTATTGCGCGTTACAGGGCACTCAAACCAAATTTTGAAATCTCGAATTTTTTGATATAGCGCTAATTCGACAACGGGTCTAGGAAATCCCAATCGATTTCTGGATTCGAAGTCAGCAGACCAAATTTACCGGAAAAGGTATGTTTCAGAAATAGCCTTTTTTTGTTGCTTAGTGTAATTTGTACAAAACCATCGACCCTGTTATGGGAGTCATCTATAAAACTAGGCAACAAGTTTTAGTCCTTGGCTAGAATATAACTGTTTTGGTAAATCATTGGTAACAGATGTCGAATCCAACAACCGTTTTCTTTTTCCTAGCACGGTTTTCGATTTATCGCTGCATCAAAAAATTCCAGATTTTGCGAGTTCTAAAGTCCGAAAGTCACAGATTGCTTCCGATTGAGAAGAATTGTAGCTTAATTTAAAGGCCTACCGATTTTGACCAAATTTATCGAGTAAATCTCCCTCTCATAATGGAGACAAATTAGATAAAAATATTTAACTTTAATTTGTTCCATAAATCGATTTGTTATCGATCGGTAGTACTTCGCAAACAGCGAATTTTTCTATAAAGCGATAATTCAAAAGCTCTGCTAGAAAACGCAAAGCGCTTGGGTATGTAATAAATAACTTTTTTTTGTCGCATAGTGTAAATTTTTCGTATTCACTTCATACAATTTCTCTTATTATTTGGTTTCAAAACTAAAATACCAATTATTGTTTCTTAATTGGCGTTGCAAGGACCCTCTTGAGTTCCCCGTAGCGACCAGTATACACATTTCAAGGCGCCCTTGGCTTAAGAACCTACGATGTGCAATTAAAGTGCTACTTGTTGGAATTTTTTCAAAATCGAGTTACTTTCTTAACATAGTTTCTACTCTAAAAGTGTAAACCCTTTTAAAGTATTTCTAAAAAAGAAAAAAAAAAGTTTAACAAACTTTTTGACTTTTCACACTTCTTGCTTTCACAACGACATTGATGTTCAAGAACAGAAACCCTAATTCGACTTCTTGACTCTTAAGTCAAGTCCTGCCTGTCGTTCGTTCATGTGTGTGTGTGTGTTTGTGTGTGTGTGTGTGTGTGTGTGTGTGTGTGTGTGTGTGTGTGTGTGTGTGTGTTGTCTGTTTTCATTTTTGTTTTCAATATTTTCAACGCGGTTTATTGCGCTTTATGCGGCGACCCCTTTGGGCTAAAGAGAAACTTTTATAATTAAAACTTTTGTGCTGCAATACAAAACTGAAAACGCGGCAATTCGAAATGATTTTTATTTTTATTTTTGGCATGTTCATATGTGCGTGTGTGTGTATAAATTTCAGGCTTATAAAGTCAGCCAAGCAAAGTATAGCATACTTTTTCGCGGAATAAAACCATCATTTGCCTTTGGCTTACAAGCACAGCAAAAAATACACTATGCAACAAAGTTTAACTCAATTTAATGCCCTTGGCCGGTAAATTTAAGGTCGCTTAAGCTGAATTCGGCAATTCTCTTTTGCTAGCATAACTTTTTAGATATCGCCATTAAGCGCAGTTTCTAAGCCTTCGTGGCACTTGCAGCACGCGAATAATAAGTTCAATCAAAGTTAATCATAATCATGTTGCAAGGAAGTAGGGTTCCGCAACTCTTGGTATATGTTGTGCCCCCTACAGAGCTTGGGATTCTCCTGGCGGTCCAATTTTTAAGATAAACTTAATTATCTGGGTTGCATACAGCCATGTTGGGCTTCGCGATTTTATACCCTTCCAAGAGGCAGGTGATTCTGTTCACCAGCGCTTCACACTCAATTCAAGGTCACAAAATCTATAGGTTTCATAGCTGGTCATGTCCAGCTTACTCAAGTATCCTTTCAAAAGGTCAGAAATCACGATCAGCAGCAGTAATAGCAGTTTATCCTCGCTCACACCCACGCACACAAGTAGGCCAGCAACAGGCTCGAAGAGGGAATGACAGCTAAGCGACACTGGATTCTCTCAAAAGCTGAGCCGATCAAGGATTGCTGGTCGGCAGCCTCAGGAGACTTAGGACAGTCTTCCACCAACCATAGTAAAATGCACCGGACGTCCTCGCGGAAAAGGACAATGTGCAGTATAGTGCGTTTATATACTGCGCCATAGGGCCGCAGCCACGAGGGGCTACAGTTGCCACACCACAGCCAAGAGGGGCCTCCGCAGTCTGTACGGTTAGGGACCCAGCTAGGAGAGTTTTAGCGATTAATTATACAATAAAGTGTTATTTTATAACGTGAAACAAAATGTGTGATTATCTGGTGCAAAATACCGCCCTGTCCAGTGACCCAGAATCTTACAAATATTTCTGTAAGAGGATCTCGGCAGACTGAGTGCCTACCCCGGCTGGCAAATGGCATTCTTACAGGCTCTTCTGCAGAAGTATAGTTTTAGTGTATTCTATAGATTTCAATCAAGTTCACTATTCAGTATTATCCCCAGATATTTCGGTATTGGCCACATTACTTTATGTCCAATCTAATTTCGACAGTTCAATTCTTTGCAAGCTTTATGGACTTTTTAAATCTCAAACGCTTTCTAAATTGAAATTTCATGAAATATGCGACCGATGCATTTATTCTATCAACCCCTAAAAACTGCGAAACTTTTCAAACGGTTTGCAAAAATACGACTTGAATTGTTAGAAATTTCGAAATTAATCGCATTGGGTATATTTCAGTTAGAAAATGTTATTCATGCCGCTTAACAAGCTGAATGAGCTTTGGTTGTGTGTTTAATCGCCATAAGTTATGCAATGCATAATGAAAACACTTAAGTGTATAGAGACTTACATATATACAAGCAAGATATATCTCATAAATAAAAAATACAAAACAAAAAAGAAAACTGTTGCCGCCTGTCAAAACAACAAAACTGTGTAAATTCGCTGTCCAAAAGAACGCATAAATCACAAACACACCATACATAAATGTACAGACAACTTGAGCCCCCCATAAGCTTTGGGGAATTCTGTCGGTGGCTAATCAGCACAAAGTACTCAAAAAAAGAAAAAAAAAAATGCGCCACATTTATCAATTTCCTTAAATAAAGCTAAAATATTGTACGCATTTTCACGCTTTTATTCAAAATGCTGTAACAGCTTTTGACCGTTATTTTTGTGTACTCAGTGACTTTTGAAAGAAGGTCATATTACGAAAAAAAAACGCTAATTTCTTAAAATTTACTTTTACCCAATTATTATATCCCTTCCTAGTAATAGGTATTCTAAGCTCTCTCAGTGATGACCTCTTCAATCGACCCAAATCTGTTACTGCCGCAACATTTCATCAAGTTTCGAAACAAAAAATATGCGCCGCATACTTTAGAATATGCGGGCAGTTTGTAGCCCCATTTTTGGTGGAAGATTATTTTTTTTCATCAAATACAAGGATTGCCTTCTATATTTCAGGAATAGAGAACAAGACCACAGACATTCGAAAATGGTTTTATTGTTTTTCAAAATATGCACCAAGCAAATCGATACAATTTTTGCACACACAATTTTAGCACACAACTTTTGGATAAACAAATGATTGGTTACCATTCACAATTGACCGGCTTACGTTTCTCTAATGATAGGGTAGCTACATGTCCAGTTTTTGAGAAGAAACAGGCGACCATTTTTAACAATCCGTTACCGAGTTACGACGAAGAGAGTAAAGAATGAGGTCTACGCCATAGATGGATGCGGAAATGATCGGTATAGGATAATAGCGATATTATCAGACAGTCAGGCCGCCATAAGGGCTGGAACCAGAATAAACTCCAAGCTGGTTCAAGAAGCACGATTGAAGATAGACCTTCTGGGACAGTGTAGCTCACTCTCACTTAGATGAGTCCCTGGATCCACTAATATTCACAGGAATGAACTTGCGGATAAGCTGCGAATGGACTGGTAGGGCCAGAGCCTTTCCGTGGCATTGGCAGGTTCTGTGAACTTTAGGAGGAATCCTACCAGCACATTCTAACTGAGTGAGATGCCCGGGCGAGACGAAGGTTGACGCTCCAACAACATTTTTATTAAAGAATGGTTACTTTTAGAACCATTTGTTGGGAATGAACTTGGGCCAACATATCTTTCTCTATGATCCAATTAAATTACCTTGATTTGAAAGATATAGTTCAAGAGCTTACTGTCTTCGATGGCAAAACTATCGCCAAAATAGGAAAATATATACGATGTATGACTGTTATTTTTGTCGAATAGTCTTAGCTTTCTATTCTTCTTTTAAAACTATGTAGTTGTTGTTATTCTCTGCTTGTAATATTCATTTGAGGCTAATACATTCCTTAGTTGGAAAATTGTTAAGAATCCAGAAAATGGCGGTTATGCAAAAGGTTCTACTCGCAGTACTCTTTGCATTATTAGTTAAATGTTGCAAAATTTTCTCATATATCTTAAAAATTTAAAGCATTATAGAGCAAAGTTAAGATAAAATGTGTTAAGTTGATAGAGTTTGTGGAATTTTCTAGCGATATAATTTGAATTCAAGCGTTACGATAAAGCATTGCATGCAATATTCAATGAATTGCTCAAAGAAATATACAGAATATATAATATATGTCATATAAAGAGGTAAAAAAGGACTAAGCCAACCTTCGCACTTGCAGAATTCTGATGATAATGTACAATAAATGCTAAAATAACAACAACAACAACATGAATGGCGGCTAAAAGGAATATAAAATAAAATTGACAGGCAAAAGGATTTGCTAGCCAGAGTTCCTTTATGTATGCAATGCACATGTGCATACTTATATACAAACGTTCACCATTGACAAGACAAGGACAAAGCCTGCCAAAGACTGCATTATGGATAAGTTTTCCATGGCTGCTTGGCATTTTCCAATGGCATAATTTCAATGTAAGCTGCATTACGCATACGCCCCATTTGCTCAAGTGACCTAAGCCAAATGCTAAGCTAGCTAAATAAGAATTACAAACTCATTTATTTCAAAGTTACGTCAAGCTAATTTAATTGCCAACCTCTCAGACGACCGACCGTCTGGCACCGAGGGGTCCGCTTTTCGCGCGAGTGAATTATATTGCCACATTTTTAAATTACATTTCAGCGGGAAATTATTCTATTTTCGCATCCAACAGCTACCATTAAAAGGGTAAAGTGAAAAGTTGAATAAGTTTGTACAAATGACAAAGATGGAAAAAGTATTACTCAACATATAGAGCTGATTCAAATACAGAGTTTTTAACCGATTCTAAAGTACTTACTTCGAAATATCAAAACTCAAATATTATGTTCAAACTTCTAATCATAGAATTGTTCTAAGAATTGAGCATTTGTACTGCAAATCTATTATATAAATAGGCTAAGGACAAATTAGTGCACCCTTTTTGGCCAAATATATGAGAAGAAATATGAGTGAAACTTATATAATTGTCTAGGGAATTTTCATAAGAAGTGCAGATTTGTCGGTATCTCACCCGGTTCTCTCGTGTCAAAATTTACACCCACATCATTAAAGCTATCGATTTAAAGCTTGGAACAGCTATTCACTCTGTCATGTGAGGATGAGAAAGATTAACAAAAAGACGGGGACGAAGAGGATGAGAAATAAGAGAAGGAAGAAGATAAAAAGAAAAAGAGAAAGGAAAACGGCTCTACCTCGACAGGTTTTTTTTCCCGTTACAAGCACTTATATTTTTTCATGTTTTGTTTTACATTGGGTCATTCTGTGAAGCATATTCATCTACGTCGGACAGTGGGGCCATCTGACTTCTTATCGGAAACATTCATAGCTTTTGAGGGGAAAGTATCTAAAGGTGTATGTGTTTCTTCCTACTCTCTGAATGTTAATGACCCTAGTGAAGGTGTTGATTTTCTATCCCTTTGCAAGCCCTTTTACGAAGAGAAAGAGGTCAAGAAAGAGATAACTAGATAGAGATAACCACTTCAAACCAGGCTACTTTGTGGTGAATTGCCTAGCTAAGCAGCCAGCGGTCTGGCTCGTAAATGTTGCGTCGACGTTAACGGAATGGAAGGGAAAGCCCTGGAGTCTAAGATGAAAGATGATATACCATCTGCCCACCAAATAAATGTGTACCTGCCACGCAGTGCTGGTAAGTCGAAGGATGTCCTTCTCAAGCTCATACAGAGCCAGAACAACATCAGCTTTGAGTTGTGGAAAGTCACATCAATGCGCACAAAGGGAACTGCGATCCTTGAGGTCACTTCAGCGGAACTCTTCTCTTACCAGCTAGAGTAGATGGATGTGGAGCCGATTTTGCAAATCGAATTTGGATTACTTACACGGCTATGCTCCTAAATGCTTTATAGAGTATCGCTTCGCTGCTACAGGCTTCTAAGACCCATGAAGGACTGTTCTATAAGAGACATATGTGGAAAAAAAAACAAGTTTTAACTTTTTCATTTCTCAACGCCATTTTCTCGCTCATTATTGTTTAAAGTGCAGTTTCATTAACTTGGTTGCACTTAATTGCCAATGTGGTACGCTGCCGCCGCAATGACTGGCTTACTCGATGCCAACAGACTGTCCTCACCATATATCTGTCTCCCTCTTCCTCCCTCCCTTTCACTCTCTTGCTCGGTATATAGGTCCATAATAGCACATATATATGTTTTGTGTCGTCACTCGACAAAATTAATTTACAATGTGGGACAGCATACGTCATGTATATTACGCATACGCCATGCTGTACTCAATTAGCGAGCAAAGTTCATTTTCATGCTTTATAATCAAATCTACAAAGTTGGCTTTAAAAAAAATAAGTCTCTTAGCGATGCTGCCAGTAGCAAGTTATAAAAATATATAGGTTCTGTGCACCTTTGATGTCGATTTCAATTAAGGCATATGTACTATATTTTTATGGTTATAGATTGCTAAATCAATTAGTGCCAAAAAAGTGGGTTGGGACATCTAGAAAAAACGAGAAAGACACAAAAAAATGACTAGGTCAATGTTTGTCAACACTGAAGAAGCGATGTATGTGTTCAAAACACATGTTTTGGTGGTACTTCATTAAGAGTGGCCAAAGTGTTTTGAACACCGGTTCAAGCGTTTACAAAAGTGTAAAACTATTTTGTGGTAAATTTTGTGGAAAGCAAAAAAAAGTCATTTAAGAAATGATGTTAGATCTTCTTCTTAACTGGTCATAGCACGGCCTGATGCAAAGCACTCCTCCTGGCGCCTCTGCTTTGCGTGCGCCCTTTCCAATCGGTGATACCAAAGATAGCTAGTGTGACAGGTCCTTCCAACGGAGACATGGTCTGCCACCTCGTCGCCTTCCTCCAACAGCCGCATTGCAGACCTTTCCCGTAGTAGCTTCTTCATCCATACGCAAAACATAACTTATCCAGCGAAGACGCTGGTTTTTAATTGCTTAATGCAATCAGGTCATAGAGCTCATGGAGTTCGTCGTTCCATAGGATGCGGTAGTCGTTGCTAGCACGTAAAGGGCCAATGATCTGACTAAGTACATTCCGCTCAAACATTCTAGGAACATCTTCTCGTCTGGCGAGAGTGGCCTTTACTCCGCTTGAGCTCCAAGCTGACATCGTGACGGTGGTACCAAGTTAGACGAAGTCCTCGACAACATCAAAAGTATAGTTTTCAACATCAGTCTGATAGCTCAACTGATATGTATCTCTGCTCGAAGAAAGCATATATTTTGTCTGGCTTTCATTAACAACCAAACCACCTTGGCAGGGGTGGTCTTTTAGCCGCCGCAAAAAGCTCCAGTAACTGCTCGTTTTATACAACCAATGATAACTATATCATCTGCGTATGCAAACACACTTTTATAGAACTTAGTGCCGTTCCGATTTACTTCGGGATTTTGCAACACATTCTCTATAACAAAGTTTAAGAAGTTACAGGAGAGGGTTTGAATTGGAATTGAAATGTCTTTTAAGGGCTACAATTTCGAGTACAATACTTGGCTAATAAAGTATAACTCTGTATAGAAATTATGAAAAACAATGCATTTCAGTTGGACTATATTTAGGTTGGAGCAACATCCCACTTTCTTTTGTAACACACTCACCACATGAGCTTTTAAAAGGGGAAGTACGTTGCTCTTATTAAATATCACACATACGCCATGCATTGCCTGGGTGACATTTTGTTTATAATAAATCGAGCTCCTATCAAGGCAAGACAACAGCTTGCACACAAACATAGATGCAGGAGAAGCTGCCATGAGAGCGCTTTGGTGGCTTCCCGGCATCATTGTCAAGAAAACACGCCTCTGCTCATTGTGTGACATAATACATTACAGATTTATATCACGGCTCGGCAGCCAACAAGAACCGTATAGCGCGGCGTAGATTGTCAAATTAGAGCAGAGATTGATTGTCAGTCACTGAGTGAGTGAGTGAATGTGTGAACGAGACAGCGAAACAGTCATTGAATGATTTATGTCAAAAGATATGCGTCTATAGCTGCCATTTTATAAACATAATCTAACTCTTGTTCTCTTGCTTCAATTGCTCTCTTACAGCGGCTGGTTGGGCAGCGCCAAGGGCTGGCTAGGAAACGCTTCGATACCATCGATGCCGGCAATGCCATCCATGCCTTCGATGCCAGCAATGCCAGCGATGCCTTCGATTCCATCGATACCTGGACTACGCAAAACCGGTGCTGGCGAAGGCGCTGAGGGCGCCGAGGGTGCGGCTGCAGATGCTGCTGCCGCTGGTGGAGTTGCCTCCGGTGCTGATGATGATGACAAGTCGAGGTATATTAGGTATGGGCTCCTGCTTAAGAATGACGGAATTATGTACGACGCAAGCAGCTAACTAACTAATATTATAAACAAATGAAAGCGCGTTTGTATGTCTCGTTTTGGGATTTTTTTTTTTTTTTTTTATACGAAGTTCTTTTTTTAAGTTACTTTTGTTTTGTGCAAAAGTTAGCACGCCATTGTTCGTGCCATTTTAGTTTTTCTTTCCGTTTCCTTTATTTGAAATTAGCTCAACTTGGCAGCTTTTGTTATGAGTTGGTAATATATATTTTTAAACTTTTTTCTATAACAAAATATGAGCAACTTTTAGTTTTAGTTTTTGTTTTGGCCAAACAAAGCAGCTTTACTTACCACTTAGTCACTTTTCTAACAAGTCCAAACTATTTACTTACTTACCTGTTACACCATTTGTTATGACCAGATATACAGCATAGTACTTTGTTTTAAACACCAGTTAACTTAAGTACATAGCGCTTATATAAACAATTGCCTTATTAGTTTTTGTCTATTTAGTTACTTATATACGAGTTAGTCTTGTTACGCAACTTTCTCACCAATTTTATTTACTCTTCTTGCTAACGTTTTTCACATAAATCTTACTCTAATTCAAGTTTCACTTTTTTATATCTTTGCTACAACTTTATACTGTACATACAAATTTATAACTCTTTTAACGTTTTTGTATATAAAAAGCAAAAATTCCAAGTTAAATCGTATACGAAAACTTGATAAAATTTACCAATATTTTGTCCATTTACCAAAGGCATATAAATACATGAACTTATAATTTCCTCTCAACTTCGACACAGTTTGCAGTAAAATTCGGTTAAAATAGAGTGGAAACTTATAAGCATAGAGTTAAACCGCAATAAGGATGGTTTTCACCAAATCGAAATTTGTTAAAAGTTTCTTTTTGGTGGAAAAAAATCGTTAAACTACAAAAAATCTCAAAGAGTGTCACAATTGGTATGAATAAACGCAACTGGACTTAACATAAGGCACAGGTAGTGCGAACGGGAAGAAAATTATGATCTACCTCGTCAGGGGCACGCAAGCGAGAAGGGACGAAGCCCCTTGTAACATATATGTATATGAATCCTTTAACTCTGATTGGGGCATAGGATGGCGACAAGTTTCTTTCTATCTTTCTTTTGCGCTGTGTTACCCTTCGGCCAAGTCTACTGATTTCCCTGTAGTTCTTGGTCCACCAACTCGCCGTGTACCTTGAGAATTTCATACTAAGGACTGCTTGGTGATTTTGTCACTTGCTCTTCGACTACCTAACCTCTGCATTCAACCGTTTTCATCCCTTATATGCCACAACTCTTGTTTCGTCATAGTTTGCGGACATCGGATCGTAAGAATGTATCACAGGCGCTTTACGTATGCTTGCATTCTTCGCAAGATGGGGATTCACTTGCAGTGTAAAACGAGCATCAGTGACAGATTATCGCCTTGTCCCACTCCATGACGCACTTCAAAACGTCGGAATGCTGTGCATTTTGTAGAACGAAACATGTCGCGACGTTATAGGACAGCAGATATATACGGAGTAATCCCTCTCATATCTGCCTTTTGATCGTATTTTCGAAAATATTTGCGAAAAATCACATATTTCTCACTTAGGCAGTCATTTGCCGCAGATTTTCGAATAAAAGGTTTGTTTTCATATTTTCTCCATTCCAAATCCATAAAAGAATCGAAAACCTGTCATCGCCTAAGTACGAAATAACCGTTTTGTAAACGCAACTTCAGATTTTCGGGTTTTTTTTTTTGTAATCCTACAAAAGTTATGACTCACATATATAGGTGTTTTTCCGTCTCTATGTTTACCCCTTTACATTCTAAGGTAAGTTTATAATAACTCTTATAAATAAAGCTTTAAAAGTTCTATTTAATGCAGAAATACTTTTGTAAAAGGACAAAATTTTGACAAGGAAAATCATTAAAAGCAAAATCCTATAAAAATAAAAAAAATCTCATTTATAAAAGCACAACATCAAACTCATTTCATACAACTCATAAGTAAAGCTCATATTTTGAATTATTCTAGGCCAAAGAATTTTAGTTGTATTCCACCTAATCTTAAAACTCCTCAAACATAACTCCCATGAAACATAAACTAGCTTCATAATCTTTCGTTTTTAGTTTTTTTCTTTTTAAATATAACTCGCTTTATTTTGTTTAACATCAAATAATTTTCTGAACGCGATGCATAAATTCTATCAAGAATGCCCAAGTATCAGATTCCATCATTATTGAGCGGCCCATCGAACCACGCCAAGGAGTACAGAAATACCAAATACCGAATACCAAACCAAACTGGTCAACCAATTGTACCTAAGTCTGTGGCTAGTAGATAAAAAATACTAAATGTTGTTGGTAGTTGTCTCCTAATTTAATTGAAATATTAGTTGTCTATCATTTAAGCTTATTTTCGCTGTGTTGTTGTAGCTTCTGAATCATTTTTGTGTTTTTATTTCTTTTTTTAAATTATACTTTGATAGTTTCATGTGTTCTGTGTAGCAACTTTTCGGCCACTCTATGGCGGCTCCTAACTGTCTTTACCTAATGTGCGCTCTATTCCACTTTTGACTTTGGTGTTCTACACTGGAAAAAAATCTACTCAAAACGACTTCTGTGAAAGATTCCTGTATGGACATGCTAGTTTTTGCATGTATTAGTGTGCTCTTTGGGCTTATTTTGCTTATTTTTGCATTAATTTCTTTGTTTGTATTTGGTTTTTAACTTTTTAAGACATTAGTCATTCATTATTCTACATGGCATTTGCATCACATTCCTCAAATACTTAATTTTGATATAAAATGTAAAAAAAAACACAAATGAAAAAAGACTTGTAAATATACATAAACGTTGTGAGCTTATAATACAATTTCTCATAGACTAAGTTAAATCGAATCTCTGGATTATAACGTATTTGGCATGTGAGCTCATAGAAGAAAGTATCCTGCAAAAACAGTTAACATCTTGAGAGCAACAAAAATGCTCTGCTGACGTTACCTTTATAAGTACACATTTTCCAAATGGGGCTCACTTGATCAAACGTCATTGTAACTATTCGAACTATTCTGAGTTTTCTCATTCCCGTTTTGCTGCTTGTAGCTCCTCTGTGAGAACTTAGAGACGGACGGCAGAATGACATTGCCAGCTCGAGGCAGCTCATCGTCTGACCTAGCTTCTAGATGGATCGCTGTTGTTGTGAAGCACACGAAGACGCAGACGTATCCTTTTGTGCTCGTCCCGTGTAGTTCTTGATCTCGAATAGGCCTGCAAAATCTACGCCGGTGGGGGTGAAGAGGTGAGAGAAGGATGTTGTTTTAGGTGGGAGGTCTCCCATCAACTGCGACTGAAAGCGGTTTCTATGGATGGTGCAGACCTTACAGGAGTTGATGACGGACTTGGTTATGTTCATCGATCATCACTTACATATATGCATCACTTGCCTTGCATTCTCGCTATTGGCTGTAAGCGATTGTCGCTGATTTAAATTTATTTGCATATATCCGATTGTCGCCTATATGCATCACATGCGGTGCTTTCTTGCTATAGCATGTAAGCGATATTAATTGTAAATTATCGATGAATTGCATTTTTGCATATATCAAATTACAACTACGCTGAATTTTCGTTATTGCATATAAGCGATACCTGCTGTACTAACAAAAACTTACAAAACTAATAAGCTTTAGTAAAATACAGGGACAGGATTTGACGCAAATTTTTATTGGTTTATTTAGAGCACACATGGCTTAAAGTTTCTTTCACTTTCGGAATAATCCAGAGATTTCAAAAGGACCAAGTCTATGATCTAAGTCTATAATCTATTTTACTAGATTTTTAATACTTAAATTTATATGCATACCCTATCTATGGTATGCCTTGCATGTAGACTTTATTAATGACAAAATCGCATGTACTCTATAAATAAGTTGCAGTTCTTAACAATTCCTAAAGAATTTTGTAGGAATCGTGTGACCGCTTTTTACAGCATTCAAAGTATTCTATTCTATTTTTGAAAAGTTTCGTCTAAAATATTACCGTAATAGCCTAGACTTATGCACGTTGCATGCAACTTTCAATATAATACACAAAATATCTCTTATATGCATAAAAACACTACACACAAATTCCAGCGTTATCCAACACTTACATAAACTTTTATTTTTTTCGATTTCTTTTTTGGAAATTACTCATTATAGCGCCACAGAAGGTGCCGATTCGCATCCAGCATCTGGCGGCGGCACGCCCACAGGCGATGAGGGTCAAATTGGACAGGGTAAGGGCGATGAAGTAAAAAGTACGTGTCACAGTATACAAATTGGTAACATTACAACAACAACAAAATGATACATTATAACAATGTAAACTTAAAAATTAAAAGCATTGACAACTCTAAAAGTTGCATTGCCCAGAAAAAGTATAAGCGGTGACAGGTTACTAACCCAAGATCTTTTCTAGTAGAGAACTAGTTTTGAAATATGTACACCCAAATATATATAATAACTTTTTTCTAGAGATCACAAAAAGTTTACGTTGTAGTTTAGTTATTTTGAGTGCATTTTGATAGTTGCAACCCATTTTGTTTAATACATTTTTTAAACTACATAAAATATGTGTTTATAACTTTGAACTAATTGATTGAATTGTTTGACATACAGTTACCACAAAAGTAACACAACAGGCCAAACACTTTGGCTCATTTTTGTCTTCGGCCATAAGCAAGGCTGGCACCAAAATCAAGGAAACAGTCAAGGATAATGTAAGTAACCAACATGAGCGGCATTTTCGTGAAAAGTATCGATTAATTTTAAGAGTAACGCGCAAAAACACAAATTGCTTACTAATTGCTGTAGAGATTTAAGTATATTTGTGTGATTCATTTTTGTGAATTACGATACATTTGAAGAAAAGCGAAGATTCATTTGCTTGCCGGGTATCGATAAGTATCGCATATCCTTTAATCTAGATATATTTTCTTGGCCAAGTTCATATGACCTTTAAAACATAGATTGCACTCTGATGGGTAATCTTTAAATTAACTTTCCTCAATATCGCCCCGTACTCAGTCTTTTCCGGTTACCCTCAAGTTTTAGGCATATCGATATTTTTAAGGAGGTTCTACTCAAACCGTTGTATCGCTATAGTCAAATTTTTGGCAAAATTTATGTCTTTACCTACCGACCTATGGAAATCCACCACTGGATGCAGCGTAGCTCGATACTTTCTGAAATGAAAAGGCATCCACAAGGCATTCGTCAGAAGAGATTAGATTAATACATTTGGCCAACACCTGAAGAAGCCGACTCGTCGGAACACTTTCTATGTCAATGCCCGAACTTTGCCAGAACACGAATGTTCGAGTTAAGTGAGGTTTATACTAGGATTGTTGATATTATATCGATTTATCGGTATGTTCAGTATTTTTAATTTTTGATACGATAATATCGGAGCAATTTCTTCGTGGACCATAATATAACATATCGATATTTTTTGTGTCAAACATCAAATATAGGCTACTATGTATTTTTTTCGATAAGTAGCAAAAGTGTGCCGTAAAAATTGAATACAGGAAACATGGACTAGCCAAAAATATATCAAAATGCTATGTGGTAAAGCAAAGCTAGTTTAGATGCCGAAATAATACTTAAGCAAGTGCATATCCCTTCAACAATAGTTCTTTTCATCTCTTTGTCAGCTATCGAATAATTTCGATAGATATTCGATATAGCTAAACTTTCACTACTTTTAGATAGATTAACTTGCTAGATCTAGAAAAGTGTCCATATATACTTAGAATCAAAGAGCATGAAACTAAGAGTGGAATCCTAAAATATTGAATATTTTTACTAAAATGTGACCATCCCAAAGACAGTGTACGTGTGAGGCTGCTTGTGTTGAAATACCTGTTATACCGACTCACTTGTAGGCAAAATGGAGAAAGAGCAAAAAAGCGCACATCTATGCACTGTCTTTGAAATGTTTGCATTTCAGCAAGCCGACTCAATGTAACGGCTAAGGATTCGTCTCTATTAAATTTTATGCTCTTTGACTTAGAATAAACAAATGCTTTTATTCGATTTATTTCTTAGAATTTCGATGCTTACACAGTACATACTCTGTGAAAATGCCGCTTTAACATAAGATAGTCCAAAACTCAGCTCTAATCTATGTTACAGACCATACTGGACTCCTTCAACAAGGAACAGGAAGCCTTCATGAAGGGTCAGGGCGGCATTGGTAGTGGTGCTGCACCCTGGATTGGTCATGCCAATGAGGCCAAGATCAAGGAGGAAATATTAGGCCTGTCACAGGATCGTCGCAACTTTGTGCGCGCTCCACCAGCTGGCGTGGACTTTGATTTCAGCTATGACACGGCATATCCCACTGCCATAGCCATTATGGCCGAAGATAAGGCGCTCGAAACGATGCGTTTCGAATTGGTGCCCAAGATGTAAGTGATCTCTTATGCTAAAACTTAAACGTTATTTATCGCACATATACATACATATATACGCAGCATTACTGAGGAGAACTTCTGGCGAAATTATTTCTATCGCGTTTCGCTCATCATTCAGGCCGCTGAGCTGGGCACTCTGGGCGCTGATGGTGTGGGTCAGGCCTCAAGCGGTGAAGATGGTAAGTTCGTTTGAGTTGTTTTGATGCAGCTGTACTTGTTTTTGTTTTAAATGAATGAAACTACAAAACAGTTAACAATAATCGCCGCAGCAGCCAAAAAAAAAAAGAATTAGAAACAAATTTTTGTTTTTTCTTGCGCTTGCTACTATCTACCTACTATCTGTCTATAAACTCTCTCTCTTTAGCTCTCACAAACACACACTCGTTACTCGCGCGCTCTTTAACTTGACTATCTATCTATCTCTAACTTTCTTACTATTTCTGTCTCTATAAGTCTAGGGACAGTTTTCTCATGTAGCTGTTGTTTAAGAAACGAGTAAACGATCCACAAATGGCGGCTATAAGTGTTGTCAACTAGAGCTGGCAAATCAATAGCAATAGACAGAGTATGAAATAAAAAGGTGAAAATCTGGACTGATAAAAATTTAAAATTCATGCCTAAGTGCACGCATTCCCATGACAGTGAAGGTGTAAGGCTGCTGTTTTGCGCTCTCTCTTAAACCGAATCATTCGTAGCAAAAGTTGAGAAAGAGAAAGGTCAGCACAAACGCACGTGTATCCACTGTCTTGGGAATGGCCGCATTTCAGCAAGTCGACCCAATGCAACGGCGAAAGATTCTACTCTGTTAATTTCATGTTCTTTCCCATCAACGTGGAATGCTATCGAAAATTTCCCAACCATGCTGTCAACTAAGTGTACGTGTGGCGCTTGTGCTTGTGTTACGCTCTCTCTTAGACGAACCCATTTGTAGGCAAAATTGAGAAAGAACAAAACAAACGCACTTGTATGCACTGTCTTGGGAATGACTGCATTTCAGCAAGTCGATTCAATGTAACTGCCAAAGATTCTAGTACTTTCATTCTCTTGGGCATCAACATGGAAAATGCTATCGAAAATTTCCTAACTATGCTGTCAACTAAGTGTACGAGTGGCGCTGCTTGTGGTGCGCTCTGTCTTAGACCGACTCATTTGTAGGCAAAATTGAGAAAAAGCAAAACAAACGCACGAGTAGGCAAGTCGCTCTTTGCTCTTTACAATCAACGTGTAAAATACTAAAGACTATCGAAAATGCCCAATCTCTGCTGTAAACTATTAATATTACTGCCTAAAGAATTCACTGCTACACAAGGCAACGCTGCTTGAAACACTTGCTTTAAATTTTTATCGTTGGATGGCTGCTGTTTTGTTCAGCTGCAAATTATCGATAGATCGATAAAAGCACTGTTCGTTTGAGTGCTGCCATTGATAAATTGGCAGCGATGATCGTTAAAAAAGCATTGCGAAATCGGTTTCTTGAGCAGCGTCAAAAGTGCGTTTTCTGGCAAGAGTTGCATTTGCCAAGTTGACAATGCTTATCGATAACATAGGTCAGCCTGATGATCATTTTAACAGCAGAGTTGAGAAAACTGTCCCAAGTTTGATTTAATTTAATAAACACGCGCCTGTTTCTTATAATTTCAATACGTTTCTACTTAAAGACACGCGCTTAGTTTTAGTTCTAACGATTCTATAATTTATCATTTATTCGGCTAGCGTCTGTACTACACCGCCTTAAAGTATGCTCAACTTTTATATGTAACTACTACCGTTTTTTTTTTTAGTTTTGAATGGATCGTGAATGCACCGGCTTGTCTCGCCTGTGCCTACGATTGCAGTCTTTATTTTGAGTTCGTTTTCGTTGAGCACTTTTTCATATTCGTTTTCACTCAGTCGCGCAGTTGCAGCTCTCTCTTTCTCTATCTCGAAATCGAAACTCAGCTCAATTCGCTAAGTCGCCCTTCGAAATCGTTAAACTTAACTTATATATTTTTTGTTGTTTAGCTATTTATTTTAATTAGGCTATAAAAACTATTTTTTTTATTTTTCTTTTTTTCATGTTTTGTTTTTTTTTTTAACTGAAAAAAAAACACAAAAATTACACCATAAACTAAAAAAAAATATGATAAAAAATGCATATAAAAAACTAAAAACTGTAAACAAAAACTCTATAAAAAAAATGAAACAAAAAATAGTAAAAAATGAAAAAGTAACGGCCACAAGTGCCAACCAAGTCGAAACTGTGGCTGCTACGGCCAAGCAGCCGGCTGGCCTGTCCACCGAGCAGCCACGTCTCACCGAGGCTGAACCTTTGCAGTCCTCGAAGCAGTCCAAAACTGGCACTGCCCACAGCAAATCGCTTGCCACACAGAAAATCTCCGAGTCCGAGTTTGTTTCGGATGAATTCCAAACATCCAATGAAACCGATTTGGCCGAAATCAAAGATGGCATGCGCAAACTGGGCATTGATAGCATGACCCAACAGGCGCTTGCCAGCAATGATGGTAAGAGTTTTTGAGTTTCTTAATTGCTTTATTATTATTTCAACAAAATTGTGTATTAGTTTTATTTAACGATTCTGTTCAAGTTTGCTGTTTGTATTGCAAGTTATTGTTGGTTATTTGCCTTTGAAATTTCAATTGGTTTTTGGTTTAAACATTATTGGCATAAGAATCATGGCTGCATGCATTTGTAACGAAATTTGGCGCTAATTCAATTAACTTGGCCAATTCCGTTACCAAAATGCATGTTGCTCTGCAACATGTTCACATACATACATTTGTACATTAGACACATGCCACCAAACCACACATTAAGTACATACATACATGCATTCATACATACATACATATATCTGTGCATATTATGGCATTGACATGAAATGTTTTTGCGTCTATCGCATATTTTATTTTTATATACATATTAAAGCCTTGACAAATGCATTTGCAAATACAAGCGAATCATACCTTTAACCTAGTGTACCGAATGACCCATAGATATGAAACATCGAAACATACAACAAACATAGCCGTTATAGATAGATTAGCTAACTTTGCCGTCACGGCATACAGGACGGTTTCATCGACAAAACGTGCCATTACATCTGTGGTCATATGGAAGAGTAGCTTAAGTCGAGTCGAGCTATTGCGCTCTGGAATTTTATAGAAGTTATTACAAGTCACCGTTCCTTTTCTAATTTTGTGGAAGAACTAATGTACGAGTTTTAAAAGAGGAATGGTGACTTGAAATGATTTCGATAAAGCTCCAAAACGCAATAACTCAACATTAACCTATAATGGTTAACTTAAGCTACTCTTCCATATGACCACAGATATGGTTCAATTCAAAAACGAGTGCTGGGAACTTAACTAGATTGAGAGAACTAAACTATAAATTGAACATGTTTTAGCACTTAAATACTAAAGCGGAAGCAGATTTTTTGTGGTACATACTCGGGAGGGTGCCTGAAATTATTTTCAACCGAATTTTAACACAAAGCAAGTTTTTAGTCTGCCATATATCTTTTTGTACCTAATTTCAATCGGAAAGCAATTGGTCAATGTGTTTAACTATCTTAGCTAAACTATGATAGTAAACCTAACAAGTAAGCATATAATCGTAGGATTTTTTTAAGAAAATTCCAATTAACCGTTAGGCAAAATCGTCTAGAGATTACTGGCACAGCCCTGACTGTGACATTACTACTGCACTCAGCCACAAAGGAGTGGCAGATATCTTGTGGTTCATACTGTGACACTAATACGCCACTCAGCCTCAAAAGCGTGGCAGAGAGTAAGCTGTAAGGGAGTGTGAAGAATCAGAAGTGTGGCGAGCAGGGGGCGGAGCCATCCAGTTCTCTCATAAATGGACGAGAATAGGACTTCTCTCTCAATTTAGCTCTAGGGGGCGGCTCCCTCTAGTTCTCTTATAAAAAAGGCCGCGAAGAGTCGCAATTTAGCTCGATTTTTGCACTCCTTACACACGACGGAACGTCCCAATAAGCTTTCTGTATGCATTCTTACAAGGTTTTATTACGTATAATCATATGTAGACACGAAGTTAATATAGATAAATAGTTAGTTACTTTTCCGCACCTATACGAAGTGCGAAAGAAAGGTATTGGTAGGTTTCATTGGAATTGTGGTTCTACATGGTGCATCCCTAACCCTACGCACAAGCCTTTTAAGGCCTGGGTTGCCTCTACTGGTCTCAAAAGAACCCAGTGTCATTATAAGTCGCCTCATACGACAAGCTTTAACCCTTTGACCACGTTGGAGCTATAGTAACTGGTCTTCTTTAGCGCATTAATATGTTCCTTATCAATCCGTTTCTTCCGGTTTCTCCGACATTCTCGGTTGAGAAATTATCGTTTTCATAACATAACGTAAGAAACTATTAGATGACTCACAACATCTAAGCGGAATCAAGTGCGGAATCGCAACTCTCAAAACCTATTTCCAAGATTTTCTTTTGTATCAATTAAAAGGGCCGTCTGCAGGTCCAAAAAGTCCACAAGGGCCTTAATTTCACTTTAGCAAACTGCCCAAACACCTGGTAATCTGGGGGCACTACGTGTGTTTAGTGCGTCAACTTAGAAAATGTAAAAATAGGGATTAGGGAGCTTCAGCCTGACCCACCAAAACTCAGGCCCACCCATACATTTAACTTGTACTTCCGTTTTCAATTGTATCGGGGTTTGGGGCATCTTGTACGTTTTCCAGGGGCCCGGAGTTCTCAAAAAGGTCCCTAATGTGTAGCACACATTGAACTAATGGAAAGGTATAACAATCCAACAATGTTAACAATCGATTTCTATGCCATACAAAAGTCGTTGTTATCGTCTAGCAACTGTTGTGCAACTTTCAGTGGGATGGGTTATAAAGAAGGATCATAGATTTTTGCTCTAAAATGGACTTTATATTAGGGAAAAGTACGAGGGCAATGAGTGTGGAACTTTCACCAAAATACAATAGGTACTCACTTACTTGTTTTAGAAACATGCAGTTTCTACTTTCTTTATTTTAGCGACAATTTTTAAAAACTGACATATAAAAGTTCGGAATTTTTTTGAAATTCAAAGCTATATTTTTAATAATGCATTATGGCTTGAAGCTAATTTTAATCTAAATGACTAAAAATAAACTAATAGAAGGTTTCTTAGCATAAGTTCATATTTTAGAAAAATGTTTAACTTTAATGTCATAATATTAAGCGCACCTGCAAGTAAAATTTGAGGAGCTGCAATAGGTACTCAAAAGTAAATGTCTTGAAAAGCATATTTCCGATTAAAATAATTCAATCTATTATGTGTTTTTATGATAGGTTGTTGCGAGGTAGAATAATATAAG
The DNA here is from genome assembly GCA_035041775.1 of Chymomyza caudatula. Lineage (NCBI taxonomy): Eukaryota > Metazoa > Arthropoda > Insecta > Diptera > Drosophilidae > Chymomyza > Chymomyza caudatula. Next base: position 551,039 of record JAWNKW010000141.1, on the reverse strand, counting down.
GTATGATTACTTGGAGTAGTAGGGTTTGGGACCAACCACGTAAAACCACGTATTTACATCAGGCCGTAACCCAACGCAAAATGTATGTATGCTTGCGAGCGTATACAAAAAGCAGCAGTATACAAAACTAACGGTACTTGCATTCCTTGATCTATAAATATAATACGAAGTTACAACACAGAAAAAAGTTGCAAATACAAGGTACCGTTGCGCTAGGTACACTTTGCAGCAGCCCAAATACCAGTGACTTTAATTGAATTTCGCGGAGTGTATTGCTCTCATGCTGCCACACTCACAAAAATTGTGCTGTCTAGAAGAAGCAGTGTATTTATATACCTTATATAATTCTACCTTGGGTTGTTTGCTTGAAGATAATTATCGATAACTCTTTATCGTTAAGGCAAATACTTCAAGCGCAGTTGAAAATCACTCAATGTCATAAACTTAATCCATTTTTTTACAAGTTCCAACTCAAGAATCTCAAAAAAAGTCTCACAATATTTTTCCCATTTTGAAGTCAGTTCAATAAATTATTCAATCTAATTAGCCATACAGACTTTTGGGCGCAATTCAAATGTGAACAGGGAAATAAAATCCTATTATAATGAAAGGTTTTGGCTTTTTTCTCTTTGTGTACTTAAGGTATGATTATGAACTTTAAATAAACTAGAGTCGTCGCCATTTGACGACTTAACGCAAGCTCTTGTAACAGTTGTTGTTGTTTTTTCACTTCAAATCAATTTTTATCCGACCAAAACGCAACGTATCTAAGTGAAACCTTTATTCTGCAAGCCGCAAGCATTTTATCTTTCGAATGGTATAGTTTTCACCTGACAACGTTGCATTATTGCTAAGAAATCGGTACCACACTGTCAAAGTGTTTGAAAAGAACCAACCCATGTCATTCCCATACTATTTTGATTGCCTGAAAAATTGCCAATCAAGTAACTGGATGGCCTTCAAGCGTTCCCGGGAAGTACATTGCGCAGCCATTGAAACTTAATTTACGGGGGGCCTGAACTCCACTGCCATTAGGAAGCAGGAAAAATATCACCTAAAGAAATGTTAGGAATCGAAGAAGAAGAAAAATGATATTGAGCTAATATCGTCAACGAAATTTAAGTAACATTCAGTCTAGTAAAAGAGCTTTTAACAATTCAAAAGAAAATGTCATCTAAAAGGAACTAGTAACTTAATTTAGACGAAATGACTCGAACTTCAATAGACAAATCTATAACAAATTCAGTGAACTCGTATCACAATCTAGAGAAAATTCACCAAGTTCATCAGCCATAATTAGGGATAATTTTGGGAACCCCACATTATATTCCATAGCACACATTAAGAAAACATTTCATTGTATATTATGTACAATTTGTGTTTATAATTTAACACTTGCAACTGTTACCTTTTGGCTGTTTCCGTTTCATTTCTTTTCTTACCAAAAAATACTAATAATGCCAATATTTGTAATACTGCAAATAGGTATAACAATTCATGTACAACGAAACAAAACTCTTATACGAAAAAAATACTGTGTACAAACCAAGTGTAAAAACCAAACAATTCTCTTTTTTCTCCTCTGCTCTGTTTCTTTCTTTTGTATAAATTAAATTCTTTGCGTAAAACCGTTTTCTTTATACTCGATTTCAAACAAAAAAAAAATACTAAAAAACAAAAAAAAAACGACGTAAAGCTCTGGCATTTAATTATTAACTAATATCAATTGAAAAGTTTTTAAAGCAACATAAAACCCATGAAAAATATTATGGCATACTTATATAAATTAATTATAAATAATACTATAATATATAAAAATTATAAAACAAAAGTATAAGTATTAAATATTTCTAACAGTATAAAAACCTCAAGTCTAGTCTAAAGTTTTTGTTGAAATTTTTACTAACTAGCATAACGTAATAATTTCATATATAATACAAAAAATATATATAAACTTTATAAGACAAAAAAAAATTAACCAAAAAAAAATCATGCACTTGCCAAAAACCAATTTCGAACAAGTTGAGTATGAACCAAGTGATAAAAATTCTTATTATTGATAAACACTTTACTCAATTTCATTTCAATAATTCGCTATAAAAATTTATACTTAAATATATACTTAATTTTTCTTTCAATTATAACACATTTTATTTTATAGTAATCCAAATATTTTGGCCTTACTTCTAAAAACCAAAACCTAGCCGCGTTATACTCTTAAATCACATACACCCAAACAATCTAAAAAAAAAAATATATATATATCTATATCTTTAAACACCAACTTCAAGAATTTTATGCAAAATTCAAAATATTAGCCTTCAAAAATAATTGTATTTAAAAAATTTAACATTTATTTTTCTTCATGTACTTTATTTATTTTCAAATCATCTTGCAGAAGATTGAATGGATAAACGCTAAATTCTATGCAAAAAAAAATAAAAAAATAAGAAATACCAAAAAAAAATGCTAAAAAAAATAAATCACAAAACAAATACCAAACCCGAACGCAAGCAAAAAGCCCACAAAAAATACCAAAAGTAAACAAAAAAAACAACATTAAGCGTCAAAGAAAATTATATATATATAAAATATTCACTTGACAAAAATTTAAAAAACGAATTATTTATATAAATAAAACAAAAATCATGTTACTTAAAGAAAACTGAAACTAAATTTTGTGTGGTAAGTTTGAAATTGTTGGTTCACATTGCAAAAACACAAATTATCTTAAAAAAAAAAAATTAAGACCCTAGAACTGTGGCATTTTTTCAGTTTTGTTGATGTTTTTCAATTGCATAGTTATATAATAAGTACTTTTAAAAATAGTTACAAAAAGTAAATAATTTTTTTTTATTTTTTTCGCCTTTGTCTGTGTCTAACTGTACACGTTGTCTGTGTGTGTTGATATTTATCTTTTTACTCATTTTTGCATATAATATATTTAATTACAGCTTGTAGTTTTCATTTATTAGCGCTGCTTTGAATATTTTAAAACGCTTCAACAAAAACAAAAACTACTTCGGGTTGGCTATCCCGAAAACGTGGTAGATTATATTTCTTAAAATAACTTCGCATTCAGAGACTGCATAAATTCAAGCCTCTTAAATAAAGTCGATCATATTGAATTGCCACAAATATAACTTCCAATTTTATGACGACACTCGACGACTTAATACACGCTCTCATAACATCTGATTACGAATAAGAGAAAAGAAAACACGAAATAACAACGTTTGTGTACAATGTAGTTTGTTGTTTTTTTTCCTTCAAATCAATTTTTAAATCTCTAAAACGCAACGTATCTAGGTAAAACTTATATTCTGCAAACCGCAAGCATTTTATCTTTCGAATGGTATAGGTTTCACCTAAAAATGCTGCGTTATTGCGAAGAAATCGGTACCACACTCACTTTTTGCTTAGCGTATTTATATGTAGATAAGATTAAATTTGCCATGTGTGTGTGTTGCCGTACTGCCGGTCCTTTGATCTTCCAGAAAACCGCTAGAAGTCGTAAATACTGCTAAAACGGAGAGCTAACCGCTAGTTTAGGTGTTTCGAAAACAAAAAGCATTTGAAAAAACAAATGCCAAGACTTAGACGGACCACGAATTGGACGTACACCCCGAGCCCCAGATAGGGTGAATTACTCCTCGGGTCCAATAACTTGCATAGATTCAAGAAAGTAGTACAACTAGAATTCTATAAGGATTCTGACAGGTCTGCTTACAGGACACTGTAGGATGAAGAGACACTTACACAAGCTGAGCATCAGTGACTGCAGGTTCCCTGAACTTGAAGAGGAGTACTCGTCGCACGTACTAGCTGAATATGATGCCCGGGGGGGGGTATATAGAATCTCGACGACCGAAGCAGCCCGATGATTCAATTTGTCGCAGAGATAGGATTAACAGGGGAGCTCTGGCGAGGAGAAAGATGTCCCTTCTAAGGGGAACTATCCCAGATAAGAAGATAGGATTAGCAGGGGAGCTGTAAGCTAAGTAGGGGGCACAATAGATCTCTAGGGTCGCGGTGCAATATTCCCCAATAACATTATTATTATGTTTCATGTAAACTCAATTTTTTCTTTTCGCTCATCAAGTCTGATGCAAACTTCAAATTCGAAACCAGCAGCTTCAATTCAATCTTTTTTTCTTGTCGGCAACCGTGAAAACCTTAAATCAAGTTGCACGTAAATTAAAACATGTTTTCAAATCTAGTTCGCCATATTGAAATTTCCACAACTCTTTTCGGAATAGAAATGTGTATACCCAAAAGCCCTTGAGATCTGTAGCAAGCAACTATTGGATATTAAATAATGATCTATTCCGAGCAAGTTTAGGATTGTCGCAATATTTTTCATTTCTTTAAAAACAATTTTGCTTAAAATGCTTTTTAAATGCACTAAAAAAAAGATTTTTCAAATAAATCTGAAAACCCAGCACATTAAATCCAATACGATACAAAATTCTTCTAACTTTTATTTAAACCAACTCACCACACAAAATTAAAAGAACAAAGTACAAAATGCTCTGGAATATCCTAGCTATAAGCCAGTTTAACCAAACTTTTAAACAACGTTTTCAGCAAACCGAAAGTACTTTCACACTCAATTCAATTGAATAGCAATATCCAAAATATTTGCATAAATTTATTTCACTTTTGCTAAAGTATTTATAATATTTTATTCATGTTTTTTAGTCGTTAGCTTTTTGTGCTCTTTATGTAATATATTCGGTGTGCTTTTTACTTAGATGAAAAAATAAAAAAAAACAAAGAGATTATATGTTTTGCATGTTATACGTTTTTTATGCTAAAATTGCTGTGAATACACAAAAGTTCTTATTTATGATACTAATTAAATATATCGATTTTATAATTATAACTATATGTGCTTAAGCTAATGGTGTTCATAATGATTTGGTTTGAGGTCTACCAGCAAGTCATGGAAACATTATGTTAAAAACTAAACTTTGAAATGGCACTAATTCTTTAGAACTTTCTTCAAAAGATGTAAATACACGAGTCTAATTGAAATCACTTAATCAAAACCAAGGCTGCAAAACGCACCCAAACAGAAGTACAGTAAATTAATGTTTAAGGTTTGGAACATGTGAAGTGGAACACGAGCGCTGCCGCGATACGAATGAGATGATGGACTGGCTGAATATTCTTTCCGTCTTTTCTATAGCTAAAAGCCAGCTTAGAGCGTAGCACACTGTACTTAATGTTGGACACTGAATAGAGAAGAGTCTTGTCCTTAAGACTTCCAAATGTTCTCGTCATTGCGGGAATTTGTACTGCAAAAGAAATTAAATCTTCTTCTTCTTAACTGGCCATAACAACCAGTTACAGGGTTACGGCCTGATGCAAATCTCTCCTCCCTGTTTTGCGCGCGCCTTCTCCAATTGGTGATACAGTGTGTGCTCACTTACTGGTCTTTACAGCGGAGGCATTGTCTGCTCTTTCGTCGCAAGAGCTTCTTCATCCATACGCACCACATGACCTAGCCGCTGGATCTTAATTCGCTTGACTATGTCAATGTCGTCGTAGAGCTCATAGAGTTCGTCGTTCCATTGCAGCCGGTAGTCGTTGCCAACGCGTAGAGGGCTAAAGATCTTACGAAGTACTTTCTGTGCGTCATCACCCATGCTTCAGTGCCATAAGGCGTCTTCTAGAATGTTAGTTTCGTCTGGCGGGAGTAGTCTTTACTACTACTATTTACCTACTGAGACTAAAGTAACACCTATGTTACTCCACATGATCTTTATGTTGACATCGTTCTTCGTTGTGACGGTGATGCCAAGGTATACAAAATCCTTGACAGCATCAAAAGTATAGTTTTCAACATCAATTTGAGAATCCAAATGCGTGTCTCTCTACTCGAAGAAACCAAACCTGGTAGATTCCCTTTCAATAGCCGCAAAGGCTCCGGTAACTGCTCGCTTTGTACGACCAAAAATATCGATATCATGTGCGTATGCAATCAACTGGACATTCTTATAGAACATAGTTCCATTCCTATTTACTTCGAACTTTCGCAACACAACCTCCATCACAAAGCTGAATAGGTTGCAGGAGAAGGCCTCATTTTGTCTGAAGCCTCGCTTAGTATCAAAAAGCTCGGAAAGCTCTTTCCTACTTTGACGGAGCTACTTGAGTTGCTCAACGTCATTCTGCAAAATCAGAATGCATCAAATGCTGCTTTATAATCGACAAAGAGATGGTGGGTGTCGATTCGGTACTCGTGTGTCTTTTCCTAAAATCACACTGATAAGGTCCGATCAGTTCTTTAGCAGACGGCTTTAGCCTTCAAACTATACGCTCGATGAGGCCTTATATGCAATAGAAAGAAGACTGATACCACGGTAGTTAGCACACACCGTGGGATCACCCTTCTTGAGAACAGGGCAGAGAACACTAAGGTCCCAATTGTGCTCTTATCTAGCCATATTCTGCAAGAGACCTGGTGCATGGACATTACCAACTCATTGCCTCTTGTCTTGAACAACTCTGCAGGCAGGTCATCTGCGCCAACTGCTTTATTGTTCTTGAGCCGCTTGATTGTGACCCTGACTTCGTCATAGCTAGGCGGCGCTGTTTGTAAATCGACTTCGGGAAGTTAACTCCGGGGCGGCATTATCCTCACCATCACCCGATAGTAAACCAGAGATGTGTTCCTTCCACAAACTCAGTGATTTCCCTCTGCATCTCTACAAGAAGACGCTCCGGTACAAAATCCGTCGTCCAGACGCTTGACTTTTTGAAAAAACTTCCTTTCGTCGTTCCTGCTCCCGCACATCTCGATCTCCTCTCGCTGAGCCTCTCAATCTTCCTCATTTCCCGATAGTGTTCTGGAACAGATTGCGTAGCAGCCAACTATATGCGGCGTTCTTCACAGCAGTGGCTTCGCGACACTCCTGATCGTACCAATATGAACCAATATCGGTATTGGGCGTTGGAAACCAAGGATGTTCTTCGCAAGGAGTGGGATATATGCTTCCAGAATCTCTCGGCGTTATTATTGAGTGAGCTGCTCGGAGAGTTGAGCGGCAAAGGCTTCGGCTTTGCGATGATGACCAGCTTTCGCTGTGCGCTAGATCGCGCGTTCTTCGCTTTGCTTAGCCTCTTGCGAACATTGGCTTCAACAAGGTAATGGTCAGAGTTGATGTTGACCCCTCTGAACGTACGAACATCAAGCACACTGGATGCATGCCTTCCATTAATCAAAACATAATCAGTCGGGTTGCGTGTAGATTGTTCAGGAGACAGCCATGTAGCCTGGTGGCTAACGGGATGGTGAAATCTTGTACTAAAGACTACCATGTTTCGCGACGTGGCGAAGTCAATTAGCCTTAGACCGTTGTTAGAAGTGGAATCATGAAGGCTGAAAGTTGCGATCTCTTCCAGCCTTTCCATTAAAATCGTTTTAAACGATGCCTCGCAGCACCCTTGCCCTTTACATCGCATCTCCCTGATGGTTGTTATGCCTTGCACATCATAAGAGCATGCGTCAGCAGGGCAGGAAATCATCCCAATTAAGGTTCCGTTCATTTCAGGTGCATACCCTCATTGTCAAATCATCGTCCTTTACACGTTTGCGGTCGTCAACGTTCAGGGTATCCTTATCAGAGGCGGTTTTACATTTTTTGATTGGAATTGGGGTGTTATGTAGTGGGTCCCAAAAACCTAAGCACAACAATTTTAAGGCCTGAGTTGGATCTAATGGTCTCAAGTGAAGCCAGGGTCATTGTTAGTCGCCCTATACGACAAGCTTTGACCTGCTGAGGTGGCATACTCTAACCCGTTCACCACACGGGGTAAGCTGAAGATTTGGGAAGCTGATTTATGTGTGAAAAGAAGAAACCGAATCGAAGCGCTACACCAAGCGGGTTTTACTACTTTGCCTGAACTAACACTAATTTTGAATATAAGCGATTTGCAGTCCTGGTTTAAATTTGCTTGGGCATTGGCTATAATTTTACTACATGTATTAAATCACAATTTGAACCTTTTTGTAGACGACTACTTTTCAGTTACTGTGCGAATACCAAAGCGAATAACAGTCTGTGAAAATCTATGTCTTAGTTATAAAGAAAGCGATTAGCAGCAAAGGTAAAGAACCTAAAATCCATGTACTTGCTTGGTAAGGTAACTAAAAACCAAAAACAAAATGCTTGTTACACACTTCAATACTAAACAATATATATGTATGTACTATATACATGCCTTGCCTAACTATATGCTCTTACGTATGCCTATATATATATATATACTCAAATAATCTCTTATATGATGTACTATTATATGGATACATTATAAGCCACACATTTAGTAATCAAAATTTGAAATTCTTTTCCATGATGCAGAGGAACAATGGGAAAAGGACTTGGAAGCTGAACTTAAAGACTATGAAGTTGTTGACGAAGGCGGCACCTCAGCTGGGCGTGGCAGAAACATTGGCGATGAGGAGGAAGAGGAAGCACCGACAATATCAAACTTACGCACACGTACGACAAACAACGATTGGGAGGAGTATGCCGATTTAATTGAGGATACCGATGATTTAAAGTAATTAAGAGCTTATATCGTAGTTTCTTCTAAGTTGGCTCTAAGTTTATAACTATACTTTTCTTTCCTTTCTATTTCTATGGTTTATCTTTTTCTTACTTAATCATATATATATGTTTTATGTAAAACCCTATCTTGTACCAACTAAAACGCGTCAACAGAACCTTGAAAAGCCTAAAACGCACCATGTTGGGCTATCAAAGAGACGAGGCATTCTTTACGCTCTTCTAGTGTTGGCGTAAAATGCTTGTATATAAAATTTGCCTCTTGGCCTATTGGAAAAGTTGGTTAAGATTTCTATTTGAATTGGCTAAAAAACGCATTTTATTCAGTTTCCTTAAGACATGATATAAGACACTAAACAAAACACTTTAAGTACTTATTACAAGTTCTCAAAATCAAAAACGTATGTAAACAGAAATCAATGAATTTATGCCTATATTTTTGTCACGTAACGAATTTGACGTTATGGCGTAACGAGAAAATTTGCCAATTGTTCCGCACATAAAATGGTAAACAGTGAACTATAAAATAAACACATATTAATTTCCAAGAAAACTGTTTAAATGATAGTAAATACAAGCCGTATAAATGGCAATTAAATATAGTAACAAAAACTAAAAAAAAATTTTAAAAAAACAACTGGTATATAAAACAACAAAATTAAGCTTCAAAGAGAAACATTTTGTTATTTATATTTATAAATAAATTATACACAAAAGCATATATATATAAATATTATTAAATATAAATAATATATATATATATAAATTAATGCATTTGAATTTAATGTGTAAAAATTATTATTAAATAAAGATATATAAATATATATATATATTGTACTATGTAAAAATATTATACGAAAAACGAAATAAAAAATATAAAACTACAATGTTTAGTTTTGAAATTTTAATGTTTTTTTCACAGTAAAGGCCAGAGATTCAATAAAAAATAAATGCTTGAAAAAAATATATATTTAGCGTCTTAGTTAAAACATAGTTCAAATAAAATTATTTTGTTTAAACACATTAAAAAAAAAATTAAAAAATAATATATATATATATTTAAATACGGGTGCGTCATAAAAAAAAAACAAAAACAATGTTTTAACAAAAACAAAATTTCAACTTTATTTAAGAACTTTAAATTTATCACTTCCATTTCATATTTGGTTTTAAGAATAAAACTAAACACTAATTGCTCAGCTTAGTTGAAAATGTTTATTTTTTGTTAATGCAAAAAGTAAAAACTTCCTTTAAAAATGCCAAAACAATAAAACAAAAAATTGGAATATTGATTTGTTAAACACTAAAAAATACACTTAAAAAAAACAAATGCAATTAGCAACATACAAAAATAACAAATGAAAAATGCAATTATAAACAATAAGCAGTTCAAAACCTTAAGCAAAAATATATAAATATATATATATTTATACATTTCACTAGACAAATTTTTATGCATAACTAAAAATTCTATATTATCCATGTTTTTGCTCTAAATGTCTAACTAATTGTTAAAAGAAAAATGATTTTCCGCGGACTACCCAAAAAAAAAAAGGAAACAAAAAATAAAAACAAAACAAAAAGTTAAATGAGACACTTTTAATGTGTAATTATTTGTTAGCCATGAAAACTAAAAATAAAAGCTAATGGCATTATGGCAAATTATATACATACACATAATTAAAAGTAAAAGTTAATAACATTAAACTGTATATTGTACATTTTACTTTTAAAACAAAGCAAAAGTATTTACAAACCGAACGCTAAACTAAACATATTTTAAATTTGTATTTACTTTGTGCGTTTTTAAACAAGTTGGCAACACTGAAAATGTTTAGTGCATAAAAAATTCTAATAATAAAACAAATGACAAATAATGTATTGTTGACAAACTGTTTTACAAGCAAACTCAGTAAACTATATCAATTCCCACAGCATAAAAAATTAAATAACAAAACTTAAAAATAAATATTTGGCAAAAGTTGGTTCAGGCATTCAATTTGCATTTGCATTCAAATTAAAAAAAAATATATTAAATACAAAAAAAAAGAAATACTAAACATAAACAGCAAACAACAAGAAATTCCATAAATATTTATATATGCATTAAAAACCACATTAACAAACAAAGTAAAACATAAAAATTATATATATATACATATGTGCTAATTAAAGTATATCACGTAAATTTATAATTTAGTTGTTTAATATTAAAAATTATTAATTACAATTTATGAACAGCGTGCGGCGAAAATTGTAACTAGACGCTCCTAAAATGCCATCACACAAAAACCGCAAGTCAAGTCAAATTTAAAAAAAAGCAAAAACAACAACAAAAAAATGCGCCAACAAATGGAGTAACAGTAAAAAACAACCCATGAATGAGTTTAGAAACAAATAAAATACACAAAAAAAACAAAAAAAAATATAACACAATAAACATAACTTTTTGTGTAAAGTTAAGTGGCAAAAAACGCTGCTGACAAACCGACAACAACAGAAACAGTTATATATATATATACATATATATATATAAAAAAAAAACAAAAAAAAATTAATGAGAAATAACATCAACTAAAGTAATAAAGGGAAAAGTGTATAACTATTAAAACTAACAAACAATATCATGAAGTTTTATTTGCCTTTTGCGACGAAACACCTATTGTTGCGCCCTTGGGTGTAACACATGACTAGTATGCCGTGACGGTCTAGTATATGCACATATCGGTTGGCGTCGGCATATGCACACGCTAGATGGCGCCAGTCTAATAGTTTTTTCCATAACCCACAATTTCAAGATGCACAGTGGAGCCATGTGAATTTTTCTTCATTTGAAGAAGTAAAGATTTTTAGCAGGGAGCGTTATCCAAAACAACCGATTGAATTTTGAAACCGTAACCGTACCGTAATCGAAATCAATTTTTTTTACAAAGAAACCGATATTAATATACCGGTACGGTTTCGAATTTTTCTGTATTGGTACAAGGGTATTATAGATTTGTGCCATGTATGTAACAGAAAAAAGTCTTATCATTGTCTCGTGTAGCGTTTGGACCATGTCCGTCTGTATGAGGCGATAGCTCTCCGAGACCCCAAGAGCTAGCGACACAAAATTTTAACAAAAGATGCGCGTAGACCCGGGAAAGATGAAGTTTGTTGAATTGGGTTGAGGTTTGCCTCGTGTTTATTATGTGCAGCTATGTTATAAAAATGATCAAAATCGGATAAATACATCAAAAGTTATATCCAATCAAATCAGAAAATTTGTTTTTAATTTTTTTTTTTAACTGCCTGGGGTATCCTAAAACTTCCGTGAGATGGAGAAACTTTCGTAAAAACCATTTGAAAAATAATATCTCATAAGAACATAAGTTTCTCCATAACATGCCGGAATAAGAGATTTGGAGTATATAATATCGAACTTTACGACTGTTTTTTGAAGGTCCCCCTATTCACAGCGTATTAATCGCCATGTATCACAAAAGCTTAAGGAATCTCTGTTACATGCATTTTAATTTTTGAAAAAATCTTAAAAGTTATGATGTTTGCTGATAAGAAGTCAGATCCCAATCACAGAGGTCCAGGCATCATCCCGTTTCGGAAATCGGGGTCCCATTACATGTCCTTAAAAAGGGTGACCCATCTATAGTGATTACATAAATAATAAGGGCCAATTGAGCGTGATGTGTGGAAGACTAAAGCCATTTAGGCCTGCTACGTCCACTATTGACCAGATATTTACAGCACGCCAAATTCTAAATTTAATAGCCCGCAAAAACTATACTTTGGATGTTGTCGAACATTTCGTCTACCTTGGCAAGACCGTCACAACGAAGAACGATGTCAGCTTGAGATCAAGCGGGGTATCAGTTTTCTGATATAGCTGTTACTATGATCTCGGTAGGCGATCGGGTAGTAGAGCACACTCCCCAGGTGATGCTAACACTCCATAAGACGCCCATTATGACGCTGAAGCATGGCTTATAACCTTGAAGTGTTTCAGCGGAAAGTAATCCGTAAGATATATAGCATTCGATGAAACGACGAACTTTATGAGCTCTATGACAACCTTGACATTGTCAAGCGAAGCAGTAATCCGATAACGGATTAGTTTCTAAAGCTCCTATATTCGACTCCTGAGACGTATATATTTGTTACATTCCTCAGCTTATGTTATATGGTCACATTAACATTGATGCTTGTTTTAAGTTGTTTACAGGTGTCAGGTACAAATTCATGTCAACCGGAGCAATCCGTGTCCAGATACGGAAGAACTTGGAGAGCACGTAGTTCTATTTAATTGGCTTCTCGGGCCAAACTCGAACTCGAAGTTGACAGCATCTTTGTTTTCTAAATACCAAAAACAACTTTTTTGTGAAAAAAAAAAAAACTTCGGAACGCCTTATGACACAAGTTACAGATCTAAGTTAAGAACTAAAAGTAATTTCATACAATTAATTTATTCACATAATAATTTAAAACAATATCATTAGAAATTTAGAATTGAATTGCACAGATTGATTACCGGGATTGTTTAATTACAAAAGTAATTTTATTATCAAAAGATATATTTAGATGTACGCGTGTTTCTTAAAATATAATTCAAATAATAATAAAGACATGCAAGTATAAAAAGAAAAATGTTAAAAATTAAACATTAAGATTGAGTGCAGTTGATAGCTTCTTGGAAATTACTTCTAATAACACATTTTTAGAAAAAGAAAAATATATAAACAATGCCCTAGTGCCTAGTGACTAAAAGACTGATATTATTGACTATTTGTTACATAATCCCATTCCACTAGCGAGTGTTAGTTGAGCCATAACGCGAACCGTGTCTGTGGTACGTGGTACGCTCATAAGTGAGTCTGCTTAGATGTTGGCCAGCTTCCAAAGGCTGCTTGGGTGCAACGGCGGGTCCACCACGATTTATCACCAAATCTTTCCATATCATTGTTAGTAATATGAAAAAGCCGCCCACAATTCGGTTGAGAAACTCAATGATATTTAAAAAAATAGGCGTGGCTATGTGCGTAAAACGGCTAAGCTCAAAAAGAAAGCGCAACACAAAAATTCCAAGAAAACGCAGAGCCACAAAAGCGCCGCTAAACGTGGAAAAGATAAGTAGGATCAGGAAGCGCAGGGTGCCCATTATATTTCGCTTGTTTACATCGTTGGCCATAAAATCATAAATTGTTTTCTTGATGCTGCTGCCCCATTGCTGAACAACATCTAAAAAGTCACCCAACCCAATTTCAGGCTGACTCTCGGAAATTGTTGAAAAGCTTTGGCGCTGTGTTGCACCTGTAGTTTCTACGGAATTAATGCTGCTATCAGCTGCAGTCTGCGCATTAATAATGCTGGATGCGCTTAAAGATAAGGAAGGACGCGTAGGTAACTGATCAGGGTCCACGGCGCGCACCATTTTTAACTTAAGCTGTACTTCTTGATCACGAAAACGTATCGTCTTAATGCTAAACCAGTACTCGCCAAAAGCCAAGTCATTAATCTCCGTCCAGATGCACGTATCTAGCTGCGCTTGACTGGCTGTGTGTATATAGTTGCCTATATTGCCTTTTGTTATGCCCACCCACATGTTGGGCACAAGTCGTTGGTAGAATAACTGCAATTTGCTAGCGGTAGCTAGCAGCAGCTTCTCCAGCTCTCTTTCGCTTCGCTGCAAGACTATGATGTCACGATAACCACCAATCTGCTCCACATAGCAGCGTTCGATGTAGCAACCGCGAAAGAGTCGTGATTTAAAAAGCTGTTTGGTCAGGGATTTCATGGCCAGCTCCTCGGGTAACATCAAGCTTGTGCCAGAGACTTTGCCAACAATAAATTCCGACTCTGTTGCAGCCATTGCTTTAGACTGCAAGTAATATGAGATGGTTAACAAGAAGCGATAAGAAAGTTGCCGATTCTTACCTTTGTTTGTGTAAGTGTCTTGGATTTGGACTTTGTTGTATCATTTAACTTTCGCCGCTTTGTGAGCTGCAATGAATGCAGCGAATGGCCTTTGTAATTGTGTTTTATCGTTTTAATCAACAGCCAAAGCGTAGCATTAGTTTTAATGTTCTCCCAAATGGTCCGGCACTTGCACTGCAACAAAAACAGCTGCGTTTCATAAATAATACATAAGCTTTTTATGGTCACAAATATTTTTAAAAAACTATATGTGAGTTTAACTAAAAAGTAGTGTATTATGTGTTTAGATTGTTTTCGTTATGCCTGGCGTTGGATCTGCTACCTGAAAACGATACTAGCGATTTGCCGATTACAAAATTTATCGATGGTTTGCACATCTTTATCAGCACATCGTAAAACTTTGCATATTTTATACAGATTTTTAATTTTTCATAAGTTATAACAAAAACGCCTTCAAAATTGTGTCCAAAAGTCGTTTAAGAAAGTATTACATTATGACCTTGGTGGGTTTGGCAGCGCGTAAGCTGGCGCAGAAGCAGCGGTAAGTCAAGGCCAGACACCGGCACAAGTTGCCACAAACAAACAAACAAACAAAACTTAACCATTAATCATCTGTAGCACGGCAAAACTTGCGGCTGCTTTTCCAAATGGCATACGCTGCCAAAAGTGCCTTCAAATGGGCCACTGGAGCTACGAATGCAAGGAAAAACGCAAATTTGTGCATCGCAGCTCACGCACCAAGCAACTGAATAAACATTTGGCGGAAAAGAACGCCGCAGCCGCTACTGAAGCAGCCGCGGCAGCAGAGGAGGCACACAGTGCTGAAATGCATGTTAGCAAGCGCTCGAAAAGCAAGCGAAAGCGCAGCAACAGCTCGTCTTCGTCTAGCACTTCGGACAGCTCTGGTACCGATAGTTCCTCGTCTGGCTCAGAATCAAGCAGCGATTCAAATAGCTCCAGCTCGGATGACGACAGCTCCTCCGATGATGAGTCCGGCTCTTCGAGTGGTACCGATAGTTCCAGTTCTAGCAGTGAAAGTGACAGCAGTGACTGTGTTGATGAACCGGAAAACTCTACAGCTGCCAAAAAAAAAGGACGCACTAGTACGGCCGAATCATCTGACGAGGGGCTACAGGACGTTTGAAAGTAAATGGACCCTTATACATATTCAGAAATCAGCAGATATAACCACATAAGATCCTAACATTGCATATATCACAAGATTAGCTTTAGTAGTTTAGTTTGATTCTCTTTTCGGGTTGCTAACAACAAAATTTGAACTATTGATCTATGTAATAACATAAATATTTATTTAAAGCAACCTTTTTACGTTCGTTTAATACTAGTTTAGCATAGTTTTTATTGGTTTATACTTATTGAAGCTCAGCCTTTGGCACTTAAATCTTAGCAAAATTGGTACCCGAAATAAATGACGATATTTTTATTATGATGATTGGAACTTCGGTGTCTTTTCTCCTGTCCTTAAGAAGGTTGAAATCAGTTTTCGTTTTACTGCACTATCTAGTAGTCTAGGAAAGCATTTCATAACCCATTCATGAATCGCGTGCATTTCCCTTAAGTTCTTATTCATGCAATGTTGTTTTGCCTTTGCAGAATGACGTCAAGTAATATAATGATGGGTTTCAAGGAAAGTACCAAGTAAGATCTTGGGTTAATGGAATAATAATTTCAATGAAGGCGCAAATCAAGCAATGCATACACAGTGTGTATTACACACGCACACTCAAATAAAGCAAGTCAATAACATGCGTGGCACAACCTCTCTCATTGACGTTCGCTGCAGAATGAAAACTCGTAAGTCCACAAACAGTGTGGGAGCAGCAGGATGCGACTTCCTTGTAACTATTATTCCATGCTTAGGCTCTTAAGGACGCAATCTTTAAGCTCTAAACGCCATTGACGTCTTGCCGACAACAGCTACAACATAGGTGCTTGCAGTAACGCCTTACGGACAGTAGCCTGGTATATCGTTGTTATGGCCAGTTAAGAAATTCTTCTTAATAAGTTTGATATAAACTTTTAATCATCTTCTTCATATTGGTTTGTGACACTATACATATCCAAGTCAATATTCTGTTTGTTTATTTGTGTTGTGCTCGGTTCAATTGGTACATTTCCCTGGGTAGTGCATATTGTGCTAAATTCATCTGAAATAAATTTAGGCTTTTTTGAAGCTTGCCGGTCTTGTAATGTGCCAGACCGTAAATGTAGCTCTTCCACCTAGAAATTATATGTTTTGAAATTCACTCTTAAAAATTTGATTTTATTACTTTACTTTAAGTGTATTTAGAGCTTCTTGCAGTACGGGCAGTAATTTTCCCAGTTTATTTTGCCATTCGAACAGTTGCATTTGTTCTCTTTGCAACGTGCCTGTAGATTCCTGCATTATTTAATTGCAAAATAAATAAATAAATACGCACAGAAGTCGTTCTATGTAATTGTGCAATAAATATGCATACATGCGATATACGATTATTAATTGTTCTAGCGTCGATAAATAAAGGCACTTGTTGACAGCGCCGATTGTAGAATTCAATTAATTATTTAATGCATGTATTACGTCTTATTTTTGTTTAAATGTATCTTTGTTAATAAATACATCTTTATTTTTTTTAATTGTTTCTACTAAGTTGTTTGCATCAACGCTTTCTTATAATAATACAATTTGCTAAAATAATCTTTGGCGCTGCCAACTAGTTTCAATTTTTACCGCTCTGCGTCGGCTTTTGACATTCTCTGAATTTTCGCGCCTCGCATTTTTATTAACTCGTATTATTCGTAATTTAAAAGGTTTGTGTTTACTAAATATAAACAAAAACTTGCGATTTTCATTGGCTTCTACATTCTCATAAAATAAAGCCCACAAATGAGCATGGACAATGGCGTTTTGACGCCAATTGAAATCATGCAGAAGCTGGATATAGACGAAGAGTTAAAGACATGTGCATTGGATGCCTGCCACAATTTTGATCCTTCGGTTCTTAATAAAAACAAAACAGTGTGGCTCTGCTGCGCCCTTTATAGTGAGCTGGAGCAAGCCAAAATTAAAGATACTTTGTCAGCTGCCGTAGCCTCCAGAGTGCATTCCGGCGAAGATGCCGACTCGGGGAATTACGATAGCAAAAGTTGGAGCATTTCGCTGACCCAATTGTTGCGTGCCTTTAATGTTAGCGCGCAAGAGTTTTTCAAGCACATGTTGATCTGGAGTAAGTTGGTGCAGCATTCGGCAACCTATCAGCAAACAATTGAGGATCGGGCGCGACGCTTTAACATTACCGTGTTATTGGGCACACACTACAAGCGCGTATTTCAGCAGCTCTATGTGCAACCAAAATCGACGGACAATCTTAATATAGGCCACTATCAGGCTTTATTTGAATTTGGTTGGTTGTTGTTTTTGACAGTGCGCAATGAACTGTCTAGCGTTACCGGCATGACAACAGTAACTGGATGTGAGCTGCTTGTCTGCACCCTGGAGCTGGTTTTTATAAACGCACTGGAAGTCTCACAATCCCCAGCTATCAATACTCAATTTGCTGGACTACCCAAAGGTTGGGCTAATACAAACTTTAATGTCTCCACACTTCGTAGCTATAGTTGTCTAGAAGCCATATGTCAACTTATACCAGGATTGACACTAAAGGGTGTACGTAACATGAAGTGCTCCTATTTTCATAAGGCCATGCTGATGCTTTTTATGAATCAACGACTGCTAGGAAATGATAATTCCGCGCGTGATATCATCAGGGATGGCCTCTTGGATGTGAATTTGATGGCATTAAATCGTTACTATGATGGCTATGTGGCTGATATAACTGAAGTGGATGAGCGTCTGTTGCTACACTATGAGCCTTGCGAAAAACAGAAGGTAAACCTGCATTCAAATAGTAGTTCATCGGCCCATATCAATTGCTGTTTATGGGTTCATGAAGGTAAGTCAAAATAAAATTCGTAAAAATATCAGTCCTTTTTATTTACGGATCCATGTCTTGACCGTTTCAGCTAATAACCTCAGCGATAAGCAGCGCAATAATTTGGCCCAACTTCTAACGCATGACAAAGGCTTACCCAAAGATATGCCAGATTCAATACGGAATGCCGTTGACAAGGAAAGCATCAAGCTGCTGAGCATTGTGCACAACAATTTGCGGGACATGAGTCTTAAATTTGGAGTTGAAGCCTTTGCCCATTTACCGCCAGAGGCAATCAGTCGTCGTTTTAACCTAACTAGCGCACTCTACTATAATCTGCTGGATAAGATAATAGGTGCAGAGCTTCGCCGTAATCCTCAAATGAAAATCATAAGCCTGTTGATACAGCGACCCTTTAATAGTGCACTGATTGCGTGCTGTCTGGAGCTAGTGCTGCGCATCTGCGACAACTCAGAACTGCGCTTTCCTTGGGTTCTGAAGTGTTACTCCCTTGATGCCTTTGATTTCCAAAAAGTAATCGAACTAATTGTGCGTCATAACAATGGTCTGCTCTCGCGTGATCTTATAAAGCACTTGCATGAGGTAGAAGCATACTGTTTATCAAGTTTAATCTGGAGCAAAGATTCACAGATCTGGAACTTATACGCTATCAATTTGCCAAGCTTTGATCATACAATACCAGACGCAAACTCCTGCAACAAGGAAAATGAGGCGCCAAAACAACCCAGAACCTATGCGGGCATCATTTGCATGCGCAAATTTTATATATTGGGCAGGCAGCGTTTGAATTACCTCTGCACAAAATTGTCAATACAGGAGCTAGGCTTTAAGCAAATTTGGCTTCTAGTGGAGCATTCTATTTCAGTGCTGGGAGTAATTCTGCTTAAGCAACGTCATCTTGATCAGTTGCTCATTTGCGCGCTCTACTTGTATTGCCGCAAGACCAAGAGGAAGGAAAGTTTTAGTAGCATCCTAAAAGTTTATCGTTACCAAAGGCATGCTGAGAGCAGCGTCTATCGCAGTGTGCTGCTGAAAGAAGGAAAGACGGGCGACATTATATCCTTTTACAATCAAGTGTACACACCCCGTATGCTGCCTTTTATCGCCAAATTTAAGATTATGATGCATGATCTTATATCATCACCGTCTTTAAACGAGAGCTACGAATATATGGAGACGCGTTTTAGGCCCAGCCACAACATATTTGTTTCGCCGATGAATAGAACTTTCTCGCCAGACGCGTTAACTGATGAATCTCCACTGAAACAGGCCATCAAACGGACACTTTCCAACTATGAGCTAGGAAGAAAGTTGAAACGCCCGAATATACTCAGGCGTCAAACGCTCGTTTAGCTCGTTTATGTACAATAGAGCCTTGCATAAATGTATTCAAGACAACAAAAAATCATTCTTTCATAAATGACCACACCAACAACAATGAGCAGGTATTTTTCACTCGACTTGCATGTGTACAAACTTGCATAATTCATCAGTTTTAAGAGCTTATCTTTTAGATATATTTGAGAACGCATTCATGGATGACTCTAAAATAATAATGTGCCTAAAAAGTACAGCAGAGAATATGGAAAACTCACTACATTTTTCGTAGTAAAGATTTTCATTATAGAAAGTATAGTAGTTTAAGTTACTTTATATAATACTTAGAAACAACCCAACCCAAGCTGTAATTATGAAGTTTTTCATTAAAAAACAACAAAAAGATTAAGCTCAGTAGAATTAGTTTTTGCCAATTTTAGATCCTTACATTGATCTATCGTGATATAATGATTTTCCACAAATTCGGATTCCTGATCATTCTAAAGACCCTCCTATATATATATATATATGTCTATAGTGTGCTTCTTTAAGAAATTTATAGTATTTTTTTAAGCCTCCAAATTTTGCTATAGGGAAAAGGAGTCGGACATAAAAAGGATTCGACAAAATTCTCATCTTGTAAAACTTGGTGTCAATAGGAAGGCTTGGTCGGCTCGAATATTGGTTCTGATAATTTTTGCAAAAGAATCTTAGGGTTTGCCCCGTCTCTTTTACAGTTTTTTTTTTCTAATGCACAAATATATCCCCATGGGTGTCGTTTGCATACAAAATGGTAATTTTTCAAAAACATATCGATGATTTCCAAAAAAAAAAAAAAAAACCTAAAACGCACCAGCAAACGTAGCCGTCGCACAATATCCATAGCGGCAACATATGAACCGATAATATGAAGAACCCTAATAGTAATTTTTCAAAATTTATAATTGAATAGTTTTTATCTTTATTGAATACCATTTGAAACTTTTGTTTCAAAAATAAAAGTGTTGCACCTTTGACGAAGCACACCAAACAAACCGATAATACAATCAATGGACAAGCAATAATATTATTGGGAGCGGAACAAAGGGCGGACCAGAACGACTTGTTCAGAGAAATTATAGAAGAGAGTATACAATTACATGATGAAAACGCGTACGACTTAAATTAAATGTTTTTCACTTGCTTAAAAATGTATGCCATGCTTAAATTTACGATGTGGTAGCAGGAGCAGCACCTGGACCCGATGCAGGAATGCTTGTCGCTGGCGGCAATGTTTGGCCGGGCACAGACGCAGGTGCAGCTGGTACGCCAGCAGTGTCTCCTGTGGGTGCCGCAGCGGGGGGTGTGGTATCTGAATGTGCAAAAGAAAACTTTAGTTGCAAGCTACACTAAACATATATATTTATAGCAAACTCACCCATTACTGTAGTAGGCGCCTGCGGCTGAGCGACTGGTGCCACTTGTTCGGATGCTGCTACAACTGGCGCCGCTGTGGCAACATTGGTTACGTTTGGTGGCGGCCCAGTTGGTGGGCCATTTGGCGGCGGTGCACCAACTGTTGCTGTTATGTGCGGTGGCAGTGGCTGTTGCTGCGCTGTTGGTGCACCCAACTGTTGTTGCTGATGCTGCTGCTGCTGATGTTGTTGCTGCTGCAGCATCATTGAGCCAGCGGCAGCAGCTGCTTGATCCTGTTGTGCTCGATGATGCGCCTGTTGGCGTGCTCTAAACTCTGCCGCCTTTAGCTGTTCCAAATGGAATTGCTGTCGCTCTGTAATCAACTGCTGCCGCTGATACTCCAGACCCTCACGCTCACGCTCCATGGTAGCCTCTAGTTCTTCAAAGTGCCGCAGCTTAATTTCCAGCTTCTTCATTTGGGTTTCAACTAGCAGCGCTACAAGCGATTTGATTTTTCGCTCCTCCAGCGCTGCCAAGTGCTTCGCTTTAACTGCTGCCGAAGCCAAGGCAGCCGCTGCTGCTGTTTGCATGCTGTTCTCGCTAAAAGTGGCATCCTTAGTTGCAGCATTGCTCGCATCGCTGCCGTCCTTGGTTTCACCATCGCCGCTATTGTTGTCTTCGGTTTTGATGTCCACTTCGGTTCCGCTGCTTGCGCCAGGCTCTGTGGGTGAGGAGTTGGAAGCCGTTTTGTTTGAGGCTTTACTCGTTTTATCTGCTTTGTCCGCTTTATCAGCTGACGCAGCATCTTTTGATTTCTTATCAGTGTTGTTAGGAGTTGTTGGGGATGAGTCTGTGTTTGTGTTGGATTTATCCATTTTCGTTTTGTCTTTGGACTTGGCATCGTCTGTTTTATGTTGTGAATAACGAAAACAATACAAAAATTGCCGAATTTTTTGTATGCGCGTAAATTTTGCATAAATAAAAGAAAATGCGAAATTAACATAAAAGTTGAAAATAAAAATCTTGCGGCAGGCACTCTTCACGTATCAATAAGTTTTTCAAAATAAAAAAAAAAAAAAAACTACAAAGTTTGGAATTGTATCACAATTGACGGCTACAAATTAAAAAAAAAAAAAAATGATTTGTACGTATTTGGAACATATCTGACAAACATACAGCATCTAAATTAACAAATTTTGG
Source organism: Chymomyza caudatula (assembly GCA_035041775.1). Lineage (NCBI taxonomy): Eukaryota > Metazoa > Arthropoda > Insecta > Diptera > Drosophilidae > Chymomyza > Chymomyza caudatula. Next base: position 528,670 of record JAWNKW010000141.1, on the reverse strand, counting down.
TAGACAATTTAAATTAAAATACTATACGTTCTATAGCCTTCTTCATTCTTTGAAAGAAACACCATATTGAATACGTGAAGAGTGTATAGAAATGTGATAGAGCTGGCTGATTTACCGTCTTTCTTGCTTAGATCTTTCATTTCCTCATCGTTGCTGGATGCAGCATTGGCACCGCCGTCCTTACTCTCCTCATCTTCCTTGTCATTGCCTGTGCCTGCGATGCCGCTATTAGCTAGGCCAAAGTTGGGATTAAATTTACCACCAGTAGAGGCTTTTTCCACATTTTTCATATGATTGTCCATAATGGTGGCTGGCACCTCATCCTAAAATAAATTTAATTATGAAGATATCGAAAAGTTATTTCTAGGTTTTGTCTTAAGCTCTTTACCTTAATGGCGGCAAACTCTTCCATGGCAGCCTTAGCAGCAGCTGCGGCTACACGTGGATCAACAACTGAGGCCAAAAATGCTACAGTTGACATAATTGGATTGCCCGATTTACTAAATGGAATAGGCTGGCAGCCAAGTGGTCCCAGAAAACCACCATCATCCTCCAAATAGGGATCCTCAATGGGTAGTCGTAGGAAATGTAAAATACATTCATCTTGCGTGCGTGTGCCCACATGCTCGCACACTTTATTCCAGTCGTCCTTGTGCATTTCCAGACCCTCTAGTAATAAGAGGGTTTCCTGGTCTGTCCACTCGCGTGATAAACTGGCTGCAGTGCGATTTTTCATAGCAGCAGGTTTCTTGGCATATTGATCTAGTTTTAGGCCAAATTGACTAACGCCTGATGCAAGACCAGACGAAGCACCATTCTCCAACGTTTCGGTTTTAATGCCCAGCGTGCCAGCTAAGGTGCCAGTTTTCTCACATTCAACAGAGCCTTCTTTGCCTATGGATTTTTTGTCCAGGTCGAGTAATGTCTTGGCAGCTGAAGGTTGTTGCGTCTTTTGAGGGTTGATGGCCTGCAGACCTGAAGGTGTATCGGATAATATGTGAAAGTGTGAGGTGGGTGGCGGTCCCATGGGCGTGGGACGCAAATCGGCATCAATTTGATAGTTAATTAGACCCCATTGTTCAAGAAAAGCGTGAACGCGCATTATGGCGCACACGTCGCCGGCCAAATTACGTCTACAAGCAGTGCTAGTTAAGTACTCCGTGGGATTTAACCTGTTAAAGCATAAAGTGGTTATTTGGCCTGAGAACGTTTTTTTTTTATGCACACTTACCTATAGGTATCAATCATAAAGTTCCGATAGGCCATATAAATTTCGGGCGTTTTAGACTTGTTCTTGCTATTAAAAAACTCCGGCATGGCGCGTTTCTCAATCACATGTATAGAATTGTAATCAAACCAGGCCGAATAGGACGGCACTATAATATGATGCGTCTGCTCCGTAACATTGTCCTCCATGTCTTCTTTGGCAGAGGAAGAGAATTCCTGTGTATTGCTATTATCGCTGGTCTTGCCAGTTTGAGAATTTTCACCATCGCCGGTGGAGAGAGCCTGGGCCGCGCTGCCACCTGTCATTTCATCATCTAAATCGGTCATGGTGCCACCTAGCAATTTACTTTTTTATAAAATAGCTGTTTATTTGTTTGAGTTATGCAAAACTTACCTTTAATGGGCATCATATCATTATCGGCGCGTGATTTACCGCTCGGCGCTGGACTGGCTGTCGACTGCAATGCCGCATTCGATTTAACCACTTCCTGCACATTTGGCTCTGCCGGCGGATCATCCAAATCACGCGTCAAATCCTCATCCTCATCGTCATTTCGCGTCTTCTTATGTATGACAGCCGGGGAACGCTTGCGTTTGCCTGGTTTAGATGTCGAAGTTGTGGGCGACGGCGAACGACGCCGCTTTTGCTTGCCGCTGCTAGTGCTTGGTTTTTTCTTCTCATCGCCAAAGGACATGATGTCGTCGATGGACATGCGCTGCTTGTGCGTTTTTTTCTTGCCCTGCTCGTCCACTTCATAGTCCTCTTCAGCCATCCACTCGTTATATTGCTCCAAATCTAATATCCACGAAGCAGCTACACGCCAACGTTCCGCCGGTGATTCAGGATTTTCCGGTATATTATCGGGTAAATCGAAGCTATTTACGGTCCAAGAATCATATGACTCTGGAAAATAATACCAATGTAACATCACATGATTACCGCGCTTGAAAATAGGACGCGCGTATTCATCGGGATGAGGATCTACAACGGGATAGACAATATGCGTGGCATCCTCCTCATCGGTAACAATCTCCACGCGTCGATTATCTAGAATTTCGCGTAAACGCGATTCAAAGTTTTTCTCAATTTCGGGGCGTATATAGATGTAGGGTATGCGATAGAGATCGGCTTCTACCAAGGCCTGCTCGATTTCTATAAGCAGCTGTATATTTGGATCTTTCCTTGTTGGATTCTTGCCTATGGAAAAATCAAATTTCTTGCCACGTTGTTCGGCGCGAAAACGAAACATGGTGGAAAAGATAATACAAAGGCCACCACCGTTTTTAAAGTCCAAAAAGCAGCGCATCTGTAAAAATATTAAGAATTTATTTTAAATTTGCATGTACATACAAAACACTCCACACACAATAATGCACCCTGTGCACCCACACTACAAAGCTTATGTGTGTGTGTGTGTGTACTCACCGGAATTCTGGTCGCCGGTGGCTCAGCAGAGTTTTTACCCAACTTGGCCTCAACATATTGCAGAAAATGTATTAGCAATTGGGATAGAGATTCCTTGGTTATGGGCTCGGAGCTGTGTGCCAGATACTGCAATAAATCAATTTTAATTGCATGTATATTTTTTCCATTATGTGAAGCGCCATTTTTGTTTTAGCAGGCGGCGGCGTTGTTGTTGTACTCACCTTTTTACAGTTTTTCTGTAACCATTGTCGTATTGACTCAAAACCTTGTAAAGTCTCTGACGATTGAAAAAAGTCAATATTAGGACTTCCGTCCTTTTTAGGACCTAGTGTGTTCATTATACTACACTTTTTACACTTTTTTTCTTAACTATGGTGCACAGATTCCACGCCGAAAACCAATATTAAAAATGCAAGCAACGCACACAATTGGGGTTGTTAAGTATCGATAGAAAACGCTATCGATATTTCAATAGATCCTACTCGATGTTTTTACCAAATACTCACTAATTTTTGCTTTGTTTGTGTTTTGTCTCACATTTGGACGCAACAAACAGAGCAGCGTAAAAGTGTTAGCTATATATGCGGATAAAGTGATGCCAAGCAGCGAGACTTTTTCCAGAGTTACCAGCTGAACTTTCATCAATGATTTGTTAAGATTATTGAATGAAAATGCCAGCAATTAGCATTGTTTGTATTAATTAAATACTTTACTAAACTAGTTGAATACTTTCATTAAATTGATGGCAGTCCTATTATGCCACTATCAAAGACGCAGTGTTACCCATTATTTTTGAAATAGCGCTGTTAACGCAACAAAGCAGGATAGCATATGCTGCGAACTGTTAATTAACAGCTTTAACACATAAGTGCAAGAAGCTGCACAATAATATAATGTTAAATGCTAATGTTAACTAACAGTAAACTAAGCGACATACAAATCGATGTAAGTGCACAAAGAGTGGATGTCACACGAATTGCCACAAGTGCAAGTAGCTACGCAATAGAATTCTGTTAAATCCAAGTGCCTCTCGCTCTAATTTTGACAGGCTCTCGCTCGCACTGCCATGTTAGCCCCATACCGTTCAGCGTTAAATGCCGAACTTATGCAGGGTTTCGCTATATAAATAAATTGCAACGCGTGGCGGCGACATGGCTTTCCCTGGGCTCCGGAAAAAAATTGAAAATATAGAGCAAACAAAGTGTATTTGTGCTAGTGTCAAACCAAATGTAAAATTAAAACGCTAAGTATTGGATTTAAAAAATAATAAACACGCAACTAATTCAAATTCTCTGCTGCCACTTTTAATAAAAAAGTGCACGCTTGTTTGCTGCGTACGTGTGTGAGTGAGCGTAAAAAATCAATTAGCCCCGCGTTGGGCGTGAGTGCGAGTGAATAAGAATATACATTTTTAACGCTTGCGAAAAAAAAAAGTGAACGCGTAGCTGCGCAGCGCTGCAAGCAGAGCAAAACACAATAAAATCAACTATTACATTTTAGAAACAAGCAATTTAATAAGAAATATTAAATTTTTTTCTATAAATCATAAAGTTATAGGAAAAAGAGCACAAGAATGCAGAAATTTAGTGAATTGTGTATGAGTTGATCTAGCAGCAGTCGCAGCGTGAGCGTCGACGTCGACGTCGAGCCGCCGTAGCGCAACGTTTACCAAAGGTGAGTTAGAGACACATATATATACAAATATGCACATAGCTATAACGGTGAGAGAATTACAGAAACAGAAATGCCGCTAATTACATTAGTGTGTGTGTGTGTGTGTGTATGTATGACGTTTTTATTGCTGCAGCTTATCGTAGACGCTGGCAGCGCAGCTTTCGTTGACGCTGGCAGCGCCGCTTTCGTTGGCGCAGCAGACTTGCTTCCGTTGCTAGTTTATTGTTGTTGCTCTCTGTCAGCGGGGGCACGTTATATGCTGATAAGCGAAGCGTACATTTAAGAAATTTTATATATTAAATTTCGTTCGTATTCTTGTGATTTTGATTTTTAATATAAATTCCACAACGTTGCGCTCATTTTAATACCATTTGTATGTTTGTATGTATGTGTGCTAGTAAGTACTACGTATGTATACAGTTATTTAGCATCGTGCGATGACCAGTGTAGCAGTGGCGACAACGTTGACGTCTACGTTGCTTATGCTATGTTTACACCGTTTGACATTGTGACTGAATTGAATTTGCACAAATTGACAGAATTTTCTGCGAAGTACTGTTGTCCTTGCGTCACCAGTGTTGAAGTAACTGTATGGCGTATTGGTCTCATCTCGTTTATATCAATCTCGTGAAAATAAAATTAACATGTACTTCTGGATCGCAAGTGGACCTTAATTAAAATATTTACAAATTTTGATTTACGCCCCTTTAGATAAATGTATGTGAGTTGTTTTGAATGCTCCACTGGTGTGCAAAACCCATACCATCTATAAACTTGTGACACAAAATAAACGCGAGTGTTCAAAGACCCCGTGTGGTGAGCGGGTTAGAGAATACCACCTCAGCAGGTCAAAGCTTGTCGCATGAGGCTACTACCAATGACACTGTGTTCTTTCGAGACCAGTAGAGCTACCCCAGGTCTTAAGGCGCCCTTTACACGAAGCGATATTTTCAAGCGAGAAAATGAAAAAATATTACGCGCGACTCCAAAATATTACAAATAATATAACAAGTTGTTCACACGAAGCGAGTAAGATTTTTGACAGCTCACTGATAAACTTAAACTTAAAAGAAGTGATATGAAATACAAATAAATAAGTGCAAAATTCAAATTTTGTATGTGCGCCAAAAGCGAACTCAAAATAAAAAGAGCGCTGGAGCGAAAGAGCCGCCAACGAAGTATTTGGAGTCGGGAGTGGCTAGCACGCCGTGGGAAAAGGCGGGACAACTTGCACTTGATAATGCAGGAGTTGCAATATGAGGACGTTCAGACATTCAAATCATTCAACAGGATGCCTCCAGCTCCTGGAACTTGTTTGCCCTCTCATACACAAATTTCTGTAATTTACAAGATTGATTATAAATTAATATTAATTTTAAAGAACTACCACCTATGGCATTGTTTGGCGCCAAAAATCTTGTTTGTGTTCGTCACACTTGCAGCATTAAACTGAGGTACAATATAACACTATCGCAGCTTTCAGCTCTAAACTGTGAGGTACAACACAACACTGAATTGCACTTTACAACACTTAGCACAAAATCTCGCTCGATATTAGAATGCATTCTAATATGAAGTAAGTCGCATAGGGTTGCAGGCGAGATAACTTACGGCCGATATAACCGTGCCATCACACGATGCGAGATGCAACTCACACGGCCTCGCTTGAAAATCTCGCTTCGTGTAAACGCCACCTAAAGGGGTTGTGCGTAGGTTTTGGGACCCACCACGTAAAAGCACAATTCCAATGAAAGAATGTATTTCCATCAGGCCGTAACCCGATAACGGGTTGTTATGTCCAGTTAAGAAGAAGAAGAAGTTCACACACGGGATAGTATTTATTCTTCTCACTAAAGTGTTTCACTCTAAAACTAAATGGTGCCGTTCCGTGAGATAGTGTAAACGCTGCACTAGTTGCTATGGTTATTTAGCTTAATTTAGTTCAAAATCCTTTGCCAACTAAAACATTCTTGCTTACAAACACATCTAAGTGTGTGTGTGTGTGTGTTTGTGGATCTATATATTGTATATATCAGTATATACATGTATATATTATGTATAATGTTTGTAGCAACAATTACTTAAGCTTTTTGTTGTGAGTCTCTGCTTTTGGTTATTCTTGGCATCAAAAACTATTTGAAGTGTGTTGGCCGATGTCTAAGCAAGTTGCTTTTTGTATTTTTAGTTTTGCACATTGCTTAATTTTTTTGTTGCTATTTGAAACTTTGTACGCTTCATTCGCTTGCTTGCTTATTCATTCATTCATTCACTCATTCATTCATTCATTCATTCATTCATTCACTTTGTAATGTATGCCATGTGTAATACGCGGCTTTTTGGGCGGTAGCAAAGCAATTGATAAAATTACAGCACAAAGCAAAGCGTAAACTTAAAATTTTAGCTCTTTCTTTGGCTCTGCTATCAACGGCTCTGCTTACGTCGCTATCGACGTCGTGGATCCATACGTCGTAGTCCACGTTGCGCGACTTGACAAAGCGTGGAGCCCCTGTACATACTTATTTATGGTCTGCTGCCGTAATCGACGACGACATCGACGTCGGCGACGGCGACTGCAACCAAATGTATGTCTCTCACATCTTGCCTTGCGCGCGCTTGCTCTCTCAGCGTTTGCATCTCTTTGGCTGTAGCCGGGGCACTTGAACTAGTTTCAAATGTAGAGCCGAACCGCACACTGAGTGCCATTTTATTAGAGATACATGAATTTATTTAGTTGTTTTGCTCAGTTGGCATATTTCTTGTAGTAATAACTAATTTGTTTAGCTACTTAAGGAAAACCTAAGTTTAAAATAAACAGTTGGTAACTAACTCAGGCTTTTTCGCACGTTTATCAAAACAACCGAAATTAGCTAGTAGAAATTTAAACCAAAAAAAAAAAAGAAAAAAAAAACATTTTGAAAATTATTTACTCTTATTATTCCTCTGGCGACCCAAAAACCCTTTGAGGACATGCCCAACACGATAAAAAAACATTTAGCTTATCAAAGCCGAAATTACTAAAGTTCTTTGAGTAACACACTACTTCGACAACGATAACGCACGCACACAAAAACATCTCCAAATCGCCGGAAAAGTTGTCAGAGTGCTAAAATCGTCGAAAAACATAAAATTAGAGATTTTAGTCTTTTTGGCCAATCCCAATACTTTTTTGCGGAAAAGTAAAACAGCGCCAATCATCTAGTTTTTTTTTTTTTTTAAATTATTTAAATGTAATTAGACAAATTTAGAATATTAATACATTGTAAACGAATCAATGTAAATGAGCTTTTGTTTGTACTATTATATCACTTATTGGCACACAAGCGAAAAAGCGATTGTTCTAAATAGATTTTCGTATATGAAGCTGCCACAAATACAGCTTTAAGGTGTAGGTAAATATGGGCTTTTGTGCTTTACCAATTCTCATAGATATTTGACACACATCACTATTGAGGGTTTCAACCCCTGCTTCTATTGCACGTCGAATTCGTTATCCTCAATATCCAGGGGTTTGCATGTCCACGAAATCATTTGCTCTCAGTCACTCGAATGTTGTTGCTGCAATGCAACTCTGCCAAGACGGTAATGCTATCTCTGCATATACTATACACAAAAAGGATAATTTACAAATATGTATAATATAACGCACTTTGCTATACAGATGTGCATTTTAATGCGCAGAAGTTTTTTAATACAAATTTTTTCATTTATATATAAAAATTAATTATTTTATGAATAAAAAAGTGAAAATAAAATTGTCGTGAAACGTAAACGTTAATAGACATGTAAAATTCATATATACCATTAGGTTTAGTGAGTGAATTTTCAGTCTTTTTTATACCAAATAAAAGTCGAATTTCAAAAGTACTTTTAAGGTAAGCCTTTTATGAAATTGTGTTAAACTTTTGATTGATAAGTATCCGTAACTGTTGTAGCATTCAATTTTTCAACTTAGCTAATAAGGATTGTCAATTCGTAACAATTGGTGTAGTGAAGTTATGCTCGCTAATCGGGCGCTTCAGCAACGAAATCGTCAGTAAAAAACTTACTCTATATATAGATGTACATATATTTAATGCGGGAAAAAAACATTTTAGTGACTCGATCATAGCACCAAAAACAAACAACGCCGTAGTTTGCATTGCAACAAGTCAGAAAAACTTTGTTTAGTAACAGTAAGCATATTACAAATCGTTCCGTTTCATCGGACAAATCGGTAATGTGAGTTATTTTAGCAAAATATTTAGTTTTTCGACAAATAATATTCTGGTTTTTATATTTTGTATAATCGATCATGACTGGACATGCTAGCGTGTTGATGCTATGAGACAGTAAGGACAAAACTATCCTTTGTGTAGCTATCAATTTTATGTTGCATTCACACCAAGGTATAATTATTGAGGTATGGTTACTCTCCCAATATCACTCTTCTGTAATTTTTTCGTCGACGAGCAAGCTTGTGCGCACGCATGCTTTTACTTACGTTAGACACTGTAAAAAATGATATAGATAGTAATGTACCCAATGCATACTACGTATAGCTTTATAAGTATTTTGTACTTATTACTTTTTTTCAGTAACGCTTACGTTTTTGTTAATCCTATAGAAATACATATATTATGCCGACCTTCTATAGAAATTAAATCAATAATTAATACATTTGATTGTTCTGTTTTCCATAATTTCGCTTATTTTCAGCAGCTGTTTTAATATTAGCCATCTGTTTTGTATTGTTAAAACACAAAGTTATCTAAATATTAAACACTGAAGTGAAATTAAACAAATATGGTTCGATTTCACATAAAAACACTATCACAAAATGCACTGATCCATGGGCAAAGTTATTATTCAAACAATGTGCTACAAAAAATTTCAGCTCTAGAAAATGGTTTAGCCGGTACATTCTATATAGAGAATCTCTCATCATTTATGTACTACCGTTTTTATCTATACGCTTTAATCTCGTATTGTTAGAAAGTCATTTGTTGCGAGAACCCATACACATAAGCTAATCAAAATTATCAACAATTACTTGCTATTCGTCAGTCAAAAAATGAACGAAAATTATAAACTTGAGTTTGGAATATTAGCCTATACGTTTTAAGCACCAAATAATTTGTACATTACTGATAACGAAACATTTTTTGTGCAAACAAGACACACAAAATTTAAATGTGATATCAGCGGCCGATTCATAATGGATTTAAAAATATATATTTTGGTTTTAAAATTGTTTCAAAGCAACAATAGCGTTATAAATGTCAGCAACAATTGCGTATTACAATTTTGGTATTTCTCAATTTGTAGGCACATATTGTTGCCCTTATACTCTGTACAATTAGGGAAGTGTATGCAATGTAACACGTCAAAGGGTTTGTGACAGATCATAAGTTGTTTATGCCAAAATGATCAACATCGATTCGAACAACTGGATGTTGCAAAACATAAGAGCTAGCTATACCAAAATTTCACCTAAAGTTGGGCATAATCAATGCGCATGAGAATTTTTTCGAATTGTAAGTTTTTGGCTCACCTTCTGATCAACAGAATTTCGGTCCGTTTCACAGCCAAAATGCAGTCTATTGACTTGAAACTCGTCAGATCTGTTGTAAAAATGAACATAATCGTATAAAAATATCAAAAGTTATAGCTAAAAGTATCACTAAAGTGATTTTCAGACAAATATGTATGTACATCTTCTTCTCAAATGGCCATAACAACCCGTTAACGGGTTACGGCCAGATGTATTTCTTTCATTGGGATGGTGGGTCCCAAACCCTACGCACAACCCTTTTAAGGCCAGGGGTGGCACTACTGGCCTCGAAAGACCAGTCATACGACAAGCTTTGACCTGCTGAGGTGGAATTCTCTAACCCGCTCACCACACGGGGGACATATACATATCTAATTATATTATATTTAAGGTGGATCAAAAAGGTTACCAGCTGAGGTTGGTCCGCTGAATTAGGTCATCAAATTATCTGGCAAATTAGTTTTTGGTCCACTTTAAGAACCGCAAAAAAAGAAAGTAAAACTGCAAATTAGTGGAAATTCTAAGTAGAAAACTTGGCTGGTATGGTTGCTGAAACAACATATACAACAATATATTAAAAATCGGGCATCCAACATCAAAGTTATAGAAAAAAGCTTTCTTTAGCGATTAGAGTGGACCAACAAAAAGTTGTTTTCCTGTTTTGAGGTACTCTCAGCAGAAGTTTTTAAATGAGCTGCGCTTTCTTCTTTCTAGATAGAGTATCCCTTTGTCAGACATCGCCCCAACATTTTCATATATTTTTGGGGCGGAATTGTTGCTATCTATATACTTATTTATTGATACGCAAATTGTTGTTGCAATTTTCATGTAATGGAAATATAATTATCGTTTACTATAGAATCCACCATTGTTGGTTTTTTTGTTGCCTTCTCCACAAGGTTAACACACTAAATCGCAATTGCGTTACTTATCACTACCAATTTGTATTATTTATACATACTACTGCTATATGCAAATATAATACCATGTGATTTAATTATATGTATTTACATAAAGGCATTTTTAGTATGTAGGTATATCTATATGGACATTATACTATTGTTATATGTCCGTTTTATTTTTGTCTCAATATACTGAGGGATTGTTACATTAGTTTGCTGTCTACTAACCTTTATATTTATTATTTGTTTTTATCTTGGTTCTTTGTCGCTCTTTGCCTCACATGTCCGGTTCACTGAACCTTTTTTGTACGAGATAGCATTTATTGAAGATGGGCGTGTTTTGAGATCGTGAGTGTTTTTCATGGGAAACTGAAAAACTAACTATAACTTAATGGTATAGAAAATTCCTCTAAAAATTTACAATTCCTTACAACAAATAAATATTTTCGTATTCCGGTCTGAATACTCTTGCAAAAAAAAGGAAGATTTTTGTAGGACACGATCCTTGAAGTGCACTGTTCCAAAGTGTGTATATCTTGCCCATTACGCATAACAAGGGATTACTGAAGGTTTAATTATCGATTTTTGTTTCATAAATAAATTTAATGTTCCTTTTTATAGAAACAAGAAGTTCTATTTGCCAAAAAGTCCCGTAACCAATGTTACGATGTTTATATTTTATTATGTAGGCGCGTGTTAAAAACTTGTTTAAAGGGAATTCCAAAAGGTGAAACATGTGTTCTTGGAATTCAGTTATAATCGAATGGAACTTGAAACTTTGAAATACGTATCAGAAGTCAAGCTTTTACTCCTAATATGCAATATAATATTGACAAGCAGCTTTCTTATAGAGTAAAGTGACAAACTATAAGTCCAATAAACTACAAATTATTGTTAATACTAAAATACAGAGGTCGCCAAGAACCCTCATTGAACCTTTTTGAAATCACCAAACATTTGCCTATACTTGTGGCAACTGTTAAATGTTGGATCATACAGTTATACATACTTACATCTGTCATGTACATCCAGTATATAGTATGCACAAACAACCAATCAGGATGAGAAAAAGGATTTGAATAGTGTATTTATAACTTGCTCCCTCTTCTAATAGCATTTTCTCTTTAGTTTTTACTTTTTTTAAGAGAGAAGCTACAATTGCACTCATAACGCAAAATCTTCTTGCTAAGAGGCAGACAAAAAGAATTCTGTCACGTCACGTATCGCTTCTTTTTTTTTTGTATATATCTTAAGGCCCGAGGATTTTGCGCTTAATATAATGCTACTACAATGCTATGAGGCCGCCCATATATTACGTCATCACATTTTTGCCTATTTTTGACCACAAACATTTCGAAGCACTTTTCAACACATTTTGAGATATTCTATAATATGGGTTCTTTGTTTTTCTCTTTCAATCTATTTTCGATGTTAGTTTTAGTTAGCAAGCAGTTTAGAAAGCCGATAATTTGTGATACATTAGGATATTTTTCCAACATGTTTAAGTCTTCTTCTTAGGAAGGCGGACAAGAACAGAGGAGGCGTTCCACCGTTTCAGAGGATCAATCAAAGATCCATCAAATTTTGAAAAAAAATTAAAAAATACTTGGTTATGTACATGAAATGATAGACGGATCTCCCATGGCAGAAAGCTTTCTACGCCACTGATGGGAAGTGAATGATTCCCTAATCAGCTCAGTGTCTGCATGGTTCGTCAGCTAGCCAACTACTAACTAGCATCTTATAAAGAGATTGCGACATTTTGCCACAGATGTTGTATTTGAACATTGAAAATATTTATATACTTATCTAACTCAATGGTCGAGTCCTTTAGGCACGATATCTTGAACACGCTACAGGGATCCGGCAGACTAAAAGCTGAGCTTTTTTGAAGAGGCACCAGTTCGAACGCGCAAAGAGAGGAGTCGGCTTCCTTCGCACCTTGATGTCCAACTATTAAATTCTAATTAGAAACGACTGGAATATCGTGTTCGCCTTACGTCTATCACCTATCAGTGATGATGTAATATATGGACTGCCCCTATACAAAAATCAAAATGGGCAAAAAATATAATTTTTTTTTAATTTCCTTGATACACTTTGTCCATCAAGCCTTATGCTGAGCTAGCACTGTAAACAAATTCCCATATGTTTATGTTATGAGCGATCTTGGCAGAAAGTCTTTGTGTTGAGCTAGCGATATTAATAAACAACGGACGCAGCTGTGAATACATAACACAAAAACAAACAAACTTTATATGGAACTTGTGAAAAATTTAGCCAGTTGCCTATGGAATCTGAGTTCAATCATTGTACCTCGTTATGCTCCGCGGTAATCCGTATTGGTGCTTTACGTCTACCGGTATAATTAAAAAATCGCATTCAAGCGAATTTCAACCAAAGAAAAATTTTACGGTTCTATACCATCCATGTGGCAGAAATATCTTTGAGAGAATAGAAAATCAAACGAGTAAGCAAGGCAAGACTGTCTTAAGATTTCTGGCATCTACAAAATTTTGGTCAATAATCAAGTAATTTGTGACACTTATCACTTTTCTGCTTGTCTCTGCATCGGACAACTGATTTGTCTCCAATTTCGGTTCGTTGAAGCCAATTTGTGACCACTCTTAAGCACATATCGGTTGGCACTCCGGATATAATGCGTTTAATATTGACTAGGAGCTCTTTAAGCTTCTCTGGCCTTAGTAAGCGTTTTTATTGTTTTTTATTTTTTAATGATTCTTTCTTGGATCTTGACTTTGACAGGAAACGGCTATTTAAAGTTAAAAATCGAGAAACAAAAACGATACCTTTGCAATAACTTTACTAACTGCCTACTTAACAGTGGGCAGACTAGCTAGCTAGACCTAGCTATAAAAAAAACATTAAAATTTTAATTTTTTGTTTACTAAACTACACATAAATATTAAGTTTTTACCAATTTGCATGTCTAAGCGATTTGTCACGCTACCATCCCTAATGGCTACGGTATTTGTAGATTCATTTTTATTTATTTATTAGACATTTGCGCCACTTTTTTAATACATACAATGTGTACTACTTAGTGTGCTTATCTTGCTTAAGCCAAGTACACAAAACTATATGAACACTTTTGTACATACTAAACGTACACACTGTACGTATTTACATAAGAACACAATTTTTATATTGATAAACCCGCACGCAGAGAAAGTGTACAAATGTGTGACATCGCGAGATATTCGATGAAGAGACTCGAGCTGTGCGCAATGATGTCTAACACACAGTTCAACAATTCTAATGATAACTTTTGGAACTACATATTTTGGTGACGTGGCTTAACTAGTTCTAATTTAATGGCTATATCGCCTTAATCATTACTTCCATAGACTTATGAGTCTTTATCAGACTTAGAAGCTTAGTTCCCAAATAACCATCAACCTTTTCAGCGTGTCTGAAAAAACGGTTATTGCCCGACACAATGAATGGAGTGTTGGTAAAAAACAAGCAGCCCGGTATTTGCCGTTTCAAGACCGAGATTACAAGCGCAACGAGAAAAAGTTTTCGGTTCCGAACAAAACCGAGTTGAATTATTTTCTTCGGTTTTTCAGCGAGCAGACCGCATTGAAAATAACTGTTGACTGTTATTCAGGGACTCTGCTTAGAAGTAATGAATGTCCTAACAGAAGAAAAGTTTGAAAAAGTTGTTTTGTGTACATAAAAACCTGCATTTAATGATAGTTTCCGAACATAGTTTCAAAGCGCATCAAAATCGAATGAAAACTGTGCGAATTACATTCATTGAGGTTTGAAGTAAGTTGTGGAGTATCTTAAAGTTCCTACTATAGCAGACCTACTTATTTTATTTACACAATTTGAGCTTTACTAAGGCGTGAATATATTGTCGATTTTGTGTGCATCGCTCTAGGTTTAACGAGTTTATTATAATTTTACTCTGCGGCCGGTTTAAGCCGGTCTCATGTCAAGCTGGCATTATTTTTGTTTTCTTAAATATTTTTTTGTTTCAATGTTTATTTACGTTTAGTCTCTGGTTAATTGGTTATTGAAGGCTGTTTCGTGTAATACGGTGGCTAATTGCATATGTTTACACCCGTGCTTAAACAATTGTCATATTCTGTATCGCTTAAAATAATAATAATTTCCACAGCAGTCACATTAGTTTAAAATATGCTTTAATTATTTTCCACAATATGGTTATTTTTTTGCACCTAACATCTGCTCTATATTAAGCCTAGCCACGACGATTGTTATCTTTATTATAGGTAGTACCAGACATTTGCCTTGGAATTTTTTTTTTTTTAAATTTCCCGAAATATGACGTCAACAATTTAACAAACCATATCCCATGTCGTTCTCAGATAGCCTTAAGACGCATTTTAATGGTCATTAGATCGAAGTCATGGAATCAAAACCATAATATTGTTATAGCCTATGGTCTTAACACGCTAAAAGTTTCTATATTTAAATATCAGTTACGGTTTGCGTTTCAGTTACGGTTTTTCGTTAGAGGATAAGTTTACTTTTTACTTATCCTCTAACTTTGATGAGCCTTTATCGGCCATGGCTCGCAAGAAAGTATACGCTGTTTTTTTATCGACATCATAATCGTAAACCAACGATTTATCACCGAAAGTAATTCTAAGTACATTTTCATCATTAGCGATAATTTCGAAGTAATTCTGAAAGACTTGTGTAACTAAATGCGATCAAAGCAAAAAGTCACCAGCAGGTACCGTTAATAGCTAGCCACGGGCTCGTGAGAAATTACGCTTGTACCCCACAGAGGTCGCTGGAAAGTAACTCAGCTGGAACATACCGGGAAGTAAAAGGATAATATGTGCTTTACGTTTTTTCACGTTCACCAAAACTAAGGCGCCTGTTACACGAAGCGAAATTTGTCTCGCAACGTTTGTAGAGTCTGTAATATAAGTTGACTCGCCTGCATTCCTATACCGAACGAGATTTAGTGCGAAATTTTTTCTCTCTTGAAAATCTCGCTTCGTGTAACAAGCGCCTAAAAGAAACACCATAACGAAAACCCAAACGTAACTTTGTAACATTATTTTTCAAGATAACTATTTTTTGTTTGACTCTCCAAATGTTAGCCACTTCTTCAACTATTTGCCAATATAACAGAAGTTTACCTAATAACAAAAGTAAATAGTTGCTCTATCCGCCCTTTTGACGTTATACTTACATGAAAAACTTTGCATATTGACACGCATCAGGGCGCGGCATTTGGATTTTGTCATTAAACCAACCACAGTACTTAAATAACTGTTTGTTATACAAAACTATTCCATATACTATTCATATATTTGAGTCTTTTATTCTTTATGGAGAAACAAAACTTATATTGAAATGTCATGGTTACCTTGAATGCTAATTGGATATGTTTGGACACGTATGCAAATACATACATATGTACGTTTTATAGCGCGTCAAAATTTGTAAATAATTCATGAACACGCAAGGTACACAAACTACAGGCTATTGATCCTTACATGTAGTTGTGGGCGTGGTCGATGTAATAAGGTGTTAAATTGATGGTTATTCATAACATGCGAGACCCTAATGCATGACTAAGAATAAAGTAAAGTGAGTCAGTGTGATTCAATAATGGTATAATTATAGTTTTGTGTGGGAGAAAAATAAGGCCATAAGGTCAGGGTTAAAGCCACAGACAGTGGAAAGATACCACTGAAATGAATACTTATGAAATAACATTATTTTTCCAATGAATAGAATATTCTTGAATGGCTGAAATTGCTTTCGCTTTAGTTGACATTAAGAGATGACAACTGTATGCGTACAGTGAAACGCCTTTATGGTTGTTTTTATTTATTGTAGAGAAATGAAAATCAATTGAAACGACGAATTTAAGAAATCTATTACAATAAGTTGAGCGAATTACATTAGTTATTCTGCTGGTAAATGAACAACTATTAGTAAAGTAGGTATAATTACCGCATTTTCATTGTAAGTCAGAACGACTAAAGATGTACTGTGAATGTGATGTGAATTGAAACAGTAAGGGGTAATTGTGATTAACCTATACAAACTGGTAACTACATCCGGTTTTTATTTTTTAACGAAAAACTGAAACGGAAAACAAATGAAACGGAAATCGAGTGAAACGGAAATCAAGCGAAACGAAAATCAAGTGAAATGGAAAACAAATGAAACGGATATAAATTGAAACGGAAAGCTAATGAAACAGATGTCAAATGAAACAGATATCAGTGAAATGGAAACCAAGTGAAACGGAAACAAAGTGAAACCTAAATCAAATTAAACGGAAATCAAGTAACACGGAAAACAAATTACCAGAAATCAAGTGAAACGGAAATCAAGTAAAACGGAAAACAAATGACCAGAAATCAAGTGAAACAGAAAGTGACATGGAAATCAAATGAAACGTAAAGCAAGTGTAACGGAAATCAATAAAACCGCCAATCAAGTGAAACGGACTAAAAATGAACAGAAATCAAGTGAAACCAACAGGGATAACAGGCAAACAAAACATGCATTCTATTCTACACATTATTCGAAAAATCCATAACAAAAATTTCTATTTCTGCTGAATGTATATCTTTTGGCCGGGAACGATATTTATTGTAGAAGAAAACGACAAAATACTGTTAAAATAATAGATATATAAAAAAAAAAAAAAAAACGAAGGTGTTGGTTACCAGCCTTAGGCTGCTGACTAGACTATGTGCCGACCTGGCGTTTCTCAAAAAATTCAACAAACTGAAAGCTCTAAGAAGAAAGGTTACAAGCGATTAAATGGTAAAGGTCACTAAATGATGTGCGTATTTGCTAGAGCATGCATACGTCAATCTTCTTCTTTACTGGCCATAGCGAGCTGTTACCGTGTTACGGCCTCTGTTTACCGCGCCGGCGCCTTTAATCGGAAGTACCAAGGGTATAGGCTTGACTATATCAATGTTGTCGTTGAACCCAAAGAGTTCTTCGTTTCATCAGATGCGGTAGTCTTTGACAAGGTCCAAAGGTCTAACGAAGTACATACTTACTCATTTGCCTTCTGAGAATTAAGTAACATCGATTTGAATGAGTAATTCTCCACTTGATCTCCATTCTGACATCGTTTTTCATCGTGACCATCAATCTGAGAGTCCAAACGCTATGTCTCTCTACTCGAAGAAAACATATACTTTGGCTCAATGCTTTGATTAAAAAGCAGAGGAACACCAAACCTAATACATATAGCTTCCTGAGTTTGGAAAGTCAATTTGCACACTAGATCGAAACAAGTAAATAGCGATGCCATATGAATTTTAAGCAAGGGACTTAACAGTAAAAAGTAACTGGACAATGTCCAGTACGTGTTAATTGATTTATATGATTATAAAGGTTTTGTTACACCTTGAGATGAGAAGAAAATGGATACCCACCAAGGGTCCTCATTTAGCCTACTACAACTTTTGGCTGTTTTCAAACGATAAAATTTCCTGCAAAGTGCCCCGATTCAAGGTGATGCTAAGAAAAGTTTGATGCAGACAGTCGCTCAGTGGGATACCCTGCACCCATTTTTTTCATTAAAATCTTATTTCTGTGCAAAGAGAGACTCTGGAAGCGGTTTGCTCAGTCGCATAGGTATTGTCGAGTAAGTGTCGAAAGATGTCACTAGCCGGATGATAGGCAATATGGTCGACAATAAGGGCGACTACTTTTGGGGCTCACGTCGTACATATGCACCTCCGCGATAGCTTGTGATAAGTGTACATTCTCATTTCGAAAGAAATCCCAAACGGTCCAATTCGTGAAATGTTTGAAAAACTTTAAAGCTCTTCATGTTCTCTACTAAAAGAAAATTTGAATTTGAATTGACCTTTCAGTTTTTCGACCTATTTCACTGAAGTTTTTTTTTGTTAAGGTCGATCAATGGTAAGAGTGCACAGCTCTTAAGTCACAGGTTCGATTCCTGCTTCAGGCAGTGGTTAACGCGGTTTTCAATGACCTCGCCTTCGTTCCTTTGTGTACAGCCAATTCTGTTTTCTAACCGATGAAATAAAGGATTAAACATGTCACCACACTACTTAGCCGGTACGACTTAATGAATTTTTTACACAATTTGTGAATAAACCAAGAAACTATATTATGCTATATTTTCACAGTAAGCTGTCGATTTACTAAATGGCTCTTTATTTAAGCAGCTTTTTTCTTTTTTAGTTAGTCGATTATTTTATGGCTATCTAAAGTGCAAATGGAATTAGATAGCCTTTTACACAATGAAAAAAAAGTTACTACTTAAACGGTAAATATTTACGCTAATTTAAATTCTCTATTCTTTTTTTTTTGCAGATTAGTTCATTAAAGTTAACTGAGTTCCAGCTCAAATCTGTGCATATCGATTTGTTGATCACAAATAACGTGTGTGGAACAGTCATCATAATATAAGATATATCATGACATCCCGGTAAGTAAAAAATATAGTTGTAAATTCTGGTTTTTGTTTAAAACATTAACAGCTTTTCTACTTTAATGGCTTATAGATGGATTTGTCAGAAAGACGTTTTATTTGAATATGATCATAAACATTCTTTATATGCAAATGTTTTATGCAGAAAGAAGCTATTTTCCGGGCATTTAAGCAATTGAATTTATTAGTTACAAACTTGATAGTTAGGTCAAGTGTCAATCTTCGAAATATACACTCTGAGAGTAACTATCAGAGAGAAGATAAATAAGTAGTTTGTGTAGGAAAAAAGCGGAAACACCGAAACACAGAAACACTAAAACGTTTACTGTCTGGTATGGTATGTCCAAAGGCGGGCGGACATTATGACATAAATTGCACCAACCTTTGGCTTCGTTCAAGAAATCTTGTCTGGAAGACTGGACACACAGTTCGAAACATCAAGGCTAAAGAAGCTAAGACATCAAAAGCTTGCAAACTTTTGAACGCGTGTGAATATACCAAAAAGATAACATACAGAAGAAGTTGTGTTAATCTGTTCCTCCCTCAACCTTAAACCATGAGCCATTGCAGTCAATATTCATTCGTTAACATATTACCGCCTTAAAGTCGGGATTTCAACATCGAAAACAATGAGCAAAACTGTTCCAATTTTGTTGTGTGAAGATGATAAATGAAAGAATTTCGTGTTTAATTAAAATATTCTAGAAGAAGTTTTCTCTTACTTTTGTAAGGAAATGTAACCAAAGAGTGACAACAGTGATGTGAAACACTCTTAGTGAGGCATGTAATAATTGTTATTTATTAACTTTTATTCTTTATTTTTTTTTTTACAGACTCGATCGTCTTTTCATTTTGCTCGAGTCGGGTTCCACGGCTGCCACGCGCCGTGCAGCCGCCAAGCAAATTGGCGAAGTACAGAAACTCTATCCACATGAGTTGCATTCACTGCTTAATCGGCTGATTGGCTATTTGCACAGCACATCTTGGGAAACACGCATTGCGGCAGCACAGACCGTTGAAGCAATACTCAAGCAGGTGCCAGCCTGGCAGCCTGATTTGCTGGCCAGCAACTTTAAGAAGGAAAGAGTCAATGATGCCTCACAACAGAGTAGCAGCAGCAGCAGCAACAGCAGCAACGCGTTGGCGCTTGAGGAGGATAGCTGCCAATCAAGTGGATCACATGTATCCTCACAGCCCAGTGAAAGATTACTTAGTTTTGCTGAATTTGATTTGCAGCAAATACTGCTTAAGGGAGCACGTCTCATAGGCTCCGAGGGCAATGAGTTCGATGTGCAAGAGGAGCAGCCGGCTAGTGGTGGCGGCGCAGAGACAACGGCAGCAGCTAGCGTTGCGGCCAGACTGACACGTCAACGCGCTTTACTCAATGAGAAACTTGGACTTACGGCAGCCGCCAAGCTGGGCGTCAATCTGACAGACATGATAACCGATGAGGATGTTAGCCTAACACGCGGCGCTTACAATGCCAATGCGGAGAAGGTACCCGTTGAGCATATTTTAAACATAAAGCCTGCTAATGGCGGCAATGGCATTGATGTACAGCAGTTGAGCTGTCGTGAGATTAATCGTGCCAAGCGCAAGGCCAGACAGAATGCCAGTGGACAGGCAAGTGCTGCGGGTGTGACGGCAACAGGAGGAGGCACACCGCCCACATGCTGCAGTCGGCGCAACTCAAACGCTGGCGGCAGCAATAGCAACAGCAGCAGCAATGGAGCCGCCGTTGTCGGCGGAGATGAGCCGGAAAAGAAGAAAGTAAAGTCAAACGACAGGCAGGAGATCTTCTATAGCTTAAATGGTGAGAGAGTGTGTATGTGTGGGCGGTATTATTAATTATTTAAGACTTCCGTTAATTGCGTTAATTTGCTTTGGAATACTTCCAAAGAGGGTATGTTGAATTTTATAATTTCACACTGAAAAGTAGCAGAACAAACTTATTTAATTTTAAGAGATCCAGGTACATGTTTCGATAACATGCATACTTGATATTATTCTTGGGTTTCTTAATCCCTTATGGGATATGGTTTATCGAACCATTCCATCATTAAATTTTGCTACCTGTCTAAAAAGCTCAGGATCATACGAAATTGATCTTCCATTTTTACTTGCAAATTCCTTATTTTAGATCCGGTACCCGATGCAACTGGCACTTGGGTCGATGCCGTCTCATGGCCGCTGGAAAACTTTTGTGCCCGTCTCTATATTGACCTGTTCAATGCCAAATGGGAAGTTCGACATGGTGCAGCCACTGCTTTACGAGAACTTATCAATCATCATGCTCAGGGTGCGGGCAAGTCAGTGCAAATGACGCGCGATCAAATGCGTGAGTCACACAGCCGTTGGCTAGAAGATGCTGCTTTGCGACTGCTCTGCGTGCTTTGCCTGGATCGTTTTGGTGACTTTGTGTCCGATCAAGTGGTGGCCCCAGTGCGTGAAACCTGCGCACAGGTGCTGGGCACGCTGGTCAAAGAAATTGACGAAGCCAAAGTGAAAAGCATTGTGGGCATATTGCTTCAGCTAATCAAGCACAAGAACGAGTGGGAGGTGCGCCATGGCGGATTGTTGGGCCTCAAGTATGTGTTTGTGGTGCGTGAGGAGCTACTACATATTTACTTGCCACAGACCATCTCGGATATATTGCTGGGATTGTTTGATTCTATGGATGATGTAGGCGCTGTGGCTGCAGCTACACTTATACCAGTGGCCAGTTGGTTGCCCAAGTTGCTGAACGCAACACAGGTTTCTTCGATTGTAAAAATGCTGTGGGACTTGCTGATGGATCAGGATGAATTAACTTCAGCCTGCAATAGTTTTATGGGACTGCTGGCGGCCATTTTATGCCTGCCCAACGCAGCCAGCTGGATACAAATGGAGCCCATGGACACACTGGTGCCACGACTTTGGCCATTTCTAACACATAGCACTAGCTCGGTGCGCAAGTCTACGTTAAAGACGCTGCACACGCTGACCAGTGGTCGAGTTAAGCCCGAAGAAGCTTTAATTAAAGTGGAGCAACAACAAAGCGCAGGCAACAGCAATGGGACTGCCAATGGCAGCAGCCCAGGGGATATCGACGGCGTGTTTAATTTCGATTCGAAGCATCTCAAGCTTAACTTTGGCGTCATTGATTGGAACTGGCAGCTGCTGCAGCAGGCGCTTCGTCACATCTATCAACGCATTCTAGTCGAACCACAGGCGGACATTCAAGCTATGGCACGCCAAGTGTGGTCAAATCTTATTCAGCATGCGGATTTGGGTGCACTGCTACATGCGGCTTGCCCCTATGTCTCCTCTTGGATTTGTCTAGCCATGCAACCGCCTAAATTGGCTTTTGATGCGGCCGTGCTAATACGGGCTGTTGGCAATGCAGGAGATTGTGCGACGCCTGTGAGAAGGCGTCCGCCGCGCATAGGCGATGATTTGGGTGGCGCTGCCTTGGCTCATGCCAATGCCATGCAAAAACTCTTTTTGGGTGGCAGCGAAGCCACGCCACTAGAAATTCGGGAGACAAATTTTATGCGCGCACGTGTTATGGCATCCCGTGTTTTGGGAGCTTTGTCACATTACCTGGTGCAGCCAGCACCGGGTGTAGTCTATACGGCACAAATGGAAAGTCCCACTGATTGTTATACCAAAGTGTTGTTGGGTCATCTAAACTCACGTTCTGCTGTGCAGCGTATTGTATGCGGACTGATTATAGCATTTTGGGCGCTAGAAGATGAGCCAGCGCGTCCAGGACCGCCCAATTTGCAAGAAAAACTGCATCAATGCGTCAATGAGTATTTTTACTACGATGAAGTGGCCATATCGCTGACTAGGTGAGCTAGGCGAAAAAGATTTACAGTTTTCTCATGTTTGTAATATATTCTCTTTGAATTCCAGATTACTGCAAGAAGCTCAGGACTTTATTGCCACATTAAAGCAAAACAAAATACCAATAAATGATTTCAATGGTGCCAAGATTTTAACGCTTGATCAAATCGAGGCAGTGGCCACCACACTTAGTGAAAACATCCGCGTCTATCCACTCAAACCCAAAGTTTTAGATACGCTGCTGGAGCGTCGACGCAGCCTGCAGGCTTCCTTTCAGCAGACTACCAACGAACAGTTCGCCTATCATGTTAGCGCGCAGGCAGCTCTTGCAGCTGCTATTTGTGCGCTCCATTGTCTGCCCGAAAAACTAAATCCAGTGGTTAAACCATTGATGGAATCCATTAAGCGCGAAGAATGCGTTCAGCTACAACAATTGTCTGCCGAATTTCTGGTGCATTTAATGGATCAAGTTTGTGATAGAAATCCTAGTCCAAATAGCAAGATCTTGAATAATTTGTGCACGCTGCTTAAGAGTGATGCGGAATATACACCAAAGATTGTAAGTACATACATACATGCATAATTGTTTCTATTTGGGAAACTAACAATTTTATTTTGTTACTATGTCCAGCCGCCCATCACCCACACGCTGCTGCAAACGCAGTCAGCCAATCCGAACTGCGTGTACCATGGCATCCTAACATTGAGTTTGCAGCAACAGGCCAGCACTCCCGCCGCCAGCAGTCGAGGCATATCTGCTTCCAACGCTGGTAGTCCTACTGTAGCCACGCCTCCAACACGTGGCCCTGGTCGACCCCCAGCCAGTGAAAATTTCGCTGCGGTTGTTGCTGCAGCCGCTGCTGCTGCAAATGTGGACAGCATAAACAATGCGCAGCAATTAAAGGAAATTGAAGCGCGTCTATGCCGCACACAACGCCTGGGCGCAGCTGGCGCCATAGCCAAGCTGTGTGTGGCCTTTGGCACACAAATCATTGAGAAGGTGCCCATCTTTCAGCAGTTGATGTTCGATAAGGTGGAACAGTTTAAGGCCGGCAATAATGCGCATGTGCTGGCCACCACACTGCCGGATATGTTGGTTGTGAACGAGCTGATTACATCGCTGCAACTGATAGAGACAGCGGCGCCATATTTGCATGTTTCGCTGCATGGAAAATTGTTTGATCTATTGCCACATTTGGGTGGCATAGTCACGCATCCGTTGAAGGCCGTGCGGCATATGGCTGCACGTTGCATTGCCACGCTGGCTGATATTGATGCCTGTCGCACTATGGATTATGTCGTCAATCACCTGTTACCGCTGCTGCGAAAGATTGAGCAGATCATAGAGCGTCAGGGTGCCGTTGAGGCTATTGAGCGTGTGGTAGATAAGCTGCAAATCAAGGTGGTGCCATATATTGTGTTGCTGGTGGTGCCGCTACTCGGTTCCATGAGCGATCCCGATGATGCCGTGCGTTTACTGGCCACGCATTGCTTTGCCACGCTTATACAGCTTATGCCGCTGGATTCCAAGGCTGTTGCTGGGAAAACTGATCAACAGCTTATCAAATCAGAGGCGCTGCGTGCGCGTAAATCCAAGGATCGTGAATTTCTGGATTGTCTATTTGCGCCCAAGACCATACCAGACTATGTGGTGCCCGTGCCGCTGACTGTGGAGCTGCGTAGCTATCAACAGGCAGGCATCAATTGGCTTTGGTTCCTTAATAAATACAACTTGCACGGCATACTGTGTGATGACATGGGTCTTGGCAAGACTTTGCAAACTATATGCATATTGGCTGGCGATCATCAACAGCGACAGGCCATACAGGACACGCCGCTACCAAGTCTGGTCATATGTCCGCCAACGCTTACGGGTCATTGGGTGTATGAGGTGGAAAAGTTTTTGGGACAGTCCAAGGTGTTGAGACCACTACATTACTTTGGCTTTCCTACTGGTCGTGAGAAGCTGCGCTGTCAAATTGGCAGCAACTGCAATCTGGTCGTGGCATCCTATGATACCATACGCAAGGATATTGACTACTTTAGTCGCATACACTTTAACTATTGTGTCCTGGATGAGGGTCACATTATCAAGAACGGCAAGACCAAAAGCTCAAAAGCTATTAAGCAGCTTAAGGCCAATCATCGTCTTATATTATCGGGCACGCCCATACAAAACAATGTTCTGGAGCTGTGGTCATTGTTTGACTTTCTTATGCCTGGTTTTTTGGGAACCGAGAAACAGTTCATACAACGTTTTTCGCGTCCAATTTTGGCTTCACGAGATGCCAAAAGCTCTGCCAAGGAGCAGGAAGCAGGCGTGCTGGCCATGGAAGCGTTGCATAGACAAGTGCTGCCCTTCCTGCTGCGTCGCGTCAAGGAGGATGTGTTAACAGATTTGCCGCCGAAAATTACGCAGGATCTGCTCTGCGAGCTGAGTCCACTGCAGCTGCGTTTATACGAGGACTTTAGCAATAAGCACTTGAAAGACTGTTTAGATAAGTTGGGTGATACGGAGAATCTCAACACAAAGACGCACATCTTCCAGGCTTTGCGCTATTTACAAAATGTATGCAATCATCCCAAGCTCGTGCTAAAGGATGCGCAGGAGATGAGCAATGTCAGCGCTCAGTTGGCCATGAGCCACAGTTCGCTGGACGATATTGAACATTCGGCTAAGTTGCCTGCTTTAAAGTAAGCAGTCAGTGAGTTAAGGTGGTAAACGGAACTTACTAATTTTGTAACAATTACAGGCAACTGCTGCTGGACTGCGGCATTGGCGTGCAAACGGAGTCAGTTAGTCAGCATCGTGCGCTAATATTCTGTCAGCTAAAGGCCATGCTGGATATTGTGGAGAAGGACTTGCTGCGCAAGCATCTGCCCAGTGTTGCCTATTTGCGTTTGGATGGCAGTGTGCCGGCCTCCTCACGTCAGGATATAGTCAATAATTTTAACAGCGATCCAAGCATTGATGTTCTGCTGCTAACCACCTTGGTAAGTAGTTCCCAGAGAGCTTAATTAGAAGAAACTTTTAATGGTTTTTGCTTAACTTGCAGGTCGGTGGTTTGGGTCTCAACTTAACTGGCGCTGATACCGTCATCTTTGTGGAGCATGATTGGAATCCAATGAAAGATTTGCAGGCCATGGATCGAGCGCATCGTATAGGCCAAAAAAAAGTGGTGAATGTATATCGCTTGATTACACGTAATTCCCTGGAGGAGAAAATCATGGGACTGCAAAAATTCAAACTAGTCACAGCCAATACGGTGGTGAGCTCCGAAAATGCCTCATTGCAAACGATGGGCACACCCCAGATACTGGATCTATTTGAGGGTGCAAAAAAGACGGATGCTAGCGGCAGCAGCGCCCAGAATGCAGCCAGTGGTGGTGGTTCCATGTCTATGAACACCATAATAGAGAATTTGCCGGAGCTTTGGTCAGAGCACCAATATGAGGAGGAGTACGATTTGGGAAATTTTGTATTTAAGCTGAGTTAACCAGAAGATCGTAAAACGAATGATGTTGAAACTTCCCGTACAAGACTTGGCACACACATTTACAAACAAAGACACATACACTACATACATTTCATACAATTTCACATGTAACTTACGTTTTATGCATTTTTTAGTACTCTATACTTATCAGCGTTTAATATTTTTGTAAACCGTTGAAAAGTGCATTGTTTTCATTATGTTTGGAATGTTAGATTTCTTGCAAAATTATGGAAATTCATAATAAAAAGATTATATACTACTTAAACAGCGCTATTGTCATTGATTAAGATTACGACGCGTCGTAAATCAAGCAAAGTTATAAAAAAAAATATAGCGAACTTGTTAAATGATGTTTAGATTGTAGGTTTTATGGGTAATTGGATGATAATACAGAGCACATAGGCCACACTTGTGAAGCGTGCGCAAAAATCATGAATTAAATTGTTGCTTTAAGAAAATTGGGTTAATTTATAGCTGATTATGATCTTGGTAGCACACCTGCAATGCTAATGTAGTGATTAATCGACTCAATTATTGATATGGTGACTTCCTTGATCATTAAAGCTATACGTTTTACCTAAAGCGACTATTAACTGACCTTTCAATGTTACTTATAGCTATGTGATTTCGGGTCCTGAGCCTAGCTTTTGAAAAAGATCATGTACTAAGAAATTACTTTTACTAAGTTCCTTCTAGATATCTTTATCAGAAGCAGTACAGAAGCAGATGTACATGCATTTTTCCATTCGGTCGCTATATATTGCGACACGGTTTGTATATAATCCTCATAAGCTGGTATATCAGAGCAATTGGTGACTGGATTTTAAATTGTTTTGGCAACCAAGTTCTGCAAGTGAATACAAATCTTTAAAAAATGCCTAAAACCCGTCTATCTATGAATTTTGATATATGCTATATTTATACTATACACATATCGAAAGGGTATGTCGACAAATTGCAAGACAAAGTATGTATATGTTTTTCGAGTAGAGAGACGCTGCGGTTGAACTCTAAGAACTATATTTTAAAGGTCGTCTACTTGTTCGTTTTAAAATCACGGTGGTCCAATATATAAAAGCACGTAATACTCGGAATGATACGAGTCCACCAGCGATCCTATGGAAATTATTGTTTATTATTATTATTTATTATAAAACTGGATCAATATGAGTTACCAATTTCCATAAGCACTAAGCAAAGAAAATGAGTTGGGCAACCTGTCTTCTACCTTGGTTTGGCACGGAAACCACAGACACTACGAAACTTACGAAAAAAATTATATTTATACTGACTTTATAGAATGAATAATCCTGGTGAAGCTTTCATACCCAAGGCAGGTACGATCTGTCTTAACTTCCATAAGTTTAAGTAGGCTAACCTTATAAAGTACATCGAATGTTTTTATCTTACCATCAGACAGACGTACGCACTTATCTGATAAGATCAATCGAGTTTATCTTGGCCAGTATTATCCAAGACCAAGTGTTTTGGGGACACAAGATTTTGAGATGGCTGGCCGCCAATGAAGAGCGATTTCAGCATGTTGATCAAGCGGAGAATCACTTTTGACAATAGATGTTGCTATGATCTCAGTAGTCAAATGAATCTCGCCAAACGAAACACTCTATAAGGCGCTCATCCTATCCGTTTTCTTTATGGCGCTGAAGCAGGGGGAAATCTACGACGTTGACATAATCAAGTAAATTCACATCCAGCGGATCCGCTGGATAGGTCATGTTGTTGATGAAAAAGCTCCTGCGAAAAAGAACTTCAGTGCAGCTGATGAAAGGAGGCATTGAAGGGGCAGGTTTAAAGCACACTAACTACCTTTAGTTACCCTAGAAGTTAAAGTAAAATGTTAACTCCTCGTACATACCTTGGGTATGTGCACCCGCAGCTCATACATATTCAACATGCATCAGGTGCTTACATGGAAACAGCCGAAGGCTTGACTCTTGACAAAGGCACAAAACATCATTGAAGATGGTTCATCCCCGATTTAAATTGAGCTCCATCGGTTCCTAAAATCTTGGAATTTCTGCTTAACGATTCTATATTATAAAATCCAGATTGACTAATGCTATTAAAATCTGCTTGCTATGAGTTTAAACTTAAATCAGAGTTTGTACCTAGAGAAGATTTCAACACCTAGTACAAAAATAGCTCATGACGATTATCGGAAGTACCAGCACACGCCATCTATAAAAGTCAATAAAGAAATTTAAAAATGCTTGTAACACTAGGCTAATTTATTGTTATTAAAGGTTGCTGATAATACTAATCAAATTTTTGATAAGCTGATAGCTACATGCTAAATAAATAGCAACAAGCGTAGAAAATCGCACAGGTTTGTTAGCTTCTAAGAGGTTAGGTTTTGTAAGATTCATCATCATTTTCTTAATATTTTCTTTTCACATTTCGGGTTAAAATACAATACTTTCAATTGTGTGTTCACCTTCAAGAACTTTGACATTCCGATGAACATTAAGTGCAGGCAAACTTTACAGTCGATTTTAACTCAAGTAATTTTTGCAACACGACGAACTCTATGAGCTCTACGACGACATTGACATAAACAAGCGACTTAGGATCGAGCGGCTTCGCTGGCTAGGTCATGTTGGGTATGCGTGTGGATGAAGAAGCTCCTGCGAGAAAGGTCTTCAAAGCACTTAGCTCAGGAGCCTCTTTTCGATGTTGTCGTTAATGGTAACCCAACAATTGCGCCCATTTTTTGTAAAACTTCGATTTCGATAGATCTGATAATTTTGACCGAAGCACATTGAGCCATACTTTAAAAGAACCGCTATTCCAAAGAGTATTTTTCAACTAATGGTTTGGTTTTGATGGAAACACAGTTCATTGCCCATGATTCACGATCAAGTCAAAGGGATATTCAACCAATATTTAAAGCCCCTAAATGTAAGTTGCTATTCATCGTTAAACAAATTTTTGGGTCGCTGGTTTCGAATCCGGACACCATTTTGGATTTTATAGCATCGTTTTCGAATTATCGCTATTTAAAAAAATTTGAGATTTCGAAAGTTAAGAAGTCAGCAAATCTCAAATATATTGGGGACCTTACTACTGATCGAGATTAGTTAATACTCAAATTAAAAGTAATTTAATTTTAAATCAATGTCTTTTAGACAGTTTTGGCCCAACTTTATTCGACTGCAAGTTACAGGGCAATGAATTCAAATTTTTTTTTAAAATTGATTTTTTTTCTCCAAATTCAATCAAAAACTAAAAAAAAATTTGAAATTGGTTATTTTTGGATTAGATAAAATAATTCTTTGCGAACATTTCAACATCGATTTGATCAAAATCGTTAGCAAAATTGAGTAATTATTAAAGAATTTCGAAAAAATGGCACGGTTTACAATATTTTTTAATTTCCGTACAAAAAAAAACAAAACAAAAACCAGTAAACTTGGGGTTGCTGATTTCAAATCCGGAAACCGTTTTAAGGTATCTAGATAATTTTCAAATTATCGCTGTTTTAAAATTCAAACTGAAAGTACAGATTTCGAAAGTGGCCATGTCAGCAAAACTCAAATTACTTCAAGTCACAATTTTAGCGGTATTAAGGTTCCCAAGATATATGAGATTAGCTGACTTCGCAACTTTGGAAATATCGAATTTTTTAATAGCGATAATTCGAAAACGGTGCAAGAAAATCCAAAATGATTTCCGGATTCCAAATCAGCGATCTAAAATTTACCGGAAAAGGTATGTAAGTCATAGGCCTTTCATTGAGGTCAAATTTGTTGCAAAGTGTAATTTAAAAACCGTGCTAGAAAATCCAAAATGGTTGTCGAATTCGAAATCAGCGACGTTCACCGACGTTTTACCGGAAAACGAATGTTTTTGCAAAGGAGTTTCGTTGAGGTCAAATTTGTTGCCTACTCATCTCGACAAAAACGGCCTCGAGTTGACTGATGAATAAATCCAAGTATTTTTGTTGTTTTGATAATAATCTTCAATCGCATCAGTCTTGACATTACAACGATGGGTTTCTCGCGAGACTTGTCTCAGTTTCTTAACTTCGATATCCTGTTCTTGGCAGATGTTGCATACTTTTTGGGAAATCTTACTAAAACTGAACCACTCAACAATAAAGCTAAGTATTGAAACAATTCAGCCGCTTGCAAAGAAATGTGGAAATCTAAAGTTCTTAACGCTTCACTGTCAGCACTTAAAGAAGAAGAGATTGCTGGTACGGGAGTCTCACAAAGTCCATAACTATTGTAAGTGCAGATATATAAACAACACCCAAAATTTTCACGTGTGCACGAGCCTGAACCTAGAAGCGTACACTTCGTCAGAAGAACTTTTAGATGGACCAGGAACGCATGACTCGGTATAAGTAAGTAAGCCCCTGACGATTCCTAACCCCTCAAGAGGTCTATACAACTCGTCCATAAACATTACACCCAACAGTTCTAGATACTACGACTAACTATTATGCTAGATTCATTTGCTTAAGGGGCTTTTTAAATCCACTTGATGTTTTTTGAAAATATTGATATTTTAACAGTCCACTTTCAAAGTATTATTCTGGCTTAGTGTAATCATGTGTCTGTAAAAGCTCTTTGATTTCTATAATTTGGAACTAACTAGACTATAGTTTGTCAGTTTAATAGATAATTGACTGCTGAAGAGCTGTAACCAAGTGTTTACACAGATAAGGATTCCCAGGCAAAAGCACCATGGCTGAGCAGCTATATAAAGAACCTGTTCGTAGAACTAAAGGTACAGTGAAAGTTTTTGAGTCTGGCCAAAAATGAAGTACTTACTCAGTTTTGTGGTATTGTTTTCCATCGGCGTCTCGTTGATCGATGCCCATGGCATGATGTTGAGTCCGCCAAGTCGCTCCACACGCTGGCGTTACGACAGCTCCGCACCACCAAACTGGACCGACAATGAGTTGTTTTGTGGTGGCCTCAACGTATGTTGCTGTATAGCTCGTAAACCTTAAGTGCTAGCAGAGATTAATGTAGCTGTATTCTAGGTTATGACCAACAATGGCGGACGTTGTGGGCTATGCGGTGACAACTTTGCCGCCCCTCAGCCACGTGCTAATGAAATTGGTGGCGAATTCGGCGGTTGGGGTGGTGTTATCACCAGAAGCTATTCCGCCCAGAGTTATATTACCGTAAGCGTCAGGATCACCACCAATCATTTGGGCCACTTTGAGTTCCATTTGTGTAACCTTGATGCCTATGGTTCTGAATCTGAAGACTGCTTCAATAATCAGAGACTGCGTTTTGCCGATGGCAGTGATAGTCTTTGGATTGGCACTCAAACTGGAGAGTTCGATGTTACTGTTAAACTGCCCGATGGTGTTACCTGCAACCACTGCGTATTACGTTGGACCTATGTTGGAGGTATGCAGAATGTTGTATGAATGACATATATTTTTACTATTATACTAAATCTCTTCTAAATAGCCAATAACTGGAACTGGTGCGACGACGGTCATGGCGCATTGGGTTGCGGTCCACAGGAAACCTTCAAGAACTGCGCTGATGTGCGAATCAACTGGGGTCGCAACCTGATTGAAGAATTGGCCAAGCCAGTTCAGCCTGCTGAAGTGGTTGACATGCCTGCTGAGGTAATTGTTACACCCATAAAGGAATCTGTGGGGAAAGTAGAAGAAGCTCTGCATGCTGTCGAGGAGGCTTTAGAGGTATTGAAAGTTATGTCGCCTGATGTCTAAAAAGCTTCGAAAAAGGCTAAATCTACTTTAATAATAACGAACAATTAAAAAGCATTTTATAGTCAGTTATTTTGTTTTTATGTAAAATAAAATCTGAAATTTTGTATTAAATTATTGGACTGCAAGGTGGTTTAGGCTGAAACAGTTCACAAAGGAGATTAACTGATTATTTTGCAAATTAAACCGGCAACCAATAGCTCGAGCTGGACGCTGAAGCTAAGAATTATATGTTTAGAAGAAGCTTTTGAGCTCTTCTGGATTTTGTCTTTAACCACTTGAACATTAATACTTAAAGGATTGCGTATCAGCTTTTGGATACATGAATCGAATTGACTTATGATATTCAAAAATTGGCTAAGTCCAAACTTTTTTTTAATAACATTGTGACGTATGTTCAGAATTCAAACTTCGCAACATTGTATATTTTTGCAATTTATGCAAGAGATAAGTCACGAAACGGCCAAGAAAACGGCAAGTCTATGATTCCAAAGAAATTAATTAATGTTAATCCACCGAAAAGCAATACTGAAACCAAGTAAAATTTTTCGGATTTTGGAAAAATTTAAATTCGCAAATAAAAAATATATATATCGTTTCAACCAGCGCACAGTGGGGGAAACTGAATTCTTTTTGGGCAAAAATCAAACTTTTTGAGGGAGTTGATATTTTCAAAATTGAAAATGAATGTAACACAGAATTCCTTAAGCTTCTGCGATACACTGCGATAAATATGCTGTCAAAGAGGGAGCTTCAAAAAACGGTAGTTAAGTTCAATATTCCATACTGCAAATGTCTTATCCTTATCTGGAAGTTGATGCACAGGGAGTACTGAGGTTGTGGAGTGAACATTTCTCTAGCAACAATGCTTTTGGCGTAGATGACCTGCCTGCAGAGTTGTTCAAGACAGGAGGCAATGAGTTGGTAGGGTGAATGCACCAGCTCTTTTGCAGAATCTGACTAGACGAGAGCATGCCCGATGACTGGGACCTTGGTCTCCTCTGCTCTGTTTCATGAAGGATGACCACACGGTGTGCGCTTACAACCGTGGTATCAGTCTTCTTTATAATGCATATAATTTCCTATCGAGCGTACTGTGTGAAAGGCTACAGCCGAAAGAACTGATCGGACCTTATCAGTGTGGTTTTAGGCCTGGTAAGTCGACCATAGGCTAGATATTTACACTACGCTAAATCATGGAAAAGACCCACGAACACCATATCGACACCAACCATCTCTTTGTCGATTATAAAGCAGCATTTGATAGCCCGTTTAGAGATCGCGTATATGCCGCTCAGTCTGAGTTGAGCAACACACGTCACTCCGTCAAGGTAGGAATGAGCTTGTCCGAGCCTTTTGATACCAAGCGAGGCTTCAGACAAGGCGATGCCTTCTCCTGCAAACTCTTCAACTTTGTGATGGAGAGTGTGTTGCGAAAGGCCGAAGTAAATCGGAACGGGACTATGTTGACTCTAATGATATCGATATCATTGGTGGTACAAAGCGAGCAGCTACTGAAGCCTTTGCGGCTGTTGAAAGAGTATCTGCCAGGTTGGGTTTGGTTGCTAATGAGAACAACCCAAATTATATGTTTTCTTCGCGTAAAGAGACACAGCGGTTGGATTCTCACATTCATGTTGAAAACTATTCTCACGCGACTGAGAGTCAAATGCAATGGGATAGATCGGAGATGGCAACCGGCACTCGGAGATACAACACATGCAAGGAGTTAAAGCTACCTATAGAACATGCGCGTTAGGAATATGTAGTATATTCCGCACGGCCTTCAACGATGCAATTTTAGACATCGCGGTAGGTACCCATCGACCAACTAGTCACTGAAGCAAGTGAGCTTCACCATCATTACGGGCCCAGGAGCAAAAACGAGCACGTGATGGAAGCCTGCTTAAATTGCAGGAGAAATGGTCGTGTCAGACATTGTCAGCCGTTAGGCCAAACCACAGCATAGACCTCTGGATTAACAGACACCATGGCGAAATCAAATTTCACGTCACGCGGATCGTCACTGGCCATGGATGCTTCAGGAAGAACCAAAGTGCCCCAGCTGTGGGTGCCCAGAAGATGCAGAGCATGATTCCTTTTTATACCCTGTACACAAAGTGTAAAAGAGTATTATAGATTTGTGCAATGTATGTAAAAGGCAGAAGGAGGCGTGGCGGACCATATGGTCCATAGGCAAAAATAATCAGGAGAAACAGCCGGTTTGATATAGCCACGTCAGTCTGTCCGTCTGTCTGTCCGTATTGTCGCAACTTTCTCGGAGACTAAAAGTGATAGAGATACAAGTTAACATCAAAAGATGCGTATTTTCCCTACGCAGGGAAAGTTTGTCGATATCTTACCCCTTTCCCCTGTGACTGAATTTCACGGTTTACACCCACAAGATGAATGCTTTCCAATTGAAAATTGACACAGTTATGCACACTTTTATTGTGCATAAGTTGCGTAAAAATTATCAAGATCGGATAGAAACTGTATAAGATATAGGTAATAATATGCCAATTTTCGACCGCTCCTCCTATAAACTTCAACAGTATTTCACTTTTTACAGTAATGTTAAGGTTTAAATTTATGTAAGAGCCACCAAATTTGGTACATAGACTCATGTTGGTCTTATAAACCAAACAATGTTGATCTTTTCCCGAATCCTTTTCCCACCCCTGAAGTGCAGTTTCCTTTACTGATTTAAAATTGGATTTTCATGGAAAAAATGTCTGAAAAATGACTGTCTGCATAAAATTTTTTTTTTCCTAATTTTACTAATGAACGTCGACTTGCAAAGGAAACCCATATGCCGCGAATAGTGGAGTGCGAGAGCTCCTGAAACGTTATTATTTTGCTCGCCAAGACGGTGATTTACAGCTTAAGGGATGGGAAAAGGCCTTATAGTATAGTAGGAAGCATGAGATCACCCAGCCTTGCGAAGCAATTATAAAAAG
The DNA here is from genome assembly GCA_035041775.1 of Chymomyza caudatula. NCBI lineage: Eukaryota > Metazoa > Arthropoda > Insecta > Diptera > Drosophilidae > Chymomyza > Chymomyza caudatula. The sequence goes on along the minus strand of JAWNKW010000141.1, from coordinate 493,464 downwards.
CAGTTCCACAGGGTTTGTCTCGAATAGATAACCTTTATGTTATTGAATGGTCTATTAATGTACGAATAAAGTTCTGTCCAAGAAGAAGGTTGATCAAGAGCAAAGTGAATCAAGATGAGACGCATTTCACAGGATCGAACGAAGAGGGGTGATTGCGAATGCTTTTACATGTGTGAAATGCACGTTTTAACAAAATATTTGCCAATTTGGAAATTGAAACAGAGTCGAAAAAGTCCGTTGACATCATGAAAGTGTAGCAGCCGTCTTATCAATGTAAAAGTTCCAATATATTCGTAATACGCAAGAAAAATGCAAGGTTTTGCAAATATTTTTGATTGTGAATATCAATTATAGATGCTTATCCTACCGATTTAAATTTGTATTCTTGACTAAGTTTTACTTCTACATAAATTTTCAATGAGTAAATTGATAAGAAGTAAAGCAACTGAAGAGGTACTATAAAGAAGTCAAAAAGCGATAAGACTACATAAATATCAAAATTATTGTCGCGTAAGTAAGTATATAAAGGGCCCTCAGGGGATCAGTCAGTTTGTAGTGAAAGTGTGAAAACATTAAATTATATACAAAATGAAATTCTTCTTGAGTGTTGTAGCCTTGTTGGCCATCGCGGTCTCCCAGATCGATGCTCACGGCATGATGTTGAGTCCACCAAGCCGTTCCTCCCGCTGGCGTTACGACAGCTCCGCTCCACCAAACTGGACCGACAATGAGCTCTTCTGCGGTGGTTTGGGTGTATGTGAAATACTTAGAAGCAACTTCAAAGCAAAGGGATTAATTAGTCGCTTTTTTAGGTGATGACCGGCAATGGTGGACGTTGCGGTTTGTGCGGTGACAACTGGTCCGACCCACAGCCACGTCGCAATGAAATCGGCGGTGAGTATGGCGGTCATGGTGCCATTACCAGAGCTTATGCTTCTGGCAATGCCATCACCGTTGGCATCAAGATCACCACCAACCATTTGGGACACTTTGAATTCAATCTGTGCAACTTGGATGCCTATGGTCATGAGTCTGAGGACTGCTTCAATGCCAACCGCCTGCGTTTCGCCGATGGTAACGATAGAATGTACATTGGCGGCACCATGGGTGAATTCGATGTGACTGTCATGTTGCCTCATGGTCTTACCTGCAACCACTGTGTGCTCCGCTGGACTTATATTGGTGGTATGTTGGAAATGCTAGCTACAGAATATTTCAAGTTACACATTCTAAAAATAATTCTATAGCTAACAACTGGAACATGTGCGATGATGGTACTGGTGCCCTGGGTTGCGGTCCTCAGGAGACCTTCAAGAACTGCGCTGATGTGAGCATACATTGGGGTCGCAACATGATTGAAGAGATGGCCAAGGTTGCCGCTCCCGCTGTTGAGGTTGCTGCGCCTGCTGTTGAGGTTGTTGCTCCCTCTGTTGTGGTTGCCTAAGCGTAGATTGATATTCTAAATCGAAATGTCCTACAGGAAGTGTAACAACCATTGTACCAACTCAACTCATTTAGCCTATGTAAGGAAATAAGGCTAATTTTGTAATAAAGAACCTTGTCATAGCATGTACTTTAAATATGGCTACTCATTATCTAAATATTTTTAGGAGCTAACGTTTGAACTTTATCGTTCGCAAAGTTTTCATTCGGGAATCTAAATATTATCCGCATTTATATGCTCCTTGCATCCTCGTTTCAAACACCACATCGAGGCAGACCTGACTATTTATTACTAAAACTAGACTTTTGTCTATAAAATGGAAAATTTTGATAGAGTTCCGCTTCATCTTATCGTTCAATTTTTTGCTCACTTCTATAGATAACGTTGCAAAACATTCAAAATTTAAAATGATTTACTTTTCGGAGTTAGATTATCGATCAAAACATTGAGCAATGGTTCGGTTTAAAACAATTTAGATTTTGAAATGATAAACGTTATTTTTGCTAATAGTATTTCACCTGAATTATTTCATTGTGTAAAAGCTAACTACTTTTGTTCTCCACAACCAGCATTCGTATTACTATGTTTTTCTTTGCTTTAGAGTGTTTTGAGACCTTATTTCCAATTACTTTTAAAAACATTTCAAAACTTTTAAAAATTTCCCAGAAGCCAGTAAAATATTTTCTATACCATATATCTATTTATCGCAAAAGTTATCGATCAATTGAAGCAGTAAATCAAAATAATAACTCTCTCTCACAACTATCCAGATTTTGGTATTATAATAACGTGATTAAGTGGCTTAAAAAAACCAGTTTTTCTTCTCCTTTTTGATTAAAATTTTTGTTAAATTTACCAAAAGCGAAAGTTATTATAGAAAGGTTTAAGCGTTTGACAAAATTTTCGTTGCATACCAAGTTTTGCTCATTTTTAGGTTGGACCTTTATTGGAAATCGAGTGTTTTACAAAAAAAAAAAAAAATTCTTTACATGACTTAATAACAGCTGATTAATAAGAGGAGAAACGAAAGCACAACGTTTGTGTGCACACTATATTTTGTTGTTGTTTTTTTTCCACTTATACAGTTCATTTTTTACTTAAAATCAATGTTTACCTAACTAAAACGCAACGTATACAGATGAAACTTATATTCTCCAAACCGCAAGCATTTTATCTTTCGAATGGTATAAGTTTCACCTAAAAAAAATGCTTCGTTGGGAAGCAATCGGTACCACACAGAACTTTTCTTAGCGTATTTATATATAAAAGATTCTCACTAAACTTCAATTAACTGAGGTTTTTTTTTCAAACTTCTAGCAGACGACTAAAAATCGTTGTACATTTTAAAACATTATGAATTTTTTATTACATAATTTTTGTTTTTTTGGTTCAAAAAGTAATGTATGAATCATATTACGCATATAAGTATTGTTCACATGAATATTTTCAAGTAATTTTTAGGAAAGAAAACCAAATTTCGTCTGACTACCCGTTACCCCTAAATACCCTAGTTGAGTGGTATCATAAATATGCAAATACATATATCAATCAAAAACGTATAAAACCCAGCTGATTATGTATTACAATATCTTATCCTGAAAAGTTTGTTATTATTAGGCATGATTATACAAAAAATGTTGACCACCTCAACTAAAACACGTCAAGAGGCATCATAAAAAGCTACCACAGCTAATCGAATTGGAATACCTATAGAATTTCGGGGGGCCTTTATATAAAGCTAAAAGATTTTAACAAAGTCACAGTGAAAGTGTGAAAGCGTAAACAAAATGAAGGTTTTTCTTAGTGTTGTAGCTGTGTTGGCCATTGGTGTATCGCAGATCGAAGCCCATGGCATGATGTTGAGTCCGCCCAGCCGTTCCTCCCGCTGGCGTTACGACAGCTCTGCACCAGCCAATTACGGTGACAATGAGCTTTTCTGCGGTGGTTTGGGTGTATGTAAAACCGCCTACTTCTCGTTATCTGAAGTGTATTAATGCGTTCGATTTATAGCCCATGACCAGCAATGGAGGCCAATGTGGTCTGTGCGGTGACAACTGGTCCGATCCTCAGCCACGTCGTAACGAAATTGGCGGTCAATATGGTGGCTCTGGTGTCATTACTAGAAGCTATGCCGCTGCTAATGCCATTACCGTTGGCGTTAAGATCACCACCAACCATTTGGGACACTTTGAGTTCCATTTGTGCAATCTGGATGCCTATGGTCATGAGTCCGAGGACTGCTTTAACGCGAACCGACTACGTTTTGCCGATGGTAGCGATAGATTGAACATTGGTAGCCAGAGCGGTGAATTCGATGTTACTGTCATGTTGCCACAAGGACTCACCTGCAACCACTGTGTGCTCCGCTGGACCTATATTGGTGGTATGTTGCTATTAATACCTTATAAATTATCGAATTTCCGTCACATTAGATTTTTACTTAAATAGCTAACAACTGGAACATGTGCGATGATGGTACTGGTGCCTTGGGTTGCGGTCCTCAGGAGACTTTCAAGAACTGTGCAGATGTGAGCGTACATTGGGGTCGCAACATGATCGAAGAAATGGCCAAGGTTGCCGCTCCCGCTGTGCAGATTGCCTAAAATATAATTTTTTTGATCTCTGTCCTTGAGGAAGTGTTACAACCATAATACCAACTCAGTAATCGCTAAAACGTTTGCAAATAAATAGCTTTTCCAATCATGTGCTTTTTGTTCGAATTCGAAAATTTCTTCTATGTTTCTTATAATTGAGTTTGGGTTCCATAATAGCTGTAAGGCAAAATATACAGCTCTTTGACTTTTCCTTTACGTACATATCAACTTTGGGACTTTCCAATCTCCAAACATAACATCTTTCGGAAAATTGGTGTAAATTTTAATGCTTAATCTGCTTGACTATGTTCGTTCTGGGTGCGGATGTCAAAGTTAGAGAACCGCTGGACCGTTTGACACCAAACTTGGTCTTAGCAGCCAGCAGAATGGTTTATTTGAAGCTACGATGCTTTATAATAATGGTGTGATTAGCGAATCTTAAACTCCAGACTCGCAGTCATATTGCCTTTGCAATAATTGTGGTGCGAAAATATGTTTAAGTGCTTTTTAGCCTAATCCGCAGACCTTGTCTATTACTATTCAAGGTTCTTGGACTAGGACTATGACCAAGCCGCCTTCAGCCAGTCGGAGTAAATGCAAGCGGAAGCTGCTTTACTATGGTGTAGATTTATCTGCATAAGTCTTAAGGTCATTTGGATATAAACGCTACATCATAGTTTGATCAACGTCTTCGGCATGATTCAACGCTAGAATGCCTCTTGTAAGGGCGGCGTCGCTTCTATTTCCGTGGAAAGGTCCTGCTCGATTGGCCTGTAGCCATAAACTTTCACAGATGCGTCCAACAAAAATTAAAGTATAAGCCCATGACCAGCAATGGAGGCCAATGTTCGTGCGGTGACAACTGGTCCGATCCTCAGCCACGTCGTAACGAGATTGGCGGTCAATATGGTGGCTCTGGTGTCATTACTACAAGCTATACCGCTGCTAATGCCATACCTGTTGGCCTTAAGATCGCCATTTAGGACACTTTGAGTTCCATTTGTGCATCTTTAGCCAAGAGTCCGGGGACTGCTTCAACGCTAACCGCCTACGTTGGCCGATGGAAGCGATAGTTTGAACATTGGTAACCAGAGCGGTGAATTCGAATTGAAGGTCATGTTTGTACAGGGACTCACCTGCTGTGTGCTCCGCTGGACCTATATTGGTGATGGTACTGGCGCCTTGGTTTGCGGTCCTTAGGAGACCTTCAAGAACTGTGCTGATGTGAGCATACTTTAGGGTCACAGATCCCTCTGTGCAGTATGCCTATTAAGGAAGAGCTATATAACTCTTTGACTTTTTGAAACTATATTTGCAGTCACGTTTATAGGAAATATTCGAAACTAGACTACACTTCTCTGTTTATTTTGGCTGCCAATAATAACAAGAGGCTTCCATTCCTGGGTTTTAAGTTAGGATGGCATAATTAATTTACGAGTGAAATTAATTATCTTTGTCGAAAGATTCTATTAATGCATGATTTAATTGCAAGTCTAAAGTCTAATTCAAATCAACTTTCGCACTTTCCGATCTCCGAACACGACATCTTTCGCAGAAGATAAGTAAATAATACTGCTAATGTTTGTTACTTCGTTTGCTGCATAATATTAAATCTTCTCGGTAATATAAAAATGTTCGCACAGGGTGCGGATGTCTATACGTCGAGAACCGTTTGACACCAAACTTGTACAATATGTTAGTGTACTCTGCAAAAATATTTCTCTTAAGTTTAGCGCAGTAGTCCTGTCTTTTCAATTTATAGGTTTAATGTCGCGACGGTCAAAGGTAGAAAACATTGGGTGAAATACTCGACATGCACCCTAAAGGAAGGGACACGCAAATCTAATACCAGAGTAACGCGTGTGTGCAATACGTCCACTACGAACTCCTGATGAACAAGGTCAAGAAGATTTGATGATATGGTCAAAGCGATCTGTGTGTTGATCGGGACTCCTTCGCTCTTTGAATAAACTATTTTTAAGAAAGGTTCTTCTTCTCTTATTTCACTTGACGGTCTAATTCATTTGCTACCATTATGTGGAGTTCCACAAATTTAAGTTTGCGGAGAATTTACGACTCTACTAGAGTACAAGGTACAGCAGTTTCGATTTGCCCATTTGAGGGTTAAGGAATCTTAATTCCAACAACAAATCGCACTTCTAAAGATTATGAATTAAAAGATCGCGTACCTGCAGGTAATAAGTAATTAGATGTTTTCTTTTAGGGGAAAACATTATCGATGAAACCAGCATGCAATTGTTTGTTTTGGAACACTTTAGATTTCACGATTATATACATAATTTAAAACTGATTATTTCCTTCGTATTAATTCCACAATAAGTACTAAACCACCAATTTACTTACTTGACTTTTTATGGGATCTTTCACTTTAAAATAGCTGCATAGCTAAGTAGAATAATCGATCTTATCAATGCAAAAATTTCCAAATCATAGATACACATCTAGCTGATTACGAATTACAACAACTTATCCTGTAGAATCTCAAGCTATCATAAAAAGCTCATAATGCTAATCAAATTGGATTGAAATTTTTGGGGGCCTATATAAAGCGGCGTGGGGTTAACTAAGGCACAGTGAAATTGTGAAAGTGTAAGCAAAATGAAGTTCTTCTTGAGTGTTGTAGCCTTGTTGGCCATTGCGGTCTCCCAGATCGATGCCCACGGCATGATGTTGAGTCCACCAAGCCGTTCCTCCCGCTGGCGTTACGACAGCTCTGCTCCACCAAACTGGACCGACAATGAGCTCTTCTGCGGTGGATTGGGTGTACGTAAAATGCTGAACACTTTTGTCTCAGAAAAGGATTAATTAGTCGCTTCTTAGGTGATGACCGGCAATGGAGGCCGATGCGGCGTGTGCGGTGACAACTGGTCGGATCCTCAGCCCCGTCGCAATGAAATCGGAGGTGAGTTCGGTGGTTCCGGAGTCGTTACTAGATGGTATGGCTCTGGTAGTACCATTACCGTTGGTGTTAAGCTTACCACCAATCATTTGGGACACTTTGAGTTCAACTTGTGCAACTTGGATGCCTTTGGCCATGAGTCTGAGGAATGCTTCCAAGCCAACCGCCTCCGTTTCGCCGATGGTAACGATAGATTGTATGTTGGCAGCACCTTGGGTGAATTCGATGTGCATGTTGCTTTGCCACAAGGTTTGAGATGCAACCACTGTGTGCTTCGCTGGACCTACATTGGCGGTATGTTGGGGGCTTAACAATATATGTTTGTGTATTTCAAATAATGTGTTCGCTCTCAATAGCCAACAACTGGAACTGGTGCGACGATGGTACTGGTGCCCTTGGCTGCGGTCCTCAGGAGACCTTCAAGAACTGCGGTGATATTTCCATTAACTAAGTGGCATGCAAAGCACTAAAGAAGCTGGCTGGGGGCTTGGAGACACAGGCCTGATCTCTTCCTTCAGCTGGAGGAAGTGTAACACGAACCAAAGCTTACATGTAAATGTAGTTAAATACCTAATTAAAGAACATAAGCATAAATTACCTTGGCATTTGAATTTTGCATTAGATTTTCAAAAGATCAGTCTTTAATTGGTTTGGTACAATTTTTAATGAACTTAACGAATTTGAGCAAACGGTATAGCGAGAACGGTTGAGTAAATCGATGAATCTGTGAACTTTTATTACCCATTAATGTGTTGCCGGATAGTAGAGCAAAAATGCGACCATTTCAAAGACAATGCATATTATACATGTGCGTTTTTTTTTTGCTCTTTCTATTTCTCAGTTTTGTATACAAGTGAGTCGGCCTGCCAGAAACAGCAACACAAGCAGTTTCACACGCACACTGTCTTTGAGATGGTCGCATTTTAGCAAAAATTGTTAATATTTTAATGGTCCAGGATTTCACTCTATTATATTTAATGCTCTTTGATAGTAGGAATAGTGGAGTCGATATAGACATGTCCGTTTGTCCGTGTTGTCACGCCGTTCTCGGAGACTATAAGAGCTAGAGCAAAAATTTGTTTACCAAAAGATGCGCATATGCCCGGAAAAATACGAGTGTGTCGAATTATGCCGATATCTTACCCCTTCCCCCCGTGAGAGTGTTCCGCGGCTTACACCCACACCATAAAAGCTATGCATAAGGCAGAGTTATGCACACAGTTACTGTGCATGTGTGGTGTGAAAATCATTAAGATCGGATAGAAATTTTAATAGATATAGGTAATGATATGCCAATTTTAGACCCCTCCTCCTACAAACTGCAACAGAATTTCACTTTTAATAGAAATGTTAATGTTAACGCTCACCCCGTGTGGTGACTGGATTAGACAATACCACCACAGCTGGTCCATGCTTGTCGTATGAGTCGACTAACTCTGACACTAGGTTTTTTCGAGACCAGTAGAGCAACCCCAGGACTTAAAAGGGCTATTTGTAGGGTTTGGGGCCCACCACGTAAAACCACAGTTCCAATGAATGAATGTATTTACATCAGGCCGTAACCCGATAATGGGTTGTTATGGCCAGAAGAAATGTGATAATTAGACTCATGTTAAGCTTATAAGCTAAAAAATTTTCATCTTTTTCCTAATCATTAACTTCAACTTAAATATTTTGTTCTTTTTAAGAATCGAAACGGAAACAAGTACTTTTGACATATCAAATCATGATTAAAAATATCAAAACAGTTTTGATATGCGTACATCACAAATCCATTGGAAAATTGAAACGCCAAGGTAATTTATGCTTATGTATTTTGTAGGTATTTTTATTTACATGTATGCTTTGGTTCGTGTTACACTTCCTCCAGCTTAAGGAAGAGATCAGGCCTGTGTCTCCAAGCCCCCAGCCAGTTTCTTTAGTGCTTTGTATGCCACTTAGTTAATGGAAATATCACCGCAGTTCTTGAAGGTCTCCTGAGGACCGCAGCCAAGGGCACCAGTACCATCGTCGCACCAGTTCCAGTTGTTGGCTATTGAGAGCGAACACATTATTTGAAATACACAAACATATATTGTTAAGCCCCCAACATACCGCCAATGTAGGTCCAGCGAAGCACACAGTGGTTGCATCTCAAACCTTGTGGCAAAGCAACATGCACATCGAATTCACCCAAGGTGCTGCCAACATACAATCTATCGTTACCATCGGCGAAACGGAGGCGGTTGGCTTGGAAGCATTCCTCAGACTCATGGCCAAAGGCATCCAAGTTGCACAAGTTGAACTCAAAGTGTCCCAAATGATTGGTGGTAAGCTTAACACCAACGGTAATGGTACTACCAGAGCCATACCATCTAGTAACGACTCCGGAACCACCGAACTCACCTCCGATTTCATTGCGACGGGGCTGAGGATCCGACCAGTTGTCACCGCACACGCCGCATCGGCCTCCATTGCCGGTCATCACCTAAGAAGCGACTAATTAATCCTTTTCTGAGACAAAAGTGTTCAGCATTTTACGTACACCCAATCCACCGCAGAAGAGCTCATTGTCGGTCCAGTTTGGTGGAGCAGAGCTGTCGTAACGCCAGCGGGAGGAACGGCTTGGTGGACTCAACATCATGCCGTGGGCATCGATCTGGGAGACCGCAATGGCCAACAAGGCTACAACACTCAAGAAGAACTTCATTTTGCTTACACTTTCACAATTTCACTGTGCCTTAGTTAACCCCACGCCGCTTTATATAGGCCCCCAAAAATTTCAATCCAATTTGATTAGCATTATGAGGTTTTTATGATAGCTTGAGATTCTACAGGATAAGTTGTTGTAATTCGTAATCAGCTAGATGTGTATCTATGATTTGAAAATTTTTGCATTGATAAGACCGATTATTCTACTTAGCTATGCAGCTATTTTTAAGTAAAAGATCCCATAAAAAGTCAAGTAAGTAAATTGGTGGTTTAGTACTTATTGTGGAATTAATACGAAGGAAATAATCAGTTTTGAATTATGTATATAATCGTGAAATCTAAAGTGTTCCAAAACAAACAATTGCATGCTGGTTTCATCGATAATGTTTTCCCCTAAAAGAAAACATCTAAATTACTTATTACCTGCAGGTACGCGATCTTTTAATTCATAATCTTTAGAAGTGCGATTTGTTGTTGGAATTAAGATTCCTTAACCCTCAAATAGGCAAATCGAAATAGGTAACAAATTAAATATAACGTCAAGTGAAATAAGAGAAGAACTTTTCTTAAAACTAGTTTCTGATACGTGGAATAAACATTTTGAAATTTCGGGAATAAAAAGTAAGGCGACATGATAGTAAACATGATGAAACTCCTGACTTCTACTCCTGACTGCTTTGCTCGCTAAGACCCAAGGGTAAGAAACACTCTTTAACCAAAAAAAAACTTATCATGAAGAAATAGAAAATTCCATTTTATGATATACAGCAAGGGGCGCTACTAATAGGCTGATTGCAACTTTTCTGCTGACATATTGCACCCACGCGTTTAGTAAACTCGGAATTGCCGTGCAAGCGTTGGTCTGGTATTAGATTTGCGTGTTCTCTCCTTTAGGGTGCATGTCGAGTATTTCTCCCAATGTTTTCTACCTTCGACCCTCCCGACATTAAACTGATAAATTGAAATGTCAGGACTACTTAAGAGAAATCTTTCTGCAGAGTACAATAACATATTGTACAAGTTTGGTGTCAAGCGGTTCTCGAGTTATAGACATCCGCAACCGGAGCGAACATTTTTATATTACATTATTCAAACGTAGTTACAAACATTAGCATTATTGTTTACTTACTTTGACTAAGACTTTAGACTTGCAATCAAATCATGCATTATTCGAATCTTTCGACGAAGATAATTAATTTCACTCGTAAATTTACAATGCCATTCAAACTTAAAACAATCGATCGATCTACATGTAAAATATGAAGGAATCCGCAGGAAACCGTTTGAGCACCTAATGATCAAGCCCAGGAATGGAAGCTTCTTGGTATTATTGTCGACTAAAGGAAACAGAGAAGAGGAGTCCTAGTTTCGAATATTTCCTATAAACATGACTGCAAATGTATTTCAAGAAATTTGAGGAGTTATATAGTTCTTCGTTAAAAGGCAATCTGCAGAGCGGGAACCTTGAACATATTTTCGATCATTTTGTGACCCTTATGTACGCTCACATCAACACAGTTCTTGAAGGTCTCCTGAGGACCGTAGTCCATGGCATCAGTACCATCTTCGCATATGTTCAGTGTTTACTTACTTACTTACTTAACGGGCCATAACAACCCGTTACCGGGTTACGGCCTGATGTAAAGCTCTCCTCCAGGCGTCTCTGCTTTGCGCAAGCCTTTTCCAATTGGTAATACCAAAGGTAGCTAGCGTACTCTCTACCTGGTCCTTCCAACGGCGACATGGTCTGCCCTTTCGTCGCTTCCCTTCGACAACCGTATTGAAGACTCTTCTCGCAGGAGCTTCTTCATGCATACGCTCAAAATGAACTAGCCAGCGGAGCCGCTGGATCTTAATTTGCTTGTCTATGTCAATGTCGTCGTAGAGCTCATAGAGTTCGTCATTCCATCGTATGCGGTAGTCGTTCCCAACGCGTAGAGGGCCAAAGATCTGACGGAGTACTTTCCGCTTAAACACTCCTAGGGCGTTTTCATCAGACTGCGACATCACCCATGCTTCAGCGCCATAAAGCAAAACGGGAAGGATCGTCTTATAGAGTGTCAGTTTCGTCTGGCGGGAGTGGTCTCTACTACTCATTTGCCTACTGAGACCAAAGTAACACCTATTGGCAAGAGCGATTCTCCGCTTAATCTCCATGCTGACATCGTTCTTCATTGTGAAGGTGGTGCTAAGGTAGACGAAATCCTTGACAACATCAAAAGTATAGTTCTCAACATCAATCTGAGAGTCCAACCGCTGTGTATCTCTACTCGAAGAAAGCATATACTTCGTCTTGCTCTCATTTACCACCCCCACCCTGGCTGATTCTCTTTCAATAGCCGCAAAGGCTCCGGTAACTGCTCGCTTTGTACGCCCGACGATATCGATATTATCTGCGTATGCAAGCAACTGGACACCCTTATAGAATACAGTCCCGTTCCGATTCACTTCGGCCTTTCGCAACACATTCTCCACCAATAAGTTGAAGAGGTCGCAGGAGAGGGCATCGCCTTGTCTAAAACCTCGCTCGGAGAAGCTCTTTCCTACCTTGACGGAGCTGCGCTTGTTCCTCAACGTCATTGTGCATAGTCGTACCAACTTTGCAGGTATACCAAACTCAGACAGTGCGGCATATACTCGATCCCTCAACGGGCTATCAAACGCTGCTTTATAATCAACAAAGAGATGGTGGGTGTCGATTTGTTTTTCGTGGGTCTTTTCCAGGATTTGGCGTAGTGTGAATACCTGGTCTATGGTGGACTTGCCAGGTCTAAAACCACACTGATAAGGTCCAATCAGTTCTTTCGCAAACGGTTTTAGTCTTTCACACAATACGCTTGATAGGACCTTATATGCAATAGAAAGTAGACTGATACCACGGTAGTTAGCGCACACCGTGGGATCACCCTTCTTGAGGAATGGGCAGAGGACACCAAGGTTCCAATCATAGGGCATGCTCTCATCTAGCCATATTCTGCAAAAGAGCCGGTGCATGCATATTACCAACTCATTGCCTCCAGTCTTGAACAGCTCAGCAGGCAGGTCATCTGCACCAGATCCTCTTGATCCTCTTCGTCATAGCTAGGCGGCGGTATATCCACGCCGTCGTCTATAATTGGGGACATCGGGAAGTTAGCTCCGGGGGCGGCATTGTCATCATCATCGCCCGATAGCAAGCCAGAGAAGTTTTCCCTCCACAACCTCGTAGTGGTCAGAGTTGACCATTGTTCGAGGGGGTCTCGTGAACGCTGAATTGTCCGACAGTAGGACCAAAGATGCGCTCTCTTCCAACCTTTCCATTAAAATCGCCTAACACGATTTTAACATCATGGGCTGGGCAGCGGTCGTAGACAGACTCCAGTCTATCAAAGAACGCATCCTTGGTCACATCGTCCTTGTCCTCCGTCGGCGCATGCGCACAAATTAGGCTGATGTTAAAGAATTTGGCCTTGATGCGGATTGTTGCCAGCTTTTCGTTCACTGGTGTGAACCGGGAGACACAGTTGCGTAATCTCCGGCCAACAACAAATCCGCACCCAAATACGTGACGCTTCGCATGGCAGCTGTAGTAGATGTTACAGTCAGCTCCTACGCAGCAGCCCTGTCCTGTCCATCGCATCTCCTGGATGGCGGTAATGTCGGCTCTGCACATCCTGAGAGCATCCGCCAGTTGGGTAGAGGCACCATCCCAATTAAGGGTCCGGACATTCCAGGTGCATACCCTCAAATCATAGTCCTTTGTACATTTCCATTGGTCGTCAACTTTCGGATAGGAACCCGAGGCAGGTTTATCATCTTTCATTGGTCGATGTTTTTACGCGGTGGGTCCCAAACCCTACGCACAACCCATTTAGAGCCCAGGGAGGGCTTCGCTGCGCACATTAGCTCACTACTCTAACACCGGGTGGCGATTAGAGCAGCTATCCAGGGGGCACCACGAGGAGGTTGTGCGTCAACTTGGTTAAGGTAGAGACAGGTATCACCCTGGCCGTTCCCCGGTGAATGGCGATCAGAAGCTTTCACCCTGTTCCACCAGAACCCAGGCCCACCAATGTTCAGTGTTTAGTTGCAAATAAACTTCTTCTTAACTGGTCATAACAACCCGTTATCGGGTTACGGCATGATATAAATACATTCTTTCATTGGAATTGTGGTTTTACGTGGTATATGCTTCAATTTGACAAAAATGTTTAATTTTTTGAACAATATGCAGACTTTACACAGAGTACATAGTGTCATGTCTAAATTACAATTTGTTTCTGTCATTGCACACACTCAAGGAATAGAAACAGACAGAAAGTGAAACAGGAACCGAAATTCAGTCTCTGTTTCTGTTCTTTATCACAACCAGAATGTATTTAAGCTATCGATAGTGAATAAAATCATTAATAGTCAGACATAAGAGAAGAAATTCGATATAGCGATAGTACTATAGCACATGTATATGAACTCTATAAGGACTTTCAAATTATATTTGGTGGTCCAACGTAATTATTACTTATTAATACGAAATCCATTTCAGAATATTAAGGCGCTTGCTACCCGAAGCGAGATTTTCAAGAGAGAATGTGAAAAAATCTCTCACAAAATCTAGCTCGTTATTAGAGTGGATTTAAGATGAAGCAAGTCGCATAGGGTTGCAGGCTAGACACCTTACGGGCGATATTACCGTACAATCATACGGTTTAAAGTACAATTCACACGGTATCGCTTCGTGTAACAGGCGCCTAGACAACAATGAACACCATTTTTAGTAATATTCCCGTCGTTTTTACCTTTGTTCTTTTGGCTTTATTGTAATGTAATATATGCTGCATACTTCTAGGATGAATTGAAAGTTAAGCGCCGATGTTTTATAACCTTATCGGGAGTGTGCCTGAAATCTCGTTAACTGAATTTTAAACCAAAGCAATTTTTCGGTATGCCAGATATCTTTTTATAACGAATTCCAATCAAAAAGCAATTGGTCCATGTAACAAGCAAGCATCTGATCGCCGGATTTTTTGAAAAAATTAAATTTAAACTTTAGGCAAAACCGTGCACAGATTTCTGGCATACCTCTGTATGTTCAACCCAATATCAATTTGTCGGTATGCTTAATAATTCAACACGAATATCTCTAAGAGCGTGAAAAGTCTAAAAAGAAGCCATTTAAACGATTAATTTTTGCAACACATTGCTCTTTAATTGTCCTTCTACTTTTTCTAATCTTTTAGGATTTACTGATGACTGATGGTATTTACGCAGATTCTATTAAGTTTTATCAACTAAAATGGATCTCATGCTTTCTATCAAACCATGTTTATTTTTTAAAGATATGAGTTGAAATAAATCCTCGTTACATCTGGTGGAGCACAGGAAAGGCACGAACAAATATACTTTAAAAACATGGTGGATGTACCGGCAACTACGTAACGGCACGTCGAACGATCCGCCCAAGAATCCAAGGCGGAGATAACTGAAGGTATTGTATGCGTCTTCAAAGACTTGTCAAATCCGACAAAAGTTGTTTGCGGGCAAAGCAAATTTACCGAAAAGCGGACATGTAGCTGCCAAACTATTAGAGAAACGAGAGACGACCAAACCTGAATAGTATACAATATTTTTATTACCAGAAGTTTTCGGAAAATGAAGGAAAACAGATCGCCAAAAACGGATCATCCTTCATCATGACAATGCAAGCTCTTTCACTTGGCTCATAAAAAGAGTCCTTCTAAGCACCCAAAACGTCGAATAATTGGGTTATCAGAAGAGTTTAATGGACTCTTTATGATAGCCATTATCAACCGGTTACCTTCCTTTTATGATAGGATACTCAACGATATTAGACGCCATTTTTGTCTCTTGGCTTTACTATTATGGAAATTAGATATTGCATACTTTTAAGATGAAGTGTTTTAAACGTAACTGCCGAGTTATTATTTTGTTAATAAAGTTCTTATAACAAGAAAAGGGTAAAAACCGGGTGATGCTAGTTTTTAAAGTAAATATATATGTATCTAAATATATTAAATAAAGGGACCAGCATAACTCGCGAAGTTTAAAATAGGGAAAAGTCTTTCAAAAAATCGGAAATCTCGAAGATGTTAATTATTGTTTTGTGATTTTGTCGCTGAAAAAGTGAAAAATTCAGTGATTTTGTTGAATTTATCGAGAACATTCAATGTTTCATAATATTAAAATATGACTTCGAAGATGATATTTCGAATTCTTCGACTCTGCACTTTCTGGTTTCGGGAGCCAAAATTACAAAATATATGCTCAAACATTGGCTCACGCAACGCGCCGAAGTGAATGGACAACTTCGAGAACATGGGATTTTATGCAGGATGAACTCAAGAGGAACAAGAAGCACACGCAAAGCGCAAATACGATCTGCATCGTCATGTTGCATCAAATATCGATTGTCGAGTGAGAAGAAGCAATAGAGAGCTGCCATGTGTTACGAAGAGTGATTTGCCAATGTTGCGAATTTGATTCGAAGACACCAACATTATGTTGTGCAGATGACAAAGTCAAATTGCCGGGAAGGGGAAGAAAAAGAGAAGGAGAAGTACCTGCATACCTCTTAGGAGATAGTCCCCTCAGTGTGGGACTAATTAAAATGTTTCTTTTTGTTTTGTTTAAAGTAAAAGGTATACCTAACTATGTAGGTACGCTCAAGCAGTCGCATCCGTGCTCTATTTTTTGTGAATTGTTCGGAGCCAGTCCCAAATCACTTTCATAGCTGAAAAAAGAACACTTTTATGACAATAGTCGAGTTATGACAATGACTACATACTCTTCTTCTTCTTCTGGTTGGCACGAGAGAGAAATGAGCTGTCGCTTTGTTTACATACTCGCATGCATACAGGTTGACTTCGCGTATGCGGCAAGTGAAATAAAGAAACTGCTCTGAGTAATCATACCTTATTATTATTCTGCTATGCTCACACGTCTATCTTGTATGCGGCATATACACACTGAGATGTAAATGTCCTGCGCTCGCATATATTTTCATGTGTGCTAATCTCAGAAAGAAACATGCGTGGAGACAACCTTTTTCATGGACGTTCGCACTAATATGAAAATTAGTGCACCTAAAAGAGGGCAAGCGACAGTATGAACCTCTATACCTAATAACCTTGATTTGGCCGAAACCACGTTTATACCACAAAATGGTTCTATATTTTCAAAATGCGTGGAAGAGCTGCTTCTAGATTATATGACTGAGAAGATGCAGATAGCAGCACCTTTGCTATAAACATATATATTCATTTTGTCGCTAAATTGATATCATAAATTTTGTGAATTGCAGCTTAGTTTTTTTCACAGAAAATCAGGTTTGTGCAAAATGCTTTTTTTAAAAAAGATAATTTTAATAATGGCTATAATCCGTGCGTTATACGTTTTACTATTTGTATAGTTTTGTGGATTTCTGCAAAAGTGTGTTGAAGTTAGAAATGGGACTGAAATAATGTATGCTCTTATTGTGTTAGCCGTGACTTAGGGGTAATACCGGTGCTGTGATACGGGTGGCGTGATTCAGGACGTGGTAGTAGGGTATAAGGTATGATTACCTTGTAGTTGCCTCTTTTCAGGCACCGCAAAACAAAGCCCAAGTACCTTTCTCTCATGCTGCCTCAGTCACAATAATTGTGGTGCCTAGAAGAAGCAGAGTAATCGTACCTTATATTATTCTACCATGATTGTGACTCGTGTGCTGTGTTAGTAGGACAGAAACTGTGTTTACACGATGAGAGCGCCCCAAGCGATAAAACCAGTAAACGTACGCTAACTTTTAAGGTAATGGGGGCTTTAGCGCTCAAAACGGCAAAATCCGTAAGGAGGAAAAAACGACGGGAGACGCCTATCGGCCGCTTTGATATTTTGCTAAAGAAAGAATATAAAAAAAAAGTTTAAAAACTTTTTGTACTTTTTGCTTAAGAATATTACTATTCTTTGTGCTTTTGTAGGGTTGCACATTTATGTTGTTAATTGTTGTAATGAAATTGCTAAGTTCGAAGCAGGTTCTGAATTCCACTCGAATTCATGAGCTAGTGGCAAAGTTAACTCTATAATTAACTTATAAGAAAAGTTAAAAATTAAATTTTATGTAGTTTCTAAATGTTGCAGTATAATATATCACTCATTTTCTAGAAAACTGTCGTAACTCAAAAAATCAATTTTGCAGAACGTGCTCTTAACTAGTAGAAAAACAGTGACATATTCCCTTCTCCCGCGGAGAGCATGCAAGACAATTACATGTATTTTGTACACAATATGAAGCAGAATATAACCAACAAGTCACGTTTTTTGAGTTATGACCGTCTTCTAGTAAATGAGCGATATGTATATATATATATATATATATTGCGGTATCGAAACCCACTAAGATTTTTCCTAACTTTTTCTTTATATTTATTGTACTCTCAGAGTATGCCAATATCTCGATTCCAAAATTCAAATCTTAATCCCGTTCCATTTCTTCTACACAAACCTAATTTACTCAAAGCATATTGCCTTGAAGTGAACAAAGAACTTTACCAAAAAACACTTGTTTTTATATAGTTCAAACGCGTTTTCGAAAAGTTATAATGGTAAAACGAAACACAAACAAGCTTTTATTCCTTTCCTATCCAAGGTTGCCCACAATGCCTTTGGACACATGGCATTGAGCAAACACATAAAGCTAATCATTTGAAAAATAGGCCATAATGAAAGTACTTCGTAAAAAATTTCTTTTGTGCAAAACAAAATGATTCATATATCTTGCAATGCGGCGTCAATTCTTTTTAATTGTTATTCGCAACTGTCACAATATAAAACATCTTGCCATTTCTTCTGCACGATATTACGATTCCCCAAAATTTGGAATGCCATAAAGTATACGATCGAGCCGCAATGATAAGAACTAAAACCCAAACAAACGAATTGTTATGTCGTTACCTCATAACCAGTGATAAGAACAGTATGGGCCAATGCGAAAAAAATCAAGATCTTTCATAAAAATTTTGAAACCGATAAGACCATCAATTGGGTGAGTATATAAGCGTACTCCCAAACAATTCGAGCCACAATGATAGCGAAAGTGTTAAGACCAAGTCTAAAAAGCAAACCAAAATTAAAAACAAATTAAATTAAATTAATAATGAAGTATCTGATTTGTATTGTCCTGTTGGTAATTTGTTGCCTGAGCCAGATCGAGGGTCATGGCATGATGTTGAGTCCAGTGGGACGCTCCTCGCGTTGGCGTTATGATTCATCGGCACCCAAAAACTATAATGACAATGGAGTATACTGCGGTGGCTTTGGGGTAAGTTTTAAGAAAAGTGTTTCTAAATTGTGTAAAAAATAAACACACGATCTCAGTTTGTGACCTGAAACTCTTAAATTTGTCTACTAAAGAAGAAAAAAACGAAATCGTATTGTTATTATTAGTCTGTAAGAAAGATTCTAACGTAAGGGGAATCCAGCATATTCCACGGCATATGCTATGTTTAGAAATTAAGAGTTTCGTAAGTTTTCGATTGCTCACACTTTAATTCCAAACTTTAATTTCCCCCCCTTGTGAGTAACGGAACAGATGTTCATAAGGCCAAAGAAAGACAATCCAATAAACCGATAAAAACGACAATTTCCTTAACTGTAGAACTTCTTTATTTAACCCGTTACCGGGCTACGACCTGATATGCAGCACACCTCCAGGCGCCTCTACCTTGCAAAGCTCTTATCGGTAATACCAAAGGAAGGAGTTAATAAGCTCCTTACTTGGTCTTTTATCCATATGCTTTATTGACTACGTCAATGTCATCGTAGAGTTCTTAGATTTACTGTCTTACGGAGTCTACTGCGAGCAAAGTAACATCTATTGGCAAGAGTGTTTGTCCGCTTGATCTCCATGCTGACATCGTTTTTCATAGTGACGGTGGTGCCTAGATAGACATAATACTTGATAACATCACAAGTATAGTTTTGAACATCAATCTGAGAATCCAACCGTGGCGACTCTTTACTCGAAGAAAGCATAGACCTTGTCTTGCTCTCATTTACAACCAAACTCACCATGGCAGATTCTCTTCCAAAAGCCTCCTAACAGCTCACTTATTACAACCAATGAACTCGATATCATTTACGAATGCGAACAATTCGACACTCTTATAGTTCAGTTTTGTCACGTTCCGATGTTTTTCGGCCTACTGCATTCTTCATCATAAAGTTAAAAAATATATAGGAGAGGGGATCGCCTTGTCTGAAGCCTCGCTCGCGATTGTAAGGATCGGACAAGCTCTTTGCTACCTTAACGGAGTTGCGTGCGCACCAATTTCGCAGGGATGACAAAGAGATGGTGGGTGTCGATTTGGTATTCGTGAAACATTTCCAGGATTTGACGTAGTGTCAATCTGGTTAATGGTGAACTTACCAGGACTGAAGCCACACTGATAAGGTCCATCAGTTTTTTCGCAAAAGGCTTCAATCTTTCACACAATACGCTCGATAGGGCCTTATCTGCGATAGAAAGAAGACTGTTAGCGCATACCTTGGGGCCAAGCTTCTTGAGGACAGGGACAGACGCAAAGATTCAAATCAACGGGCATACTTTCGTCCAGCCATATTCTGAGGGTGCCTACCAACCGATTGCCTTCAACAACTCTGCAGGATTTGTTGTTTTTGCGCCGCTTGATTGCTACCCTGACTTCGTCATTGTTAGGCGGCGGTATATCCACACCGTCGTCTATAATTGGGGATGTCGGGAAGTTATCTCCGGGGGCGCGCTATCTTCACCATCGCTCGATAGCAAGACAGAGAAGTGTTCCCTCCTCTTCTTCCTGCTCCTGCACATCTCGATCCCCTCTCGCTCACGCTTTTCCTGCTCGCGTCTCCCCATCCTCCTCATTTCCCGACTGCAGTGTACTTCTCTAGGCAACGTTGTGTCTTTTCCACCTAATCCTTTGGCTTGGATTCCCTGTTTGCCTAAAACTTTTTTCAGACTTGTTTGTTGTGTGCTCTGCCTCACAAACTCCATTGTTCTAAACTCATCCAAAATTTGTTTACCATTCGCAGAAACAAACTCAAAATGGCGGACGTTGCGGACTCTGTGGTGATGACTATAGCGTAGCACAACCCAGACCCAATGAACTGGGTGGCCAGTATGGTCAGGGCGTCATAGTCGCCAGTTATACAAGCTCCAACACTGTTACGCTTACGGTGAAAATTACGGCAAATCATTTGGGTTACTTCAAGTTCCATTTATGCAATCTGGATGCATATGGCAGCGAGTCGGAGTCGTGTTTCAATCAGTATCCTTTAAAATTCACCGATGGTAGCGAGAAGTACGGCATTAATTCCACCACCGGAGACATAAAAGTGGATGTTAAGTTGCCCGCCGGTCTGGACTGTAAGCATTGTGTGCTGCGTTGGACATATGTAGCTGGTAGGATTGGCTGGAAAAGTTATGGATGTGGAGCTTAATATATTTTATTTAAAAACAGGCAACAATTGGGGCGTTTGTGAGGACGGAACTGGCGCCTTGGGCTGTGGTGCTCAGGAAAATTTTGTTAACTGCGCAGATGTGAGCATTTTATCCTCAACCCGTAGCCTCTTTGGAGCTCCGGATGTGGAGGTACCCATAGAGGTGGAAGCCTGAAGCTAAAATCTTAACTCTAGCGAAGATCTGCTTAGGATCTCCTACACCTGTATTATTGCCAGACGAACAAATCTTTTATTCTTTTTGGAAATATGTCTACACTGAGAAAAAAATCGGGTATTGAGTGTTCAATTCAGGTGTGTCAATATGTGATTTAGATTTTCAATTCATCAAGTTTGCATCAAATTTTTGAGCATTTTCGAAAATTTTTTGGCTTGAATTTAGATTTTCTCCTCGATTTTGTGTTTTAGTTAAAATTTGATTTTTTTTAAACAACTTAAAAAGAAATATTTTGAAGCTTGATTTTGTGTCAGCGCTGAAATTGAAACACGTTTTCCAATACGTTTATAGTCGGTTATTTTCTCAGTGTACTCTTATTTACGCTTTTCTTTTAGTGCTCTTGTCAGTATTATAAAACTGTAATTAAAAAAAAAATGACCATGTAATCTCAATATTAAAATCAAAAAATGAATGAATATTTCACTTTATTCAATAAATTTATCGTTATTTTTCTTTCATATATATGCATGTTTGTGTGTGTGTGGGTGTGTGTGTGTGTTATATAAACCTTGGATGTACGTTCGTGTGTGCCGTTATTTTTCACTTTTAAGGGCTACCCTGTGCAGTGTTGCCAACTAAATGACTAAATTTCGAATATTTTGAAAGCCCATTTGGCAAAACATAACGGTCTGCACACAGAAAAAAAGAGCATATTACATAAATCATATATTAAAATGCTAATGTATGTATATATATATATATATATATATGTATATAAGTATATGTAATATTTGTAATTTGTTTTGCTTAAAAATACGCTCACAATAACTGCTTAATGTTAAATTTCACAAAAGGTTCTTCACTTTCTTCTTAATTTGTTTTTATTTTTACAAAGCGTTCAGGTCAATTGCAAAAAAAATAAAAAAATCGTTTTGTAATTGAATTCATTCAAAATTTCACTACTTTGACTTTGGAATTGTGCTTTCTTATGCTTATATATAGCACACTTTTTTCTTTTTTAAGTATATTTTGTTTAACAATTAACTAAACAAACCGCAAATAACATTTTGTAACTCTTTTTTTTTGTAATTTTTCTTTTTTAACTTTATTTTTTAATTCATCTTGTGAGATTGCCACTAGTATTTACCAATTTGCGCTCAGTAATCTTTTAGCTCTTCGTATTTGCTTTATAAAACTTACCACATTTTTTTTTTCTTTTTTTTTGCATAAAAATTATAAAAATCTGTTGCTTTTTAAACTTTTCTCTATGTTCCGAAAATTTTTATGCTGCGCTACTTTTTCACAACTTTACTGCAGTTTTTTTTTTGCACTTGTTTTCATTAAAAGCAGTTTTAAAATACACGCTTACTTCTGTCTTTAATTTTATTTTTGTTTTTGAAAAAATATATATGTGGTTTATACCTTTCAAAATGTAGTACTACAGTTTTTTTTTGTTTTTTTTTCATTGTAAAAGCACTTTATAAATTTTACATACAATACAATACATTCAAAGTTTGTTTCACTTCTTGTTTCCTGGTTTTATTTTTTAAGTTTTGTATAAATAGCTAAATATTTCCTCTTACTTAAAAAATTTTTACTTTAACATTATACAACGCTATAGTATGTGTTTGTTTGTTTTTTTTTTTTAAGTACCTGAATTTTAGAATTTTGTATCCGAAACGCCGTTTTTTGTGTTTTTTTTTTTTTTTTTGACTGAGTTTGTTACTACTCTCGCATTTTGCCAAAAGTGTTTTAATTTGTTCCTTTTTTTTATTTCATTGTTTCAATTTGGTTTTGTCGAAAATGTTCTTGCCAAAAGTGGTTTGTTTTGTATACCATTTATTGTATAAGTTTTTACGTTTTCCAAGAGCTCGCTTTTCATGTTAAATTTTTAAAAACTTTTTCTGCTGTGCTGCAATTTTTTTGTAATTCTTAATTGACGAATTTTGCTGCCAACAGAGTTTAATTCACTTCTTTTTTAAAATTTTTTTCTTGGTTTATCGTTTATTTTTCTACTCTAATTTAGCATTCGCCTATATTTTACGTATAGAATTGTTTTTAATATTTTCTGTTTTATAAGTTTTATTATTGGCACAAGTTTTTGAAGTTGCTTCTGTCTAGCAGGAAATCAAACCGAAATAGCGTTCTGACACTCCAATTATTTCTAAAGGTGAAATCCTTCGCTTAAGTCACACATTTTCGAATTTGTATGCAAATGTATTGGCCAATCGAAAGTCCATCATCCAAAAGTGAAAATCAATCAAAACGAGTACTACAGTTTTGGCTCGCAAAACGCACGCATAATAAACATGCGACCAGCAAACCGCCAATCAAGATATTAGTGAGAGTCGCGCAAAATCCTCGAGCACACGAGCATTTTAGCGAGTGTTTTTCAATGAAAATGCGGTTGCAAAAGATTATGTAAAACCTAGTGGCAATTTTTTGTACTCTTACTCAGAGCGACAGCGTCTCAATGCCAGGTACAACAAAATTCCGAATGGAAAAGAGAGTGAGAGTAAGCGTCGACAGTTCTCGAATGTCGTGATGTTAAAAGTAGTTAATTTCGATTCGAAACTTATGTTATCATTCTATATTAAAAATTAATAATTATTATTTTTTTGTCTTGTTAATACTCGAATGAAGCTAATAAAAGTGAAGATTTGTCTTTGTTATATGATTATTAAATACGAAGTTTTAATTTTTTTAATTTTAAAAAAGATTAAAAATTTGCATTTTATTTTTTATAACATTGTTCCAGCAAACCGATTAATTTTAAATTGTTACTGTAAAAAGTAGAGTAAAAAAAGCGTTGTGTAAAAAAAAAATTGCGAATGTGCTTTTTTTTCTTAAAAAAATATAACAAAATTTGAATATTTTTTTCAGAACTTCACTTTTTTAGTTTCTTTAAGTGATTTTTGCAGCTCATTCTTATTTTTTTCATTTTTCTCAAAGTAATAGAGTGGAATCCTTGGCCGTTACATTGAGTCGACTTGCTGAAAAGCGATCAAGAAAGTGCATACAATAGCGTTTTTTGATCTTTCTCAATTTGGGCTACGAGTGAGTCGGTCTAACAAAGACAGCAACACAAACAGCCTCAAACGTAAAATGTATTCGAAACCGTCGGTCAAAAACTTACAAGCCAGATTTTCAATGCTCTTAAATATATTTCTGACAATTCGACGAATTTCTTTTGTATTGAAACTCGGCTAGAACACATGTTCTATGTGTTATACTTAGGTATTGAAGCTGCAGGTTTCTGGCACACCTCACACAGTGTGTTTTTTAAACTTTACAGGAAAGAGTAATTGTGCGTAGGGATTGGACCGAACCACGTAAAACTTCCTTTCTAATGAAAGATAATATGAGGCTCCTGGAGGAGTGTCCTACCACCAAATCCATACTCATATAATTTATATAGTTAATTTCGCTTTTCGACATAAGTGCCCGAAATCTTCTTTTCTCTGCTCAGAAATGTAAAAATGGTCTAAATTTTGACTCGTAGCTGCATTCCACTTAAGATGCTTTTTCACTTAAGCGCTCTCTATTGTTTGATTATTGCTTTACAAAAATAATCTCTATCGTCGCTAAAACTTTGGTAAACCTTAGTCAATTACAACCTCTGTAACCCTATTACAAAGCCATGCAAAATTCATCTAAAAGGTGAACCGCCAAAATGTGGTTTTGTTATTCACCTGCGACTCGATAGGTATGATTAACTCTGTTTTTAACAAGATTAAGCTGTTATTCTTCCAGAATTTAAAAAAGCTTTTGTCATTGGCCAATCCAAAAATCATCGATATTTTACACGCCGTTAACATTTTATACAAACAAAAATGAATCTATGATGAGATCATCAATTAGGAATTAAGCAAAGCTCAACATAAACTGTTATTGTTTGTGGTAATGTGATATGTGAAAAAAATATGGATATCATCGACGGATCGTGTCAGCCTTGAGACCAAGGGGTAATTGGATCATTTAAGAGAGAGTACCGATAAATCCTAGTGTGTTAGCAACTGGTCGCATTGGAAACTGGCGATACTTTCAAGAAATTCATGCAATCTTTGTCATTCTTGAAGGCTTGCAATACGTTACAGAGACGTGGGATCGGGAAAAGCGTGAAACCTTAATGAACTGCTTTAAAAAATGAGCTTTTAGGGCCTAATAGTGTAGGTTGGATTTCATTAAACTTCTCAAATATTGTCTGGGCCAACAGCAGAAGAAAAGGTTGCAGGAGAACAAGTCAGTGGTACTCCAGAAGATTTAGCAGATGACCTGAGAATTGTAGTGGTATTCATTTCATTTTCATTTTTTAATTAAGTTGATACCTCTTTTGACAATTGATATATAGCGGTTTGGGTGGAACCTGAGTTCGAAACGGTTTTGAGTATTAATCAGTGTTATCAATTGGCTTAGTCGATAGTCCACTTAATGTTAAAAATTCCTATATGATAGTGCTTAAAACATCTATGAACACAATTTTTTTAATAAGAAATTATTAATTTTTTGTTATTTCATCTAAGCGCCCGTTTTGGGCAAGTAAATAAAATTCACGTTATGCCGGGCTTACACTGAGGCACACTTTGCTGTCACAGGGGCACACCTCAGTGTAGACAGCCAACCCGTTGGCACAGTTACGATATGTCACAAGAACGAATGCAGTGTGACAGTAGCTGGCGCATTTTGGAGAGCAAAATGTGTCACTGCAGTGTAAACAGCTATGTCATAATATTTTTTTTTACTATGACAGCTAAAACGTTTGTGTGTTGAGCTTTAAAAAAATTAATACATATTTGAAACTCAATTTAAAAAAAAAGGATTCACAAAATAATAATGTTTGTGTGCGTCGTGTGGTAATTGTTCTATCGAAAAGCTTATTCATGATGCAAAAGGGACCATCTGGGCCACCTTTTTTTGTATTCATTTTTGCCAACGAAAATAATAATAATGATATACACATTTCATTTTCGCTCACGTATAACTCTTTTCGTAGTTCTTGTTCACGAACTTGTTTATTGCTTACTTTTTGTGAACTTCTGGCTACAGCGTCATACTGTCATAATGTAAAAAGGTGTTTACACCAAAACATATTCATTTGGTCTGTCACAGCCGCGTGAGTCATAATTTGTGTGTCGCCAATGTAAACATTTTCAACGTGTGACAGCCACGTCACAGTGTCATACAGTGTAAACCCAGCATAAGTTATAATATCGAATGGGATATTAATATATTTAGTTTAGGCGCTTGTTACACGGAGCGGTAATACTGATCGAACTTCAGATGAGACTTCATTCTATTATCATGCGAGCTTAGCACGCGTTTATTTTCACCTACTCACTGGGTAATCTCGCATCGTGTAAAAAGCGTTTTAGACAACTCAAGTAGTGGTGTTGGTCCTTGTGATCATAGAAGGAAGTTCCGACTAGTCGTTCATGTTTGTGAACTCTAAGAATGTATAAATTTAATATCGTGCCCCATTTCCTGCTGGGTTACATACAAATTTGATAGTTGGTGAGTACAAAAGCTGCACAGTGTTGAAATTCAAAAAATGAGTCAAACTATTGTAGACTTGGAAATTTGAAGTTGAATGAAAAAGCATTTGCATACATGAAAAGACTTATTTGTACAAAAAATTTGCTAAAATAAACACAAGTCATTAAATAAAATGGTTGCTAGTTAAAGAAGTTAAAAGAGTTATTTACATTCATTCGTAAAAAATGTTCAATATAATTATTATCGTTGCTGTAACTAATATAACTTTTATAATTTATATAGCTCCTTCAAATTGTAGCAGAAAACATGGAATATTCTCCGAAGAGTTTGCAAGTTATTAAGACAGATTTCTCACGCTCTTTCTATATGAAGCATGAACAAAAATGCTCTTTTTTTTTACTTATGACAGCTGTCTAGCCAATAAATGTTACAACTTTTTGTAAAATTTCGGTATGATTTCCTGGTTTTGATATATAACAAAGATTATTCGGATTCTGATTGACATATTTGCCTAAACATTTGTTGCTTAAACTTAAATATGACTTAAATTATACAACTATTTTTGAAGCCCTACTACAATCAATAAGTTCACACGCTTTTCATGTTACTTAAAAACTTTGTTTTATTTTGTTTTTGCTGTTGTTGTTTTCTTGCTTTATATAAAATTTTTAATTTTGTTGTTCACTAATTAATTAAAGTAATTGATAATATTACAAATTAAACATACTCAACATAAAAGCTAAACAAATTATTTGTAATTATAAGCGAAGACTAAGTGCTGATTTTAAAAAGTTGTTGTTTTTAATTAAATAACTAAACATTAATCAAATTAAAGTTGTGTTTTGCTTGTGTGTGTGTGTGTGTGTTGAGTTTTACACATAACTAAATTATGTAATTAAAAAATAAATTGCCGAGTCTAATATGGTTTCGTTTTAAGCTTATTTTATATTATATTTATATAAGTGTATTTATTGATTATCATTGAAATGGAAGCGGCTTTCCGTTCGTTTTTTATTAATATTTTTTAAAATTTAATTACTGTGCGGTAACAGTAAAACCGTTTTTGCTTGTAAATTTGCATAATCTTTACTCTGTGTGTTTGTCTAATTTATTAATGATAATGATTTTAAGTTCGCAGTTACAACATAAAGACAACGTATAGTATATATTGCAAAAGTCAATAAAATATTACAATTTAAAAAGTTGCAACAAGCATAAAATACAATTAAAAGACACAAAACCATATTGAATATTAAAAAAAAAGTCATAGTTTTAAAATTTGTTTAAAGCTTGTCTAAGAACTACATTAAAAAGTATTACACAATTAAAAGGCAAATAATTATATGCATTTATAGCTGATTTCGATAATTTTAAAAATCAATCAATATTTGAAATATTGCAGCAGTAATGGAAGACAGTTTGGGTATTGGTAACATTTCAATTGCAGTGTTTTTTTTTTTTATATTTAAACAATAATAATATTAAAAAGTTCGCGTTGATTTCATAAAATTGCCAGTTTTGCATTTTTTAAATTTATTATTTGCATACAATTTAAAAACAGACTAAACTATAAATAATATATATAAATAAATTTGATTTTACTAAATTAAATAGACAACAGTATAAAAAAGCCAAAAAATATGTTAATTTACAATTTAAAATTTCGAAAACTATGAGAATTTACAATTTTTTCTTTTTGTAACTAAGGCAAAACATTTTAAAAACATTCAATTTTATGTTTGTGTGTGTGTGTGTTTGTGTTTCTAAACCTTAATATACAAATACAACTACGATTTCTCATGTTTTCAGCTTAGGTTTTAAAGTTCTTCACTTTGTTTTTTGTTTTTTTTTTATACAATTCTTTGCCTGCTTTTATTTTTAACTTTTTATTTGTGCTACACTTCAAAATTAATGTGCAATTTTATGTTAAAGCTTAAGCGCTATTATTTATGTTTCATGTTTCATGTTTTTAGTTTAGTTGTTTTTGTTGCTGTTTGTTGCCTGTAAATTAATAGCTAGTTTTTTAGGGTTATACAAATATTCCATTATGTACTTCATATGTGCTTCAAGTTCTAATTGTTTTCAAACTATTTCTGCTTCTGCTTAATAAATTCATTGCTACTTTTTGTATGCTATTGTTGTATGGCTATTGTAGTTATATTTTTTTATTTTTTAAATTAAGTTCTTCAATAAAAACTAGTTGCGTTTCCTTGCATGCATTTAATGCATGATCTGTTTTTTATATCCTGTATTTTGTGTGCGTTGCTGCAATTTCCGTTTTTGTTGTTTTGTTTTTACTAATTTTTAAGTAATTTGTCACTTGCAACAAAGTCAAAAATGTGTGTTTTTTTTTTAAATTTATTGCGGCTGCATTGTTGTCGTCCTTAATGCGTTCTTCTTCTTTCCTTTTTACTTGTACTTGCTCTCGGTTTCAGTTGCTTTAAGATGATTGGACTGCATCAGACTGTGCTGCTCCGCCATTTGGTGTTGTAATCCTGCATTGAAGAAATATGGAAAAACATCTGTACAATGTTTTAACACAGAAACAAAAATAAAAACAAAATTAAATAAAATCATAAAAACAAAGTATATAAACCGTATATACCTGCAGCATTGGACGCAGCGTTTGTTGTACTGGCGTTTAAGTTGGCGGCGCTGTTGGCGCTCAGCGTCGTTGAGGAGGAGTTCGAATCTGAAGGAGTATTGGGACCCGCTGAGTGTGGCGTAGGGGCCGGCTGACCCAGCAGCTTTTGACGCACCTCACGTATTTTCAACTGCAGATCTTGTTTGCGTGGAAAGACATCAATGTGTTTGGCCTGTAATGAAAGTTACTGTGTAAGCGCTTGATTTTTTCCAAAAATGTAAAATTTTAGCAAGAAAGTTCCGAATCAAGTGCTTATCCACTTTTTCGAACTTTGCTGCTGTTATCGAAATTCAATTAAATAAATTTATATATGTACACATATTTTCATATCTATCCTACTAATAGGTCGAGGTAGTAGTGTGCATTATTATTTTGGAGCGCCAAAAATTTCAAATTTCATGCAAGATCTTTGATAGATGTTTGAATTCGAAATGAAAACTATACATTAAAATAAAAAGGTTTTTTCAGATTTTATAAGCATTTTGATTGTGACGTTACGTTTTCAAACCCCACAGTCTTAATTTGATGAATCCTTAACGGCGGTGGCGTCACTTATGAACAACCCCTTAATAGTTTAAAAGCTTTCGAAAAATTCTTTTCCTTAAAATCCTGACAGTTTTATCTATTTTCATAACATTACCTACAATTGAAAGGAGTTACATACTTTATTCACATCAATAGAATTGTGGAACTTAACAGCTAATTACAACTTTTTGCCCAAAGCGAGATTTTTAAACGAGGCCGACCTTGTGATTTGTATCTCGCACCATTTATATCTAATTTATTCTAATATAGAGCGAGATATTAGAGATGTGATATTTTCACTTTCTCACTTGAAAATCTCGCTTCATGTAACAAAGCGCCTTTGAGATTGCTATAAAAGTTTGCCATTGGAATTGCTGCATATCCAAAGCGAGCCTAATTACAGAGAGTGACAAAGAAGATTTATTACAAGGTTTCTTCTCAATTATCGTGGCCGATTGAAACTACGCTCAACTTCACATATTGTACCTCAACCTATACGGTAAAGTTAACCAACCTGAAAAGCAATCGTAGCCTGAGTGGAG
The DNA here is from genome assembly GCA_035041775.1 of Chymomyza caudatula. Lineage (NCBI taxonomy): Eukaryota > Metazoa > Arthropoda > Insecta > Diptera > Drosophilidae > Chymomyza > Chymomyza caudatula. The sequence continues at coordinate 462,985 of JAWNKW010000141.1, read as the reverse complement.
GGAAACATGCCATGCTCAGTGAACAATTGCATGACCAAATTGCGGCGTGTTTCCAAAATTTTGCGATGTCCTTTTTCGCTGGCATCGGAGCGTGCGCTTTGCAAAGGTGTCTTGGGAGTGCGCGGCGAACGGCCCGTCGTATCCGAGCTTTCCAGTTCTACTTTTGGTATATATAAAAATTAATTACTTTTATCACAAGATTTAAATGAAAAGAGACCAACCTCTTAGCTCGTTATTAAAATCGGGCCCAAAGAAACGTTGTGTAGTAGTGGGTGGCGCTGAGGCTGGTTCATCTATGGAATCGTCTTCGCCCACAGCTAAAAATTGAAATGGAAACGTATCATATAACGTATTTGTTTTAGTTGGTTTTATGTGCTGCCAACTTACGCAACTTATGCACCGGCGCTGGCACAGCGTTCTTTTTGCGATAATTGGTGCCATAGACGCGAGGCGATGATGGCACAGCTATGGCACTGGGCGATTGGCAGTCCTCTGGCTGGAATTGTGGCAGCGCTTTGTACTTTTTCTCAAAGTCCACTTGTTTGAGCACGCTGTGAAAGGAGAGTAGTACGTCAATATAAGCAGCTTTATATAAGAGCTTCTCCAACTTACTTGTTCATTTCGTCGTTCTTCTTCTTGTGCGCCGCTTGTGCCGCTGTGCTCTTTAGCGGCGACTTGGGCTGCACCACATTGGCCACAACGCCACTTGAATTACTATTGCTATTATTGCTGGCAGCATTTGGTGTTAGCGGCAGCTGCTCCTCGCTATTGGGCGTGGTGGTTGATGAAGTAGGCGTGGGCAAGGCCGAGCTCAAGTTGGTATTAACATGACCAATAATGGGTGAAGTGGGTGAATGTAGTTTGCGACTTATTATGTTGCCATTAGTAGCAGCACCACCGCTGTGGTGGTTGTTAATGTTTTGATATTGAGCATTAGGCGAGAGATCCATGTTATTGTCCGATTTGCTTTGAGCTGTGAATAGGAGTAGGAAAGAGGAAGATTAGTTAGATTCAATCGTGATAAAGTACTATCACGCTATTAGTTATTCCGCTTCCATTGCCTCTTTAAGTTAATATTTATTACTTACACAAATTCTTGCGTCGCTGGAGTGGTGCACGTCCCAGCTGAGCTGGCGTTGGCGCCAGTATAAACTGCTGTCCCTCTGTATCAACCTCCTCATCTGCACCATAGGTAGAGGAATTGCCACCATCGGAGCTACGCTTGCCAGCCGAATCCGGAGGATTTATATGACATGTGGCCGATTTGGGTGTGGAGGGCATAGACTTATACGATGGGGAACTCGGTTCTACATGAGCTTGCGTATAATTGTGCAATATCATTGTGGGCTGCGTTGGGGGCGCTTGCCCGCCAATGGTTTGAAGCGTCTGGCCATTGTGTTTCTTGAATATATAACCGCCAGGGGTAAAAGGATCCAGCTGCAGCTGCTCAATAGGCGTACTCGGCTGATGTGGGCGTGCCATTAGCGTGTACTGTGAGATAAGAAAAGTGATTAGCGTTTGTTTTGTATTATTTAATACGGCTCAAACATACCGGATGATTCATGGCAAAGAACATTTTCGGTTGTCCACCTGCAACTCCAGTGGTGCTCAATATTTGCGCTGGCGCCGATGCAGGCGGCGTTGCTATGTTCGCTGCATGACCCAGTGTTACAGTTGCTGGCGATGAAACACAAGCTGGATGAGCTGAAGAGGATGAGGAATTGGCATTAACAACAGTTGCTAAATTCGAATTAATCATGAGTATTGTAGAGCTGTTGCTGCTACCGTTGTTACTGTTGGGCTCATTGTTAGTCGAGATTAACTCGGAAGCTGTAACTTTGGTTAGTTGTTCGTTGTTGTTGTTGGCATTATTGATACTATGACTGGTTGTGGCCTTGGCCAAGACAGTGGCTGTGCCTGGCGTGGCATTCAAAACCGTCAATGTGGCGCCACCAGCTGTAGCTGTTGATGTTGTGGTGGTTGTTGTTGTGGTTAAAAAGCGCGCATTTGCAGGCAGCGTTATTTTGTTACAAGCATTGATGCTTATGAAAGACAAGGGGCGCAAAGTGGGCGTAACTGTAGCCAATTGTGAGTGTGGTGCTTGCGTGCTGCTGTTCGCGACACTGGTGACTACATGTGGTTGATTCTGTTCTGAACTCAGCTTGCAGAGCTTGTGTTGTAGCAGTTGTTGAGTGAGGCTTTGTTGTTGCTGTTGATTGTAACTATTGACATCAGTGATGAGCAACATGGTAGCAGGCTGCTGTTGTTGTTGTTTCTGTTGCTGTGTGTTCGTTGATGTCACTGTAGCTGATGATGTCATTTCTGAACCAGCGATCTCATCTAACATTGCCTCATCATCGTCATCGCCATGCAAAGTATCCAAGACCAAGGCATCATACAAAATGGCGGCACGTCCCGTTGCTTTACCGCCATCTTTAAGTTGTACGCCATTTTGCAGCGTTAGCAATTTTCGTATGATTGGCGTTGTAGTGGTGGTAGTTGTTGTTGTGATGTGGTTGTTGTTAGTATTGTTGATGTTGTTGTTGTTGTTATTGGTAGTTGTTGTTATTATTTGGCCAGCATTGTTAAAATTATGGGAAAATTTAATAACTTGCTCGTTACTAGTGCTAGGTGTGCTTGTTATTGTGGTTGTTGTTGCAATGGGTGATTCGGATGCCGATGACAATGACTGAATTGATGAGATGGTCTTGACTTTTTGAATCTTTTTGAAAAACAATGGCGGTGGTGTGTTATGTTGTGTACGTATAATGGTGAAATGATTTCGTGGTACAGTTGTTGTTGTTGCTATGAACGTAGCTGTCGGCGTAGGGGTTAAAGTTCTGGCACCCTCGTGAGCATAGGGCGTAGGCACGCGGGTGATGACCGTCGGCGGTGTTTCTACGCGTCGCTGATGCATATGCTTCAACTGCTGGTGTGGTGAGTTTGTATGCTGCATTGGCGTCAATGATCGCACAATCGTGAATTGCTTGCGCTTGATGGGCACGCTATTGGTGGGAGTTGGGGGTTTGCTGCTGCGATTACTTGTGGGCGTGGCAGTGGCACGCTGCGGCTTGGCTATGGTATACTGTGCAATGTCATCAAAGTCAGTGAGCGCTACGCTGGCCAGTTCTTGCATAAATTGTTCATCTTCCTCATCGTCATCATCTTCATCCTGGTCTTGTTCGATAAATTCGTCTTCATCCTCGTCATCTTCGTTATTCAGTTCATCATCTGTTTCGTTGTCATTAGTTACTTTAGCAACTTCTACTGCAGCTTTGTCTTTATTGTTTTCTTTTTGATTTTTTTTTATTTTTTGTGTGTGTTGATGATTTGTGTTTTATGAGTGTTAAAGTAGTTTAGAGGATATATAGAAAGTAAGATAGCAAAGAGAGTTGGTTGACGTTTGTGAGTGTGTGCACATGTGAGGCGAGCGAGCATCAAGAGAAATAGAGAGAGAGATGGTTATGCATAAAGCGTTTGTTAGAAAAAATATTCAAGATGAGTAAGATGACAATGGGGGGCTGGCATGGATCATGGAGTTGTTTTTTCATTGTTTTAGAATAAGTAAATTCATTTCCGGTACGTAATCCAATTAGAAAGCAAAGCAACACAACCAAATCATAGTAAAAATAATGCCAATCTTTTGGATATAACATAATATAATACGAACTGAAAAAAAAACTTAAAAATTTTAAATCATGATAAAAAAGTTTAAAATCAAGCTATGCATCATTTTAGTTCGAATGAAGTAGACAAAAGTTGTTCTAGTTAACACTTTTCATAAAAATAATTTTCCAAAAATTTGGTTTTACCACAAAATCTGTCAATTTTCAATAATCATCTGGATGCTTATCTTTACATGAATAACACCATCTCGTATGACAAACAAGAAATACTAAAAATTTGCATAGTCTATTCAAAACTCTTTTAAAACAAGCATTTCACAAAAAAAAAAAAACCAAGAAAAATAAACCTTTATAAAGGTAACTTACCTCTTGAATCTGTAGGACTGCGCATCTGATGATGCATGGGCGGCTGATAATGATATTGATTCTGGCTCAGAGCCGTGACCGTTGGCACATTGAAATTGAATATGGCGCCCACAGCGCTGCCTGGCGTTGCAGCACTCACATTGCCACCACCATTCACTTTATATGGTGAAGGCGGCTCCTGTTTAATATCCTCCTGCTTAATATGCTGCTGCAGCTGTTCATCGGACTTGCCGGGCGTTCCCTTTGGACTAATAGGCATGGATTTGAAGGCGCCGCCTAGAGCATATAAACATAAAAATATTACTTTTGATTCTTCGTGTCATAGAGAAAAGCTTGCTCGCCTGTGGGTTGGAATGGTGTTACACCAATTGGATTCTTGGGACTAGTGTAGTGCTTGTATATGGACATCTGTGGATATTGCAGCATGGCGCTCTCAATGCCCGGATGCGCTTTAATCGCTTTTGGCTTTAGGGTTATTTCACGTTCTGCATTAGTCGCTGGCGCAGCCATGGCTTGGCCATTAGCAGCGTTTGTGTTTCCGGGCGGCACAGCACCACGTTTGACGTGCTCCTGAAAGTAAAAAAATCGTGTTGGTTATTATAAGTTGAGACAATGGTTAAAATTTTAAATCGTAGGCTCTTACCTGCTCATTCTCATTATTTTGCTGTTGCTGCTGCTTGCGATAATCGTAGGGCGCCTCTTCAATATCGGAGTCATTTACACGCTCACGGCATTGCAAGTCTAGCTTCTTGTTATTATTACTAGCCTTTGGCGACTCTTCCACTATAACCATCTGCTCATCCTCGTCTGATTGCATCTCATTCTTTAACATATCGGATTTGAGGCTCTGATTAATGGTTGTAGGTGTATCATCACATGCCGTATTATAGTTATCAATCGTTAGTGGTATAATATCGCCTTCCGGCATCTGAGCGCCACCGCTGCTACCACTTCCGCCTGGCGTCGAGGGGCACATGTCGTGCTCCAGTGAATCCGATCCATCAACGGAAACCAAACGCTGTTTGCCATCAGCTGTGGCATTGCCTGCAGCAGTGCCTCCCTTACCGCCAGTTGTCGACGACTTGCGTCGATCTTTGGAGCACCATTTCCACTCCGGATGCAGCTTAAAATGTGCATCCTTCACAGAGCTAGCCAGCTCATGGTATTGTGCTTTTTGCTCTGGCTTTAAGGCATACCACCATTCGCCTAAGATTTTGCTTACAGTGCGGTTGTCCTGATTTGGATGCTTCTTGTGCACCATCTTGCGATGTTTCTTCGAGAAGATCATAAAGGCATTCATGGGTCGGCGTATTTTCTTGCCTGCCGCAGGTGCTGCGCCTGCAGCTTGTTGCTGTGCTTGCTGCTGTTGTTGTTGCTGCTGCTGCTGTTGCAACGCACTTAGCGACTGCGAGCGTCGCTTAGCCGCCGATGTGGTTGGTGCACCCGCTGCTCCATCGCTTGCATCATGACAATCCTCCAGCTTCCGTATATTGCTATTAACATTGCTGTTTACATTGTTGCGACTGCAATCTGGACCACTATATGTGGACAAACGCATGGCGGCTGCTTTCTTCTGAGCATTAATAGTCGTATTTGTGCTCTCGAAAACATCGTCATCCAGTTGCTCATCAGCCTCATCCATGGCTGTACTGTTGGTCACTGCGGCGGCAGCTGCTGCAGCGGCTGCGGCCTTAGCTGCATCATTCATGGAACAGTTAAGCGGCTTGCCGGGCGATGCCAAAGGCGTGGGCACAATTAAATGGTTATTGTTGTGATTGAGCTGTGTGGGCTGCATCATACTGGCCACGCTGTAATTGCTAATTGATGTGGGCGGCAGTGGTGCCGTAGTAGTTGTAGCAGCTGCTATGTTGGTCGTTGTCATCGCTGTCCTTGGTGGTAGCAGTATATGCCAGGGATACGCGTTGTTGTAACCTGAAAGTTTATGATTTAGATAAGTTTTTCCACAAACATTTTCTATGCAATCACTCACCGTTTTTTGGCAGCGCTTTTTCCTGCACATGGCTGGCATTTGTGGCCGTGGGCGTGGTGGGCGGTGGCGGCGGCAATGCAGCCGGCTGATGTGCCGCCAGTGGTGCGGCGGCTGCAAATGAAACCAAATTGGGTGGCACAGGTGTGACCGTCAGCTGCGTGGCATCTACAATCACGGGAGGAAATGCCTGATGAGCTGACGTGGACACCACCACCTGTTGTTGTGGCTGGTGGTGCTGGTGCTGCTGCTGCGACTGCTGTGGATGGTGGTGATGCTGCTGCTGCTGTAGCGGTGGCGCCGCAGCGCTCGATATGCGTATGACACTAGTGGCATGACCAACGCTTGTGGGTGGCGTTGGTGCAGCCAGCACATGCGTATGATGTTGATGTGTTGCTGGTTGATGTAAATGCTGATGCGCATTTAAATGTGCTGCAGGTGGTTGTTGTTGTTGTGTTTGTTGCTGCTGATTAGCGGTTGGCGGTGCATGCATTACCAGCGAAACGGCCGTTGTCTGAGGCGGTGGTGGTACTGGTGGTTGTGGTGCATTTTCAACCACATGCCCACCATGTGTGGCATAGCTCAGACTATTGTTGTTATGGCTTAAGCCATTATTGTTGCTGTTGTTGTGATTGGTATTGTACAGCACTGGACTGGCTGCTGTCTTCCACTTGCTGTCCAAAGGCAATGCAGCGGTCACCAATTGATTTTGTGGTTGCTGTTGTGGCTGTGCCGCTGCATTTGCATTGATTGCAATGGGCGTAAAGAAATTCTGTCTATGATTGGAGGAGACATTCACCGGCGAGTGAGCAATGACATTTAAAGGAGAGGCACCGGCATGATTCACGGGTGATGTATACGATGGCGTTGCCGAGCGCGAGCTGCTCAGTGACACTGCAAGAAACATGAAAAAAAAGACAACAATGGTAAGATAATGTTTTTAAATTGTTTTCGTATATGAAGTTTGGTCTCAAGTTCGAAAAGAAAACCAGGTGAAACTCCGCTAGGTATTTGTAATACGGTTATTACGGATAAAATTGCACTAAGACCGTTTGGAAACTGTGGGAAGTTATATACTGTTCTACTGCTACATTATATCGTTTGTTTTTTAATCAGTTGCAATTCGTCCTTTACAAGAAACACTCCGGCAACTTTTGTTTTATAAAAACTCTTAATTAGTTAAATTAATTACATAGGCACTGCAAATATAATTTAGCGCCCAGCTCGAAATCCTGAAACGCATTCATGGCGCTGCCGGCGCTGCAACGTTGACGTAGCCGTAGTCGTCGCCAGCACTTCACTTTCGAGTTGCTCACGGGCCGGATAAACACTTTGCTAGCATACTATTCCGGCTTTTGCACAGTTTGTATAACTTTTTGTTTTCTTTTTGATTTTAATGAAATTGTTGGAATTTTTATTGTCGTCGTTGTCACATTCGTTTTGTCTGTTGCATTCGACGCAACGAATCAGTTCTTTTTTATTTTTTTTTTCTCGCGATATGTATTGCGTTTTGCTTTGCGCCGTGTGTTTTGTCTTGCTGCCTTTGACAGTTTTCAACATTAAATGCGATGACGACCACAGCGGCAAGGCAATGTCAAAAGAATGGCCAGCCAGCCAGCCAGCCAGTCAGTCCGACAGCCAACTGAGCATTGATCTTGGCGAGAGAGCGCAGAGCAGAGCAGCATAAATGAGCGGAGCTTGCGCTCTTTCGCTCTCTTATGCTCGCACTGCACTCTTTGATTGTTGTTTTTACCTGAACTTGCAAGTGTGGGTGCAAAAGTAAGGTGAATATGCATGTGTGTGTGTGTGTGTGTATGACGCTCTCTCGAGCGCATATTTTTGTTTAGGTAAAAAGGAATTAAAGGGCAGGGCGAAAAATAAGAAGAAAAAGAATCTGTTGCGCTTCACACGCATTGGCTTTGTTTCGGCTGCGCGGCCCATTGTTTGTTTCAAGTGGCTGCCGCTGCGACGCCGCCGACGACGACGCCGCCGCTACGAAGTTGCCGACGACTCTATGAGATCGTTTGCAGGTGCATTGGAATGCGTGTGCGTCGACGCAGACGTCGCTGCCGCTGCGTCTGTGTAAATCACACTGCGGTCACACTTTCAAGTGGCTAGCAGCAGAATTTGGACTTGTTGTTGTTGCTGCTGCTGCTGCCGCTGCTGCGTCTAACAATGACCCGAAAGTTGAGTGCACGCACACGTTAAACAATAGCACCCCAGCTGGAACTGGGTTCGTTCTCTCGGAAAACGACCTTTGTCGAGAGGTTTGAGAGGTGTGTGAAATGGTCAGAGCTGGTTCTGGGCTTAGAAATCTGCTGCGTTCTAAATGAAACGGCGCTGTTACAATAAATTTTTATGATATGCACTTTTATGTTGAATTGAAAATGTATCGATCGGTTTTTGGGAAAGTCTAGGCTAAGTTGATCAATGGAATGCGCTATTTTACACGGAAAGGTCGTTTCGTGTTACTTACTATCTGATCTTTAGAAATCTGTCTAGTTTCACTTGCTTTTAAAGAAATTTCAAATTGTTTTGATAGGAAAGTCTAGAGTTCTAAGATTTCCTTAGTATACTATGAACTACTATGAAAATAGTTACATTAAACGATGCCGTACACCAATTTAATGATTTCTGGATTTATATTCATACCTATATGTTCTACATTTAATATGATTTCTTTGAACTATCTCCTGCTCGCTGGATGCAAGCCGCTTTAAGCCACCTTGGCATAACTTGACATGTCTGACTTCTTTGGCTGTGGATGGGTGCTTAAATAAATGTAACACATCGCAAAGTTACTTTTCATTAGTTTCCAACTCTTCCAAGTCGATTAGATACCTCTTGTTAATATGTTCATACGTTTCTTGCCATTTCCTTACAGCTTCAACTGTAGCGCATCAAAAAATCTAACTAATTCATGCGAAAAGTCAACAGAACTGGCAAGAAACTAAGAGCAGCGCCTACAAGATCCTCCTACTGTGTTCTCAACGTGTAACTATTTGAGTGATTGTAATTGCGTGAACTGAGATTAACAGCTAAGCTGGCGCTCATTTGTGTAGCGCTCTGGGCCAAGAAAGTACTGGAAAAGCCAGCCTTGAAATGAATCGCACAAAACTATGAATAAATTTGAACATAAGTTTTGTTGGCCAAATGGCCGACTGGGCTCATAAAGTACTACAAAAGGTGTGAGCGGGTAGTGTGTGGCTTAGGATGGTTATAAAATTTCATACTACGCATACCTAACATAACGGCCACGTCGGTCTCTTCCTGATCATAACGACCCGTAACGCGATAGTTTGGCGATGTCTCTGAGTCGCGTGAGGTATCTTCATCATTTTGTGTCTTGCTGCTCGAGCGGCTATCACTGTAAAGAGAAAGCAAGAGAGTTATAAACAAAAATAAAGAGAAAGAGGATCAGTTTTAATGCGTCATAGTTTTGTCGGCTTACGCACCTTAGAAAACGACCTGGTCCAGTTGATGAGGGCAATGCATTGTTGCCCTTCTGATTCAAATGCCTCGAACAATAGCCCCGCCGCTGAGATTCTTTCATGCACAACATGCAAAGGCGACGCCATTGCTTGCCATTGTACTTCTTGCGCACGCCGGATTCCGATTCCACAATATCGCCCTTCTTGAAACGATGCGGTGTGGTTGCTTGAGATCTGCAAATAACAAGAAAGCTAATCAAGTCCGTGAATGAGTAACTAAATAAAGATGAATCATAATGCCCGGAAGGCTTAAATACTTAGAGGGTTAAGTAAATTATTCAGGTGAGCAAAAGCTCCTCCAGAAGTGTGTGAACAGTCAGCACACTGCGAGAATGTTAAAATGTCTAAGAAACAATATATGAAGCTATTGCTCTTAGAAGATTCTAGAAAGCACTAAGGATGCTACTATAGTTCTGAAACTTCTACGCGTTAAATAGGTTGAGACATCCAACCAAAGAAACGTAGATTGTGCTAACGTTCCGTAAAACGGCACAAACTTATAGAATCAGCTGCTGGATCCAGCAATTGCTTAAACATTTGAAAACGTGTGAAAAATAAAGAGTTTCACTTGCATGAAAAAACATTGATTCTTGAAAGCCAGGACTTTGACAGTGGGCAAGATCTCTTGCAGGAAACTAACTGGACCTCTGCCAGCTGGGAAATACTAGGCCAGAAGAAAAGTTCGAAGTTTAGCTATATAAAAAGATCAGGTCGCTAAATTCATTAATATTTAATATATGCGTATATGGAACTCGAAACTGGCGATTGTTTTACCTTGGAGTTGCTGGATGAGATCTGGGTGTAAGCCTCTGATCGAGTAAACTTGAGGTGCTGCCGCGACTTTGCATACTGCTGCGTTTGCTGCAGGCGCTCATTTTTTCGGCATCCACATCGCCAGCAGCCGGTGAATAGCCAATCTCTACGCGCTTTAGCTCATCGTCAGAGTCATAGTCATCGTAGGGTCTTTGTTGCTGTTGTTGTTGTTGTTGCTGTTGACGGCGTTGCAGCTCATCTGCAGCGGGCGATGGCACATGCATTTTCAAATGTTGTTGCTGCTGATGTCCATTTGTGCCTGGCGAGATCACTATTTCAGGCAGTGCTGACCCCAGGCCAGCCTGACCATTAGCATGCTCCACAACCGCCAATGGAGGCGGTGGTGGTGCGTTCACTGCACCACTGCCACTCTGGAACGGCGATGTGGCAGTCGTGCGATAATACTCTTCTTGTTTCTGTTGCTGCTGCGCAGTGTTTGGCAGTTTGCCATCAAAGCGCGTGGCCACAAATGTGAGCGGTGCGTTTGTAGTGCTGCTCTTTTGATAGACAATATTTCCGCTGCTGGGCTCCGCCTTGCGTTTGCCGCTATTGACCGGAGGGGGCGTCAGTTCATTAAGCTCATCCCACCAGGGTGGCAGCAATAAACGTAAATCAGCGCGACGCACCAGTTTGGTAGCGGACTACAGAGAGAAAGTTGATCAATTTTGAACTGGTTTCAAGTAAAGTTCACTAGTTCACACTTACCGTTTCATCACACAATTGCACGCTATATTGCTTGGTTGCTGGATTGATGCCAGTTATGATGCCCTCTACATAAACACAGCCGCTGCGTCCCTCCAATCGCTGACGCACACAAACGCGTGCCTCCATCGTAATCTGTATATAATTTGAAAAAAAAGAAGTAAATAACTTGATTAGATGTTGAATAACTTTTAATTTATTCCCACCTTAAATTAAATATTGTTTCAATTTAAAGATCTTGAACCATTCCCCGCACTGCCTTCTACATAAACTTTTTAAATCTTTAGATTTACCCATACCCCCTAATGCAACGTCACTAATCTCTATCGCAACGTCATTAAGCTTTTAATGACTATGGTTTCTCCATAGTCGCAACCATTTGATGGCCTCAACACCCTCGATGGTGACATCATTTATGTTATCGATAACTTAAACTTACCTCAGCCATGGGCGGACTTGCATCCAGTATCACATTATAGCGTCCATAATGCAGCACATCTGTAAACAAACGCTGACCAAAATCGTTACCATCAAATTCCACAAGTATTGAGTATGATGTGGAAGAGGTTGTTGTTGTTGCGTTGGCTGTTGTTGTGGTTGCCGGCTCATTCACTTGCCGTATAATACCTGGTGCATAGTATTTGCCAACTTTGGCCAAAACGCGCGTATTACTCCATTCGCTGAGATCTAAATCGGCAGACATTGAATCCTGTGTCTGCTGTGGTTGTGGTTGTTGTTGTTCCTGTACATGTTGCTGATTGTGTGTATTAAAGCTAAAACGTTGTTGTTGCGGTTGTTGTTGTTGTTGATAGTACACAGCTGTTGTGGGCGTGTGTGTGCGTTGTTGATGATTGATTGTTGCATGACAGTTATTGCTGGCAACATGTTGCTTGTAAGTACTTGTTGCATGTTGCAATGGCGATGTGATTATAATACGTTGTTGCTGTGGTTGTTGCAGCTTGTTGTCGTGTGTGTTGCCGGCGCCTGCACCGCAATTTAATGTGCTCATTGTTGTTGTGGTTGTTGTTGAGGGACTGACAATCATGCTGCGGACCGCCAAAGGGTGTGTTTGTTGTTGTTGTTGTTGCTGGTGGTGCAACATGCTGGCAACATTGCCGTTATGCAGCACATTACTGCCATTGGTGTCGGCGGGTTTTTGTTGCTTTTGTTGTTGCTGCAGCTGCTGATGTGGTTGCTGGTGATGCTGCTGCTGCTGTTGCTGCTCAGCAGTGTCCAGCTCTGCTGGATCAAATTTGCGCTTTTTGGGATGCTGACGCGGTTGAGGTGGTTGTTGTTGCTGAGGTGTGGTTGTTGTTGTTGCTGCTGCTGCATTGTTTGTTTGGTGTAAGAGCACATGGTGTTGTTGTTGTTGTTGATGTGTTTGCTCCAATGTGGATTGAATGGCTGCGGTGTTTGTGGTTGTTGTTATTGGTATACCGGCTGTAACGGTTGTGGCTGGTATGACCATTTTGTTGGCGGCAACAACAAAATGTTGCTGCAGCTTTGGCGGCGTTTTCTGTTCCTGTTGTTTGTGTGTTGCTTGTTGCTGTTCTTGTTGTGTTGGCTTTTGCTGTCGGCTGTTGTTGTTTGTTATGACATAAGTTTCAGCTGGGGCAATAGCAGCGGCTGTTGCTCCACTTGTGGCATGTATTGCTGTTGCATTGGCAGCATTGAGCATCTTTGTTGTTCCAGCAACATGTGTATGGTTTACTGCAATTGTTGTTGCTTTTCACCCTTACGCCAATTGCGTGTTTAGCCATGGAAAACCTGACAAATACTCAAAGGCACAATACATTCCACCACTCCGGAATTATCATCAATACGCACCACATCTGCAAAAAGAAAACAAAAAAATATTTTAATTAAGTTGACAGCTCTGAGAAAACTACAATTGACAAATGAAAACAGAGAGGAAGAGAGTCAATGATAGAGAGACCAATATAATCAGTGAACAAGTCGCTTTATTGTCTATTAGTCTGCGTTCGGCTTACTCTATATGTCATTTCATAATTAGTGTAATCCGCATCCTGACAGCTCTCCGACATCCTGCCAACTCGGCCAACTACTTCAATGTCTGTCAACGGGCAATAAAATTCAATTTCGGAAAACGCGCGCAAATATAACCAATGTGAATACGAATACTCCAATGCACTGTACAAGTTGACTACTGTTACTGTGTGTGTGTGCGGCCGACAACAACGGAAACATTTTAATTTGAACAGACGTCCAGCATTGGGGGTCTGGGTCTGAGCCTCTGTTTATGCCTGGGGCGGTTTGGGCAGTGACGAAGGATTTAAAAGAGTATAAATGAAATATAAATGACACTTGAAACATTTTATATGAGTACCACACTCAAACAACCCACCAACACACACACACACAGTTGTACGGTTGCATAAAGACTGAATCATCTGGCAACTACTGGCAGATTTGAGGTTTATGCGCAGAAAAGCGTGAATTGCTGATGACGGTGGAGCTGCACAGTTTTTCTCGCATTTCTTTATTAAAATATATACCCTACGCACTTATTAATATTAAAATCTACATAATCAATTTCGCACCATTTTTAATGCACAAACATTCCATTTCATAACACTAACATCCTTTTCTTTTAGCTGTTTTCCCGGCCCAAGGTCCACCTTGACCTTGAGAGGATCACTTCGCAAACTCTATATATTACGTTTTGACGCAAAAATCTTGTTTTAGTTTTATGCAAATATTCTTTAAAAAAGTAAAGTTTGTTTGTTTCAAAATTTGTGGACCCCTTTTTCTCCAACTATATGGAAACAAATAGGGTTGAAACTTATATCATTGTGTAGGGAATTTTCATAAGAAGTGCAGAATATAAGTTTTATTCATATATTTTGTGATGTCTTTAAATGTTCACGAACGCTTTCTTCTATTAGCATCTGCAATAGTATTTGTGTGTCGACAGGGAATAGTTATTAGGTTGCCACTAGTGTATAAAAATTTATTTTAAAAAATTTCCTAGCCTACGTTGTACATTTTTTGTCGAAGTACTTTTTAGATAAACTTTTAATTTGGGCGTTTCTTAGGCTTTTAAATGTGCATCCATAGTCCTTTACAACTGTTATACGTGCTCACAGATACAACCGAAGTGCTGACCAAAGCCTTGACTCTCTGTTTTTAAGAGTCAACCTAATAGATCATTCTCGTTTCTTTGACTCATTAGACTAAGTAAATTTTGCCAGACAAATTCTTTCGATTAGACAAAAGTTAACAAACTCTTGATAAAGCCTCTCAAAATTTCAATTTCTCTACTAAATCTACTTCTTTAAACCAATCTTAATTAGAAAAAAAAAGGAAGAGATGCTGTTTTCCTCTGCTGCGCTAAACATAAAACACACAAACAATAGCATACTTCTAGGCATGGAGTGCAACGCTGCATAGACGTGTATGTGTGTGCAGTGAGAATGTGTGAGTGACAGCGTTGCCATACCTGCGCAGCTGTTGGACCTTGGTAGTTGGTGTGGAACAATTGTAGCCGATACGGCTTATCATATACACAAGAGCAGCAGCAGCAGCAGCAACAACAACACAACTCTTGACTTGTGTGTAGGCGTAATTGCGGGAAATGACTGCCACGCCCATTGTGGCCCCGACATAACGACATGAAGTGGATTTTTCTTTCTTTCACAAAATGCAAAAATAGAGAGAGCTGCTGCTGGGCAAAACAAAAAAAAAAGAAATTTGTATAGAGGATGAAAATGAAAACTGTAGGCACAAAATTGAACGAGCATAGCAACAGGAATGAAAAGGGAGGACTCTCTCTCTCGTTGGATGAGTTTGTGTGTGTGTGTGCGACAAATGCAATGATTGCTTTATACGAACACACGCAGAGGTGTAGATAGCTTTTGGTAATGGGGACCCATAGGCATAGAAGTTACTATTAAATTCCATATACTTCTTGACTGAGATCAGGGGACAAATTCTTGTAAAGTTTTGAAAAGAAATTAGCAATTTGGTTTCTTTTTTTTGGGTTTATTTATTAGTGACTTGCAAAACGAGTCATAAGTGAATCTGTCTTCAAGATCTACTAAGTTTTTTCACTTTTTCTGTTTGCTGGCATAGATCTTTTCCTAGATCCATTTCTTGGACGAATACGTGATGTAAGCTTATTAAAGATGCAAATCTGTGTTGAAGTTGCAAATTTTATCTTCTTGACTGAGATTATGGGACAAATTCTTGTAGTTTTGAAAAGAAATTAGCAATTTGGTTCTTTTTTTTGTGTTTATTTATTAAAGACTTGCAAAACGAATCATAAGTGAATCTATCTTCAAGATCTACTAAGTATTTGCACTTTGTGCTGCAAAGATTTCTGTTTGCTGGCATAGATCTTTTCCAAGATCCATTGCTTGGACGAATTCGTGCTGTTTACATCCGCTCCGTTCAATCTATTACCTCAAAACTCGACAGAGGTGTGCGTCATGTTTATATGCACTAATGTTTCAAAAATTATCGAAATCGGTTAAATACATGAAAAGTTATAGTAAAAAATATGCTAATTTCACCACCCATCGACTATAAACTGCTCCAAAATTGCAATGCATGTAGATATGGATACATGTGAGCTAGCGTTACAAAATTTGGTGTGTGACCCTAATCGTTAAAACTGCATTCATCATTTTTCAATGGAACCCCCCTTTCCCACGCAATCGATTTACCTTAATTACTGCCACTCCCCCCCCCATATATTGATTTGAAAATTGTCACAGACATCTATAAATGTATTTTTGATCTATGTTACAAAATTTAACGACATTTACCCAAGAATACTGGAGTTTTGGGTATAAAAGTAAATTTTCAATAGGACAACTTCTAAATTGGAACTTCCCAATAGGAAAATGTTTACAGGCATATCGATCTTATGCAAGGAGATGTAATGGTGGATACTTCCGTTCCCATTTTACCGTATTTAGGAATAAGGAAACACCCTTGTACAGGGTATTCCACTGTCGGGAACCGTCTGCACCAAATTTTTTCTTTTACAACTTTGCTTTTCATTAGTGTGGCCTGGACTGGGACATGTGCACATAAATATTTTGTTGCTAGGCTAAAATGTTAGCAAGTTTACAATCTACGTTTCTATTTTTGTGTTTTTTTTTTTGTATATTCACTACCACAGTGACTTGGGAATTGTTGAGTGTGTGTGTGTGTGTGTGAGTGTGTGTGTGTTGAAGCGCGCGTGGGAGCGCTTAACCGTGTGTGTTTGTGGGTGTCGCAGAGACTGCGTGTCTGCGCTTTGCATTTTGTAACGGTAAAGTACAGTTACTTAAATACAACAACCGAAAGCTTACTGTAAAAGCAACGCAACATAAACAACAAGTAGAGTCTGTGATTAGTTACACATACACTGGCAATTTATATCAGTTTTATGTAAATATAACTGCATATCTTTAAGTGTATGTGTGTGTGTGTGTGTGTGTGTGTGCTCATGTTTGTTAATGCTTTTTGTGGGTGGGTTTTCGGTCGTGTTCATCACAAAAAAGAATGACATTATAAATCTTTGCTCTTTGCTACCGATTCGTGCTTAAATAAAGTCAAGCTAAGTTGTGTTTACTTGCAGTTTGAGGTTTGTCGGTTGTTTGCATTCACAGCTTATGAAATTTACAGTCACGCTCAAAATTTAAGTGTTATGTGTCTTGATAAAGTTGATCATCGTGACCTAAAGACTCTATCATGATGAATCAGATTAGTATACGAATATTTACAATTTTCAAAACCGACATCTGTAGCAAAATTTCGCTTTGATGGCTCAAGAGTTAGAAGGCTAACATGGGTGCCGGGTAGCTGACGATTTGCGGAAACGGTAGAACACCTTCCCCTTTCTGTGGGAGAAGGCTCAAGCATATTGGTAGTTGCTTTTAGGACAGCATCTCGTAGCTGTCCGTGATTAGTCTTACACGGATTTCATGTTTAATTTCTGCGCTTGTATAGACTTCTATATTAGAAGTGTGTTCACAAAACAGAAGTGTTATTCCCTTCTCACGCAGTTGCAATTGTCGTGTAACTTATAGTGGGAGAAGGGTATTAACTCTTTTAAAATCACTGCATACAATAAATAAACAAATATGTAATTTTGTTAAGTTACTAAGTGTGTTGATAGAGTATGTTTAAACTTCTATGAAACATGGAGATATGCCTAAGAGACCAACGAAAAAGTGAAATTTTGCAATGTAATGGGGTTACAGGCGGATTTTATGATTTCCGATAAAACAAATTTTCAACAAATGGGAATTCATGTTTCGACTGCTGTACACAAAGTGTTTATTAGTATGTACAGAAATTGTCGAATTAGAACATTAATTAAAATTGTTTGATACTTGGCTAAAATTTCGAATCAAATTCGAGAAATATTCTAACATCAGATTGCAGCGTCAGTGAATGGGCTCAAATATACTACTATTACAATATGTCTATAACTATTTACAAGCATGCACATAATTACAGCCGCCACTGTGGCTAGTGGGTGTGAGTGAAATGAAGTAACTGTCGCTAAAGCTGGCTGCGGCAGCGGCAGCGTCGGCTTTGGCGTCCAAGAAGAAGAAGAAGTGGTAATGTTTGTGTGCATTATTACAGTTATCTGTTTATTGTGAGCATCATGCCAACTACCGTGTCCGCTCGTCATTTGTTTTTGTCGCTAAGTCGAAAGCTGTTTGCTGTTGTTGCTTTTGTTGTCACTGCTGCGGCTGCGGCTGCTGCTGCTACTGCAGCTTCTATTAGTTCTAAAACTGCATGTGACATGTTATGTTGTATGTTGTTGTTGTCTTTGGCTGCTGTTTATTGGCATATTCATTTTAATGTTGCTTACACACACACACACACACACGCACACACACACACACACACACGCACACACACACACCGTTAAACGTGTTGCATTGCAGTGTGGAAATTGCGATCGATCTCAATGCATTGCAGTCATGCTAAATTTGATGCAAAATGTGCATGTGAAAGAGATGCACTCACACACACACACACACACACACACACACACACAAACGCAGCATGTCATATTAATTTGTTATGATATTTGCTCTCGACTGACGTGTTGTGGCTGCACACTGCGTCATAATTAGACAAAAGTTCTTTGAACCTAACGGTAGTTACACCGTAGTGATTTTGTTTGTTCTATGCATTGTTGACTCAAGTTCTGAAGAGTTGTGCAAAATATTCAAGAGAAAAACATTTTACACGGCAACACAATTTGAAAGCGAAGCTACACATAAGCTGTATTACACAATTATACGACACTTGCAAAATTTGGAACAACTCACAACCTGACTTTGTTTTCAATTAAGATTGGAAGTGTAAGCAGTGTATGTTTCAATGAAAAACGTTTGTCTGACGAAAAAAGGTCCTGGTAATTGCACATCACAGCCTTGTGCATATTGTAAGCCAAGTTTCCAAATAAATTTCAACAATATTCGCTGTTTTTTTACCCTGTAATGGGTATTATAGACTGGCAGACTATATATGTTCCATGGGCAAAAATGGTCAGGAGCAATAATCGAGTCGATATAGACATGTCCGTCTGTCTGTCCGTGTTGTCGCACCGTTCTCGCAGACTATAAGAGCTAGAGCACACATTTTTTTTTATTCCACTGTCGGCATAACATTTTTTTATTACACATATCGTCAATTATGATACAAATAGAAGTTCTGGGAAGAAGAAGTTCTCAAAATAGATATCGAATCTTAAAAACAGGAGCTAACAAAGATGACGTGTCTGCTCAGAATGTTGAAGAAGGTCACGTCTTTGGTACACCGCCACAAGTTAACTGGATTTCATAAAACAAGAAGTTTAATCTAGATGGAACTGGGAGCGTACAAAGCTAGACATATACTCCTTTCTGTTTTTAAAGCAGAAATTCTTAAAACTTTGTAGGCTCTAGAATGTACAGCTTTGGGTGGGGTAATAACGTGTAGCCTGCTTTGATTCCAGGATTATAATCGGGAAGTCACATATTTTATGAAATGGTTGTATTTGCTTAGCACCTTCACAAACTCCAAAACCAACAAAATTCTTGAATGCAACCAGCAGACGGTTCCAACGACTCCAAAAAATAAATATATATATAAAAGTATTTAAAATACAAACGAAGTAGAAGACGAAAAGTACTAAAAGCCAAAAAGGCATGCAAAAAGTTAACAGACGAAACGCCGCTGATGCTGGTGCCTGACTTCCCCACTGCCAGCCAGCCAATGCTGCTGACGCTGCAGTTGGCGTCGTCGTCGCTGCTGCTGCTGCTGCAGCCGTTGCGCACGCACTGCAATGTCAGTAACCCCACTCGGTGACAACAACAACAACAACAACAACAACAAGTAGCGAGAGAGAGAAGAGAGTGTGCGAGTGAGAGCAAGGCGAAAGTAAATGAACGCCAGAGAAAGAGAGTAGCCAAAGAGAGCATGCGATTTTTTGCTGCGATTTTTCAGTTTACTACAAAAATGCAAGAAGTCGCGCCTTCTGCACGTCACAACCCTCAAACAACAGCACATATTTGCATAGTACATACATATGTACATATATGTACATATTTACATACTTACATACATATGTACATATATATCAAAAAATCTGTTAGTCATTCAAAGCACAGGCAACAACAACAACAGCACGTAATGCATGCTGCATGATGAAGCGTAGCATCAAGTGAGAGTGAGTCGTTGCAGTGGGTGAAAAAAGGAGGAAAACGCATGGAAAAGCGTTGGAGGAGCCAACGAAAAGCGACGAAAACGACGCTCATTTGCGTAGAGTAAATGCAAAAAATATCACACACACACACACGCACACACACACACGCACACACGCACACACACACACACATACAACCAGGCACGCATGAATGCAATGCTCGCAAGAGAGGTTACGGCAACGAGCACTTTACTTGGCGCGTGTAACAGTGCTTACAGACATGGCGCAAATATGAGCATAACCATTTTAATTAATACGTATTACTTGAATTGAGCTGACTTTGCAGAATTTATACCTTTAACATTGTTTGATTTGCATACTTTAATTGTCGTTTTCTAAAGTGACTTATCGAGGCAGGCGAATTTATGTGCTTTCTTCAATACAATTTGGCTATATTACAAAATTTAATGTGACAGATTCGACGAAAAGTTGGCGGCAAAAGCTTAAGGGTTTATATACATACGTAGACTTGTATTGCATTTTCTGAAAGTATGTATACCGTGTGGTGTGCGGGTTAGAGAATACTACCTCAGCAGGTCAAAGCTTGTCGTATTAGGCGATTTACAATGACACTGGACTCTTTCGAGAAAAGTAGACCAACCCCAGGACTTAAAAGGGTTTTGCGTGGGGTTTGAAGCCCACCATGTAAAACACCAATTCCAATGAAAGAAATACATCAGGCCGTAACCCGGTAACCGATTGTTATAGGCAGTTAAGAAGAAGAAGATATATCCTATAGAATCTTTTCCCAAAAAAACATAAAGATCTGAGCAGTAAAACCAATTTAGCAGCTATTGATAGCGCCCTATCTGAAACTGCGAGTCATCGGCAAATCACGAGTCACGAGCGTTTATCTCGAAACTTTTTTTTTTTATTAAAAAGTACGGTTGCGTTGAGCAAAGCTTCTCAAGAACCTTTAACGACATAAGTCTGAATTTTTGAATGCTTATTTTTAACAATAGTAGACAAATAGCCTCTGCGTGAACGAAGAATTTTTAATTTCAAGCAAAAAAAAAAAGCAAAAGACGTTCAAAATCTGAACTTTTTAGAAAAACGGTCAACATTTTTGTAAAAAGTCAATTCTGCCAAATCCTTCGTTCACTTACTTCACTTTGTGAAGCTACAAACTACAGCTTTTTTCTTGGTTTTTTGTATTCCAGATAAGCAGTTCCATATAAGCAGTTTTCATTGTTTTAAGCACAAGTGTATATAACCCCTTAAATAAAGAAAAGCTGAAGAATATTTTTGAATTAAGTCGCATAAAAAGTATCTAAATCTAGTTTAAAAACGATGTGAACGATTGCATAAACAAATAATTTTAATTTGTGCTTACAATTAGAAATTCCATACCTTAAAAGTATTTTTATTGTTGTTTTCGGGCTTTTGTTCTGCACAACAAATGATGCAAATGAATCTGCATATTTCTACTTGTTATATTTATTGTACAAATCTATAATGACCTACATACGTTTACATTAAGAAATGTTCAACATTTTCGACTTAATTTGAAAAGTTTTATAGTAATCTTTTCTTTTATTAGAAAATACAAATAGTTGAAAAATAATTCCAAAGCAGTAACTTCCAAAACTTTAATGCTATGCAACCTGGCTTGGAAATGGTAAGAAAAAGAAACAGTGTAAAAAAGCTGTAAACAGTGGTTGTGTAATAGATGATTCTCATTTGTGGATTCATTGGATTGATTGATTGAGCGAAAAACTTTTAGAGTTGCTTTTGAAGAGTTAAGCATTTACCAATCAACATTGGTACTAGTTACTGCCCCAATAAATCTTAGATAGCCTTTTTTAAGCGCAGTTTCATGTAATTTTTAGGCTCTTGCAAATCAAGTCTTCTCAATATTTTCGCCATTACTGTGAGCATGCACATTTTACACATTGTTTTTGTTACTAGGCTGTTGTTGCCGTCACTCATTTTTAGCTTTTTGCCTTTGCATGGCGTAAATTCTTTGTATAGGTTCTCCTGAAATTTCTCTTGTTGTTGTTGTTTTTGCCGCTGCTGCTGTGTTGCAGTTGTTGCCGAGTGCGCGGTGCTCTATTAAAAAAAAGTTTTATGCAGACAGTCGGGACGGCGCCCGACAGTGGAATACCCTGTACCCTTTTTCTTTATTAACACTAAATACGGATCGATATGCCTGTAAACATTTTCCCATTGGGAAGTTTCAATTGACAAGTTTTCCTATTGGGAAGTTGGCTATTATGGTGGCAAAAATTACTTTTATACCCAAAACTCCAGTATTCTTGGGCCAATTTAGTTGAATTTTGTAACATAGATCAAAAACTTTCAAATTAATATATGGGGGCGTTGCATAAAGGTGGATACCGTTGTAACGATTAGGGTCACACGAGTCTCAACACCAAATTTTGTAACTCTAGCTCACATGTATCCATATCTACACGTAGTGGAATTTTGAAGCAGTTTATAGGCGAGGGGAGTTGAAATTAGCATATCTTTGACTATAACTTTTGATGTATTT
The DNA here is from genome assembly GCA_035041775.1 of Chymomyza caudatula. NCBI lineage: Eukaryota > Metazoa > Arthropoda > Insecta > Diptera > Drosophilidae > Chymomyza > Chymomyza caudatula. The sequence goes on along the minus strand of JAWNKW010000141.1, from coordinate 440,793 downwards.
ATCCGATCTCGATCATTTTTGAACATAGATGCACATTAACACGACGCACATCTCGGAGGAGTTTCGAGTTGATAGACTCAATAGAGCGGTTGTAAACCGCGCAAATCTGTCACGGGGGAAGGGGGTAAGATACCGACTTGATTCGACAAGCTTCATCTTACATGTCTCTAGCTCTCGGAGATCTATCCCCTCATACAAACAGACGGACAATCAATCGCTACCCGAGTCAATGATAAGACTTTTAAGCCATGGAACTTATGGTGTGCCACGCCTCCTTCTGCCTGTTACATACATTGCACAAATCTATAAAGCCCTTGCACACGTTGTGTACAGGGTATAAAAAACGCGGTGGAGAATGAGCAAAAAAAAGGTTGCGCTGACTACGAAGCTTTGGGGGTCGCAGTGCAGTGCATCGCGCGTTGATGCTGTTGAGTTGTAAAGACGAGTGCTCACTAAGTGAGTGAGTGAGTTACGCCGTGCACCGTGGTTGTCTGAGTGTGCGTGTGTTACTGTGCTGTTTGTTGCCGGGTGCTAGGCGTGCTCTGCCGCTACTGCTGCATGGCAACGGTAACGACAACGCGAAGCGCGCGAAAATGTTGAGCATAAAAAAAGTTGCAAGGAAAATTTGTATGCGCGCTGAAGGCAAGGTATAGAGTAGTACAGTGACGTAGACAGCTCTCTGCGATTGGAGGGGGGACGTGTCTTAAATTCACACATCTCGAACGAAATTAGCTTAGATTAAACAGTTAAACTATAACTTGTAAAATTTATTATGTTGTTGGGCATCTCTACACATACAGGCTTTGCTAGTGGCGTAAAATATACATCGATGCATCGAAAACATCGATGGTTGGCCTGTCATTTTCCGATGTTCTCGAGCATACGATGCATCGGCAAAACATCGTTTTTAAAACCATCGAACATTTCACCATATCGTACGCCAACCTACTATTCTACGATCATGCCAAAGTAAGTAACATATTCTCAGTTTTGCAAATAGTGTTTGCAGAATAGAGTGTCATCTCAAAGTTTATTCAAAGGCCAAACTCTCAGCGAAATAGACTGCTAAGGGTAAGGTTATGATAACTTTTATATTGACATAATTTAGTCGTTTATCTATTGGTCTGTATAATTATAACGATATAGTTTCTTCTATAATAAAAAGCAAAATTTGTAAATATAAAACATCGGGAAACCATCGATGCATCGATGTTTTAAGTCCGATGCATCGACCCACATCGATGTCCAATATCGATGGACTGGATTTACACCACTAGGCTTTGCTCATGGCACACACTCCCGTCATCACCTAAATCCGCAGCTATCTACGCCACTGAAGTAGTATATATATTACTATATGGGGCAGAGGGTGGAGCTGTGCGCTTGATGATTGCAATGCTCAGTAGATGGCAAAACGTCCAAAGACGAGATGACGAAGCACAAAATGAAAAAAAAATAAAATAAATGTAAAAAGAAGAAATTGAAACAGTTGTGAGTAGACTCTGGTTTGCTGGGGCTGGGGCTGGGGTTACGCTGGTGGCGTGGCCGGCCGAATAATCACATACTGCCGCAGTAGTTGCAGTTGCCACACAGCAAACAATGAAACTTTAACAGCAGCTGCAGTCAGTAGTAACGGCGACTGCTGCAGCGACGCACAGTGGATCCAAGCGACTTCTTTTTCGGCGAAAAGCATTTAAATTAAAATGCATAGAACAGAGAAGTCCTTAAGCTTCTGCGATACACTGCGATGAATAAGCTGTGTATAGAGGGAGCTTCAAAAAACGGTAGTAAAGTTCGATATTATATACTGCAAATGTTTTATCCTTGCATGTCATAAAAAAATTCCATGTTCTAAATTGTGCTTATTTTTCAACAAATCGTCCTCGCCGAAAGTTTGTCTATCAGGCGAACGTGAGTACACTAAGATCAAAATAGACTGCAAACATCTTTCCAACAGATTTTCAAAATTTTAACGATTTATTAAGCAGTAAGCAGATTTTATAGGTGCAAAGATAAGACTTTTGGTGTATATAATATCGAACTTTACTACCGTTTTTTGCAGCTCCCTCCCTTTTGCAGCATATTTATCGCAGTGTATCGCAGAAGCTTAAGGAATTATCTGTTATATGCTGTTTAAACTTTGAAAATACATGGAGTCGCGAGAGAATGAACACTCGGTTATGTGAACACTCGTAAGAGAAAACAAATTATTTTTTACATTGCATTTTATCTACTAAATTAGTTAACTTATGCGATGTTATGAGATGAAATATGACCCATGAAGGCTAAAAAGGATACCCGACTAGATTTGTGAATAATGTTATTTAAACACATCATAAAATGTTCGAATCGATAGAGTGAACAAATTTGGTGTTGTGAACACCCATGGTTTTAATTAGTTCACAGTATCACGACTGCACTGTATCTTTACTTCCTCAAAAGTCATAATTTTCGCCGAAAAAGAAGTCAGTTGGATCCACTGTGCGACGTTGGCGACTCACATTAACGCTGCTTAATTGCAACGATGTTGCTAGGCAGCAATAACAACGACAACAACATTTCGTGTGGCGCCTGCTAGAAGATGCACTGCTTCCCATACATGCATGTGTTTCTTTGCATAAGTGTGTGTGTGTGTGTATCTGTGTAGTTATTGCCGACGTTCTAATTGGCTTTAATGCATTTCGATTAATTATCGTTCTTCGTGAACTGAACTAAGCGAAGCTGCTTCTGCTGATGTTGCTTAAGTTCAGGCGCACTAATTAAATTTTTTATTTTTTTATTATGCTTTTATTGTCAGGCTGAAAGAAGACAAAAAGCAGTAGATTTGGCGGATGAAGAAGATTTTATGCAGCGAGTCTTGCTTGATACATACACAGCTTTCAGGCTAATTGCTGCACAATTTAGTACTTAAAATCCAGTAAACTGTCATTATTTCACTCGATTAAGTGTCTGGAAATTGCATTCTAACGGCAGATTATTGAGTATACACTTATTTTAAAAGTTGAAATTAAGCATTTATCGAAAAGTGCTCAAGGTGTCTGCAAAAAATAACCTAAAAAAAGAATATGCTTATTCCAATAATACTGATAAGTTATCACAATGAACGGTAGATCGTGCTGTTACGAAAGCAAGAGACTCTGACGAAGTGCTGTAGCTATAAATTACAGGAAGTTTTCAGCTTTTGCCTAGAGCGTCTGATCCAGTCGAACTATATACCGTTGTCAAGTTATTAAAGCGTAGATTAACCTTTTCAAACACGGTTTTTTGATTTAGCTATTGGTTTGGACGATATAGTGGCTTAAAGACAATGTTCCCTAGCTCTAGCGGGGTGCCGAGCTGACATCGAGCTCCGATAAAAGCAGATATGGAATCTATTTACAGCTTAGGAATAAATCCTTCCGTTGGAAGGATCAGGTAGAGGGTACACTAGCTACCTTTGGTATCACCAATTGGAGAACGCTCGCACAAGGTAGAGACGCCTGGAGGAGAGCTTTACATCAGGCCGTAACCCGGTAACGGGTTGTTATGTCCAGTTAAGTAAGTAAGTACAGCCAACTCTTCAGGTATGTCAAACTATATAATTGTTACTTTTTTCGCGATTTACATCTAATTTATGTATCTCAATACTGTTTGATTGCGATTGCAAAAGACTTAACATAACGATTTTCCTTACAATACGGGTTTCGTAATCAGAAGTGGAAACTGGCGTGGGCTAGCATACAAAAGTAGCTCAATCTTGAAAAATCATGAAACAAAATAACATGCAGACTTAAAAATTAAAACAAAATGCCCTTTACCGTTAATACCTTTTAAAAAGTGATAAATTATAATTAGATGCTAAGCATAATTTGAGAAAATTACTATAATTTGTTATAAGCTTTGGCATTACTTCACATTTAAACACTTGAAATTAGACAGCTGTGAGATCAATCATTAAGCCATATCCAATTGATGAGATCCACTTAATTTATATTACTCATATACTGTGTAAGGGGATATTTACAGCTACGTCTAATGACTAGCTTTGAGCAGCTCTGACCATAAAATTTAATCTAAATTGTGCGCTGTGAATTCTATCACAAATGAGTTTCATCAGCTAAAAAGCGGCAACATTGTTGCAACGCTAGATTTGTCGCTTCTTGTGTTGCATTTGTTTACATTTTTATACCCTGTACACTAAGTGTAAAAGAGTATTATAGATTTGTGCAATGCATGTAATAGGCAGAAGGAGGCGTGGCACACAATAAGTTCCATGGGCAAAATGTCTTATCATTGACTCGGGTAGCGATTGGACCATGTCCGTCTGTACGTATGAGGGGATAGATCTCCGAGACCATAAGAGCTAGAGACACTAATGTAAGATGAAGTTTGCAATCGATTTACCTTAATTACTTCCACACCCCCCTATATATTGATTTGAAAATTGCCACAGACATTTATCAATGTATTTTTGATCTATGTCAACGACATTGACCCAAAAATACTGGAGTTATGGGCATAAAAGTACGTTTTGCCCCTATAATAGCCAAGATTCAAATAGAAAAACTTGTCAATTGGAACTTCTCAATAGGAAAATGTTTACAGGAATATCGATCCTATGAAAGGAGATATAAAAGTGGTTACTTCCGTTTCCATTTTACCGTATTTAGTATTTATAAAGAAAAATAGTACAGGGTATTCCACTGTCGGGCACCGTCCCAATTTTCTGCATCTAATTTTTTGCAGCTATTGTTGCTGGCGCGGGTTTTTTTCAAATCAAATTTATTTTTGCTTTGCACGCAAAGATTTCTTTAAAGTAGTGCGCATACTTGGTGTACAGTGTAAATATAGATAGTGTGCGAGAGGGGTCATAGCTGCAAAGAGCGAGAGAGAGAGAACGAGTGAAATATGAAAGAGACATGACACGCTTAAGCAAAGTTCCTTTGTGGGGCGCTCTGCTATTGACGCTGCTGAAGCCCCCAGGCAACAGGCCAGAAAGGGAATACTCAGAAGGTAGTCAGAAGAGCGGCAGCGCAGCATCCATTCTCAGCTTACTGTTTATTCTTTTGAGCATATTTTTGTTTATTTTTATATTTTTTGCTTAACTCTTTTCGTTTTTTTTTTTAACGCTGGCATTTTTTCTTTCAACTCAGCGTTGTCAGCCGCTCCATCATCGCTCAGCCAGCTTTTGAGGGGCTTGGGCGATGTCGGACGCAGCTTCAGCGTCGCCGGCATATTGCATTGAAATTTGCAACACATTCCACTTTGTTGATTCTTTTGGCTACCGTTTGACGTTTTGAGTTGGGGAATACAGCGAAAAAAAAAAATTTAGAATGATTTAATGCAAATTTTATGCACAACCCGTTTTGCCGTTCTGTTCTTTATATCGCTTTCATTGAGCTACATCGTCATCATCGTCACGATTGTTTTATAAACTCTTTGACTCGTTTTTAGCAACATTTTTATTTGGGCGCCGTTTACACGAAGCGAGATTTTCAAGCGAGGCCGTGTGAGTTGCATCTCGCATCGTGCGATGGCACGGTAATATCGCCTGCAACCCTATGCGACTTACTTCATATTATAATGCATCCTGTTGAATGATTTGAATGTCTGAACGTCCTCATTTTCTCGCTTGAAAATCTCGCTTCGTGTAAAGGGCGCCTTAGCAATATTTTTTTTATAAGTTATTCTCGAATGCTCCCCTAAGAAACTCCTTGTGAGCTTTGGTTCGCGAGCTCAAGCCCAGATTTGTATGAAAATTTCATTAGAAGCAAATTTTGTCTCAACAAAGATACAAATGCGTTAAAATATCGAAAGATCATTGCTTTTCGCTTGTTAAACTCTAACAGTTCCCTCAATCGTCGTTCAGTCGATTTCGGATATGATTTTTTTTAAATTTTTTAGCCCGAATTGCATTGATATAGCCATTTTTTAAATTCTTCATACAAAAACTGGTTCCATTTATTAATATTTATGCTTATTACTTAAAATATGTTATGTTTAATTACACTACTTAACACGAGCTCATTCAAGAACTCTGATGGATAAACATGTTTAAACTACCTTCCATCAATAACTCTTCGTACTCAGTTTTTTCCGGTCACACTCACGTTTCGAGAATTTCGCGAACATCGGCATTTTTGAAGAGGTTCCAGTCAGAGTTCGTGAATATTAAAAATGTTTGCATTTTGTAACTAGTGTTATTTTATTTTTCTAGATATTTATTTATTTTCATAGAAAATTCGTTCTTTGGTTCACATACCAAAGCCCTGTTTTAACTTCTAATGCAACGTTCTTGATTATTTTCGTAAACAAACTATAAAATGCTGTATCGAACATTGTCTACGGATCATATTTAGAACCAGGACTTTCTCATTGCTACAATTTCAGCCTATATGGCTAAGCTATTCTTCCATGTGACCACAGAAATAGTTTTGCCACGCGCCAGTAATTCCAAATTTCCTACTCTTTTTCACATTCCAGTAACTGTTCTTAATTCGTTTAGAGAGTAGCAAGCAACAGCTACTTCAACCAGTGTGTGAGACGGTTTGATTGAGCGCGGTTAAGGCCGCATAGTGCGATATGCAGGATATAAATAAAGACATATTAAAAAAAGTAAAAACAAACCATTTAAAAACTATAATCCGACAAACAGTGTCTCTTTAAACAGAAGATTCGACACAAGTGGACAGCATTCTGTCCCATGCCATAATGAGGCTATGGATTCTGTTTGCGGTAAAAGATTCTTGTCTTATTTTCTTGCTTTTATGATTCATTAATTTCTCTGAAGCATTCATTTATTATATGTGACGATTTTACTAAATGGACTCTAAACTGGGTTATGCTTAGGGCTTGGAGGTGAAGCAGAAGTGCTTAAAGATAATAGGGACACCCTGCATAAGTTGCTCACCCGGAATAGATTGATACGATCAGTCAAGTCGTGTTTTTGCCATCTTATCGCACAGGCTAAACATCTATAGGTGCACCTTAAGGGCAATATTGACTCGTATGCCGTCACGTCAAGGTGTGGTTACGCTTGTTGTTTTAGCATGAAAACACAAAGTTGTGCAGAAAACTCATTGCTGAAATTTGCACATCTGCCTAAATATTGCACTTTTAATGAAATAAACAAGTAACTAGAATATTTTTAGTTATGTAGTTTTGGACTAACATTTAAAACCTTGATAATTACGCAATATCCTATATTATTTGCTTTTTATAAATGTTTATCAATTGTTTGCATAAACTTTTGTAAATTGAAAACTAAAGTTATTCTTCGGTTTTTCATTGCATTGACATTAATTGAAACTTTGTTAAAATGGAATATATTTTGTTTTTTTTTTCTTAAATGGTACAGTATACCAGACATACATTGATAGCCTTTTGTTAGTTATTTATTCCCGCATGCAGTCATCGCTCCTCTGGCACTATCTCAGGCACACATGTCGTATTAAAATCGACCTCTACTTTTCAATCAATTTGCACAATATTGTACAGTCATCCGTCCTTTCATATATAACCCTATGTGCCACCCACTGAAACGCTACATTCTAAACAAGCCAACAACTCAAACTGACCAAAACGTAGAAACACTTCGAAAAAAAATGTATATAAAAAAATACATTCATTCGAAACGAACGCAGTTATAACAATGAAATCAAAACGTAGCAGAGAAATCAAATTTGCATTTAGAGCTCAATCAAATGCATTTTTTATACAAAAGAAAATACATTTTTTGTTTAGCATTAAACAAACACGTTACGCAGTTGGTGTTTATTTTTTCGTTAGTAGTTTACTAAACTATTCTTATTCCGATATCATAAATATTTGATGTTGCGAGCTGTTGCATAAGCAACTCTCAATTGCATTTGTTGTTTTCGTCGCATTGGCAACTCTGTTTGCACTGCTCAATCTAGCACTTTTGTGCCTTTGTTGAAGCTTTCATGTACAATTTCTTGTTATTGAAATTGTTTTTTGCGGTTCTGTTGCTATGAACATTTTCAGTCATCAATTTTAATTTCGCATAGTTTATTTAATTATTGTGCCGACTTCAATTTGGTGTAGATTGTCGAGCTTGTCAAACTTTTCGCACTATCGAGGCGTGAGAGCAGTTGGCAGCACTTCGCCACTTATATTGGCGTCGATTTCTATTCAATTTTGCAAAGCAAAGTTTTCCAGAACATTGCTAATTGCCAATTTACTGCATTTGGTAATTGCTGGGAAAATTCTCATATTATACCACGTGTTGGTAGTAAGCTATTAAATGGCAAACTTTTCGAAAAGGTTAACCAAAGAGTAGGCAATTCAAAATTGTGCTTTACTCTATCATTAGGTAATCAATATAAATGGCTAGGTAGTTAATATAAAGGTTATGTTATTTGATGTCTGTCACCTGCAGCTGTGTAAAATTGGAATTGTCGTACGAAAGGAATTCATCGCTTTAGATTGTGCGAATAAGTCGCACAGTCCTATCGAAAATGTTTGGGACCAAAAGTAAATGAAGTTGCGAAAAAGCAAAACGTGAATTTTGGTACATCTCTGTCTAGGATTGAAAGTGTTGCTAATATGGTTACATGAAGATTTTGAAAGATGTTTATAAATGACGTCACCAAAATTTTGGGCGGTCAGACATGTTGCAAGACGACAACTTATCGTCCTTCTGACCGTACCCTAAGCTTTGTATGTGTTCGCTGCTGCATGATTTCGCATTATTCCAACAGTGTCGGTGCTTCATTTGGTCTCTTCTTTTTACCTTTTCTTGCACCACCGAATTTTTTGTTAAGAAAACTGATCTTTGTTTTGCCTTCATTTAGTTAGTATTTAAAGGATTTTGGATGTTAAGAGGGAGACATGCTCGCATTAATTGCACGCTTTCTCATGCAAATGGTAGTCATTTGTAAGTTATTCGTTTCAAATATGATTATGGCTAATACTATTATGGTAGTCAAACACAATTGACTTGGTATGTGATGTGTTTGTTCATGTTTTGCTCCTGTCCACTGTTGAAATTACAGTATATATCGCTTATTTCACGTAGCGTTTGTATGGAATTATTGCTTATATGCAAAAAGCTTTGTTTTAGTGCATTTTGTGTGCAATCTGCGTACAAAAATAGATGTTTGTTTGAAAATCTAAAATTTTATCGATACATTTTTGGTAAAAACATAATTGGTTATATGCAAACTTTCCGGCACAGTTTAACCTATGCAAATTTGCAACAGTACTTTTTATTCAAGCGATTGATATAAACAAATAAAATTTAAAATATTTTGCATATATCCGATTCTCTTTTATATTAAATTATCGCTTATATGAAAAATCGCTGCATTTTTGCTATTCTTAATAAATGATATCGATTATCGCTCATTTGAAATATTTGCATATATCCGATTATTGCTTATATGTTATTATATCTTGCATTTGTGCCATTACATATAAGCGATATCTTCTATATTTGTATTATTTATAAAATTACAAACTTTCGCCGCACTCGACAAAAACTTCTTTAAGCTTTTCGAAATTTAACTTACAGAAAAAATGTGCAAAGCCTGCAAAAATGCTCCTACTCAAATTTATTTTTGTCATTTCATTTCTTATTTAACACTTTTCCAGGACATTCTACTTTATTATTTTACATTTTTTGCTCATTTTTATATCAAATTGTACTTACAAATTTACGGACCGTCTATGCCTTGGGGCTGTCAACGCTTCATTGAGATACCAAAGGGACGGAAAATGACAGAAATGGTCAACTGACAGCATGCAAAGCAGCAAAAGGAACTTAAGGTCCTTGATACGATTGTGTGTGTGTGTGTGTGCCTCTTAATTAAAATTCCTATTGCACAATTGAATTTTTCGTTCATACAACAAGAAAACTAAAGCAACTTGACTATTTTTCGCCTCTTAACAAAAATAACTAAGTATTCATTCAGAAACAAAAAAAAAAACAAAGTCAATAAATTTTACAACAATCTAAAAAATTGGGTAATAGCCGTAAAAGTTGCCGCTAACACGCCTCCGCCGTACGTTCATTCACAGCAAAACTTTATTATCAACTTTGACTAACAACGCTAATGAGGCAGATAGAAAGAGAAGCTCCAAAACTTGTAAATTGTCAGAGTGGCCGAGTTGGCGTTGGAACTTGCAATACAAAAAAACCCAAAAAATAGTTAACTAATAAAAGTTTGTTTGAAAGTTGGTAGTTCGAAAAAAAGATAAAAAAAAGTGTAAAATCAAATAAGCAATGGAAAAATGCGAGAGATTTCCATTCAAATGGTTATACTATTAGGCCATAAGCTATAAATGAGACCAATTTTAGGTAGTTTACTATGTGTTAAATGAGCTGATTAGGTTTAAGCTTGTCTTCAAGTATAGAGTAAGAAGAAGCAAGAAAGACAGATCAATTTGTGCAGTTAATTTGAAGTTTTCTAAAAGAAGTCGACGAAAAAGTCGTTAGTTATTAGCTCAAGTGAAATGTTTAGAATTTTTCGGGTTAAATTAAGAAGTCTTAATAAAAAGTGAGGCAAGTTATCAAGTTTAGTTTATTGTGTACACAACTGCAGTAACTTCTAATCCTTCTACATAGGCCCAAGTACGGTACACTGAGAAAATAAAGAAGAATTTTTAATGAACACACGAAAATTTGTGTCAAAATTACGGTAAGTAGCTATTATATTATTACATACATCTGATTTAAGGACATGGTACCAACATTGAGACAATCACTTGGCTAACGAGTTTCCCTTCTTCTGTTAGACAAAGCGAGATTTTCAAGTGAGAAAATGAAAAATTTGACGCACTTAAATTATTTAAATTATTGTAAAATATTAAATCACTGGCTCAAAAAGTGCTTTAAAATACAAATAAGTATTAAAAAAAAGCAATAGAATTAAGTTTGAAATTGTTTAATTCGAATTTCGTAAGCGTGTGCTAAGAACAATAAGAGAGGGCAAGCAAACCAGGCGACAACGAAGTATTTGGTATCGAGAGGTTGTGTTTCGTACCACTTGCAGCACTAAATTGTTCGGTACAACACAACACTGAATCGCACTTTACACTCTGCATAAAATCTCGCTTGATATTAGAATGCATTCGAATATGATGCATGTTGCATAGTGTCGCAGGGGAGACAGCTTACGGGCGTTATACCTTGGCATAAAACGCAGTGATATACAAATCACACCTTAAAGCGAAACCAGCCAACAATTTAGTAAAGTTGGATTATCTTCAATCTGGAAGCTTTTGGATGCCCGGGTAACCTACTGTATGAGAGTTAGTTTGTCAGAATCTCTTTGTAAGAAAACTCTTTACTTCATAAAAATTATAATAAACAAAAATATAGATTATTAACTTTTTTTAGATTTGGAAATTTCAATGATGCCTAAGGTCCTAGGTTTAGCTTGCCAACTTCTAAGAGGTAGGTTTTTGTGATCCTCTTCTTCAACTCTTCACATCTTCATACCTTCATGTCTTAATATCTTCATACCTTCATATCTTTTTATCCTCTTATCTTCTTATCTTCTTATTTTCTTATCTTCTTATCTTCTTATCTTCTTATCTTCTTATCTTCTTATCTTCTTATCTTCTTATCTTCTTATCTTCTTATCTTCTTATCTTCTTATCTTCTTACTTTCTTATCTTCTTATCTTCTTATCTTCTTATCTTCTTATCTTCTTATCTTCTTATCTTCTTATCTTCTTATCTTCTTATCTTCTTATCTTCTTATCTTCTTATCTTCTTATCTTCTTATCTTCTTATCTTCTTCTCTTCTTATCTTCTTATCTTCTTATCTTATCTTCTTATCTTATCTTCTTATCTTCTTATCTTATCTTCTTATCTTCTTATCTTCTTATCTTATCTTCTTATCTTCTTATCTATTTATCTCTTTATCTTTTTATCTTTTTATCTTTTTATCTTTTTATCTTTTTATCTTTTTATCTTTTTATCTTTTTATCTGTTTATCTTTTTATCTTTTTAGCTTTTTATCTTCTTATCTTCTTATCTTTTATATTCTTATCTTATGTTCATATCTTGGTCTCTCGCCTTGCCTTTTACTCCTTCACTTCCACTTTCTGTTTTCCTTTCCCTAGGGATTCATTCAAAAGTGTCAAAATGTCATAAAAAAGAGGTCTAAGTTGAATGAGCAATAAAGATACTGAGAGGCGGATGGAAAGCAAATGTCACAATCCAAATCGATTTACAGCCACAAAATGTTCCTATATCTCTATAATAAATATATATATTGCTCTGCCTTCATTATTTATTAATGCAAATAAGGCAAAAGGTCGCCCTTAATTTGAATAATATAAATTTCATTTACCTTTTGAAAAATGATACCAATACAATCATTGCCATTATTTTTGTGAAATGTTAAGCAGGCGAAAAAAAAATAAGCTTAGAAACAGGGGTTTTCCCCTAGCTTTAGTAATTTTAATTTATTTACTTTATTTAACATTAAAAATATTGATGCGCAATAACCTAAAAAATAAATCAAAGGCAAACAAACCACAGCAAGAATTTGCATGGAATATGCTTAAATACATAAAAGCTATATATAGAGTATATAAACACCCACACACACACGTTCGAATATGAAAACCATGTACATGAAACTATACCTACTTAAATAACAAAACTTTATGTACATAACAAAATTCTTGTTGGGGTAGCTTTGAAAATGCAAAAGCGTTTCCTTTTTGCGGTGCTCCCTCTCAATAACATCATCAAAATGGGGGAAAAATATCTTTAGAATTTTTTCTTAAGTAGCGAAGGCACACACACAAACATACACTAAAACACGCGCCAAACATGCACACAGAGAGAAAAACGGTATTATGAAGTTGAGTTTTTGGGTATTCAGTAAGCGTTCGAAGATTTTTAAGTGCAAATCTGTTCCAAAGTACTTGTAATGAGTATAATTTTTAGTTTAAAGAACGGTTTTAAAGTGAAGAAGAGGCAGAGTCTTTCAAATTTGCTCTCATTTTCCCTTCTTTTGTTTTATTCTTCAAGAAGAATTGGTCTCACATCAAGAATTAGTCGGAGCAAGTGGACTTTCTACTCACTACAAAGTTAAAATAGTCTCAGAATGAGCATAAATGAGTTTGATTTGTTTTTTAAACAAGTTCAAAACAAAAAAAACTTGATTTGTGCTTTTGGCAACATAAAAAGTTGAACTAGTTGTAAACTTCAACTTGAATTGAGTTTTTCTCTGCTTATAACGTTTTCATGCACGACTGTTTTTAGTTATTTCTCTCAGTGCACACGCACACACAGACACCAAAATATGCTCATAAATTGGGTAAAGGGAACTCGTAATGCCAAAGGGTCGCTCGTGTAGGCGTTGTGCCAACTATTATGACCACAAGTGTCAAAGACAGAAGGCAAGGCAGGCAAGTAACGCTACAAGCCAAATGGCAACAACATTGTGGCCACCAAAATGGAAATGCTTTCACTGCTTTCCTGCTGCTGGGGAGGAATGAACTGTGAACTACTTGGCAGTTTGTTAACATTACGGCAATTGATTTGCTCAAACCTTTTCGCCCTCCATATATGAAATATACTACGTATGCATTCATAAAGGAAGCAAGGCGACGACATGAGGAAAAAAAAAAGATTCAATTGCCAATTGGCCGGGGTCCATAAGTAAATAGAAGTAGCAAAAAATGCTAGATCCTTTAAGACCCAACACAGTCGGGCGCGTCTCTCTATGGTCCGTTTGTGCACTGTACGTGCGTACGCATCCTGATGATGGTAACGTTTCTAAGGATTCTAAGGATGCTGCTGCCTACAAGTCATTACCTTGAGTGGGTATAAGCGTGTGGGCTGCGCCTGAGTGTGTCTGTGTGTGTGGGAGGTCTTTCATGTGCGCCAGATGCTTTCAATGTTTAAGTGGCCGCCGCCTCCTAGACGCATCAGCTTCAGGGCCATTTCGTGCTTGCCTTAGTGCTATTTGCCTTTTACCCGGATATTTTGCTAGCCTGTCACAGAGCACAGCACAGCACAGCACGAGTGTTGGTCAACTGGGCATCTTTATGGTTTTATTATGTGTTTTGAAAGGTGAATGTGGTAACGAAGTGGCATTATAATTGCCATAAAAAGCACTGACACAAGAAAGCTACAATTAACTAAAAATATGTATTTGCCACTAAGGGATCGGTCTCTGGACAGCATTAATCAATGTGCTTTATATCCTTCTTAATTATGTTAAGCTCATTTGTGCAGTTTGTTTCAGTGAGGTTTGCAGTTGTTGTTGCCATACTTACGTTGAGCACTGTCGCATCTTTCGATATGTCCATAGCAATCCCTAATACAAATCAATTATAAGTGCTAAGCAAACTCAAGACAATTTATTCATTATATTTGACATGTCATGTTGTTAAGTTTTGTACGTACATGCAGCTTTCAGCTGCCGAAGTGTCCAATACTCTTTATTTCGCTAAACATGTAAAAACGCAACTGTTCTAGTGGCCAATATATTCCGCATATGGAAACACATTGTAGTCCGTATCGCTACATCACAATGCCGATCTTTGTGCTTTCTTTGATTCCATTCGCATCGATTAAAAAATCTTTCATGAAAAACTTAAAACTAAACTTGAATCGAGATAAGCTCTAGGAGAGATTTTATAACTAAGGAATTCCATTTTGGCAGAAAATTGTGTGTTATCATGCCAAGACGTTAAAACTGTAGGCTCCTCTATTCGAGCTGACACAACAAATGGATGACAAGAACAAAGGGCGACACAAAACTAAAGTGTGGTTCAGAATTTTTGAAAGGTAACAAGCTTTTAGTCCTTATTCCAGTAATCGGATATAATTTATCTATATATATTAACACGCTAAGGAAAAATTCAGTGTGGTACCGATTACTTCGCAATAACGCAACGTAATCAGGTGAAACCTATACCATTTGAAAAATAAAATGCTTGCGGTTTGCAGAATAACAGTTTCATCAGAATGCGTTGCGATTTAGTCAGTTAAAAATTAATGTGACATAATAAATGTACGGTATTGCGTTCGAAAAAAAAAAACAACAAACTACATTGTGCACAAAAACGTTGTTATTTCGTGTTTTTTCCCCCTTTTTCGTAAGTAGCTGTTAGGAGATCGTGTATTGAGTCGTTGAAAGTCGACGACAAGGCGAAGACTAGTTGAAATAAAGAAATGAATGTAAGAATTGTATTTTTCCATGCCTCATTCGATGTTTGTTGCATTCAAAAGAAACTATAAGCGTAAAACAGAGAATAATAAGACGCGTAATGGATTCTTTAAAGCTTAGAAATGTTATCCATTTCCGAAATCTGTGTACCCAATCATAGTAGCAGCTTGCAGCTTCTTCGGTTTCTTATTCCAAAATGGGTCATAAGCCATTATCATTGTTTACAACTTTCGAGATAATTTCAACCCAATCATAAATGACTGCCTAGCCATGACGAAGTTATAGCTGCAACCAAGCGGTTCTAGAGCAAATAAAGCTGATGGGGCAGGTGACCTGGTTAGTAGGGTGCATGCAGCAGCTCTTTCGCAGAATATGATCTCTGTCCTGCTGTCAAGAAGGGTGATCCCACGGTATGCGCTTACTGTCATCTTTCTATCCCATATAAGTATGGATGAAGAAGATATTAAGATAAAGGTCTTCAATGCGGCTGTTAAGGGAAGGCGACGAAGGGGCATGCCATGCATAGCCGCTTTGAAAGGGCACACGTAATGCAGAATATACACAATGTATACTTATAAAGGTAACGTCGTTGCTGCGACGTCAGCAGCGCAGCTTCTTAACTTTTCATTCTCTTGCGAATCTCTATGTGGGAGGTTGTATGCATGAGGAGTTTTTTTTTTTTTTTCAGCCACGATTGTTACTTGCGCCTTTCTCTTTCGCTATTACAGACTCAAAGTTTTAAGAAGGTTCGCTCAACGACGACTTTACCTTTATAAGTATAGATTTACGGCCTGATGTAGAGCACCGTAACCCGGTAACGGGTTGTCATGACCAGTTAGGAAGAAGAAGATAATTACAACTATTTATTTTTGGATATGCACGAGACTGTCATATAACTTGATGAGTTCTACAGTGCGTTACAAAATGCTTGACGAATTTTACAATACAAAGTAGAGAGAATCGAAAAAAAAAAAATTACTGACAAGCACACGCTAAAAAGTGAACTTGTAAAGGTAAATAGAAAATCGAAATATAATATCATGTAAATATTTGACACCACTTAGCAAATGCGTGTGCCTTTTTTTTTTTTTTTTGACCCTCACACACACTGTCACTCGTAGTGCTATCTAGATATAGATGGCAGACTACTTACAAGAGGTGTAGTAAAAAAAAAGGCAAACCCACAATACCAAGCGACAAGGAAAACATGTAAATAGTATAAATAAACCCAAACCCAAAAGCAAAAACAAATGTGTGTGAGTGTGTATGTTGACCCATTGCTCATCTAGGTTTTGGACAGCGGCTCCTCTCTCTCTCCCCCCTCTCACTACTACCCTTTCTCTGTGTAGATGCTTGTCAGTCTACTTATTTGACCACATTGGAGTGGCAAAGGCTGCCACGGGCCTATCCAATCCAGTGTTGTCGAGGTTGTTTCTGTTTCTGTTTATATAGCCACTAATTGTTCGTGGCTTATCTCAAATTTCAGATCGTAGCGCACGAGGCATTGAAAAAATTGCCTGTTGTTGCTGTAGTTCTTTTAAAGTAAAAATAAAACACAAAAAAAAAAGGTGAAAAAGCATAATAGTACTAGAAAATAATGAACAAGTCAAAAACGTAGACAAATAAACACAAGCGGAGCGAGAGCGGGAAAAATATTTTTTGGGAGCATCAGTTTGGAACGGTCAAAAACGCAAAGCAACAAACAATAACAGCAAGAATACTAGCATGCGATATGGTTGAAGAATTGAGGTTGCTTGAAAAGATATCGCCATGGGACTGAAATTGATGGGTTTAGCGAGGGGATTTATTTTATAAGAAATTAAATTAAAACAGCAGAATAACCCTCATAATGAAATTAGTTTAAGAGGAAATACCATAAATGTTTCGCATTTCTCTACTAAAAAGTTTAAATCTGAAAATCGACTCGTCTTTTGAAACTCTGTATAACTCTCGCGACATACTTTATTTCTGAGAAGTTCTTTACTAACGTATTTAAGAACGCATCGCTGACAACACGAACCAACTATAATAACTATTTTTTAAATGATAATGCTGACTTATGTATTATTCCTTTTTCTTGTTTAGAATTTGCTAAATTGGTATTTTACGACAAACTCTATGAGCTGGACGACGACATTAACATAGTCAAGCGAATTAAGATACAGCGGCTCCGCTGGGTAGGTCATTAGTGGGTATGGATGAAGAAGCTCCTGAAAGTTCTTCGGGTGTCGAAGGGATGCGACAAAAGTGCAGCCCAAGCCTTCGCTGGAAGGACCCGATAGAGACCACACTAGCTACCTTTGGCATCACTACAGTTTGCAGAATAACTCCTGACTATAATGTGATATTTAAAAAAATTTAATATATAACGGCGATTTTGACCATAAGTATACTTGCATACTTTATCTAATATATAAATAGCCTAAGGAAAAATTTGTGCACCTTTTTTTGCCAACTATATGAGAAGAAATATGAGTGAAACTTATATCATTGTCTAAGGAATTTTCATATGATGTTCAGATTTGTCGATTCATGTCGAAATCTCACGCCATTCCCTCGTGACGTAATTCCGCGGTTTACAGCCACACTATAAAAACTATCAAATTGAAACATTGTTACCGTGCATGTGCAATGTAAGAATAATCAAAAAAAATTTCTGATTTTGGTGGACAAAAAAAAATTAAACTACAAAAAGTGACAACAAATCTCAAAGCCTGCTATTATTTTTTCTCAAAACTGTGTTATAAGTCTGGCAACACCTGCTAATAGGAAAGGGTAGGGGAACCGGAAGGGGGTCGGAATGAAACGTAAATCGGCTGTTTAATATATAGCACATGAAATGAGGACAAAGGTAGAGGTAGCGGTAGAAGTGGCGGGAGGGCAAAAAGAAGAATGGGAAGAGGAAGATCTATTTAGCTAAAATTATGTCCAGAAGCTGATATACAACTAAGTCTGAGACTTAACTGATACTCCTTCTTACTTACTTACTCAAAGCATGTGCAGCTATATATCGCACAAGTCAAACTTTCGTTTGGCCGAACTTTCGTTTGGTCATAGCCGAAGCGATCGCCGAAAAGTTGCATTAAAGCTGTTCTCTTTCTAAAAATGGTGCTTATCGAAACAGACAGTTCCATTCGAGTTAAAGAATTTGATAACGCCTGGATTTGGGATTTTCAATACTTCCTCATAAAAGCGGTACATTTAGCATAGCTAAAACATAACCCTTTGGCTATAAAAGTTTCTAACACATTGATTTCCGGCAAATTGGTTTTTCAACTGTTTACAACCAGCTCGCAAAACAGTCACAACTTTTGCCAGAATCATCAGTCAAAAATTCTACCCAAGTACGTACATCATTTGTATTTGCATCTGAACGTGCCCGTAGCATTTAGATGACAGCCTAAAAATACATGAAAATTATTTATTTAAACACAGCAACTTTATGATGTTTTTTTTTCAGACCCTTTTGCAAAGCAGCCTAAACAAATAATACCTTCGAAACAAGAACAACAATAACTAATGTATAATAAGTTTTTGGCTGTTAGAATTTTGTGGTTTTGTCAGATACACCAACAAAAAGAGCAAACAAATAGGATAATGTCAAAGTCATATACGCACGCATACTCATTCTCGCAGACATGCCAAAGTTGAGATACAAGTTCGCAGGTTAAAATTCCTATGCATAAACCACTATGTCCAAAACAACAATGAAAATCTGGGTTCATACATATTTATGTGGCTTTTGAAATATCTGACAGAGGTTTTTAAAATATTCGTCAGTCAATATTATTAGGAACATGTGTGTATAGTAAGGCATTACATTCTAACAAATGATATCGTTCGATTGGACTTGAGTCATGCAAATATTCGTTTATTGTTGGTTTTACTATAAATTTAAGATACATATATATGAATGCTGGTAACTTGCTCAACGAGTGAATGAGTAACTGTGTAAGCATTAATACGTCTATATTCAGCGCACATACAGAGTATATGTTTATAATAGTTCCGATTTCACAATCGTTCAAATTGAATGAAATTAGTATAACGTTGATTTGAACATATTTCTCCATTCATTTGTACTGTAAAGTACAGCTCGCTACGCATATAGTCTTGCTTGAAATTTCCTTAAAGCCTAGTGCTTTCAGTATGATTTTCCATTTGAAGTCAAGAACTCAGGAGTGCGCTGGAAATCACTAGACGTTTTGCCTAAATTTTCTTTTAAATTCCCTGTTAAAATAAGTCGTCCAGATGTCTGTTCGATTTCCGACGCTTTGCAAGATACTTCTGCAACATCGACCAATGGCTTTTGAGCTGAAAATGGGCTTAAATTGATAAGATTGATTAAATCAACAGACAAATCCCAATTGGGTTAAAAGAGATTTCTGGCACACCCCTGACTATGTCAGGATAAACAATATTTTCTGTAGTTAGGAGCTAATGCTATGACAAGGTCTTTCGATCACACAGTTTTATTAATCCTCAATCTTCGTCACAACAGTCTCTGATCATCTCACTGACTTTAGCACTTCATAATCTTAGCGAAGAGTTCCTCACTTATAAAGATCTGCATAGCAAGCTCATGGATATCAATTGTCTATGATTGGTTTTAAGGGAAGAGGAAGAGATCAAAACTGTCTCACGTTTCAATGAGAAAAATGCGTATCATTACAATATTTTATCTTGTGTCCTAAAAAACCGAGTTAGTTTGAAGTCACTCGTAAGTGGAATTAGGACTTGCAATTGCACAAATCGATTGGGAAGATTTTGGAACCCATTAAATAGTTTTGGTATTACCTATCTGTTTACCTAAACTAGCATGGTGAATGGTTAATGGTGCAATCCGCAGTAGCCCTATCGTTGTTTTTGGGCAGGCGCTTACTTGGATTCGATCTTCGAAAGAATTGAAAAACGATTGTCTTATGGAGCTCGTAGAAACTATATTTGTGCGTTTTCGTGGGTTTTTAAATGTAGAGCTACCTGGAAGACATATGTTCGTTGCTTGGCTACCGTATCTCTAACTCGGTACACAGATGGTTTCAAACTTCAAAACAGTAATACTGAGACGAGATTTTGTTTTTGAAACTAGGTTAAAGAAATCTGTATCATCTAATAGAAATTGATTGTTGCAGGAAGTTGCAACTCGTACAGAACTGTGAGAGCCAACAATTTATGGCAAACAATTTTTTTTTTTTTTTTGTAAGATTGCTTAATTCTATTGAACCTTGGTTCAAACTTATTAATTACATTTACAGGTAATTCATTAAAGGCTTGTTTAAGAGCATTTTGTCTCTCCATAGTTTAAAGATTGTGCAAGACTTTGTAGATATCTGGCTCTGGCCTCAAGGCCTAGGTCTGTGGTTATCTGCGCTTCCAATGTTTCTATCATATTTTAGGGGCAACGCCTCCACAAAACTCTACTCGCAGCTACTGATGCCAAACAACTAGGGCCTACGCACTCGGTTCATTGAATCTAATTACTTTTGATCGTAGTCTTTCAAGTCGAAAGACTTACTAGCTGCAAAGATCTCACTAGCTTTAACAAATGGTTATGCCATAACTGACAAATCGTGTCATACTAAAGTCAAAGTGTGTAGGTTGTCGCTTGGCGCGCCTCGAATTCGACTCGACTCGGTTCGAGGCTTGGCATTACGCTTACCGGTTCGTAGTATGCTCAACACTCAGTATACGTTGTATGCGTGGGCCGGCGGGTTTCTTTACGGCGCCGCTTGTTGCATAGGAAAAGCATATGCAATAAGTGTGCATTTACAGTGTGCGTCACTTGAATATGTTCAGCGTATCTCTATTCAGGAAAAACTTTTATCTTCTGTATGTCTGTTTATTATTTTTATGTTTTTAGTACTTCTCATTCTTAATAGTTAAGAAAATATTTCCCTTTAAAGATGTGCAAATTGTAAACCAATTTGTTTTGGTTAATGTAATAGGTTCAGGCGAAGTAGGTAGGTTCGTTTTGCATACACAAACAAAGCGTTTGAAATACAGCAGTTTTTATTTGAAAACTTAGGTCGATCGTATCTTAAAACATGAAAGCAATTACTGCCGCGGAATTAAGAGCAACTCCATCTTATTTATGTTTCAACGTGTCACATGAACGGCCCATATATAATGTCACCACTGAGGTGGATCATCTCATCAGATGGAACGACGAACTCTTTAAGCTCTTCGGCGGCATTGACATAGTCAATGTTGCGCGTATGATTAAAAGGAGGCGACGAAGAAGTAGACCATGTCTCCGTTGAAAGGACTAGATAGAGAGCACTTTAGCTGGCTTTGGTATCCCCGATTGGAGAAAGCGCGCGCAGCGCAGAGTCATCTGGAAGAGTGCTTTACATCTTAACCGACTTCCTACGGGAGTCGGGAAGATAGTGTCGATAGGGAGCCTCTATGCAAGGCTACTCTGTTTTCGTACTCTCTCTCGCTCTCTCTCTCACCTATTTCAACAGTGCTTTCTCTCTCTTGTAACTTACTCTGTTGGGCATGGTACAATGGGCAAGGCTACCTGAGTGCTAGGGATGGTTCAACTTTCTCTGATGAGCCATCGCACCCACCACAAATCTTATCTAACACAGCACATGATAAGAGCGTACAACCTTCTCGCACTGCTACCACGCAGCCCACAAACGTAACACATCCCGTGCGTAAGACCACCTTTCAAGTAGCAGATATTCCTCGCGTCATACGAATCGGTCTTATTCGTATTGACATGTCACATAACAAACTAGCGTTTGCAACAAAATTTGAAAATAGTTTTGCATTAGCTGCTAGTTAGATGTGTAAATGTCTGATGTCGAACCTATTCAACTGACTCACACTGTATAAACGTAGTAAATTAAAAATGTGCTCACGAAATGCAAGCGCAACCGATTAGGTTGGAAAAAAGCTGATGCAAAATTATTGTTGATGCACGTAAAAAATAAAAAAAAAGAGGAAAAGATAAAAAAAATGACAAGATAGCAAAAAAAACTAAAACAAAAATTACAATTAATTTAAAATATATTGTACATGTATCGAAAATCAAGGTTGGATTTGATCGTATATAAGAAAACGTGCCTATACTTATTTCCATATTTATATTTCCATTATTGTTGCGGTTTGAGTGAAGTTCATGTAAAATCAACAAATTATATCAGCAGACGGTAGCAACAATTTTCAGTCACCTTGTTTATTATGCATATAGGTACATATGTCCGTCTATACATATAACTATATGTATGTATATATACATGAACTTAGGTCTAAATTCTAGACAAATAATTGATTACTAGGCTACATTTTTTTTTCCTTTTTTTGCTGCTTGTTGTCACAAAACAGCAAAAAACATCGCTGCGAACGAGCATCTAAAAATATGCATGGCTTTTTAAAAATCGATTAAGCTTAGCAGGAAAAAATAACAAAAAAAAAGTATTTTTTTTATATATAGTATATAAGAACCATGTCTGTAGGCAGTGTGTGGCTTTAAGTGTGTGTGTTTAAAAACACTTTAAGGGTTATCACTTTCAGCCTGATTTTTATGATTTGTGGATCTCTGTGCATTTTTTTCTTTTATAGTGATTTCGATTTGACTCTTTCTCTCTTTATAGAAAACAATTTGATGCAGACAATCGGGATGGTGTCCGACAGTGGAATACCCTGTACCCTTTTGTCTTTATAAACACTAAATACGGTAAAATGGGCACGGAAGTATCCACTTTAATATCTCTTTTCATAAGATCGACATGCCTGTAAATTTTCCTATTGGGAAGTTGGCTATTATTGCGGCAAAAATTACTTTTATGCCCATAACTCCAGTATTCTTGGGCCAATGTCGTTGAAGTTTTACCATATGTAGATCAAAAATACCTTTATAAATTTCTGTGAGAATTTGCAAAGCAATATAATGGGTGGTATGGCAGTTATTAAGTTAAATCGATTGCGGGGGAAGGGGGGTTCCATTGAAGGTGGATACAGTTTTAACGACTAGGGTCACACGCTTGTCCACACCAAGTTTTGTAACTCTAGCTCACATGTATCCATACCTACAGGTATTGGAATTTTGGAGCAGTTTAAAGGCGATTGTTGTATTTATCCGATTTATTATAATTTTTATAACATAGATGCGCATTCAACAGAGCGCCTGTAAACCGCGACAGTCTGTGACGGGGGAAGGGGGTGAGTTGTTGACATGAATCGATAAACTTGCATTTTCCGGGAAAATGAGCATGTTTTGGTAACATTTTTTTGATCTAACTCTTATAGTCTCTGAGAAACACGTTACAACACGGGCAGACGGGAACATATGGTCTGCCACGCCTCCTTCTCCCTGTTACATACATTTCACACTGGTGCAGGTTTTTACGCGATGGGTCCCAAACCCTACGTACAACCCATTTAGAGCCCAGGGAGGGCTTCGTTCGAAAGGGCAGACCATGTCTCCGTTGGAAGGACCAGGTAGAGAGTACGCTAGCTACCTTTGGTATTACCAATTGGCAAAGGCTCGCGCAAAGCAGAGACGCTTGGAGGAGAGCTTTACATCAGGCCGTAACCCGGTAACGGGTTGTTATGGCCAGTTAAGTAAGTATAATACCCTTTTACACTTTGTGTACAGGGTATAAATACTGAAAAGGTTTGAGTTCAAACTATGTTTATGGTGTTTTTGCGACTTTAGGTTGGATTTCATAATATTTTTAGTGCTTTTTAAATAGCTTTTATGAGACGAGCGAAGTCATAATCGTAAAAAGGAATAATATATTTAAGAGTCTCTGCTATAGAGTTGAGCATAGAGTGTAGAGCTAACATACCGTAATAAAATAGGATCAATTTATTTATTGTCTGCAAGATCTTTATTGCAACGTACCTGTAATAAAAAAGAAGAAATTTGTTAATAAAATCATGTTTTTTATTATAAAATTGGCTATATAATTTTTAAAATTTATGTTTTAGGAGCAAACTATAAGTGTAGCATAACCATTCTCGTTTGTTATGGGCGAATGTCATGTAAAGCATAAATAGTTTGACAGCTACGAGCAGTGATTTGCGTATTTTATCAAAATTTGAGACAACGAAGAAAACCGGCCTAAAACATATTTGCCTACCCGGCAGATGTGAAATATTCAGCTGTGAGTGCATTTTAACGTGGCATAATGTGACGCCATCTGACGTGCGCATATTCTAACGCGAAAGCAAGAAGCTAACATAAGCACACATGCTCTTCTTTTCGCTCCCATTGCTTAGAGTACAATCATAGTGCAAGTGGTGACGAAGCTGAAGACGAATTTGTTGCTATTTTCGGTTGTATTAGTTTGTATATTAATACATTTGCTTATAAACAGACCAATTTTAATAAAGCTCTAATAATGCCTTCTGAAATGCTGATTGTAACTTTGAGGCAATGGGATACTTTATCTATATACATAAAAATTAATGTCTGTATGTATGTCTGAATCAAATGAACTCGTAAACTGCATAATTTTTATGTAGAAGATTAGAAAAAATGACAGGAAGATATTGATATCAATATCCGCAGCTGGACTTAGTAATCGGAAGAGAGAGATACAGAAGGAAGAGAAACGTGTAGGAGAAATGGAAGGAGAACGGTTAGGGTAACGGGAAGAAGAATTTGTTTGGCTCTGTGGTGAAGAAAAAAAAAACAACAAAATCAGCACAGAACAGCAAGCAATTCTGCTTCAAAATCAGTACTGCACAGTTTGAAGCTGACAGCTGACGACTTCTTGAAAGAACCCAATGCAAAGGCCTCTAGATATCTTCTCCGTCAGAAGAGGAAAGATCTGCGTGGTCTCATTGGATTCAGCACGGGTCACAATACATTTCGCCAACACCTGGCCAATATTGGCCGCGTTGACGACCCAACTTTGCACTTTCTGTGTTACTATCCGGCCTTTGCAAGCACACGTATGCGCATTTTGGGAAGTGATATACTCAACATGAGCGAGGTGTATGCTCTCCCCTTACGCAGTGGTCACGACTTGTGTCTTTGAAGTAAGCATTATTTGTTAAGAGTGCTATGTGACCTATTGAAAGGATTTCTCTAAAAGGATAGACTATAAAATTAAGCCATATATCGTTTTCTCGCTAAGCTTACAAAATCACAACAATTATTTTATATATCTGCTCATAAGTGTTGCTTTCAGCCAACTATTTTCCCTTGGGCTTCTTATTTCTACAACATCTTTCAATTCAATTTTAAGCCAATTGGTGACACTTCGGCGGCAACAGTTTTTGTTGCCATTGAAAACAAACCGCAAAAATTCCTTATACGCCATATCAATGTATACCTTATACTATATGATATTGACACAAAAGGCATAAGTTTTATACAATTCCAAGAAATAAACGAAATAACTTTTGCCACTCATAATTACAGGGGAATCTACCGTTGGTTGTATGTATTACTTTTTTTTATTGGATAGGTTTTGCATATAAAGCAGGTCCGGCGCCATGTGTGTACAAAAATGTTTGATACATAACACAACTCAATTTGGCTAAAGAGTGTTGGATTGACTGGTCCAACAACTAGCCCCGATTGCGCCAGTTGTTGTATAATTTATGCACACAGACACACAAATACACTGAGATAAACACATGTAAACCAAACAAGAACTTTGACGTATGTATGTATGTGTGTCAGTGTGTTTGATGTAGTTGTTGTTTTTGTTGCTGCTGATTGAGTGGCGCCAAGCGGCCAAATCATTACGTGAGCAAAAAAAAAATTGTTATAAAGATTTATATTTGTATGAATTTTTATCTTATTTTTTTTTTACAACCAGTACTCTTCGTTTGAAGGGTACATTAAGTTTGTGAAAAATATGTCTAGAAGTAAAATCGTAACACGCAGTAAAGTAATTAAATACCAAATAAAAACGTTCAGCACTATTAAAAAATGCATTCGAAACATGTTTTCATGTGCATTTGCCTGATAGCTCTGTTTCTACAGTTGTTTGTAATTCTCTGGAGATGTACTTTAAGGGTCCAGCGGAGAAGATAGAGAGAGATATTGATAGGAAACACTCGAAACTTTATTTGCTACTATACTTTAAGGTATGGCATTCAGATCTGAATAAATACTACTATATCTTATTCAAAAACGCACAATATGCGGGAAATGTTCCAAGCTACATATATAGAACTGTAAACGGAATATATAAATTTTGACTAAACTGTAAAGGATACTTTAAAACGGAAACATCAACAATACCAATCAATAACAAACCATTACAAATGCCGCTTCAAACGAAGAAGTTCTTTGTTCTGCCGATAAGAAGAAAAAGAATAGGATGACTGCAAATAAGTGCAGTTCTGTACTGAGAAAAGATAGTCAAAACATGATGTTCTACCAGAGTTCTTGAATTTTCATTTCAATTCAGATGCACAAACGCTTTCGAGTCAAAAGGAAAAACGTAAAAGTAAAGTGTTCCGACGTAACTAGATGATGTTTTTCGTATTCTGTAGCTTTGAAATTATTTTGGCTTAATCCTTTATTACGATTACTAAACATACCACCAAATATTGGTTTGTTCGATGAATCGATATGATGAATACGATTAACAATGTAAGAGAAATATTCGAAAGCCATTAATTCGTCTTTTAAATTTCAAATTAATTTGTACGGATTTGATTTGTTTGAAAATTTTTGAATGTTTTGAGAAAATTTTTTTGAAGGTTTTGAGAAAAATTTTCATATTTTTTAAATAACTAGGTGCTTGGCCATCTGCTTGCTCCGCTAGCCAACCCTCGTGCCCCACACGAGGTTGAACATATTCTTCTTTCAGTGGCCATTCCCCTTTCCGTTCCTATTTGATCGAGGTTGATTATATTCTTCCCCGTTCCCGAACGAAACGATTAAACGCACATTGCATTTGTTTGAAAAATTTTAAAGGCTTTTGGCAAAATCAGCTAACTAACTATAACTAGGGGCTCCGCCAATCGCTCGCTCAGCTAGTCTACCTTCGTGCTCCACTCATATTCTTCTCTCAGTATTATCCGATTATCGCTTGTATATCGTTTATATGCAAAAAAGCAATGCATTTTCGCTGTTTCATATTAACGATATCGATTAACGCTTATTTGAAATATTTTGCATATATCCTATTATCGTTTACATGAAAAAATCGCTTAAATGCAAAAACAGCGCTGCATTTTCGCGATTTCATATAAACGATAGTAGATAGTTGTTGGTGGGATTCATCCATGATTCAAATACATAGTAACAAAACTTGCGAATATATCGATCTTGGCTAAGTTAGAGCGTATTCCACAGTCAGTTTTTGCCAGACAGCGGCTCAGTTGCACTATTTTTTTTATGCCCAAAAGTTTAAAATCAATAAACGCCACACAAATTACGTAAAAATAAAAAAAAAAAGAATTTAAAACTACAAACTCAAATGAAAATAGAAAATTCGTTCCTTTTTTTTTTAGTTGTTATTTTCTACAGTATGCAAATTTCCGACATGAAAAATGTGAAAATATTTCTATTAAGAATAGGCTAGCGAAAATAAATTGTTGATTTCTGTTTTTATTTACGCAGCATTAAAACGGATTTGAACATGTTTAGAAATACTTATATGCACATTAGACGCCTAGCAGGTGTATGGGGGGCCTTTGGGGGCGCCAGAGAGCTTTTGAATGTTGACGCATGGGGCGTCAAAATATCACAAGTGTGAAGATATATACTATATAACGGTAGTGTGTATGTGTGTGTGTGTGTGTGTGTGTGTGTGTATGTGTGTGTGTGTGTGTGTGTGTGTGTGTGTGGGCCAGACAACGCATGAGGCGCATTGATTAGCGCATGAATGAAAAATCGCAAAGAGCAACGCAAAAGCGAGTAAGCCATATAACTATATATCTATATCTTATAGATACATTTCGAGTTTATATACATACATATATGTATCTTAGTGCTGTTTATTGTTTTATAAGTTAGACAGTGTGCCTTAATTTAAATGAATTTCGGCATTTTATGTTTGTTGTATATCAAATGCAATATTATTTGTTTTGACTAAATAGTTTATAGATAGATCTAACTAGCTAAATATAGTCATTAAAATGCGTAGTAGATTTATGTATGTATGCTCTTTAGATACAGACGGCAGACATCTAACAGACAAACAAAACAGCTCTAAGGAAAAATATATATTATGAAAATACAATTTTATAGTATACAAATTTTTCTTTTGAAAATTGTGATTTTATTTTTGTGTTTGCTTTGTGGCTCAAAATAATTTTCATTAATTAAAAATGAACAAAACGTGTTGTACGTTGGCGTTTTACGTACAAGCATACATACATATATCTGCAGAGACTAGTACACACATATATACACTATATGTACGTACTATAGACGATATATAAAAATATACTTTTAT
Source organism: Chymomyza caudatula (assembly GCA_035041775.1). Lineage (NCBI taxonomy): Eukaryota > Metazoa > Arthropoda > Insecta > Diptera > Drosophilidae > Chymomyza > Chymomyza caudatula. The sequence continues at coordinate 412,278 of JAWNKW010000141.1, read as the reverse complement.
AAATGTCCGATTATACTTAGTATATACATACATATGTGTGTATACGCAAATAGAGACATATTTTGCTCTTTCGTTTGGCAATGCAACTGCGAAATACATAATATATGGAAATTTATAATATGTTTGGGTACATTTTTGTTTGTTTTGGGACTAGTTAAGTTTTTGAAAAACTAAAGTTGCAACTGTGTGAAGTTTCGAGCTAGTCAATGCATCCTGTGCCAAAGTACAAATTTTTGTATCGATACATTAAGTGGTGCGGACTTAGGGACAGTTGTTGGGGCAAAAGATCAATATTGTTTTGTTTATTAGGCTTACATGAGTTTGCATACTATATTTGGTATATACGAGGAATCGCGTTACAGTCTATAGGAGTAGCAGTTGTCTTTATCTTTAAAGTTTTCATTAGATCCGTATAATTTTCAACCCACAAAGTAAAAGGGCGTATAACTGTGCAAAGCTGTGGCTTTTCAGTTGGCTTTCAAGTTTACGGGGGCAGGAATGTGATATAAAAATGATTGGAGGGCAACTTGGGTTAAATTGTTCAGTCTCTAATTTTGGTCTCTAAGTGTTCATAAGTTCGTGGAACCTATTGTCTGCCAAGACACAGGAGTATGTGTTGTCTATACAGCTTTACTAAGATCCGTTTAATTTTCCAGCACACTGCAAGAGGGTGCACAACTGTGCTAAGTTGTGGCTTTCCGGGTGGCTTTTAAGACGAACCTTTATCACGGTGAATGGAGCGTGATATAAAAATGATTGCAACACATCTTTTGGTTAAACTTGTGTGACTCTTATGGTCTCTATGATATCGCTCATTTAATTAAAGACTGTTATAACTCAAAAAACATTTTCGATTTAATGATGCAGAATTATTGATTATATACTGCTTCATGTTAATATCTCGTATGAGAAGGGAACATGTCATTCATTTTTCTACTGACTTCTTTAAAATCGCCTTTTTGTGTTAAGACAGTCTTCAAGTAAATGAGCGATATGATCTAAGTGTTCATAAGCTCATGGAATTTATGGTCTGCCACGCCTCCTTTTGCCCTGTTGCATAAATTGCACAAATCATTGATACCCTAAAATAAACAAACTCAAGCGATATTGACGAATGCAAACAATATACAGACGTTGCAGCTGTACAACATGACAATTGGCATTAAAACAAACAATTCGAACGCAAATTCCAGAGCGATATGCCTCAGATTTAAGCTTATTCAGATATATAGTTGTTTACATATTTGTCGATATATATATATATATACATACATGTGGTTGCATATGAGGTGAGCGGGTTAGAGAATACCACCTCAGCAGGTCAAATCTTGTCGAATGAGACGCCTAACAATGACACTGGGTTCCTTCGAGACCAGTAGGCCTTAAAAGGGGTGTGCGTAGGGTTTGGGACCCACCACGTAAAACCACAATTCCAATAAAAGAATGTATTTACATCAGGCCGTAAGCCGATAACGGGTTGTTATGGCCAGTTAAGAAGAAAGAAGAAGATGTGGTCGCAGATATTACTGCTAAAAAATTGAAGTTTCGTGTCCTGCATCAAAATTCGTATCTGAGTTAATCAACATTCCATAGATTTAGTAGATTGTCAGAATTCTTCACTTCAATCTTCTAAAATCTTTTGATTCAGTACTTGCAAGTTGGAATTGACGAAGAATGTTTGTTATAAAGTTTCTCATATTAAAGCAAAAAACACAATTTTCCGAATTTGTTGTTTTGAAGGTTCAAAAACGGACATGAAGACACTATAACTTTTAAAGTGATGTCTACTGAGGGAAGGAAACTAATAATAATGAGAATAATGAGGCTTTAATACAAGGGTTGGCAGCGCAAGCAGAGACGTCGGCTGAGTTTCAGTTCCTCTAATAGTATCATATCATATCAGGCAGCAATATGTCAATATCTTGTGGCAACTTCTGTGCACACTTTGCCGATACCTGCTTTAATGTAAATCTACGAATCCTTTAAAATCGTTACCTATATAATTATTTTCGTTATTTTATAGCTATTGTTCTGAAAGTTAATTACTGTACTATTTCCCCTATAAACCCTGCAGGGGACCGACTTTATAAAACGGTTAATTGATATCTGCTTAAGGTGTTTATTGAATACAAGACACGACTGAATGCTGCAAATTCATTAAGCAATCACTATATGGTATTTAAGCAACGAACTATTCTTGATTGTTCGATTGTGTAATTTACAAATTTGTTACTCAAATACAGGAAATCTTTTATAAAAGGTACAAAGTTAAGAACGGGTTTAATTGAGATGATCTACTTTAAGGCTCCAGATTAAAACAGTCTCAAATAAGTTTTTCACCGATTTTTGTGAAAAATTCAAGAAAGTTAACGCAGTTATTAATTTTAGACCCGCTTTATTTTTTTTCTCATACATTTTTCTAGAAAAATTAAAAAATTGTTTCATTCATGGTTTTTTCCCAATTGGAGCGCATATATTTGAAGACTGTTAAGATGCAAAATGGTTTGTAAGCTTTCAGTGCTACATAAACATATTGTTTATTCTTCGAATATGCATACAAATTAATAATTATAACAAATAAAACGTTTCGCTCTATTTGGAAATTGTTAAGAATGTAGGTATGAACCAATCAATATCATTAGGCATTTTCCTAAGGACACTATCCATAAGAGATTGATGCGCAAAAACCAAGCAGAAAAGCCTGCATTACCAAATAACAATCAACAAAATAAGCCTTCAAGTTACTAAACACTAATACAATTTCAACAGCTGACAAGCCACAAAGCTCTGTCTAATCCCTGCTCAGCAGCTCTTATCGATTAACTCTGCTTATTCTATAACTTTGCTTATAAACGCAAAAAACTTGTAATACTTTGAACCAACTCTGCAGGCACTTGCGTAGCACAAGTTGCACAGAAAGCTTAACCCCCCGTTGCTAAAATCGAAAATATTTCAAAAATAAATGAAGACTGTTTAGAAACAAAATCCATTTGTATCTGAGTATCTCAAAGCCCCGCTACCTACTTACATAAACAAACGAACCGGTTCCACACGCACACCCAAATCAATTAACTGAGTAAAAAAAAGTGTATTTCATAAAAATAAAAATACCTACAAATCTAAATTGAAGAAAAAAAAAAAACAATACAACGACGTCCAAAGGCGATGCTTCTTGTTGTTGCACTCACAAAGTTCTCGGAGCTTTTGACGATGTGCACATATGAACAGCATTGCGGGTCGCTCTGCTGCTGCTGTCAGACTCTGTCCATGTGTTTGGTTGTCGTGGTCGTGCCCCCTGCCGCCCTCGTCGCAGACGCATTCATCGTCGCAGTCGCCAGCGGCCATGTCTTCCATGGCAGGCAACCTACACACGGCGGCAACTCGCGCACAATTGTTGGCAATAACAACAATTTTTATATAAGCATAAAAAGTATAGTATCGTATGTGATGCCCCACACTCACACATACACACACACACACGTAAAACTCTTTCCTTCTGTTTATGATACTCTTTACGTAATAATTAGCATTATAAACTTTTTAGATAGTAAGTAACTCACGAAAGAAGTCACTACGAATGTGTCCTATTGCGAAATAGGCAGCAGATATCGCTTGTATGCAAATGTTATAGTTCAATTCAATAACTATACTTTTACTTGCATACAGGCAGTTATCGGTTATGTGCAACCTCCACAAACGATTGAAACCGAAAATGGAATTATGTAAATTTTACTAGGGGGCTCTGCTCCCTGCTCGCTTTGCTGGCCAACCCACGTGCCCATGTCGAGGAAGATAGAAGAAGAGCATATTCTCCTTCCCGTTCTCCTTTGTCGTACTCTTGTTTTCTTCTTCTCTCTCATCCTCTTCCTTCTCCTCATTCCAAAAGCTGTAAGATGAAATAGTCCGATTTACGTTTCACAAGAGCATATTCCCCTTCCCGTTCTCCTTTGTCAGACTCTTTTTTTATCTTCTTCTTTTTCCTCATCCAAGATGGAGCAAATCAATTAACGTTTCACTCCGCACCCTTCTCGCTACGCTCAGAACCTCCTTGCAATTCTCTAGGTTTATCACATTCCTCGTCACCTTTTCTACCTTTTCGTAGGCGTTGCCTGACTCTGTAAACAACTTTAGAGACATTGTGTAATTTTTTGTAGTTTTACGTTTTTTTCCACCAAAATAAGACATTTTTCGAAATTTTCATTTGTATCAACATGCCTCATTCCTAGAGCTATAAAGTGGATCTATCAGATATACGCTTCACTAAACCGTACATCCAAACATCGGCCACTTAAAGAACTTTGGATTCATTTCTATATATATAGATTTTAGAAGATGTTAGTCAGCTGCGCTTTTGAAAAAACAAGACTAGCAAAGATCATGTTAACATTGATAGATATTCGATTCCATATCTGAAAACTTAGCTGAAATCCCAAATAAGTATTAACTACAATCTGTCTTTATATAGAAACGTGTCAAGTAAAAATCGACAAAGCTTGATCATGTTTAGATTAGAGTTAAGCGTAGCTATATCACTGATACTCTTGCTTCTCTGCCTGGTATCCCATAAACTTGATAAGGTGAAAAAAGACATAAGCATAAACAAAAAACCAAGAGTGAAAGCTGTTCTTGGACTGCAGGTTGGGTCCCCAACCCTACGCACAACCTTTTTGAGGCCTGGGGTGGTTCTAAGGGTCTCGAAAGAACCCAGTGTCATTGCTGCCTCATACGCCAAGCTTTGACCTGCTGAGTTGGTATTCTCTAACCCGCTCCCCACACGAGGATATTCATCGAAAATCAGCTGTGAGGGTCCAACGTATTTAACGATATTAACATTTAGTCAATGAAGTGTAAACCATATGTACCAAGTTGGTACTACCAACCAAAGGTCAAAGTTTTTGAGCTAACACTCTTAAATACTTTTCGGAGTTACAGCTGGATTGTGCGCTTTTCAAGTGTTTTAAATTCTTTTGGCAAACTAAAAACAATCTATTTCGAATTCAAATTCGTTTCCGGATTGCATTAGTGAACCTATGGAATACTCACAGACTTACATATTTCTCTCTTGCTTGAGTATTTGAGTTTATTACTTTGAAAAATGTAGCATAGTGTATTTACACTTCGTTGCAATTGACAGATTCGTTTTTTTCAGTGTTTTATTTTATATTATACACAATCTGGTTTGTTTTTACGTTTTTACGCGCGCGATTCCATAAGAATTTTTACGCATACGTCGTTGTAGCCCGTTGCGCTGTAACACCTTCTTTGTTTTTATTGTACTTTGTTTTATTTTTGCGCTGCCACGCCCCCCCTTGTGGCAGCATGCAGTGCGAGAGGCAGCCACCGATGCGCATGTATCTCGATAAACGCGCAACGTGCCACAAGCAACCAGTCAGCCAACAGTTTTGTTGGACACTCGTTCTGCACTGACGATGGCCTCTTGTCGTTGGTCTTGTTGTTGTGGCTTTATTTTTTAGACCAGCAGCGATTTTTGTCGGTTCTGCGCTTTTTTACGCGCATTTGTTTACTATAGATACACAACAAACCCGAAAGATACATATGCCACACACACACACACCTATGTAGTGTGTACGCTACGTGCTACTGTATCTTTTTACCATTAAACTTAAATAATACCAAAATAAATAATGAAAGAAAATCAACAACCAACCGCAAACTACAGCAATCCCAGCAGCTACATTTTTTAGCTTGTACGCAGAGCACAATAATAAAAAATAAAAAACTAAACACAACAAATTGTATCTGTATCTACAACCCGCTGGTGCTAACAGCAACGCATTCTTTACGTACAGATACTTAGCGTTTAACTGCCGCCTGGACGCCTAAGTGAATATTGTGAGCATTACATGCAACGCAAAAAACAAAAGTTAGGAGCTTATGGGATAACTAGCGGGAAACCGGGAAACTGTATCTTTTCGAAGTAGCCGTGTGAGCATAGCTATCAATTACGGTTTGTTGATTTTGAAGTGCAGGGCGTAAAAGTGGGAGTTGGCACTACTGACTGACTAGACGATTGAACACTATGTGCACTATTTACGCTTAACTAATTATTGACCTAGAAAAGTTATTCAACAATTCTCTTGAAAGCATTTGAAGGTGTTAGACAGGCAAGTGTACTAATTAGGTTTCGTTGAGTTTGGAATGTTTGTCAAGAAGTATGGAAAGTGTTTAAGTGGCATGTTGCTTTAATGACTAATTCTAATGAGATAATTGAAGAATTTTTCGTTGGAACCTCATTACACAGGTCAACATGGTTTAGTTGTTGAAAAGCTAAGGGTCATTTCCGAAGTAATTTGCTGCGTAGAATCTAAATCATAATTCAGAATTGGCCTATCATATTACCTCAAATATCTCAAAATCATTCGCATTAAAATGGTACAACTAAAATAGTTCTTAAATATCCAAGCTTTTTGCTTAAGTTTCTAAGTTTTACCAAAGAAAACCTTAAATATTGAAAAAAAATTAAATTTAGTCAATATTATAAGAAATACGAAGTTTACTTAGGGGCTGTTCATAACTGGCGTCACCAAAGAGTGGTACAGGTTTTGCTATACTTATTTGTAGGGGTTTAAAATCTTACAAATATCGCCATTTATGAACTGCTCTTTATGCAATATGATGAATTTATCATATAACGCTTAAATTACTAATGAAAACGAGCTAGCTTTATATATATCTGTTACCTTAATATCCCCATAAATGTCAACTTTTGTTTTCAAAAAGTCTTGATATAGAGTGATGAGTGTTTCAACCCAGACTTTATATTAAATATCAGAATTCGAACGTAACACATAGCAACGAAGCACTTTTATAAATAAAATGTACATTTAAACATAGACATTGCGTTAAATTTCATATTTCTAAACAAAAGTAGTGCAACGACAGATGTTTATAATGAAAATCTTTTAGTGATGCTAATCATCTTTAATGGAGACTCCGTTGACAAGCTTAGGGAATTAATTACGTTGTGAAGTGTATACAATGGATTTGTAATCGTATGCCTGCTCTCAACGATACCACTCACTAAAGTGTTTCCCTTTGATTTTCGTTTCAGTTTAGCTTCCGAAAGATGTTTATCTTTTAAAACACTGCCAAAATCAAATCCATTCTTTAGTTGAAGCTTGAGCGGGAAAAAAGCTTTATAAGATCAGTTTGCTGACATTATAACACTATATATATCTTTCGTACTATCTATATATATAAATATCAATGCATGTGGCCGATTGCACGAATAACGGTTAACGGCAACGTGAATCGGTTTTGCCCACTTTATAGCTCTTAGAATGAGGAATGTTTTTGGTAAGAAAATTTTGAAAAAAGTCTCATTTTGCTGGAGAAAAGAGTTAAACTAAAAAAATTACACAAAATCGCAAAGCCTACTATTTTCTTCCCCCCAAAAGTGTTCACAGAGTCAGGCCATGCTTTCCAATAAGAACAGGAAGGGGAAACGAAAGTTGTATGGGAAGAGGAAAGTGAAGAGTAATGTGATCCACATAGAGAGGGACAAGGAGGTTGTGAGCGGATGAAGACAAATATGCTCCACCTCGAGAGGGACTTGGGGGGTTGGCGAGCGGAGCCTCTAGTATTATAAAGTTACCACTTACTTAAAGTTATGCATCTGACCCCTGAAAAAGGTCATCTGATAACTTTCAGTTGGTCTGAAACACACCTTTGAAGAATTTGAACTATAATGCAATGTTGTCAGGGTCGGCACGGAAACAATCAATATCATAACGAGGACAGTTGAATATATTTGGAGAGAATAATATTACGGATGATACCAACTGACCTTTGACAACGCCTCCTTTGACATACAAAGCACCTTCCGACGAAATTTAAAATTTTTCAAAAAATTTGCCAAAAATAAAAGAAAGTACACAAAGTTTAAGTACGAACAGCTAATAACCAAACAGCAGCATAGTTAACACGGTTATTCCTATTAGCTTTCTTACTAGTCTTTAATTAGATCGAAAAAAATGCCTGTTAATCTAACATTTGAATAATTTTCCTATAATTTTTGTAACTTTAATTTCGTTGACACTACTTTGTCTTGATATAAAGTAATTTATTGTATGATTTATTGGCTACTTGATTGATGAAGTCGTTTTGAGTTGATTGCACGATAATTTTATTGTTCGTCTTTGGAGAAGGGCGGTACACTGGCACTGGGGCTGGCGGCACCCCACTAGCACATGCCAATATACTGGCTCTATCAATAGTGTAGCCCAGCATTAGTCTCAGTTGATTAATACATGTTTTAAAGATTAGCTGGAAATCAACAAGCAAAACAAGAAAACGTAAACAAATTGTGTAGATGGCATGATTTTGGCAGGCCTATTTGAAAGCAAAAAAATATAAGTATTTTGAATGGGTTAATTTGGGGCACCGAAAGCTGCATACTCTAGCAGTTGGGTTTGGGGTTGTTTATCGGTCCTGGTGTGTAAGGTCTTCAATGCGATTGTACCGCCATTTGAAGGTAAGAGCGCACTAACTAACTTTGGTACAACACAAGGAAGAGGCGCTTGGGCTCCGAAATGCGAAAAGGCAAGATTAGTTCGTTATCTGTGATTTTTTAAATTCGAATATCAACAGCGTCCAAGTAAAAAATTATGTAAGAAAATGATTATCTGCTAAAATTTCTGTTTAGAGCTATTACAACTTGCAACAATTTTGTACTAAATAATAGTAATAATAATAGTATAACAGATAACTAATTTGCATAATAATTTTGTAACTTGAGTGTAAATTGTGCGCTTTCTAATATAGTAGATATTTATAACGTATACGTACATATATATAGAATGACAGCCGACAGCTAAACAACTTATTAATGAATAGCAAACGATAAAGCTGAACTACTCTTTAAAGCTTATTACGGAAAGATATATATATTAATATACTATATAGATACATATATATGTGCATATATACTATAACTATACCATAACTACTGCCGGCTTTATAATGGCATGAGTGTATCATCAGCGTACATATAGCACTTGAAATCGCAAATGAATGACACTGTATACAAACGAGCACACACAAATATAGAACTGTAACCAAACGACTCGTCATATAAACCGACCCGATGACTGACCGACGCGCGTCCAAACGACCGACTGACTGACTGACTAAGCGTACCATAAAGCGTTTGACTGACTGGCAAACGAATGGAATGAATGTACAAACAACTAACGAACGAGCAAGTTAAGACTAATCAGGCCCCCACGCCATATATTTATAATAGTATGTATATCACACACACACACATACACACACATACACACACACACACACACACACACACACAGATACAGATACAGATACATATATTTGTATAGTACAGCAACAAACAGTAATGGCAAGCGGCAAAGCTTCAACGAAGCAACCGCCACAATAATGGTTTAAATGCCATATCAGCAAAGAGTAATGCTGAATACAAATTATACACACATCGCATACATCGCACACACATCGCATACATCGCACACACATCGCACACACACATGCAGAACGCACTTGCACACGCACACACAAACACCTATACATATACACATAGATAAAATAACAGCCGATTCTCAACAACTACACACCAAAGTTGTTGTCAACAAGTTTACGAGTTCTCTCTACTATTTAACCCCCCTTCAACAGCGCGTATCTAATAGACCCCAACCGACGTCAACGACGTTGTCTAAAAAGTTTCTTTGGCTTATTTTTTATTTATTATTTAGCATATCTTAATTTCGAGTTATCGTTGTTGTAGTAACGTTTCGTTTAGTTTTCGCCCAAGTTTCTGGACTTGTCGGTTTGTAGCCAAGTATATATGTATGTATCTGTATTTGTTTCGTATAAATATTATTTTTATTTGTATTTGTTGTGACGTGCCGTGAGTAATAACTATAGACATCATTTTGGCCCATACTACTATAAAAACGTGTAGAAAATTGTATACAATTTTGGCGCTATGGCGCTTTAAAGCACGCACAACTCGACCGAAATGACAATATAGTCAAGGAAAACGCTTTATCGGCTTTAAACTTTAATACTTTATGTTTGTATGCAAAAATAGCAAACTTTATAGTTATAAAACATACACACAAAAGTATATATATAGAATATTTATAGTTGGCAATTCGTTTGTAAAGTTGAAAACTAAGGTTGTCGTTTAACGCTTAAGGTCTTATTGAGTCTTGAAGTGTGCTTCAAAATGATAAAAAAAAACGCACTCCATAACTTAATGAAACTTTTTGGGTAATTCTTAAACGAAATACTTAAATAAGTATTTACAATACTGTTTAAGCACAGGGTTAAGTGTACGAAACTTAAAAACTTATAGCTTCTGTGTTACTTTCCACAAATATATTCAAATGATATTAAGAAATCGATATGTCGCTTTTGAAAAAAAAGTAGAGTATTGCGCCACTTGCTCGTTTGGCGTATTGCAAGTTTGTTTCCATATGCTACATCTCCTACATATCAAGGAACTAATCGGAACAGTACCTAGCTTCTCAAGCTTAACTGAACATCACATGAGTTGCAAATTTCACTTAAAGTTCGTTGGTGGGCGTTGCAGGGTTTAAATATTTCGCCTATAGTTTATTTCGTAGTTGTTATGCAATTGTGTTGTTAAACGCAAATGATACAGATTAAATAACACCGAAAGACTATTGTCAGAAATCGCGATCTTTTTGAGAAATAAGAGAAAATGAATGAAAAGTTTGGTAGTTGCAACACTTAAACTATCCAAGTTCAACGCATGCATAGCGATCAATATATATTTATACAGTAGATATCGCTTATATGAAATGGCGAAAATGCAGCGCAGTTATTGCATTTAAGCGATTATTTCATATCAGCGATATCAGGATATGTGCAAAATATTTCAAATAAGCGATAACTGATAGAGTTAATACAACATAGCGAAAATGCGGCTATTTTGCATGTAAGCGATTATTATATAACAGCGACTATGGGATATATGCAAAATATTTCAAATAAGCGATAATTGATATCTTTAATACGAAATAGCCAAAATTGCAGCGTTTTTTGCGTATGAGCGATAATTTTTATTAGCGACAATCGGATATATGCATTATATTTTAGTTGTTAATGGTTTAAGTGGGCACAGCGAACGATTACAAGCGATTAAATAATCGAAATCAAATTTTCCAATACTATACTGTGCTGCAAAGTTTGCATATAACCAACAATTAAAACAGATCATATTTTAACCAGTTTCTTTATATGCAATAATTTTATAAAAACGATTATTTTTGTATGAAAATGGCAAACAAAATGCACTAAAACTATATGCTGTATCTCGTTAAGCTAACCAGGACTATGTAGAATTTATGGTTCTGAAACGTCTTTCTTCGGATGTTACATAAAATTCCACTATTTTAGCATCCACTTACAACTTCTTGAGCCGAATGGGGTTTGATTTTTGAAGCATTTTCACTAACTTACCCATTCGAATGTTGACATTTGCTAAAAGCAACCAACAATTATTTATAATTGCTGGAAAATCTAGCTAAAAAAAAAAATGAAAGGTATTTTTAAAAAATAGAGTTGAGAGCGAAACTCAAAATTCTTCGAATCAAGTTACTTTCCTAACAAAAACATAGAAACGCATGAATGTTGTCTCAAGTTAATAATAAACGCCGCTACATTTCTTATAGCTTACGATTATTTTTTATTAAAATGCTTATCAGCTGATTGTTTAGACCCAATAACTCAATTGAAGATTATATGGCGTTTATAAGGGGCTCTGAAATGTTGAAGGAAACAGAGGTTTTTTATGCACACATGCAAAATTGTTTAGTATTAAAAACCCAAAGAGTTCTTTGAATTGCATTGAAGATCGTAAGATCTGAGAGATAATGCGATCTTCAAACTGATCTAAAAATGTTTACAAAATTATATTTAAAAAATATTATTATTTATAAAAATCACAAATGGCTACAGTTTTAATTGTTTTAGATTATTTTGTAAAAACAAGTTTATCAGCTTGACAGCTACGCCAAATGTAAGTTTTATAGTAGATAGGAAGGTTTAAAGCGAGATAAAGGTGTGCTTACAGTTTTTGACACATTATTAATCGATGATGAATATGGACAAAATGTATTTCATATAACAACGAATGCTGAAATCATCGAATGTACTTATGAAAGAGAAACCGCCTTGTCGTCGACGACTTAATACACTCTCTCATAACAGCTTATTACGAAGAGGATAAAATAAAATACACGAAATAACAACGTTTGTGTGCACAAAGTAGTTTGTTGTTATTTTTTTCGAACGCATACAGTACATTTATTATTTCACATTATTTATTAACTGACTAAATCGCAACGCATCCGGATGAAACTGTTATTCTGCAAGCCGCAAGCATTTTATCATTCGAAGGGTAAGTAATCGGTACCACATGAACTTTTTCTTAGCGTATTTATATACATATATATTCCAAGAAAGTTCTGTGTCTCATTATATTCAAGGTCAAAAGCCACCAATTGCTTAGTTGCAGGATTTCCATAGAAAGGAAAAATTGCAAACGGACTTATGCTCATATTCTCGACTCAGCTTTGGGTTAAATGTATATAAAGTTTTGGATTTCATGACAAACATTTTTCGATAATATTTATCACAAAGAACGGTAGTTCGTACTGTGACGAAAGCAATTGACTCTGACGAAGTGCTGTAGCTCACTAGCTATAAATTACACGAAGTTTTGCGCTTTTGCCTAGAACGTCTGAGCCGGTCGAACCATATACCGTTGTCTAGGTATTAAAGCGTAGATTATACTTTTTATAGACTTTTTTTGATTTAGATATTGGTTTGGAAGATATAGTGGTTTAAAGAAAATGTACCCTAGCATTAGCGGGGTGCTGGGCAGACATAGAGCTCCGATAAAAGCAGATATGGAATCTAGGAGTGCATATCCAATGTGGACTAATAGAACGTCCTACAAACTTTTGCCGAAATGCTGACTATTTTTTTTTTTTTAATTTTTAAGTACCTTGTTTTCAAGAACCTTTAAAAATATGCTTTAAAATTCCATTATCAATAAAAAATATTGCAATATACAGTGTTTTTTACCTCGTCACATAAATTATATCATATATATTATGATTTGCATACAAGTACCCATGATTTCGAAACATGTTTTTTACTTCAAAGATGTTTTTTTTAAAAAATGTAAATTTTGTACTTAATTACTGTTATATCGTAACAGCAGCTTGTGGTTCCGCAGTCTGTCAATTAGATCAAATATTTAATGATATTAGAATTTTATAGCCACAAAAAAGCCTTTCATTCATATTGCTAGAAAAGCCTTTAAAACTTCATAAAAGTATATATGCAAATATGTACCTTAATATACTATATACTTACATCTAACGTCTGACATACAAATTTTGTGCTTTTCATTAACAATGAATAAATGTTTGTATGTAAGTGTGTAGTAGATATCTACGGCTGTTTGTTTAGCATGCTTATGACTATATATGTGTGACTGTAGAATTTGTATTCGCTTCTCTTCAATTTTATTTATCGCACTAAAACACACATATACATCGTTATATGTGGGTCTCACAAAGCACAAACATTTGTAGAAAGGCAAAAGCAAATAAACAAACAAATATTGGTTGAAAAGATACAAGATACTTATCTAAATACCTAACCAAAAGCTTACGCACGTGTGCCAGACGCTTTCTGCCATAAAAGTATCAAAATAGCATACATATGGACGATATAAGGAGTAAGCTAAGCGATATAGTTTGTAGTTTGTTTATATGTGTATATGAATAGTATGTTTAACTGAAAACTTTGGTTAAAACCAACTGAGATACATACTATAACGCTCCAAACCTGCCAATCTAAAAGTGCCCGGTTTTTGTTTTTTTGAATAGACAGCAAACAGCACACGTTTATATGTACATATGTATGTATGTGTGAATCTGTGTGTCTGTAGTTTATACCTACACACATCTGTATAAAAGTATTAAAGTCGTTTTGTATGTCTCTGAACAAACTGATAGCGCGAACCGATTTGACTTCCACGACTAACTGAATGACTTCAAACTCACTGAGTAACTGCATGTGTGGCAGTGTTTCATTGTGATTGTGTGTGAGTGTGTGTGATTGTGTGTGATTGTGTGTGTGAATCGAAATCAATAAAATTCTTTGTGTATATGAATATATAAGGCGCGACTGGTGCGTATGTATTTCATTTTACCGGCTTATCATTATTAAATACAAATTTAAATTACATATAACTTATCAGCCTGTTCTCTTTGACTTCTTTTTTTTTTTACGTTTTTGTACCTCTTGCTTTTGATTTCGTTACTATATACAGTTACAACAAAATACAGCGCTACACAAACTTTATTTTTGGCCTTTTGAAACTTTAAATATCACACGTTGCATCGTTATAAGCAAACACTGATTATATGCATTTAGATTAGGATGGCCCAACTTCAAAATTCGCTCTTATAAACCCGATCGGAGTTGAATTGATGCAAAAAAACTAGTTTTAATTTATTTTAAGCACAATCAAGCAAAGGGCTTGCTGTGTCTTGTGCATGTGTGTCCATTGACAACATCTTTGCTAACGCTGCCGACCCCTGCTTTAGAGCTTTTCATTTCACTTGAGAATATGACACGGTAGAGTCTGTACATTAAAACTTACCAAGATATGCGCTTCTAAGCAAAGTCAAACACAGGCATCATGAAAAATAATCTGTTTTGGTTTTGGTTGAAAAAACCCAAATTGTTTCAACTGTGGTCCAGAATATCGAGTGCACTATTCATCAGCAGAAGACTAAATGTTACAAAAAGTGGATGACAATTGAGTATTCAGACTGACCCATGTAAAGCGCTTATAAGGTGTACATTTATCTATTATATAAATAGCCTAAGATAAAATTTGTGGACCCCTTTTTCACCAACTATATGTAAACAAATATGGCTGAAATTTATATCATTGTTTAGGGAATTTCCATAAGAAGTGCATTATATAAGTTTTATTCATATATTTTGGCAAATCAAAATTAATAAAAAAAACATTTATATTAAGATGTATTGGTCACTGTCACTTCGATAGTCAACTGACTTGGGGACCACATTTCAAAGCAACTGTCGCCAAATGTCGACAGAAACTAAAAAATTGCATTGTCTTCTAAAACGCGAGCGAGCAACTGGACACTCTTATAGGACATAGTCCCGTTCCAATTTACTTCGGCCTTCACCATTACAAAGTTGAGGATGTTGTAGGAGAGATCATCGCCTTGTCTGCAGCCTCGCTGGGTATCAAAAATTTCTTTAGAATTTGTATTTTACTATTCTGACAGAAACCTTGGATTCTAACTGAATCGCGAAGCACACTTTGGGAAACGCTGTCTTCTACGTTTTATGCACACTTGGGTTTTTTATATTCCACCGTTAAATTTCGGTGTTTTTATTTTTTGGGTATATTTGCACTGAAAGTTATTATACAGATAAGAAATAGCTTAAAACTTAAAAAGCATTTATATAAAACACATTATTATTATCATATAAAAATATGCAAAATATTCCTATAGATACATTTCATTTGCCATATATGTATTCTATTTTGACATTTCATTCATATATTATGGTTATATAAGGCAAATGTTTCCCAAACTGGTCGTTCATCTAATTAAAGATACTTCGTTATCTATCTATTCATTTTCCAAAAAGCAATCGCTTTGCATACACATATTTTTGTATATGTTCCATATATTTTTTATAACATACTTATTATCTTTTTTATCACTGAAATATTTTACTTCACACTTCAAAGACCTCCCGTTTTATAACCCACGCCCCGACCCTAAAAAAAACTCTATAGAAATCAAAAAAAAGTAAAAGCCGCAAATAAATTCGCAGCAACTAACAACATCTGGTTTGGTCTTGATTTGTTGCTCAAATCGTTGCCGGTTTTTGGGGGTATCTTTTGGAATTTCTAGTTCTTTTTTTTTTTTATGTTGTCTTTGAATGTTGTAAATATATATTCCTGTTTTAACAAATAATGTTTAGTGGTTTTTGCTTTTTAATAGAGGTTTAAGTTGGTTTTAAAAAATCTTTTGGAATGTATTTGCTTTTTATGCCTCGTTTTTATGTTAAATACAACAAACTTGGCTAATAAAAATTCACATACTAAGAAAGTGTTTGATTGGAATGAATGAGTGGTGCATAAACTATATAATTAATGCCGCTTTTTTTTAAACTTATAGCAAAACCAACTAGTTACTACTAATAGCAAAGGCAACTAGTAATACGAAAACGACTGCTGCAGAAATAAGTCCATTTTGATTTTTCGAGCAGTAAGCCGGTTTTGGACCGAACCAGTTTGTAACTGAGTACTTATACTTTCATTTTGAGGAAATCGAGAATATTTGGTTATCATTTTTCAACTCTTGACAAGGATTATTCGTCAGTGCACCGATAAAGTGGGTGGCGGGTAACAATGGCCTGTATTCGTTGAAATATGTGAAAAATTGTTTAACATTCGCAAATAAAAAGTTCCTCTCGGCTGAGTCCTGTCTATAGCTTAGTCCATTTATCGCAAAACCTCCTAGGTTAGCTGCGCTAATCACTACCCAAATTAGAGTAGGAAACTAATGTGAGCAGTGTTTGACACCCATGTCCGGATCCCGCTTCCCAACAAGCGATTGCTCTCGTGCTATGAACATCAGTTATAACTGTGATTTCTACTATCCACTACAGCTGGAGAGGCACAAATTTGCAAGCAACAAGCTGTATCAACAGTAGCCTTATGTTCGCGCACGCCAAAGATGAGTTCTACGCAAGACTGAAGGTGCTACAGTCAAATGGAACACGTGGAAATACGTTTTAAGGCTAAACTGAAACGGAAATCAATGTGAAACACTTTGTGAGCTTGAATGCGTAGCCCATGCGACAGGAATAAGGGAACCGGCTATTATTTGATTATTGTTTATATGAGGCATTCAAACCGTAATCGTAGCCGTTATCGAAAACAACCGATTGAATTTTGAAACCGTAAAGTACCGTAACCGAATTCATTTTTTTTTTTCTAAAACCGATAACAGTTATAATTTTCCCGAAATAACCGATTTGAAAGCGATATATATATAACAGTACGGGTTCGGTGGGGCACCTGACTTCTTATCGGCAACACTCATAACTTTTGAAGCAGTAAAGATATTAAAAAAATTTTAAATTCATGTAACAGAGAATTCCTTAAGCTTCTGCGATACACTGCGATTGCTGTGTGTATGGACCGCATAGTAAAAACGCTGCTGTTGCTTCTGCTTTTGCCTGTTTATCGCTTCCACTTCCTTTTTTTGTAGTTGTCTTTGGGCACTGTTTTTGTCAAAGAGCCGGTTCCTATTCAAACACCAAAGAGCATGAAAGTAATTGAGTGGAATCCTTGGGCATTACATTACGTCGCCTTGCTAAAAAGAGAGCATTCCCAAGACAGTTCATACATATACTTTTTTTCTTTTTTTTCTTTTTCTTCTTCTCAATTTTGCCTACAAGCGAGTCGGCCTAACAGAGACAGGAACACAAGCAGCATCACACGTACACTGTATTGGAAATGGTTGCTTTTCAGAAAAATGTTGAATTTTTTACGGTTCTGGATTCCACTTGTATTACTTTCAAGCTCTTTGGTTTTGGTATAGAACCGGTATAACCGGTAAGCCGAAACAAACACCGAATGGAAACAGATATTATGGACAAATGAAAGCCAAAATAAAACCATTATCCGAAATAAGTTTCGGTTTGAATCTCTGGTTTTTATTGTTCTTAAGCTTTTTCTTTTAACAAAAAGGAAAACGCTTTCCTGTCTGACTGTAGAAATGGTTTAACTCCTGAATTATCTCAATTTTGGTTGGCAGAAATGGTTTTTTTTGAAACTCTTTCATAAGCGTTCTAGTAATGCTCAAACTTAAATTGAATTCTACTGTCATCAAGTATGACTTTTAAGTGTTTACATGTAAAACTCATTCCTGACTCAAAGAATTTCAAGTTCTAAGAAGAATTATTAAGTTACACGTCGACTATATCGCATCATTGCAGCATGTGACATAAAGTGGTGAAATTCGACTTAAAGCTTTAAAATAAATACGCCTTTAACCACATACTCATTAATATGGCGCATAATTTCATATTTTATATTTTTTTTTTTCTTTTTTACCAGCAAACAGAATGGCAAAGTAATATGCTGGTTTGCTTATCAAAGAGCTACCAAAGGGGAGCCGTGGGTCGGTATCCATAGCTGCCGCACATTCACCAGTGAGTTATACGTTACGCTAATGAATGTGCATGACTGCTTACTCATCGACGATTATGGACGCTAGCGCAGATACTGAGCTCAGAGAAGCTGATGAAAGGAAGTCAATCCAGCCAGTACCTCCAGTCAACTTGGTAGGGTACATATTGTGACTTTTTATACTACTTATGTATGTAGTACCTATATATATATATAAATAGGCTGGCAACGCATGTTTGAAATATGCATATTATATAGTAGCTGCGGCGGTAGCAAAATAACGTAGATAAAAAGTCATATAAAAACCACAGACCAGTTGCCAGCACCAAACAATGAGCTGCCTTTGTGCAAACAACAACAATAACTTCTAATGTACATATATAACGCACCAGTTCTGAGTTGATTCGACGAGTTGACCCGTTGAAGTTGTGAACGTATTAGATGAAGTTTTAGGATTGGGAAAATAAAATGCTTAAACAGAGACACCCGAATCACTGAAGCATACAATGTACACAGCGTACGAGAGAGTAAGAGAGATACAAAGCTCTCATGCAAGAGATCCCAGACGTTTTGGGGCACAACTTCTTGTTTCCTTCTTGAACATTCCGGTTCTGCGAGACGACGCACACACATGCATACACTGTGCTCGCCGAGATACAAAACCAAACACCAGACGTAATTAATGATCTCGAAAACGTTGACGACGGCAACAGCAGCAGCCACAACAACAACGCCTTGAGCTACGTCTCTTAGAGACAACGCATACTTTCGGACCATGTTGAGTGAAGTTGGAGCTTGGAGTTTTGGTTGTTATTGCACGTTGTAGGAATACCAAATGAAATACAGGTGCGGATTAGGGTCAACATGATCGCTTGAAGTGAGAAGGAGGCGTTTACAAATTTCACTGTATATAAAAAAAGCTTGTAAAATGAAAATCTAAAGAAGATATCGTTGACATATTGTTAGCATTATGGAATTTCGTTTCTTTTTTTTTCGGGTAGACAAACGGCCTTGAGGTTTGGAATTTCTCCGAATGGATTGCAAATGATTATGGACATATGGTATAGAGATGATATTATTGTGGTTAATCGAATCAGAGATGTTATTGATGCCCAATGTTGTATTCAAGATCGAAAATTTTCAAATTCCAATTAAAATTGGAGAGAAGCTGAAGATATAAGTTTAGATTTACGAAAAACAAGACATTTCTTATTAATATTGGTATATTAGTATTAGTGGATGTTCCAAAACATTGAAACGAGAATATTATATATGTACTTCCATAAAGACATGTTAATGACAATATTCTTTTGATTGCTGTTGATAAAAGACGGAAACTTCTGTTAAAAGGCAATCATCTACTCAAAGCGTTTCATGGAACAGCAAACAGACGCTAAAAACATGTTAAAAAGCAATCATCCTTTATAAATTCTTCACTCAAACCACTAAAGAATTGTCATATTCCAAGGAATAACTAGGAATAAACAAGAAAAACCTACAAATCTATAACTGCTTTCATTCACAAGCTAATTTAGAGAGAATTTTATTTGAAATAAATATGTACAACAATTCTGTTGTTATGCAATGAGAAATTTTATGCTAATGCACACAATCGTTAGAATTTTACAGTTCATAAAAGTC
Source organism: Chymomyza caudatula (assembly GCA_035041775.1). NCBI lineage: Eukaryota > Metazoa > Arthropoda > Insecta > Diptera > Drosophilidae > Chymomyza > Chymomyza caudatula. The sequence goes on along the minus strand of JAWNKW010000141.1, from coordinate 392,345 downwards.
TCCAATAAGATTTGCATGAATATATCAAAAAAAAAAAAAATCCATTCAACAGCTCAAATTCCCTTCACACAAACACACAAAAGACAAATGGCTAGAATTTCACAGAAAATAACAAATAACTCGCATAAAAACTATTAGTATGCTATAATCTATTGAAAAACTATTCTATAGAACTACTCAAGATTCCTTTCTCACACAAATAAAAGACGACAAATTAATGATCCAACGCGAAAGAGTGACATAAACTTGTAGTCCAAAGAAATTTACACTAACTTTTAGCTATATACATATATATAGTGTGTATTGGTGTATAAACAACACATCGTAGTACTATAGCATGCTTCAGCAGGTTTGCTTTCCGAAAGGGTAAGAAGCAGCAGAAGGAACACTGCATACTGCAAGATACTACAACAACAGGAGCAACAGCAACTAATTCAAAGTGAAACCGGTTAAGGCGTTGAAAAAATTACATACACAGCTGAGTGTGTGTGAGTGTGAGTGAGTGTGTGAGTGTGAGTGAGTGTGTGTGTGAATGTGTGTGAGTGTGTGCAGCACAAAAGTTCAAACAAAATCACAGCAAGAAGACGTCGAAAACGATAAAAACAACAACAGGCCAAAAAGAAGTGCGCATGCTGCGCGTTGTTGCTAGTCGTCTTCACCAATACACTCACACACTCCATCACACAGATACTCATGCCAGCTACCTCTTTTCTATAGTTCATTTTACGCGTTTGCTTTTCATATTCTTGAACTTCAAAAATAAGAGAAAAACAAAATATCGAAATAAAGTACAACACAAAGCAGAAAGAAAAAAAACACGAAAATAAATAAAAAAAAAAACAACAACATCGCACGGCAGCCAAGCTGTCAGGCAGCTACTGGTGTTGAACGTAGTAGTAGTAAAGCAACAACAAGTACAACACAACAACAGTGGGACATACAGATACACAGTCATACCCAACGGTCGCCGCCATTGCGCGTACTACGCTGCGTATACTCAATGTCTGCTTATCAACAGTTTTTGCTGCTTATTTTTTCAAGTCGGCAACCGAATCGGGCCGGTGCACATTGCACCTCCTCATACTTAGTTTGTAGTCTTTAGCACCACAGCCATGCACACACACACACACACACACACGCACTAGCATACATATAAGCACATACATTGTATACATTCAGCCCACGATTGATCTGCAGACAATGCTACGCATAGTGGCACAAAGTTGCTTGAAAACTTGACGAAAACTTGTAGCTAATGAAAAGTACAGTTCATTTTGTAGTTTTGATATATATTTTTTATAGTATTTTTGGACTCAAGTTGGTACAAAGACTGGAATTTATTGGATTAAACCTTGCTGAAAATCTCAGGAGCAATCAAACCAATTGATCTTAATGGCCGCCAGTCGAAATCATATTTTTTCTTGGTTTTTTCATTAATCTACAATCTTCAGTTTACTTTAAAATTTGCTATAATAATAAAGAAATCAAACCACTTACAATTACTTATACAAAACTTTGTAGAATTTTTTTTTTTTGCAATAAGTGTTGGGTATTGTAATATTTGAAATGCCACAATCAATCGTTTGAGTAACATCGTCTTATAAACATGGACTGATTCTGAAGCAGAATGACATTCTTTACCATCATGTTGACGTACACAATTCGCAAGTTAAATATCAGTATCATATGGTAAAAAAGATTTAAAAATTAGATTTAGTCTAAAAGTTTGTTTCAAGTAAGTTGAATGATATAAAAAAAAAACATCTTCGAAATAAAAAATATGTGACGAAATCGTAGGTACTTGTATGCAAATCATATTATGTATATATGATATAATTTATGTGACGAGTTAAAAAACAATGAAAATTGCATTATTTTTCATTGATAATGGAATTTAAAAGCACATTTTTAAAGGTTCTTGAATGTGATGAATAAATTTGGTAAAAAAAATAGTCAGCATTTCGTCAAGCTGTGAAAAGTTTGTAGGACGTTCTATTAGACCATATTGAATATTCACGCCTAGATTCCATATCTGCTTTTATTGGAGCTCTGCCCGGCACCCCGCCAGAGCTAGGGTACATTTTCTTTAAACCACTATATCTTCCAAACCAATTGCTGAATCGAAAAACCGTCTATAAAAAGTTTAATCTTTAATACCTAGACAACGGTATATGGTTCGACCGGATCAGACGCTCGAGGCGAGAGCTCAAAACTTCCTGTAATTTATAGCTAGTGAGCTACAGCACTTCGTCACTTGCTTTCATCACAGTACGAACTGCCGTTTATGACACTTTTGGTCACTTTTTAAGGTAGGATCTTGTAATATATTCCAAAGTATTAGCTTGGCAACAGTGTTGGCCTTCTTTAAGCAGCTGCCTTTAAATCGACTGTTAACCACTGTGCAGGGCAAGTCAGTCAGTTTTGTCGGCCAGACAATGAAATGATATACTACTTCTATAATGCTTCATTTAGTTGATTTGCTTTGGCTGCTTTTGGCGCTGCTATTGACGGTCGGTTTTTGGTTTCTTAGCTCTTCTTAGATATATATGTATATATCTTTTTCATTTCATTTTGTATCTTTGCCGACGTTAAACTTACAAGCGACCTTTAATGCTGTTTCTGCCTGAATACATATGTATATTTTGTAGGGCCCATAGTGACTTTAACAAAGCACATCATAATACGCTACATATAGACACAGGACAGAAGACAGAAGACACGCATACATAAGTTGAAAACCATTACAAATGCTTTTCTTTTCATTTTTGTGTTTATATTTCAACTTTAGTTTTTTTTTGTTATGTTTTCTGCTTTGTTGCTGTCAATGTTGTCTGGTTGTTTGTTGGATATAGTCGGGAAGAGCCAGCTAGCCAGCTAGCTGGATGGGATCTGGGTTTTTGTATCTTTCGGGTTTGTCTGGCTGCTTTTTGTATTTAATGCTTCATGATCTTGTTGCTATGGATTTAGGCAATTTAAGTTTGATGTTGATGGATTATAATCGCATGCTTATTGAAGTTACAGTTGTTAAAAAGTGTGGCATTTAAATTTAATGATTTGTGTTTTTGGCTGTAGGGCATTTACACACACGCACATATTATATGAATCTAACGTAGCTTTGAGGGCTTAAAATGTTGCAAGCCATTTGAAGACTTAAAAGATTTTCAATTAAAATTGTGTAGACATTTCGTTAAGTTTTGCATAAATTTGACTTGTCAGTCAAAAATATTATTTTATGTTCAAAGGTGTTGAGAAACTTTTTCAGCTCGAGATTCGCGTCGAATTGGATTCTTATAGTACTCAATTTATTTCGTATAGCTAATAATGTTATTGGGGAGTATTGCACCGCGACCTAGAAATCTATTGTACCCCCCACTTAGCTTACAGCTCTTCTGCTTCTAGTCGGGCTACTTCGGTCATCGAGATTCTATATCGCACTAGAAGGGACATCCTGGTCATCACAGTCAGCCAGTATGTGCAATGAGGATTCCTCTTCATGTTCACAGAGCCTGCAGTTGCTGGAGCAGCTTGTGCATGTGTCTCTTCAGCCTACAGTGTCCAGTAAGCAGACCTCTAATTTTAACAGAATTCTTCCTAGTTGTATTATTTTCTTTACCTACATATGTAAGTTATAGGAGCCGAGGAGTAATTGGCCTGCCTGAGTCTAGGATTATCCGTCCAATTCGTGGTGCGTCTAACACTTTCCTTTTCTTTAGTATATGCTTTCCTATGCCTCAACGCCTTCTCCGCAAGCGCATTTCCTGGAATGCTAGTGTGACCCGGGACCCATCTGAGTGAAAGTGTGATACGTCTTCCCAGAAGTTCCTTATTCTAGTTCCTGCAACCGCTCTTATGGCGGCTTGTCTATCCGATAGTATTGCTATTTCCCTATTCTGATAGTTCCTGGCTAGATTTATATCTGCACGTCGGCCTATGGCGCAAACTTCGGCCAGGAAGACGTTGTTATGAGCGCCCATAGATTCTGACAGGCGAAGCCGACATCCATTGTTGTTCAGGCTCGTTTGTTACTTATGATGGTGTTGAAATTCCGATTGAAGTGGTACACGATAGCCATTTCATCTCTGGGTTGTGAGAATATTGGATTCCTCGATTGGCCAATGCCAGTTCCTTCTACTGACATCCTTAATAGCGTTTCATTTCATTTGCAGCTCTATAACTATATGGAGTGGGGTAAAACCCATTAGAACTTCCAGTGCTACATTTCCTATATTTACTTATGATATTTGTTCTGTAAGTGTAAGTCAGAGAATTGCATCAATAAATGGGTATGAACAGATCAGCCCAGCCATTGTCAGCAAAGCAAATGGCGACCTCTTCAGAACCTGCATTCAGATCTTATCCTATAAGTCAACGGCTTCTAACTGTTGACTCTAAGGACAAGCTGCTACCAAGTGTAAAAACAAGTTGTTTTTGACAAGAAAGGATGCTTGGGTTGATAGGAGGCATAACAGCAGCACATAAGCTTCCCAACCTGATTTTTGTAAAAGTTGCAGAGACGCGAAAGAACCGGTCTTAGCCCAAGATCTGCTTTGCTCCTCTCCATACACTTAACTGAAGCTGCTATTTGTTGGCCGATTGCCACAGTTGCAGACAATCTCCTGGAGGAACTGGCTAAATCCATCAGCTGGTTGTGTGGTTCGGCACTCCAAAATACGAACTCCATAGGACGACACCCACGGGAGAACAATTGTATGATCGGATATTTGGTGGTAACACTCTCTCAATTTTCACATTATATAATTTTTATTTAGGCAATTTTCAACTCGTCCGACTTTATGAAAATAAAAAAGTTAAATAAATGCCTATTAAAAGTTGCATGTGATGATTTAAAAGAGTTTTTGTACTCGTTTAAAGAACAAATGACTGTCAGACAAAGTTCAATTTCTCACCTGACTTCTCAGACAGTGTAAATGAATATACAAATAACAAAATGAGAAACATTCTGTTGCTGTTAATATATGTATGTATCTAATAATTATTCTATTGGAAATTTTTCCATTTTAAAAAAGTAAATTGAAACGTGGCAGGTACGATTCAATTTTGTGAGTATAGGGTATATGTAAGTCGAGCTGGCCGTCTTGCTTGTTTTGGTGTGTTTTTTCAACGACATTGGCGATACTATTGCAATTTTGTTTATGTGAAACAAACACTTTAGTTCATTAAAATTCCTCGAAACTTGAAACAATACCATGAGCGAGAATAGTCTAATTAAAATCAATTTCAATGCAGCTCACAATGATCAATTACTATAAATGCTATTGTTTTTTATTTATTGTTATTGTTTTTTATGGCAAAATATTTGTGCAATGCCAAACAAAGCTGCACCCACACAGTAGAACCAGACAAGATTAATACAACAAATGAGCGTTTAAATAAAAACAAAATAAAATAAGCAATAAGACAGCAATTAAACAAAGACAATTGCAATTGCAGTGCTAAGATGAGAGAAGGCGTAAATAAAAGTCAAATATAATAAATGCCATCTAATAGAAAAAAAAACGATTGCTTTGTTTTGTAACTGATGAAAGCAGCGCTGAATTGCGACAGTTTTGTGAGTGGGGTTTGTTTGCAACTGCTTTAGACTTGCAAAAAAACAACCACGAACAGGAAGCATTCTTGCTTACAAATTTGCTGCTCTTTAGACAGTTTTGTATGCAGAGAAAAGCAAAACTATCCAAAATGTGGTTACTCTTTTTCAGTGTTGCCAACTTTTCACCAGAAAAAAAAGCTAGATTGACTAAGAAAATTTTTTAAAGGTAAGAAAAATGTTGCTTCTGTATCCTCGAACGTAGATTTATTGGATCTTATTGTTATTCTCAAAAATAGATCCATCCAGGCCAATGTGCCTTATTGCTAGAAATGGGCCATCTCATCTACCACAAATATAATCTATATATAATCTTAATTTGCCATTGAAGGTGACTAATATTTCATTATTTCTTTTGTAGATCGTTTCTTGATGAAATCTACAGATATTCATACAAAGTTGTAAGAATGCATGTTTTATACTCAAATCTTTTGCTAAAATTCAGTTCTTTCACTGAAAATTCGGAGTTTATGCTCAAAGTTTCAATCAATTTTTACCGCTTCGCTTAAGAAGTTGTAAGTTGTAAAGTTGTTTAAGAACTTAAATTTAATATTTTGGGGATACCACTGTGGGCCATTTCCATTGAAATTTTCAATCACTTAGAGCGCTTTAGCTAGTGTAATTGATGTTGGCAACCTTGTAATACGTTTTCTGCGGCATTACATGACTCTACACACTATAATCTAAACGATGGATGCCAACTTTTTTCTTGATTTCACGATTTTAACCTTAATTTTTGTTATATATTTACATAAAATAAAGCTGAAAAAAGCTAAACATACTTTAAAAAAAAGCTAGAATTTTAAATTTTTTCCCGTCATCAGTCTTAAAAAAAAGCTAGATCTAGCGGGAAATTGGCAACACTGCTCTTAGTAGACTGCATTTATTCTCTTTTTTCATTTGTACGACTCTTTGTCGTTAATTTAGATTTAGGTTAGGATTTAGGTTTTAATGAAAATGATAATTTAAATATTAAATTTCATCTCAATAAATTCGATTAAAAACACGTCATCTGTCTAAAACAGTCGCAAAAACAAGCTACAACACCCCGTAGCAGCAATGAAATCGAGCGTAAATGTGCGTGCTTACTACACAGATTACCTACTTTGAAAAGTAAGGGGCATGTTAGGCGCGCTGCGTGTGAAGTGTGGTCATTGCCATGCAAACGTAAGCAGGGACGTAATCATAGTTTTCAATTGCTGGAATCGATACGCGTTGCATAGTCAGTTGGATGACAGTGCTTCTGTAAGCTCCAAATTTCCAAATGGGTTGTTGGGTTCTCTACTCCACACACAGACAGGCATGCACACTCACTTAGTGTGTTGCTGTGGTTAAGTGCGTTTGGTAATTTGCTCATAATTATCAACAAGCGCGCTACTTTAGTAGTGCGTGTACCGCACCGCACTTACATTCAAATGTAAGACAGAGATAGAGACAGAGATAGAAAGAGAGAGAGCGTAGAGAAAATGAGCGCCGGCAGTAGATGCATGAGAGCGATAAATGGCCCGGCAGCTACAGTCACACTGCAAAGTGCATTGCAGCAAAGTTGTTGCTAATTACAACGCCAACAGCGAGTGTTCGTTGCACAGTGGCTCAGAGGCACGTGGGCGCGGCAAGTAGGCACAGTGGCTCATTGATTGCAGGAAATGCATTTGCCATGGCCTTTTATTTTTATTTTTTTAAATGTGGAATCTTTTGTCTGCTGTTTGCTTTGTTGTGCTAATTAATTACAAATTTATTATATTGTATGTGCTCAACTATTGCTAGCAGAGCGACAAAAGCTGTAACTTGTCGTTTTTTTAAATTTGACATGACTGCAGTCATAAGAGTGACCATTCTTTAAAACACTACACTGCTACGCTTAATCTTACTTAGTCACTTTTATGAGCCTACATATATCATTACACGGGTTAATGAGCCTTTTAGTTTATTATGCAAAACACTTTCAACTGGATATGCTAAATTTGCCATGTTTCACTATTTGGTGGCTGAAAGCCAGTGGCATAGCTATGGGGGACTTATGAATCTATGAAATTTATTATAGCGTTAAAAGAGTTGGTTTCAGTTGTGCGAAAAGTGAGATTTTGATCATGTTAGGAAATGTCGGCAGTAAACATAGATTTTGTACTATATTACTCCTGTAATGTTTCAGGCCTGTTCTTAATTTTAATGACTGGACACTGCTAGGTCTGAACATAACACTACTAGATAAGAAGCAAATTTGTATAAGAGTGAGTCATGATCGAAATATGACTCGGAATTCAATGCGTACAGACTTATTAATCAGATTTTAATAAAGAGATTCTTCATTCTTGCTGCAGGGGCACTTACGTTGCTAGTTAAATTAAATGTGTGGAAGATACATATATTTAATTACATTAGAAAATAAAGAGTAACCAACTCAGGCTTTTCCTCACGTTTATCAAAACAACCGAAATTAGCGTAGACAAATTAAACAACAAAAATTTTTCGAAAACTTACGTCCTATGTAGACAAGGTGTGCAAGTGTTCTGTGTGTTTGGTTGATTTGAGATCATTTTTTATTACATTTAAAACATACGAATTAATAGCATTCAAAATGTTATTTGTGTACATTGTCTTGTCTTTTGTCAAATTGAGTTTCCAATGTACACACACTTTTTACAAGTCGAATGGACGTAAAATGCCAAAAAATTGTCTAATTTCTGAGGTAGACAGGGATCACTTTATACAGTGACAAAAATGCATTACTGTATGAAATTTATTTGGTTTCACGTAAAATGTCCAATTCAGACGGGTTGTCAACTGCAGAGTGTCCAAAATAGACAGTTTTCACTGTACTTCAATTCCTCTGTCGACCCAACTATAGCGACTAGAGTGCTCAAATTCAATTGGAAACCCTTTGAAGACATGCCCAACACGACAGAAAACATTTAGCTTGCTATAGTGGGAATTACTAAAGTTATTGGACAACGACAAAGCACGAAGATAAAAAACCTTGCCAAATAGCCGGAATAGTTGTCAGATGTGCTTAAATCGTCAAAAAACATGAAATTAGAGATTTTAATTTTTTGGCTAATTGCAATAGTTTTTTGCGGAAAAGTAAAAAAAAGATTTACCAAACAATATAAACAGAATTTAATACGCCACTGCTAAGTGCAAACGCGTGTTTAAATTTCAACTTTTCGCATTCAGCGTAGATGAAACACAAAACATATTTATAATGTATTGTTTGTTTTTAATTTTATGTATGTGCTGTCTATTGTCTAGCTACAGCGGCAATAAAAAAATTACACATAAAACACAAAAAAAATTAGTTTTTCCGCTTAATTTCCATGTAAATAATATAGCAGTTGATAATAACAAAAAATTGTAAAGAAACAACAATAACAACAGCAATAGACGCAGCATTAGAGCTTCAAAGGCCTGACCAGCTACAACATAAACTATGGTCACCCTATTCCGGCGCGCAACGAGCAATACACAGCCCGCATAGAGAGAGAGAGAGAGAGAGAGAGAGAGAGAGAGAGAGAGAGAAAGGGAGAGAGAGAGAACGTGCGAGATAAAGTGCACGTGTGTGTGTGTGTTGCTTGTTGTGGAAATGAATGGAGCAACTTAGTGCTATGTTCGTGTAAGAATATTTTCGTATAAGAAAAACAAGTAGAAATTTTCCAATTGCCAAAAACACAGCAACAACGTGAGAAGAAGAAAATTTGTGAGTAAAGTGAGCGCGCTTACCGTTTTGCTTATTGACGTAGGCGTCTCTGCTGGGTATAATTTTCTTTATTTTTCTGGCCTTTTATATGTGTGTGTTTATGTCACTTTGTTGTGTGTTGCTGTTGTTTTTGCCCAGGGGCTTGAACGTTACGTTTTTCTTTTTTTGTTTTTGTTATGCAAACATGCTTTGATTTTGTACACAAACATACAAACACTTTACAAATTACTTCATTTTAATTTATAATGCTGCATTTTATATGGAAACAATTATAGATTTTTAAGTTAATTCGCACACACGCGCACACATATATACAAACGTAATGCTTTACACTATATACTAAGAGCAGTTACAACTTTCCGAATTTCCGTGCGGATTCTTCGAATTGCTCGCGTAAAACGGAAAACGACGACAACAACAATTACGGCATACGAGACCCAGCGACGGTTACGAACGAACGACGTGTGTTTATCTACACGCCACTTTACCGTGAAAAATTTTCATTCATTGAGGAAAATTGAAATGAGCGAACGCCCCGCCGCTGCTGCTGCATGTGACTCTCCACAACAGTGTTGCCAGCTCATCGGCAAATACAAATATGTTATATTGCAGTGCAAGTGCAAGCCAATTGGCGCACGTTGGCAACACTGCGTGCGCCCTCACAAACTCACACAACGTTGACGTCAACGTCGGCAGCGCGGCGCTGTCGTGCGCGTTTATATATGTGTGTGTGTGTGTGTGTGTGTGGTTTTTTCTTGTGCTGTCTTTTGACTCGCTCTCTCTCACACGCGCATATCGTTTTTGCTAGCTGATTCGATTTTTTTGTTGTTGTTATTTTAATATTAATTCAATATTTAGCATTTACCCATATAAAATAAGCTATAAATAATTATTTTTGTTGCTTTTTGCATTCTAATAAGTGTGCTACACACTTGAAAATAACACTTAATAAAATTTTTTTTTCTCACTGTAGCTACATTTTTTCACTTAGTACCTTTTTTGTTGCATTTCGCATTTGCAAATAGTCGCGGTGTCATTTCTTTTGCACAAAACACTTTTCTCTACGCTTTTTGTTGCCAAGTATTTTGTAATATTATTAATATTTTGTGCTTGATTTGTTATTAATTTTTTAACTAGCCCGCTCTCACTTTTCGAAGTGCACAAAAAACCCGATCCGCTCGTTGTTGTGAATCGGAGAATAGAGAATCTGAGAATGAATGAATGAAAGAATGAAATGAGCAAAAACAGACAACAGAAGTTGTTAACAGAACTGTTATGTTAAACTATAACATGAGTGTCGCTCTCTGTCGGGCTTTTCACCACATTGTGAAAAGAGACGGCATGTTCTAACAGCAGCTATTTCTGTTTAAACAACTTTTAATGGCATTAACTTCCGTAAATAAAACTTTTAATAACAAAGTTTGCGTACATTTAAATAATAAATTGCTGTATGCAAACTGCAAACGTTTCTATAAACAGTAACACAGAATTTAATCTGTTAAAAAAATTCAAATGAAAGCAGTTCTGTTTCACTGGTGGTACTATTCTCTCATACAAATTTGAATAGCCTGCCATCTCTTTCTAAACTTGAACAGCTGCTTAGTGTGGCCACATGGTAACACCTTATTTGTTTTTGCCGCTAGGTGGCACACTGAGGCAGGCGTATGTTAGTGTGACCAAAGCGTCTAGCTGTGCTTACCCGCTTTTATCGCTAGATGGCGCTGGTAAGCTATCTATGTTGGTTTAAAATTTTTATTTGCAAGAATTTGTACACGTTTTTTTTTTAGTAATTGTGAATATGTTTTTTTCTAAATACACACACGCTGTTGCCTTACAACACAGCGTTAGATAAGATAGACACCAATGTAGCAATAAGAAAATTAGAATAAAAGGAGAGTTCGGTCGACAGAGCGAACCAAATTAGTACTCCAACAAAGTGTATATTCTACAGCTTCTCTGAGCCATTTGATACCAAGCGAGGCTTCAGACAAGGCGATGCCTCTTCAACCTGTTGATGGAGAATGTGTTGCAAAAGTCTGAAGTACATTGGAACGGGACTGTATTCTAAAAGGGTTTCCAGTTGCTTGCATACGGAGATGATATCGTCGATTTTACTAAGCGGGCTGTCACCGGAGACTTTGCGGCTATCTGCCAGGATGGGTGCATGAAAAATTATAAGTCTTTCTTCGAGTAGAGATACATAGCACTCTGAGGTTGATGTTGAAAGCTTTACTTTTGATGTTGTCAAGGATTTCGTCTACCTTGGCACCATCGTCACAATGAAGATCGATTTCAGCATGGAGATCAAGCGAAGAATCACTCTTGCCAATAGATGTTACTTTGGTCTCAGTAGAAACCACTTTCAACAGACGAAACTAACACTCTATGGCGCTGAAGCATGGGCCCTAGGAGTGTTTGAGCGCAAAGCACTCCCTAAGATCGTCGTCCCTCTACGTGTTGGCAACGACTACCGCACCCGATGGAACGACGAATTCTATGAGCTCTACGACGACATTGTCATAGTAAAGGGCATTAAAATGTAGCGGCTCCGCTGGCTAGGTCATGTTGTGCGTATGGATGGTCGTATGAGAAAGCTCTTCAATTTTGGAGCACGGCTCGACATATGTATAAGCCGAGCCAAGATACCGCTCAACAATAATGATTACATATTACTATATTGGGTTTAAGGAATGGTAAAGGCTGACCCTCTTTTAATTTGACTCTTATGTAAAATGTGTTTATCTAATTTTAAAGCATCGCAGAGTGTGAGTTAAAGCTTCGCAGCTAAATGTTATGTTACAATCCCTTGAAGAGGTGCTCCGTAAAAAATCTGGAATTTTGGGAAATAAAACTTTTAAGTTTAAACTTTTTGTTCTTGGACCTGGAGCAGGCAAAAACATCTTTATAAGAAGAACAACAGATCGCTCATTCCATACATTAGCATCATAGAAATCTAAAATAACTACAACTTTAAAGAGCTTTTCTGAGCAGCATTTGCAATCAAATTTTATTCTTTTACATTTTTGAGTATTTTGCATTTCTTTTGTTTGGCTCTCTGCTTCAGAATTCTTCATTTAAACATAAGTAGTACAAATGCAATTGCTGCAAAAGGAATCCAATATAAATGTTAAGTGTTGCCAAAACACACACTGAGGCACACACAGACACTCTCACATGCGTGTGTGTGTGTGCGTGTGTGTGAACTTTCAGATGGTTGGCAATTCGTTGTCGCACTCTGCGTATAACGGTAAATAGAAAGAGAGAGAGAGAGAGAGAGAGAGAGAGAGAGAAATGAAAATGAGAAAAATGCGCAAACATACATCAAAAATTTACGCGAAACTTTAGAAATATTAAAACCGCTTATGAGACCTACGCACCTGCTGCTCCTTTTCCAGCTACTTTTACAGTTATTGTTGTTGTTCTTCTTCTTCTTCTTCTTGTTGTTGTTGTTGTGTCTGTCGCCGCCATTTTTGTTTTGTTGTTGTTTATGTTGTTGTTGGCTGTGGCTGCCACAAATGCGGCTGTTATTGCCATTGCACAACATAGCTGAATACATAAATTACGTATACGTCATGTATAAACTGTGTGAAAATTTATTTATTTATTTTTTTCAGCTAACACTTTTACACCTTTATCGTGTGTATATATTGTTCTTGTTGTTGTTGTTGTTGCTTTGCTGTAACTTTTGAGTTTTATGAGCGCAGAAAGTCAAAGTGAAAAATTGCATACACCGAAGTATTAGCCATTATGATTTACACTTTAAATTTAATGGACCGCAAAGCGAAATGAAAATTGCTAACAAGATATTATTAATATTCATTTCAGTTAAGAAGAAGAGGCAGAAGAAGAGACAGACCGATTTAAGCAGAAGTTTTCTGAGTGATGTCTTCCGTGGCTTATTATGCATGTCTTTTGGTCTGAGCGTGTTTATGTTTAACTTTTATCTGCTTTAAATGTAATTATGTGAACATGCTTGAATTAATTCGAATTAAGAAAATTTTAAAGGACAACTCGATTTGCTAAGTGCAAAAAATATTCTTAATTTAAAAGTTTTCAAAAAATTGTGCAGCTTACAAAAGTTATTTGCTTACATCAATTTGTTGAGTTTCAAGCATTTAAAAGGGTTTTGATGATTAAAAACAGTTCTATGAAAATGATGAGTGAGTTTGCATGTTTATAAAGCAGAAGTTGAGAGAGCAGTTTTGTTATATTACTGAGCAAAAAATATGGAATAATAATAAAATCAGGAAAGACTTATCCAAGGTAGAAGAAGAGAAGGTATGATCACAGTAGTTGCCTGTTTTCAGGCACCACATTTAAATTTAGTATACTCTATACTCTCTTATTCTTCTTCTTCTTCTTCTATAGTGACCATAACAACCCGCTATCGGGATACGGCCTAATGTAAATACATTCTTCCATGGGAATTGGGGTCTTACATGGTGAGTCCCAAACCCTACGCAAAACCCTTTTAAGGCCTACTGGTCTCGAAAGAACCCAGTGTCATTCTTAGTCGCCTCATACGACAAGCTTTGACCTGCTGAGGTGGTATTCTCTAAACCGCTAACCACACCGAGGTGTGGCTCTTATTCTACCATAGATTAATTTGACCCAAAGAGAGCGAGAGACTCAAATCACTTAAATGGCTGAAAAATATTCATGCACAAAGTGTTTATTCACACTCAAATACTGTTGAAAACACATACACATGCACACGCAAATTGTTCATGTGTTGCTTGACAAGGCAGTAGCATGTGCGGACACAACCTTCTTCGTTGACGTACGCAGCAAAATGAAATATAAGCACGCAAACAGTGTGAGAGCAGCAGATTTGTCTTTCCTTTCTATTATTCAAACCATGGCACAAGTTAATGGGGTCCCAAGCATGATGGAATAAAACCAAGGTGTGATCAGTCTTCTTCTTTCAGCTAACAAAATTTGTGTTAGCGAAAGCTCAAAAGCTCAGCTTTGGTTAAAAATTGATATGAAATGTATGACAATGCGCGCATTGACGTCCACTCACCATATCTATCAGAATCAGCAAATTGGTAACTATTTTAAGAGGCACCGACTTTGAGTGAGCACATCTTGGTTTCAGTCCATCATGGTCAAAAGTAATCGGATAGCTCTAAGACTAAGGGATAATCTTATTTTATTTATGCCAAAACACAAAAACAAGTTTGTGGAAATACTCACATAAAGTGTTGGGGATGTCAAACTTGATAGACATTTCGACACCAGCTTACAGCGTGCAATGTAACTTAACATTATTAGTTAACTTAAGAATATTAAGTGTAATTTATGTTGCTTTACATTGAGCTAGCTGTTCTTTTAACAGAAGAGAGTCTTTACGTTATATAGAAAGAGCTTAATGTTAAATGTTTTGCTTGACAAAAGTTATGTGTATAAAGGTCGAACAATCGGAATTCGTTCTAGAAATATTATATATGATAGTTTCTTTAGATGATTACAATTTATCAAAATATTTCGATTTGTGTTTTTTTTTTCAGATTGATATTGATTGATTTCGTCTACCACCGTGACAATGAAGAACGATGTAAGCAGAGAGATTAAGCGGAGAATCACTATTGCCAATAGATGCTACTTTGGGCTCAGTAGGCAAATGATTAATAGAGACCGCAAGAAACTAATACTCTATAAGACGCTAATCAATTCCATTTTGCTTTATTGCGCTAAAGCATGGGTGATGACGCAGTCTGATGAAAATACCCTTGGAGCCTTCGAGCGGAAAGTACTCCATAAGGCCTGCCGGTCTCGAGTCTATTGTAGAACATGTTTGCACCGCCTTTCCACATGGCAGCTTTAGTAGATGTCACGGACAACAACATCTATTTCGAAGTTAGTTTTACGTAACATGTGCCATAGCACACAAGTACGGTACAATGAGCCAAATAACGCCCCTCCAAAAAAACCACGCAACATTTTGTCTCTTCACTAGCGTCCCGCGGAGCATCTGTCACCTCTTCTGCTTTGCCCGCACAAATACTACCATAAGGAGTGTCCTCCACTATGCCCTCAATATCCTCAGAGCATCCGCCAGTTAGACTATACAAGTACACTTGATCGCCAATTTTCGAACACACAGCATCTCTGGCTAGAGCTCTTAATATTAAAAAGAGGTAGTAGTATCCCTTAATAGAAAGTAGTAATCCATAATAATAATAATAATGTTGTTGGGGACTCAAGCACCATGACCCATACGATCTATTGTGCCTCCTACTAAGCTAACAGCTACCCGGTGAGTCATATCTCCGTTACAAAATTAATTATAAGGGATGGTTTCAAGCGGGTCATATCGGTCATCGAGAACCTATGTCCACCCAGGAGAGTCAAACTTGGCCTCGGCAAGGCATCACACTGGATATGCTGGGAGGATTCTTCCTTAAGTTCGCAGAAGCTGCAAGTACCGGAGCTGGTGATGCCAAGCTTGCTCAGGTGGCCTCTAAGTCAGAATTCTAATGGAATGGAATTCTTTCCTAACTGTTATACTTTCTTAAACCTGCTTAGGTTGTAAGAGTCGAGTGAGAGTAGTCCATAGTGCCTCCTAATCTGCTTCTATATGATCTGGGTCGTCGGTCCGTTGGGTTGCATCTAGACTATGTGCGCCTCCACCTAATCTTGGTCGTTGCCAAGTTGTGTCGCATTAATACCATGTGCTCCTCCACCTAATCTCGGTAGTCGTTAGGCCGTACAAAGAACTAGTGTTCTGCCTTAGGCCTTTTCAACATCTTCAGGGTCGTCGGCCCGTTGGATCTTTTCAAGACCATGTGCCATTACCAATCCTCTTCAGCCACTCAGCCACCGCTTGGGCGATACACTTCGTTCTTTCGCCTCATAACTCAAAATAATATAAGTAGCGCAGTAAAACTCGGGAAAAAGAGAGTTCAGATCAGGCTTGTGATTAAAATTACCATCTAAGAACGAATAAAAAGTAAAACGCCAACATTGTCTCTTATTTATGAGCGTTAACAGTGCATTAGCGGCACAAATCTCTGTAGAAGATACCTTGTGTACATCGGCGAGACTTACTCCAGCCTGAGACATTGTTACATCGTGCATTTCCTTGAATCACTTAGCGGTTGTGCGTCAAAGAGTTAGGCATCAGGCCGCTCTACCAGAAATCATGTCAACCTGGCTTAAGCGGGTGTTTTTTTTTTCTATGCATGGAGACGTATTCTTCTTGGCCACAATAAATTAATGTTGATTCACTGTGCCATTAGAGCATGTATCGGCAAAGTTAGCAGAGAAGTTGCCATTGGCAGCTGGGAAAATTTTCTTATTCATACAGGCAACACATTGACAACTTTTCTCTGCTAACTCACAAATACTATTGCAATGACTGGAATTGTGAAGACGGCGCTGCTGACCCTGGTATAATAGTCCATTAAAATTAGACTTTCAAATGGAAAAAATTAGGAGCAATCTGAATTTTTGCAGGTAGGTGCTAGTATAAGAGACTAGCTTAAATCCAAGTTTTCGACCTCCCCCCCTTGCAGAAGGGGGGTTACGGAGTGGTTTGCATTTTGACCTATAACTCCCATATTATCAATTTTACAGAAAAACTTACAAGCACAACTTTGTAGAGAATTGTATTTGCAACAGCTTTTACCTTATAACTTTTTTTCATAACTGTATTATTTTGTTTATAACAACTGATTAAAAAAAATAATTATTTTTTTTACTTTTCTTCCGATTTAAATCGGAAAACTTGTATGAGAAAATTGTGGCTGAGTAAATATCCCACAATTTGTGTCTTTGTGATAATGAACAGTAACTTGCCTAAAGAACAAAACAAGCACGTCGATAGCCAAGCTTAACTCAACGTTATTAGTATGTTATTAACCTGATATGGGTGCCGGGACACCAAGGCATAGAGGGTAATTGTATAGCCGATGAGCTTGTCAGACAGGGTACCATAGCTCCCCTTTTCCTTGATGAGGAAGGTACAAGTATACCCCTAGCAACTTGTAAGCTTCATATTAAGAATTATTAAGTAAGGTCAACCAAAAATGGAAAAGTTTGACTTGGCAAATTCAATTCTCTACAAAGTTGTCCTTGTGAGATTTTCTGCAAAATTAAAGATACGGGAGTTATAGGTCAAAACGCAAAACACTCCCTAACCCCCCTTCTGCAAGGAGGGGAGGTCGAAAACTTGGATTTAAGCTAGTTTCTTATAATAGCACCTACCTGCAAAAATTCAGCTTGTCCCTAATTTTTTCCATTTGCTCTATGGGAGCATGTCTAACTTTACTGGACTATAAGAGGAAGGTTCATAAGATACTTCCCTGTTTTGAAGCTCGTAGCCCCCTTTTATGCTGATATGCATAGATAAGTGTATTTCCATCGCGTCTCTCTGCTTTTCACTCTCTTTCTCTCGTTCAAAACAACCTTTTAGCCATTTATGGTAACAGGGCATAAAATGCATACAAAATTATGCAAAAATGGCTTAAAGTACCATCTTTAGAACACTGGCTTGTGTGTGTGTGTGCGTGCCTGGTATTTAAAATAATCATCATAATTTGCTACACCTGCCATCAGGTGTTTTTTTTATTTTTATGTTTATATTTTTAAGAGCAACAGGCAAACAAATTGGGCGGGAGACAAAAAGAGGAGTTTTGGAGACATTACAAATGCTTACCTTTAATGTTTTTTGTTAAGCAAAAAAAGGTAATTTGTATAATTTTTCAGTTTAGCCAGTTGTCACCCTAGAGATTTGCCCAGTTAATGCAGTTTTCATACTTTTTTTTGAAAACCGTTAAGCAAACGGACTATCAAACTGTGTTATTTGGTATCCCAAGGGTAACCGCAACAAGAACTTCGTTGGGAACAGGTCATTCCCACTATTAGTTGTGTGTGCAGAATTTAATATTCATAATTTACATAATATTTTGCAAGGGGAGAAAATCTAATTGGTTGGCAGAAATGTTGCTAATTAGTTTTAACTTTAGTTGGGGCATTGAACCTGCTAATTGGATTACTGAAGTTGGGGAATTATGAGCGAAAGGGAATTGATAATATCAAATGTTTGATTAACTTTTGATATTTATGCATAGTTTAAAAAAGAATTTATAGATTTTTATTACGTCACGTGAAATGAGACTCACAATGCCAAATGATATCGGAAATGTCTCTTTTTACCAGCTCGAAATGACTTTCATTTACGCCCATAACTATCCTGCTACCGAACGAATTTTGTTGAATTTTGAAAGATGGGACAAAAAGGCTTGACAAGGTAATGCGATAGTGTTGGGCACTTATAGGGACAAAAGATCGTCATAGTCATGTCTTCACAACACGAATAACATAAGCAGGTTCTTACAAAAAGTCAAGTGTTTGGCTCAAGAATTTATTACCGAAGCGTCTTCCTCTTGAGATGCAGAGGGAAACACAGGGTGCACTAAGGTTGTGGGGGGAGCACTCCCTTTGCATACTGTCGAGCGATGACGAGAATAATGCCGCATCCGGAGTTAACTTCCCGACGTCGCCATTACTAGGCGACGGTGTGGATAGGCCACTGGCTAGCCATGACGAAGTTAGGGTACTATCAAGAGGCTCAAGAACAAGAAAGCTGTCTGTAGAGTTGTTCAAGACTAGCGTTCTAGAGTGCCCTCAAGAAGAGTGAGCTTTTATTATTGAATAACTATCGTGGTATCAGTCTTATTTCTATGGCATATAAGGCTCTATCGAGCGTGTTGTGTGAGAGACTTAAGCCATTCGCGAAGGTACTGATTGAACTTTGTCGGTGTGGCTTTAGGACTGGTAAATCAGGGGAGGACCAGATGTTCAGATACGCTAAATCCTGGAAGATACTATCACTGGAATACCAAATCGATACCTACCATCTCTTTGTCGATCATAAAGCAGCATTTGATAGCCCGTTGAGGGCTTTCACCTCCATTAAGGTAGGAAAACGACTCTCCGAACCTTTTGGTAAAGAGCGATTCTTCAGACAAGGCGACCTCTTTAACTTTGTGATGGCGAGTGTGTGGCGAAGTATTCGTCTCTCGCCCACATAGATCATATCGACATAATGGGTAGTACTAAGCTAGCAGTTACCGCCGCTTTTACGGCTTTTAAAAGAGAAACTGACAGGCTGGGTCTGGTTGTAAATGGGATCAAGACAATGTACATGTTTTCTTCAAGTAAAGACGCGGCGGTTGGACTCCATGGTACTAATAACCGATTAGTGAGGAAAAGAGAGATAGAGAAGAAACGGGAAGGGGGAACGGAATGGGAAGAAGAATTTGATCTGCCTCGAAAGGAACGCGGGGGTCGGAAAGCAGAAGGCAGAGCCCCATAAAAAAAAAATATTAATTCTTTACTATATTCTTAGTATGGAATAAACCGTAACCGTACCGTGACCGAAATAATTTTTTTTAGAAAAACTGATAGCATGAAAGTAATAGAGTGCAATTCTTAGCCGTTTCATTGAGTAGACTATCTAAAAAGCGATCATTCCCAAGACAGTGCAACAGGTACCTAGTTTTTTCTCTTACTCTTTCTTAATTTTGGCTAAGAACGAGTCGGTCTAATAGACACAGCAACACAAGCAGCATCATACGTACAATGTCTTGAAAATGGTCTCTTTTCAGCAAAAATTTCGAATTTTTGTACGGTCCAAATCTAATAATTTCAATCTCTTTGGTTTTTTTATAGGTATCGGTATTCCGAAACAAATATCGTTGAATCGTGTCGAAACGGATATTATTGACAAAAAGAGAACCAAAATAAAACCGTTTACCGGATCAGGAGTACCGGTACTGCTGGAATCATAACCGTATCCGAAATAAGTTTCGGTTTGAATCCCCAATAGTACCTCCTACAATGAATTTATTGACGGCTTTATCTACAATATATGAGTTTGAAATCAAAATTTGAAAATTCGAAATTTTCTCTTTTGATTGAAATTTATCTTTCTATCGAAAGTTGGCATATTCGAAACGAACCCTTTTTGTATTAAAAAAAATGCTGCGTTACAGAGTTCTGTACAAAAAACATTAACCTTTTTGTGGTTGTTGCCAATTTCCTGTTTTTCGCTGCTGTTTATAACTTAAACCTATTCTCATTAAATTAATCACAAAGTCAGGCAAATTAAGTTATTTTATAATTAATTCTAGTAAAATACCATTGTTAATATCAAGGCTGCGACAAGCTCAACAGCAATGTAATTAATTTCGAACAAATTCTTCTTGTTTTGATTTAACTTCGTTAGAAAAAAAAATTTTATGCAGACAGTCGGGTTGGTGCCCGATAGTGGAATACCCTGTACCCTTTTTCTTTATTAACACTAAATACGGTAAAATGGGAACGGAAGTATCAACTTTTATATCTCCTTTCATAAAATCGATATGCCTGTAAACATTTTCCTATTGGGAAGTTCCAATTGACAAGTTACCCTATGGGGTAGTTGGCTATTATGGTAGCAAAAATTACTTTTATACCCAAAACTCCAGTAATCTTGGGCCAATGTCGTTGAATTTTGTAAAATACATCAAAACTACTTTTATAAATGTCTGTGGCAATTTTCAAATCAATATATTTGGGGATGTGGAAGTAATTAAGGTAAATCGATTGCGGGAGAAGGGGGGTTTCATTGAAAAAAGGTGGATGCAGTTTTATTGACTTGGGTCACACGACTCTCCATACCAAATTTTGTAGCTCTAGCTCACATGTATCCATATCTACATGTAGTGGAATTTTGAAGCAGTTTATAGGCCAGGGGGGGGGGGGGGGGGGTGAAATTAGCACATCTTTGACTATAACTTTTGATGTATTTATCCGATCTCGAACATAGATGCACATTTACACGACGCACAACTCTGAGGAGTTCCGAGTTTATAGACTCAATGGAGCGCAAATCTGTCACGGGGGAAGGGGGTAAGATATCGACTTGATTCGACAAACTTTATCTTACATGGAATTACGCGCATCTCTTATGGTGTCGGAGATCTATCCCCTCATACGGACAGACGGACATGGTCCAATCGCTACCCGAGTCAATGATAAAACTTGTTGGTGTGCCACGCCTCCTTCTGCCTGTTACATACATTGCACAAATCTATAATACCCTTTTACACTATCTGTACAGGGTATTAAAAAAAAACAAGTGCCATAAAACTAATTTGTTATATGGCGACAACAACAATATAAACCTGGCAGACATTCCTTGTACACTCTCAGACAGTTC
The DNA here is from genome assembly GCA_035041775.1 of Chymomyza caudatula. NCBI lineage: Eukaryota > Metazoa > Arthropoda > Insecta > Diptera > Drosophilidae > Chymomyza > Chymomyza caudatula. The sequence continues at coordinate 370,838 of JAWNKW010000141.1, read as the reverse complement.
ATTTTCGCATTCGCGTTTCCCTCCTCTCACTCCTTTCTCCTCTCTCTGCGATGCCCTGCAATTCACTTTGTTGTACTTCACTTTACATCAAATGGTTTAAAATTTTTGAAGTGTGTTTAATTTTAAATTAATTATGACTGCAAGCGTTTTTTTTTGGTGCACTTGTTGTTATTGTTGTTGCTTTTTTCTGCCACAACACATTTTTGAATGTGTGGAAAGTGTAAGCTAAAGCTTGCATGAATGCAACACACACACACACACACACACACACACACACACACACACACACACACACACACACACACACACACACACACACACACACACACACACACACACACACACACAGACACACACACACACACTCACACACACACACACACACACTCATCCAACACACTCACACACGCTCAGAAGCCAAAACACACACACACTCTCACATATTAAATAATGAAATTTGCGCACAAAACTTTTGCTTTGGCCACAAACCAAAAAAAAAAAGAGTATGTTTATGTGTATAAAATAAGAGCTTAAAGCCCGCTAAAGTATTCTGAGAAGATACGATTGTTACATACTCTGTAATTTAATATACACAAACTCCAATGAATGTGTTTGTTAGAATATAATTACGGATAACTCCATATTATTCTTCAGATTCTTAGCCATATGTCCTGCTCTTTGCGTACTACCGCAGAGCACATCCTTGGTTTCTATATGTCGCTTATAGAAGGATCCAGCAGATGGCTGCAGATGCGATAAGTAAAAAGACGACTTAACACACATTGAAGCCATGAGCAGGAAAAGAAAAACAAGCGAGAAAAGATCAGGATGTGCAGGAGAAGCAATGACCTTAGGAAGTCGACCGTCGGAGTTAAAGATTCAGTACCGGCACGTCGTACTGTAGAGATGCAGAACGAAATCTGGCAATGAATCAAAACTTGCTACACAGAAGTTGTGTATGAGGGCATGGATATATCGTCGCTAAGCTATGATGAAATTGGTAAAAAAACAATAAATTTGCTGACACAGACGTCCTGCTCACATTGAATTGGTAGCATGTATGCATCAGCTCTTTTGCTCAATGTGAGGATCTATCGCGTGTATTGTGTCAGAGACTAACTCCACTCAGGAAAGCAGGGATAGAACCTTTTGGTCATTGCACATATATATATATATATATATATATAGAATATATATTTTGTTAGTATTTGTTACTTTGGTTTTGTGTGTATTGTTCTGTTTTCCATTAAAAAAGGGAAAAGTTAACCAAGTTGCTCATCTTCTGTGGAGTAGAACTAACATTGTACAGGTCTGTGCGAGAAGTAAACTATGACAAAATAAAGTTCAAAGTGTGTATTTATATTTGTGCTTAATAACTTTATGCCGTTTTTTGCCTTTTTCGCTTTTTTTTTTTAATTGTAGGTAAGGTTGAGCTCTGTCATGCAACGTGACAGAATTTCGCGGCTTACACCTCCACCATTAAAGCTATCCGAATAAAACTTTGCACAGTTATGCACATAATTACTGTACATGTGTGGTGTAAAAATTAATAAAATCGAAAATAAAGATTTAAAAGATATAGGTATTGAAGTGCCAATTTAAGACCCCTCCTCCTAGAAACTGTAAGTAAGAGCCAACAAATTTGGTGTATAGATTCATGTAAGGCTTATATACCAAACAATGCGTACATTTTAAAGAATCACCCCATTAACTTTAAAATTAAGAAACATATGCGTAATGCAATATGTGCGGAATCATCCAAATTTTTGTGCAAATATTATGCGGTCTCTTCTTCTTCTTCTTCTTAACTGGCCATAACAACCCTTTATCGGGTTACGGCCTGATGTAAATACATTCTTTCATTGGAATTGTGGTTTTATGTGGTGGGTCCCGAACCCTACGCACAACCCTTTTAAGGCCTGGGGTGGCTCTACTGGTCTCGAAAGAACCCAGAGTCATTGTTAGTCGCCTCATACGACAAGCTTTAACCTGCTGAGGTGGTATTCTCTAACCCGCTCACCACACGCGGTCTCTAATTATCCTATATATACAAAATTTTGGCTCTGTTATAGCATTATTGGACTTTATGCTAAAAAAGTAGCGATTACGCTTCACGCGATATTTAAATTACGCGAAAATCCGGAAAAGAACCACTAATATCTCTTCGAAGCTTTTGATACATTTCGATGCTTCAGCCATGACAGCATCCTCTCCTAAAACCTCTGTGTTTTACAAAACGACGAGTGCATCGAAATTGGACAAGTTAAACTCTCAGATGTTGTAAAGGATTTCGTCTACCTTGGCATCACCGTCTCAACGAAGAATGACATCAGAATAATGGTCATGGTTCACTTTTGCCAATTGATTCTACGTTGTTCTCAGAAGGCAAATGAGTAGTAGGGACCGCTCTTGCTAGACGAAACAAACACTATAAAAGATGCTCATCCTTCTCGTTTTGCTTTATATCGCTGACGCATGGGTGATGACGCAGTTAGTTGCAGATGACCTTGGAGTGTTTGATCTTTGGCTTTTTAAGTATTGGCAACTAGTCGTTGCTCGTTAGATGAAACGGTTAGGTCTACGATCTCTACGACGGTACTGTCATATAGACAAAGAAGGCTCTCCAAGAAAGGTTAGGTGTATATCATGTCTTCGTTGGAAGGACCAGTCAGTTTGCGCACTTAATACCTTTGGTAACACGGATAAGAGAAGGCGTGCGTGAAGCAGAAAAGAAGGATTATCCATTTATTCAAAACTTTGTCCCTACGTTATGGTTAATTTTAGTTAATACTTAGCGAACGTGATATAAGAGTTTGCGAAGTAAATCACTTTTAAAACTAAGAAAGTACACGTGATCAAGTCTTTTTGCTTAAATGCTATTGTTAAGTCGATCGAATTCAATTAGAAAATGATCTCTTCGCCTTTGTCTTTCCGAATCATCATCGTTTGGTATAAGAGCGTTGACAAACGTAGTGTGCAATGATTTCTTTAATATCGCGATGTCAATACATTTCGACTAATTGATTTTTAACAAATTCATGAAGATTCCCGAAGGTTGCAAGATTGATAAATGGCTTTTGTACCAACTGTACTTGGTGCAAATTTCCAAATCTGTTAAGTTTGGTGGGTTTATCGAAAGTAATTCCTGATTCTATTGTTCTGCAATTGTTTCTATCTGTCTTAATGCTCTTATATTCAACTTTTAACCGTATGTGTTTCTGGTATTTGGTCGGCTTATTATTTGGAGGACTCAACTTTGAGCGAACGATAAAAAGTTTGTATGAAAACTGTGTATTTTTTCTATTTATCTGTTAAATTCTGTGCTGGGCGTTTGCTGTCGGAATATTAAAATCTATAATTTAATAAGAACTTCAATATATTTTTCAAAAAAGTATTTTAGCTTGTATAAATATCAACTGTAATGGCCCATATAAGCAATTCTAGTGGATATTATGACAACGATATCACGGAACCGGAGAAGCTCCGTAAGCTATTTATCGGAGGCCTGGCTGCTCGTACCACTGAATTTGGCCTTAAGGATCACTTCGGGAAATGGGGCAGAATTGTTGATGCGGTGGTTATGAAGGATCTCTATTCAAAGCGTTCACGCGGTTTTGGTTTCATTACCTACTCGCACTCGTACATGGTTGATAAGGCTCAGTTTGCGCGTCCTCATAAGATCGATGGTCGCACTGTGGAGTCAAAACGTGCAGTACCACTTGAGGATATGGATAGTCCCAACGCTGGCGCCAGTATTAAAAAGCTGTTTGTTGTTGGTCTGCGTAATGATCATGACGAGGAGTGTTTGCGCGAATATTTTAAGAACTTTGGCAACATTGTGGCTGTAGATATTGTCCTCAACAAGGAAACGGGCAAGAAACGCGGCTTTGCTTTTATCGAATTCGATGATTACGATCCCGTTGACAAGATCCTTTTGCAAAAGCACCACAGCATCAAGAATAATACCTTGGCTGTCAAGAAGGCCATTACCCAATTGAACACGTATCGTCAAGGCGGCGGTGATGCACATGCTAATCCTGCCGTACACGTTATTCCCAACGGGAGAGGTGCCATTGCCGGCGGAACCAGCTATGGGCATAATAGTTATTTCGTTGGCGGCGCTTACGCTGACAGTCAATGGACCGATGGTGCTGCCTGGAAAAAACAGGTTGGTGACCAAGGGGTAGGCGGTGGTTTTTAGTAGCAGTACTTACGGCAGCAGAGGGGTCAACATGTGTGGAGGCAATAGGCATAGATACACGACGATTCAGCGAATCAAGATACTACAGTATATAACTATAAAGGAAGCAAAAAACGGAAAGTGCAGTTTCAAAGACAAAAGAACACCATAATCCAAAACTCGGAAATAAATAAACTGCAATATACCTTATATCTTGGAAAAAATAAAAAGAAAAATCAGAAGAAATTTCCAACAGCAGCAGTGACTGTTATCTTTGTAAATTTTTTTGGTTCTAACTTTTTTCAAAGGGACTGAGAGACAACTGTCGATTTGTAGTGCAGCGGTGCCAATTGTCCCCTGTGCATGCATTCCACCATCCACAAAGGGACAAATTTTGTTAGATTTTACTGTTTGCATTGTGGTATGCATATGTAATTGCACTACTTATATCCTCTCTTAGATAAGATTAGATTGGATTTGTGGTGAGTGGGATGGCTTATCAGAGACAGTTGACCCATTCCTAGCACTCAGGCAGCCTTGCTCATTGTGTCATGCCTGATAGAGGAAGTTAAAGGAGAGAAAGGCTGTTGGAACGAGAGAAAGTAGGAAAACAGAGTAGGGTTCCGTATAGGTTTCTTATTGATACAATCTTTCCGAATCCCATATAAGTTGGGAGCAGTGCGTAAGGGCAGAGAATTGGACGAATATTTTTTGAAAATCTCTTCAATTTCGATTCAACCGTTTTAAAGACATTAATAACCAAAGCTGTTTCATACGTTTGCTCTCAGCTAATATACCCTTTAAGTTCACATTGTAAGATAAAAGAAGAAAAATTATAAACAAGTTACAACAAAACCATTACGCCATCTCCTTCGCACCAACATAAGCACCAGCATCAGCAGCGACAACGCCACGTTGCATGCAACAGTAAAACAAACAAAATATCTGCGTCGAGTTAGCTGGCAATGTGGGGGTGGGGTAGTGGTAAGGGGTTCCGTTAGAGGGGCGTTCGGTGATGGGGCCAAAGACTTCAATAAACAGCAAACAGCAACAAAATGGCCAGCGGCCATTTTGATTTTTTTAAGCTTTATTTTTAAGCAAGTTAATTGGAATAGTTTTCGCAAAACATACAAACCCACCAAAATGTGCTCTAAAAGCAGAGCAGGGGCGTTGTTTTGCAGGATATGGTCCAGCGGCAGGGCGGGGCTGTGAAGGGTGCTAACGAAAAAAGGCAGCTGTTGCGCAAAGTAAGCTTTAATATATGCAAATGCATCCGGGAAGATACTATAAAATGTTTTCATGTTCCCATGACCGCTGTCAACCTTGGGTTAAAATCCAACTAAGTTACTGTCTCACTCTCACACTGCACTGTCTCTTCCTCGCTCCCACACTGCTTGTGCTTATCTCTTGCTCTACGACTGCCAAAAGTATTTTATTGTACACATAAAATTTTATTTAATAACCGTTGCTTGTAGAGACCATTTTGACTTTGAAAAGGACCAGTTGGCTTTTATGGCCATTAAAATTTCCGAAAAAATGAAGCAAAACGAAACAAAGGCATTAAAAAATTGAATAAAGCCGAGACTTATGACTTTGGTGTTTATTAGCTGTTAGTAGTCTGTAATAGCTTTGTCTTTACATTGGGCATAGGGGCATTGCTCTGTGAGCCAAGATGCAATAAGGATATTTGATAATAATGATATAATCATGTGGAAATGGAGTTATGCTCGCAAGGAAATGGCCTATTAAGGCTGCTTTGAAATTTGAACCAAAGTGACATATCGTATAAGTACAGTGTGGATCAAAAGTGGGTGCATGCTTTTGGCTTACGGCGTAAGCAACCTTCTTGCCAAAGGGAAAGCGGAATCCTCCACTTCATTACTACTCTTATCATAAGTTTGAATACTACAGAAGTGGACTGCTTGACTAATTGAAGGAACGCCTAACTGAGGGACAGCTTCAATCACTGACTAATCGATTGTGGGAACTATTGAATTTTAAGGTCCATCGTCATTGGCTACGACGGCAGCATCATTGCTTTTGACCTAAGCATGATGATGAGGAAGATGAAGTTGAAGACTAGTAGGAAACTGGAGAAGGACGGAAGAGGAAGAGCAAAAGGGAAGAGGACGAGGAATATGATCTATCTTAAGATAGGCACGGAGGTGGGCAAGTGGAGTGAATTTGTTTAAAAATGAGGTATATAACCAAAACACATTTTCGAAATGCTCTCATACTGACATTTCTGGACGTATAGTATTGTCTCCTAACTTTATTGAATCGTTTTTTTATTTACCCAACGGCATCTATTGTATATAAGGCCATATCGAGTGTATTATGTGAAAGGCTAAAGCCAAGAGGTGATTGCAGTAGTAAGTCCACCATTGACCAGATATTTACACTAACGCCAAATCCTGGAAACGATCCATGAACACCAAATCGACACGAACCATTTGATAACCCCTTGAGAGATCGCGTATATGCCGTCTGAGTTTGGAGTCCCTGCAAAGTTGGCACGGTTAAGCAGAATGAGGTTGAGCAACACACACAGTTACGTCAAGGTACAAAAGAGCTTCTCCGAACCATTTAATACCTAGTGACGCTTTAGAAAAGGCGATATCCTGTCCAGAAACCTCTTCAACCTTGTTGTGGAGAATGCGTTGCGTAAAGGTCGGACTACATCGGAATGGGACTGTATTCTATAAGAACGTCCAGTTGCTTGCATACGCAGATGATATCGATACCGTCGCTCGTACTAAGCGAGTAGTCAGTGGAGTCTTTGCGGCTATTGAAAGAGAATCTGCCAGGGTGCGTTTGGTTGTAAATGAGACAAAGAAGAAGTACATATATGATTTCTTCGAGCAGAGGGACACAACGGTTGAACTCTCAGCACCATAGTCACCATGAAGAACGATGTCAGTATGAAGATTAAGCGGAAAATCACTCTTGCCAACAGGTGTTTCTTTGGTTTCAGTAGGCAAATGTATAGTAGAGACCACTCTCGCCAGACGACACTAACACTCTGTAAGACGCTCATCCTTCTGGTTTTGCTTTGTGGTGCTTAAGCATGTGTGATGACGCAGTCTGATGAATGCCTTTGGAGAGTTTGAGCGGAAAGTACTCCGTAAGATCTTCGGCCATTTACACGCTGGCAACGACTACCGCATCGGATGGAACGACGAACTGTTTGAGCTGTACGATGACGAGTTGTTATGGCCAGTTAAGAAGAAGATCAAGTTTTTCTCATCACATTTAATATGTGTTCTCATTTTTTTTTGAAAATTACATTTTAGTATTATGATTTTGCATACTACGTTTTCTCTACTAACAGGTGTTTGAAGCTCACGTTACTTACCTGAAGATATAGTCAAATATTCAATATTTACTTTTAATTCAAAATGTTAATAATATTAATAATGTTATACGGGAGCATTGTACTGCGACATTTAAGATATAATGTGCCCCCTTCTGAGCTTACAGCTACCTCGTCAGTCCCATATCTGAGATAAACCTAATTATCTGGGTTGGTTCCAACCGAATATATATCCACCAAGGAGGGACATTCGTCTTCACGCCACGGCATCACACTATCCACTATATTCGGCTAGGATTCCTCCCAAGTTCACAGAACCTGCAAGTGCTGCATTTGGTGATAATCTTGCTCAGATGTTTTTTCCGCCTACAGAGTTCAGTAAGCAGACACGTCAGAGTTAACAGAGTTCTTTCCTAGTTGCGATAGTTTCTTCAGCCTATTTAAGTTGTAAACGGAGTGTCTTCCAATGTCACAAAAAGGCTCTGGCCCTAGACCCTAGGGGTTCGCAGCATCGCTTCTTGCTAGTTTGTCTGAAAGTTCATTCCCGGGAATGTTGGTGTGACCTGGGACCCATCTGATTGTGTTTCGTTGTCGTAGAAGGTTCAGCTTGATTTGTGTTTCCCAAACCAGCTTGGAGTTTATTCTCGTTCCTGCAGACGTCCTAATGGCGGTCTGACTATCTGATAGTATCGCTTTGCCACTATTCTGGTAATTCCTGCTTAAGTTTTAAAAGCCGTTGGTATGAATGCATATGACAGACAGATGAGTCCGCTGTCCCGCCACTCCCTGTGTAAAAGTTCCTACTTGAAAGGGGATTCCCTGGTTTTTGGGCGATTAAATCTACACCCCAGGCACGTCTATTCACTAAACAAAATCCATTAAATTTAACTACTTCCCTCTATATCATCCACTAACAGCTATCAAAACATTCGTTATTCTAACCATTGTGATTGGTTCCAAGCGACTCAAATTTCTTAAAAGTTGTGAGGTTGGCATATCTCGTAGAAATTGTGACTTTCAATGTTGTAATGAAAACGCGCTTCCAAGTTATTTCTGTTCCAAATAAAATAAGCATGCCTGAAATATCTTTTAACCCAATTGTAAAATGTAGGTATGTATCAATTTACACCGATTTTCAGCCTAGAAGCCATTTGGCAATGGGTCAGAAATATCTTGGAGGGTGGGAAATCTAACAAAAAGGCATCTGTTCGAAGGAATACTGTCTAGAGATTTCTAGCACACACCTGATTAAGAGTCTTATGCCTGAATATATCGATTTTGTGCTTCCGGTATCGGTTCAAGCCATTCGTCAATATGCCAGGAATATCTTGGAGAGCGTGGAAAATCTGACAGGAAATCTGGCCAACGGATTTTCAAAAAGAATTTCAATGAAAATTCAGGCAAAACCTATAGGTATACCCCTTAATGTCTCTTTAGCCTTCAATGCGAACCCCAACAAAATGAGTAAGTTCAAACACATTTTATTTCATTTAATAATTTAATTTTTTATTGTATTTAGTTTATTTTTTATACGTTTTGGTTTTCTTCGCGTCATTTGTATTTTTTTTTTTTAATATTAATAACTTAATTTGTATTATGTTATAATTAAACTAGACGATTATAAATTTTTATTTTAAATACATCTGATGTTTTTATTATAATTACAGCTTTAAATGATAGAAATTACAACATTTTTTAAATTATCAAGTAAGATAACCACTTTGTTGAGTTGGCAGTTTATTTGTTTTTCATTTAAATTTCAACATTATTTTGGAGTGGCTTTTCAATGCGAACAAATATTGTCTTAAATCAATTTATTTTTTAATAATATTTATTGTGATTTTTTGTTTCAGATGTGCGTAATTTTTGGGCATCTTACACGAATCTCTCGAGTCAGCACATTCCGATACGCCAAATGAAAAAATAAATAAATTAATATCTAATGCGCCTTTTTGTTTTTTAACTATATCAGAAGTTGAAATACAATTGAGAGAATCAATCGATTAGTTAAATTATCAAAAAAAAATTAAATTAAGTAAATAAAATTAAGGCAAAAAAAACACACTGTGTTTATCGATACAAAAAATTGCAAGTTAAATTTTATGTTAAAAAAATACTACTAATAAAATGCAGCTATTTTTTATAGTAATAAAAAAATAAATAAACAAAATTTTTAAATTTAAATAAACTTAAGATAAACCCAAAACAAAAATAAAATATTAAATTGAGCTAGACAAAAAAAATTAATTAAAGTAATAATAAAAATTAACAAATACAAAAAAATTTTAACTTAATTTAAAAAAAAAAATCTTAAATGCATAAAAATTACCATTATTTTTTATTGTTATGTAGATTGAGCCATTTTTTGTTGAATTTTAAGTTGTTTTTTTTTGTTGTTTCGTTTTGTTTTTTTTACTTGAAGTAAATAATACCACATTTCTTTTATGAAGTTTTTTATAATTCTATTTTGTTTTAATTAACTAAAATAACTGTTTACCTTTTAACTAATTTATGTTTATGTACAACAGGCTATTTAGTGAAATGTCAACACTCAATTTTTTAATAAATTTGTAATCATTTTTTGTTATTTAATTTTTAACTACTTTCCATTGAATGTTATGAAGGTCTTTCACATGTAGAAAAAAAATTTCTAAGCAGTGTGAGTGAGTGTGTTGTGTGTGTGCTACACTTAATATACTATTTATATATATATTATATATATATTTGAAATGTGTCTATATAGCTTGAATATACATATTTATATCATATAGTTCACAACAGTTCAATCTAAATGCTGATTTCCAACTAACTTTTATTTATTTATGCTTAATTTTCACAACTATTTACAAGACTTAAACACTAAATTAGCCTACACTTTACTTTATCATATATGATTCAATGTTTCTTTTTGCTTTAACAACACTCTTTTTTTGTTTTTTGCCCTCCGATATTATTTTGTCACTATTTATCGAAATAGTTTCAAATTGTTCTACTACGCTTAACTTATGAGAAAGTCGCTTAAATCTTAAAACAGAGTTTAGGTGCAGTCTAGTAGTTTACTTTCGGGTTTACTTCGCGTCTCTCGCTCAATCTGAGAAGTTTTTCTCGTCGGAAAAGCGCACATGATGCTGCTGCTTGAGGCGCGGTCGCAGCGTGCTGCCTCGCAGCATGGTCGCTGTCAAAGGCGCTGCTGCGCTTGCGCGCTGTTTCAATGCCGCCGTTCCGACAATTCCGTTTCCGCTCGTTGCGTTTCCGCTGTCAAAAGTCTTTGCAAAGTGTTGACGCGGCGGCTTCTGTTGTCGTTGCTGCTGCTGCTGGCGCTGCTGCTGTCCTCTTTCGTGGCTGCTGTTTGGCAGCATTGGCGACATTGTGGCCGATGTTGTTGTCGATGTGGGCGATGATGAGGTCGTCCATTGTTCATCGCAGGAACAGTAGCCTCTTGCCACATCGCCGCCCTCCAGTGCCAGCGCTTGCGTTTCCCGCTTAAATTTGAGTTTTGCCAATTTCTGCAATTGCAACTGTTGTTTCCCTGCCGTGCAGTTCTCACTATCTGTTGCTGTTTTAGTTTTTGTTGTTGTTGCTGCTGTTGTCACTGTTTGCCTTAGTGCATTTGCATTGAGCTGGCTGTCGTCATCCTCCTGCTGCTGCTCATCCGGCTCCACTTCGACGCCATCACCATCGCCGCTATCAACATTGACGTTCACTTCAAGTTGTTGTTTTAGCGCATAGAACTCCTCGGGCGTTTCCGCGCGCAGCGTTTCTATGGAACTGTAAATAATTATAAAAACAAAAACAAAATATGAGCACAAAAATATTTGCTAGTGGCAAAAGAAGCAGAGCAGTCTACAATTTTGTGTAGCGTCATTTATTAGCTTTTGGCTTACAAAGTCAAAGTTCAAGCAAAAGCCTCGAAAGGAATTTCCTAGTACTCAACGCAACACTCAAAACCGAGGATTTTCACTAACTGCAATTTGCTCAACATTTTGTTGCCGCACACTTCAAAGCTTAATTAGCAAACGCGACTCCATAGAGCAACTGGCCAAAAGAGTCTAGGCCAAAAAATTACTCAAATTTAAACTAGTTTACGAAAATATTTAGCTCATTGAATAAACTTTAAAATAGCGTCAAAACTAATGAATAACCAATTTTATGCATGTTTTTTTTACATTAGATGTAACAAGGTTTTTGATTAAGGGTTTGGAGCAACTAGCTGATTGCGTGATGATTTCGGTGCCTTAACCGTTACGAGCAATCCTCCTAATCAGGTTTCTGCTTTTATTTAATAAACTATGAAGTCCGCATAACTTCCACGTGGTGCGCCCTGGTTAGCTGCCCTAATTGCGTTTCGGTGCTAGGACTCTGAGCTGATGAACGCAGTGAAGTTACCATAGGCTTTGAGTTATACCGCGGATATCGTACTTGGTTATCAATCAGGAGGGTCGCGAAGCCACTAGAGTGAAGAAAGCCGTCTATAGGAGAGGAGGCCTGCTCCAAAATCTGGTGATGACGAAGCTGGTTAGGCTCCTGTTCAGACTTAAAAAACGATAGTGTGCATGCACCACCTCTTTTGCAAAATATGGCTAGGTGAGAACAAGGTGTCATCTGACCTGACCTTAAGATGGGTGACCTCACGGTATGTGTTAAATTTTGTTCTATAAGTCTACTTTCAAGTGAAGATGGTAAATAATATCTCTAAGCCTTTTGATAACGAGTGAGGATTTAGACGAGACGAAGATTAAGCTGCGACCACTTCAATATTGAACTATAAGAGTGTTCAGTTGCTCGCATACGCAGATAGTATCGATATAATTTGTAATAATAAACACTTTGGCGGCTATTGAAAAAAAAATCTGCTATATAATCGCCACCCGGTATTAGAGTAGCGACCTAAGCGTTTGAGACCAGCTGCGTAAAAACCGACTACCGCACCCGATGGAACGAAGAAGTCTATTAGCTCTACGATGACATTGACATAGTCAATCGAATTAAAATCCAGCGGCTATGCTGTCTAATTCATGTTGTGCGTATGTATGAAAAAGCGAGAAAGGTCCTCAATGCGGATGTGGAAGAGAGGTGACGAAGGGGCAGACCATGTCTCCGTTGGAATGACCAGGTAGAGAGTACCCTAGCTACCTTTGGCATTACCGATTAGAGAAGGCGCACGCAAAGCAGAGACTCCTAGAGGAGAGCTTTACATCAGGCCGTAGCTCTGCAACGGTTTGTTGTGCCCAGTTGGGAAAAAGTATGAAACAATACGTAAACATTTAAGTGTGAATGCTATAGTACTATGCTATATACAAGACAAGGTGAGGTTATCATTTTAGATAAGCTGTCTCAGTTGCCTGATGCCAATCAAATCGTCAGTACAATTGAAGCTTCGTTACCTACGGAATATGCAAAAATCTTGCCCCGAAGATGCCAAGCTGTATTTCTTGCTGATATCTATATTCGCCATAATAGTAGAAGTTGAGTTTAAAATGAAATAAGTGAGGTTTTATGTGGCGCTGGGAGCCGATGACCAACTTCTTAGACTGGTCAATCAATTATCCCAATGAACGGATCAATCCTGGAAGTACAAGAACCCACTGCTTGCCTCCTCCAAGCTTAACAATTCTACCCATTTCTTCAGCAATAAAACTAAACATCTGGGTATAGTACTAGATAGAACATTGAACTGAGAGCTCAATACACTTATGCTTACAAAAGAGGCAGCGATGGCACTTTATTCCTGCACAAAAATCATGGGCCTCAAATGGGCATATCACATCAAATAGTTCTATGGCTTTACACTGCAATGATAAGGTCCATCCACCCTCTATGGAATTCTGTTGTGTTGGCCAGCCTTACTAAGGCAAACTACTCTTAAGAAACTCAGCTAGATTTAACGAACTACGCACCACGCCAATTGCCGCCCTTGAGGCTATTCTAAGCATTTCACTCCTAAGCCTCGCAGGAGAAGAAATTGCTAGCAGGAATACCGTTAAGAGACTCAAACTGCTGAACAAAATTGGTCTCTTTGGTCACTCTTCAATCATAACGAAGAATAATCTCGTTCCACTTAAAACAGACTACTGTGCACCGTTGGAGTTCTCCAGTACACCCTTTAACATCCTTATTCCACGAAGAAAAGATTGGTCTTCTAGGCTACGAGGACCAACTGATGCCACCTTATTCTTCAGAGCACTAACGTGTCTAAAGAATTTGGGAATCATGTCGAGCAACATAAATATCTATTGTGACAACCAAGTGGCTATCAAATCGAGCGTCTAATTCGCTATCGGTAACAAACTACCGCAGATCTCTATAATAGATGGCTCAGCAGTTCGCTGTTAGCCTAATATGAGTACCAGGACAGCGGGGTATTATGGGTAACTGTATAGTAGATGACCTTTGGTATCACTAAAGCACGCGCAAAACAGAGACGTCTGGAGGGGATATTTGCATCAGGCCGTAACCCGGTAACTGGTTGTTATGGCCAGTTAAGAAGAAGAAGTTTCTATTTCTTTCTCCTTGAAGGAGAAGGCATAGGTGGCCACATGTATGTTTCTTATCATAAACGCACTGCGGAAAATGTGTTCCGATTCTCGATTCCTGATTGGCTGATTGGTGTTCTTCGGCTTCCCGCTCCCTATAATAATTTTTGCAGGAGCAGCTAGGACAAGGAAGAGGTAGAAATAGTTGAGCATCTCTTCTGCTGTCCAGCTCACCGTAGACGTAGGCTCAATTTTCTAGGCGGTTACTTCTTACAACATTTCAAACCTGTCGGTTATTAAACCCTAAAAGAAAGCTGACTTTATCTTAGCATTAATATGGTCCCCGTTCTGATATTGTATCCATCTAATAAAGAAGAAGGAGTGAAACATAGATCCTACGGTATCGCAGGCCTTCTAACCTAACCTATGTGACCCTGCTAATCTGACTCTTTTATTGTAGGTCCTGCAGTTAATTTAGTTAAGTTGCGCGTTAAGAACATTTCAATACTATATTTTTCTTGAAAAAAGCTTAACATGTGTACGCGTTACCATTTTCGTTTGCCTTCAGCTTGATATATCCTCTTTTTCTCGACAGGCCATAACGATTCGTTACTGGGTTACGGCCTGATGTAGGATGGATACATGACTTATGGTTCGCTGTAAGCTATGCTTTACTTCAATTGGCCATATAGAAGCTAATACTTTCCGTAAAACCATCAACTGTTGCACTCTAACCTGGCTTTTTACTGTTTCTTTTTGTTAGCTTTGGCAACCCTTAAGCCATCCCTACCATTTGCACCCTCTTCTGTTGCTTTTTAACGCTGATGCTTGGGTAACATCAATGTTTATGATCGAGAACGTTTAGCTGGAATGCAGCTTGCACATCAGCGAATAGCAGCCATTTTGTTGCCACTGCTATCTGCAATACGCACACACACACACACACACACACACACACACACACACACACACACACACACACCTACTGTGCATGTGCATATAGAACTAGCCCCGTTAGTGCGTTTTGCATAGCATACTTCATTGCGCACTGTTGGCGTTTTCCATTATGCTTTTGTGTTTAGTTTAAAATTCTACGGAAATCTTGTGTACCGCGTGCATTTCGCTCGGGCTTTTTTTTTTCGACGCAATGTTGTTGTTATTGTTGACTTTTTTATGCCATTTTACAACACAGTAAACTTGGTTTGTGCCTCATCGCGAAAATTTATGCAAAGAAAGCGAAAAGTGCAAAGTAAAGTGCAAAGCGCGAAATGCGCGGCTGCTTTTTGTTTTGTTGGCTTTCTGGCGTACAGTTGAGCGCACAATTTTATGCACACTGCAATGGAAAAATGTGCAGTGTGGGCGCCAGGGGGCGTGTCTACAATGTAGGCGGTGAGGCAGCATGCTTAGACTTGCAAGCCAGCAAGCAAGCGAGCAGCGCTTAATGCAAATCTTGACTACAATGTGTGTGTGTGCAGGACCGGTTTTGAGACAAAATGGCGCCCGGGTCGACCAGAAATCTATATTGTATATATAAATGTTGTTGCGACAAAAGTTTTAGTGAAACGAAACGGGTTACGGCCTGATGTAAATACATTCTTTCATTGGAATTGTGGTTTTACGTGGTGGGTCCCAAACCCTACGCATAACCCTTTTAAGGCCTACTGGTCTCGAAAGAACCCAGTGTCATTGTTAGTCGCCTCATACGACAAGCTTTGACCTGCTGTGGTGGTATTCTCTTACCCGCTAACCACACGCTCCACTTTATAGTTCTTGAAATAAGGATTGTTGATACCAAAACATAATTTAAAAAAAGTGGATAAAAATTCGTTAAATAACAAAAAATTACACAAAATCTCAAAAGTCTACTATTACTTTTCGCCCTAAACTGTGCACAGAGTCTGGCAATGCCTACTACTGGCAAGCCTGTCAATAGATGATTCACCTGTCTACTGAGGTCTAAGCTTAGTAGGCCTTGAAATAAGTAAGAGGAGGAAGATGAGGAAGAGGAGAAGGGGAAGAGGATAAGGGGAAGAAGAGCAGCGGAGAGGGGAACGGGAAGATAAATAGGAATATGATATACCTCATAACAGAGCAAGCAGGGGGTGGAACACCTTAGTATTTTTAAATTTTGTTTAGAAACATGTTTTTTGATTACAAACAGTTTTTTTTTTTAAATTGACTCCACAAGCTTTTATTTCTGCAAATTTCCAATAAATGAAGCTAAATGCCTATTTCGTTTTAAATTGATAACCTGGTATTTAGTTTTTTTTTTCAGAGTCGATCATATTTAAGAAGTTGCCAGCATTTGGTAAGAAAAGCACCAAATATACTGTTTCCGTTGAGTTTCTTTTAGATTTTCGAAGCGCCTATAAACAGCGATCTGTACTTGGGACTAACCAAAAGTTTATTTAATTTTTCCAGACATATTTGGTGGAAGTCGGTTTCAAATGACAGGCAAATGAGATTTTTTTTTTAAACTACTGAAATAAATCTATTTGTCAAAATCATATGGGAAAGTTATATATGAAACTCAAAAAATTTGTTCAATGTTTGAAATAAAGCATGGCAACTTTTGAGATATTTTTGGCCCCCACTTAGTAAGTCCTAACTATGATATAAATCTAACTATCTCGGATGTCTTATTCAGTTCGCGGCTCGTCTTAGTTCCTACTCTTCTATTAGAAGTGGCTTAGCGGTGTGTCTTCTAATGACACAAAAAGGATCCTTTCAATAGGCTCCTTGCCAACTTGTCCGCAAATTCATGACCGGGCACGTCGGTGTAACCAGTGACCTCTCATCGAAGTGAGTGTGTGGTTTGTTGTCCGAGAAGACCCAGCTCCTTTCGGGTTTCCCTTGTCAGCTTGGAGTTTATTCTGGTTTCTTATAGTGGCCTTATCGATAGTATCGCTGTATCCCTATTGTGGCAATTCCTGTTAAGATTAAACTTCAGCCTGAAAGAAGTTGTTATAAATGCTCATAGATGCATATATAACATCTTTGCAACACGATTTATAGTCCTGTGGCTTTTGTCAAAGACGCATCGGTGTACCAAACTATGGAGTGCCTTTTATTTTTCTTCCGATGAATTGAAGAATAAAATCCAATGCGTTTTATGTGTCACAATTGTATTAACTCTACATGTGACTCCTTTTGGGACTTGAGAAAGTTATTCGAAGCTGTGCCTTGAGTTGAATGCGTTGTGATTTCGCATTTTGGCGCCCCTGCAGCCGGCCCTGTGTATGTTCTATACATGTGTTTCTGTGTGGAAGTTTGTGTGTGTGGGTGTGTGTGCATCATCATTAACGTATTACGCGCATGTTTGTGTAGCCACTTTGCATATCTTGTGTAAAATAGTAGAAAAAAATGAAGAGCTTGCAACATGGGGCACTAAGATTTAAGCTGCAGCTCAAGAAATAATAAACATTGCTTTACGCTCTTTGCAACATTGTTAGGACTGTAAATTGCCAGCTCACTCTCACACAGAGACGAGCAAAGAAACTTGGCTAAAACTATCTGGTCCAAGTGTTATATGAGCCACTTTTCATATCATATATAACTTCATGTCATTTGCTAATGCAGCTGCAACTTTAGCGCTAATTACGCAACACTTTTGACATGTGTGTGTGTGTGTGTGTAAGTATGTGAGTATGTTTGTGTGTGTGTTGTATAATTCCAACTAAATTGCATAAAGTTTTGCAGCAAGTTTTGTCAACACTTTTGTGTCATTCAGCTTTCATTTCAATTTCATTTTGTTGTTTGTCGTGTTGCATGTTGGCTTATTTAGTTAAATGTGTGTTATAAACAAACATGAATTGATGGTTAGCACACACACACACACACACACACACTGCACAAACTAACAAACATATGCAAAGCCTTAGAAATTATGTTCAACATTTAAGCCTGATTTTGTAAGCTGCAACTACACACAGCTTTTGGGAGTAACTGCAAAAGGGAATCATTAGTAATGATTAAGAAGCAATATATGTTGCAGGTCCCTTAAATGACTTTGATTAAAACTCCAAGTTCTGCAAAATGTTGTAATAAGTTGCGCAATCATAATTGCACTGTTAATGGAAATTTCTAGAAATATAATTGGTTTGCTCGGTTCAAATGTAGTTTGTTTTCAGCTTTAGGTGATGTGTATACGTTAAAGGAATTGAAACAATTAGTAGGGCATTATCAATTCTTATAAATTACCACATAGGTTTTGTCACATTTGGGCACAGACCTCCCATCCCTTTTATGACGTCACATATCGTATAAGCAAAAAAGGTTAATTAAACTTAAAAATTATACAAACTTAAACGTCCTTTTTGTTGTTTGCCTCGTTTTTATTAGCGTTATATAGTTTGCTCCCTTCATTTCGTACACCTTAAAGCTATCGTCTGAGCGAAACCGCAGAACAACCATAGAAGTCCGTAAGCAGCATCCAAAACAACACTGTGAATCTCTACACGAAGTCCCCTGATTTTGTTCAATCCGTTGAGTTTCAGTATGATGTGGCCCTCTCGGAGATGTAGCTCCCAAGAAACGCGTGGTCGACAATAACATAGATACGTTAAAGATACTTAAAGATCCCTAATGAGCTACTCAATGATCCCCAATAGCTACTTGGCTAGGGAAAGCATCAATGGGTAGTATATCTAACGACTCTGAGTGTGCAGTCCTTTTAACAAGGTTCACCTTTTCGACGGGATTCCGCTTTTGCTCTGTACTGAGCCAATCAAGGTTTTTCGCTTCTCTAATCTGGATCAGGGTCCTTATGATGTTTAGTCCTAGCTTTACTTCTATCCTTTTATCCTTATGTCATATTTATGGACGACCTCTAACAAGTATTCGCTATACCCCAAGTTCTCCTGAACTTACAAAACATATATCTCACTATCACGAACCGTCACACCGCATAAAAAAACAACAGCAGCAAAAAGCAATCTGCTCAATATCTTTCGCATTATAAGCATTATATTGGACGTTTTTACTCTCTCTCTTTTCTTTACTCGCTATTCTTCTTAATCAGAACAATGTTTTTTTATATCGTACGGGTTTCAAATTATTGCTATTTCAAAAAATTGTATTTCGTGGTATGCAAAGCGAGAAAGTAACGTATAACCATGAAAATTTACTTTCGGATGAAATAAATTGTAACTAATTTAAACGTAATACAATGTGCGTCAGACATTTTTGATTTTTCTTGCTAACATCAAAATGTGATTTGGGATGAAGAGTACACAGATTTGACAGTATTGTTGGAATCTAACTTTTTGCTTTACCTTCCATTGAATCCGACAACTAAGCGTCTATAAGCAAACAAACAAACATAGTTCTTAATCTTAATTGAGATTAATCTGCTTATGAATATTGGCTCTTTCTCAAGAGTTATAGCGCTGAGAAAGGCGTAACCCTAAAATGCACCAAAATTGCTCTTATAAATCTCGGCTATTTCCTTTGCTTTTCGCCCAAACACTCTTTCTCGGTTTCATTGGGTCACTTTATTTAAACAACTTCTCCCGCATAACGTAACGCATTGGGCAGCTGTAGTTTTTCATAGTTTTCCCAGCTTTTCCTTTGGTTTCCTTTGGCTACAGCTAGCTTCTGGTCATAATTTTAACAAGTGCCAAAATATGCGCAGCAAGCGGCCAAAAAAAAAAGGTTAAAGAAAATGTTGGAAGTGCGCAGAAATAAAATGCGAGAGAAAAAAGTAAACCAAAAGCAGAAAGAATGCAAAATTAATGTTTATTGCGCTTTTAACACATATACATGTGTGTGTGTGTGTGTGTGTGTGTGTGTGTGTGTGTGTAGTTGCGTATGAACGTGTGTAAATTTACATAAATGTTGCCACTTGCTGCTGTTGCTTTTTACTTTACTAGGAAAATTGCATTTTCCATGGCAGCGTGAGAAGAGAGCAAGGAAAATGTTAATCAGCTAAAAGTCATGAAGGTGATGCTGTGTGTCCATGGCAAGGTGTTTGCTAGAGAGAGAGTGTGAGCGGAAGAGCGATGGCCGGGAAAAGGGCAGGTGAAAAAATAAAAACGAGAGAAATGCAAATTTAATTGTATGCTTCAGTAAAATAATGGCCTGCCCACATAGGAACCTATAGGAACCGGGATCCTTTCACCTAGAGCCAAAGTGGCTGTAAGTGGACAGCAGTGGTAACGGTAAGTAACGCATTCTTATTATATTTATATTGTAACATTCAAGAATACTCTACAAAGAGTCATTGGTTTATATTGGCATAAGTTTAATTTGAGAGCCAGCTGGCTGAAGGGTATCAGAGGGATCTGCAGGTGTCTAAGACTCCTCGAATTGAACCATTTACATTTAAATAAGTATTTCAAGGTCTTTTAAGAATTTTACTTTTTATCTGTGGCAACTCACAACTTTCTTAAGTAAACGGTGAAAGGAATTCACCTACTTGCACACATTAAATATTAATATAAGTCCAACAGCTTTTTCTGCACTTTCATTAAGTACATAACTTTGACACTATCATAATCAACCTTTCATCTTAAGGATTTTTTAAGACGTTGGTAGTTCTGTTAGTGATATCTGTGCCAAATTTCACGTCAAAATTTGCATTACCTCTTGAGATACGTTTCGTTTTGTGAGTTACTAAAAGTGACTTCTGCGATTTTTACTATGTCTGAATTTATTGAACAAAGAAGTTGCATTCAATTTTATTTGCAAAATGAAATTTCGGCTGCAAAAAGCCTTAGGGGATCAGACTCTGTCTTCTGGCCGCGACAGGGTTGAGAAGCATGTAGTATCAAATCGGCCAAAAATATCGTCTGATGAACATCACGTCAAGCAAGTCAAAGCAATGGTGCTTGAAAATGGTCCATTGCCTATTAGAGATGTCGCTGATAGCTTGGGTATATCATTTGGATCGGTAAAAGCGGTTTTGAAGAACGAAGATTTGAATTTTCAATATGTTCGAAAAAGGGCATCGTCTTAGCATCTGTGAAGAAATGCTTTCTTACTATCAGGACGTAATGAAACGCATCATTACTGAAGATGAGACTTGCATTTATGCATACGACTCAGAAACAGCCGATCAAAATAGAAAAAATCACGTCAAAGTCGGTCAAAAATCAAGCTCTTGTTGACAGTTTTCTTCGATTATCGTGGTGTGATGCATTTTGAATTCCCTCCGCCGGAACAAACTGTTAACAAGGAATATTAAGTGTTAAGTGTTTACGTGAAGCTATTCGCCAAAACAGGCAGGGTTTTTGGTAAACCAACTCACACGGCACTCGTTTCACACTATCATTTCACCAAAAATTCAACAAATATCGTTTTGCAACCACCGTATTCGCTTGATTTGGCTTCGTGTGACTTTTGTTTGCAGAAAACTCAAGTGATCGCTTCGGGGACACCGTTTTGACTCGATTCAGGGGATAAAACCCGAATCGCAGAAAGCTCTGAAGGTCATTCCAAAGGATGACTTCGCCAAGTGCTATGATGACTGGCAAATTCGTTGGCATAATAACAACAACAATACAACCCCAACAGGGTGGACAAATGATTCAAATGTGAGCGATAATTAAAAAATTTATAAAAAACAACAACAACCTTCCAAAAACATGATTGCATGATTCGAGAGAGAGCGATAGCTAAAAAATATATTCACAGTATTGCGTGACGTGGGTTTGGATGTAGACCCGTGACATTCTGCAAGAACTTTGCGGTAAATCGCAGCACTCTCATCGTGCAAGCTGTAATCCTAAGCAGCAGCTGTACGCTGGTTCAATCCTCAGACGAGGCAGCGGATGCAAGGTGTTGCAACCAAATGGACTCTCTCTTTTGGACACTAGGGTTTTTTGATATTCAGTTAGCAGTGCTAAGGCAACAGTCCCGACGTGACGGCTTACGTGCCTGATATATCCCCAAGAGACGGGTACAGATATATCTTTTACATCAAAATAAGCTACATTTTCGAAATAAAAGAAGAACTGACCTTGAAAGACTGTTAAAAAAGTCCGCGAGCTTGAGAAACAAAAAAACAGATGTTATTAAAAAAAAAAACATTGAAATTGCTAAGTATTGAAAGAACCTAAAGTTAAACTTTGTTCCTAACTTTGATCTGTATCATATATCTGCTAAACAAATTATCAAAAAAAGAGTGCTCCGCTGTCCTATTTTTATGTATAGATTTCGGACCTGCGCATTAAGTGATTTTCTTAAGTTGCATCATGACAGGGCACAATGTGACGCCAATGAAAGGGGGCATCTTGCATTTGTCAATGTTAACGTCATTTTAAGCTCGTTGGTGCGCTTCGATCACGGCATATAAGCGGCGTGTCGGTTATACTTCCAGAATATGGCATTAGATGCTTCACATAGAAAGCAAATGGTGAGAGAAACAACTTAAACTTAGGAAATACAGATTCCATTGGACTTTTACAAGATTGCGTTGCTTTCTAGGTTAACCAAGTCATCGGTGCCTATTGGCATTTATAAGAGTTTGAGCATATGCTAGCGCCATCTAGCATGCGTCTATGTTAATGTGATTTCAAGCTTGTTGGTGCGCTACCATCACGGCATATAAGCGGCGTGTCGGTTTCGCTTCCAAGATATGCTTTACATGTTTTACATCAAAAACAAATATTGCGAGAAAGAACTTAGGGAATACAGATTATATTGGACTTTCACAAGATTGCGTTGATTTCTAGGTTTACCAAGTCATCGATGTCTAAAGTGTTATCATTTATAAGAGTTCGAGCATATTGTACCGCCATCGAGCATGCATCTCAATTAACGTGATTTCTAGCTCGTTGGTGCGCTACCGTGACGGCATATGAGCGGCGTGTCGGTTTTACTTTCAAGATATTTCTTATATTCAAAAAAAATACTGAGAAAGAACTTTGGTTTCGAGAGTACAAATTCTATTGGAAACTTATTAGAGTTCGAGTTTTTGCGAGTTATACGAATGCATTTGCTAGCAACTACATTCATTCGTTCAAGTTGCTAGTTCTGCATCTTAGACTCTTTTAGAGAGCATAGAAACTTCGTTTCAAGCATCTGGATTCTATAATTTCTTGCTTTGTTTTTTTCTTTTTAGCACTCAAATTGCACAAAATATTTATTTCATTGCCGTTTGTTGCTGCTCATGAATTGGCCACACACAAAAATAAGAAGAAGAAAAAGCGAAACCAAACAATGAAAAATTTGAATTTAAATTATGAATTTTTGTTTTTTGTTTTTGGTTCAGTTTTAATTTGATTCTAGGAAGACCTGGCTTATGCCATTAAGCCCATAAATTAGGCAAGGGGCCAAAATGTTGCCGCCCGAAACCATACTGAAAGCGCTTTTGGTCATGCCTGAAAAGTGCTTTTGGTTATATGTAATTTAATATTTTTTATATACAAAATAATATTTTTATTTTATAAAAAGTATGTGAAAGCAGCTGGGAATTGTGCTACCTTTATTGTGTTTTCATGACTCCATTATGTGAATTTTTCTAGTTGTTTGTGTGTGTGTGTGTATCTGTGTGTGTGTGTGTTTCTGACCATTACTGTCTATGTGTGTGTGTCTGCACATTTTTCTGTGTCAGTAGCTGCCAGTCTACCTTTTTAACACACACTCTTCTCCTTTCTCTTGCACCAACTCTTTATGTGCCTTTTTATCAAGTAAAGAGCTAACATTTTTTGCTGCCGCATGTTTGACATGCCGTTTGTTATTTTTGATCAGCTTGGCGGCCATATTTTTACCTTTTATGTGTCGCCATTTTCTGTTTTTTTTTTGTCATTTTTTGTAGGTCCTTTGTGAAGGCTTTAAATTTTTGTCATATTTATTGCAGCAAACTATGCGCCGGGCGTTGGTATGCGTAGGTGTGAGTGTAGGTGAGCGCGAGTGTGCATTAAGTGTCATTTTTAAAAAGAACCCATTTATTAGCTGATAATTTCAGACAACGGCCATTGAAAGTAGTATTGTTTTTTAAGAATTTTAATTTGTTTTGTACATTTTGTAAAAGTTTTGTGTTTCGAACCAACAAAACCCGCGCCTGCATGGTTTATACACATTTTAATTTGTATCTTTGTGCACTTTGTGTACTATCCATATCGAGGACCTTAATAAATTGAAACACTATTTTTAGTGTCGTAAAGAACGCGTTTTAGACTACTCTATACGTTGTATATACCTATAAGCAATCGATAAGTCGATAAGCCAAGTCGATACTAAAGGGGCACACAAAAGCCACTCAAAAGGGACTTTACACCTTTTTGGTTACAATCAATGAAATGAGTGCATTGCACATAGTCTAATAAATAAGAGTGAAGAAATGTCAGCTTTGGGTGACATTCAAAAGAAGGAGAGGCAGTCATTGCGGTTGGGGTTCTTGGTGGTAATGTAATAATGTCGTTATCGGCACTACAACATTCAAATGAAATGAATAACTTATATAGATTAAGGAGCTTATCAAGATGATTATGTTTGATTACAGGGGGTGGAAAGGACAGCGGGATGTGTTGTGTGTGGTGGGGCTTGGGGTAATATATGACGTCAGCATTTTATAACAATTTTTTTTTATATTTTTAAGATAAAGATAAAGGCGAAGCTGATATTCCACTGAGTCCACCAATGGAAAAAAAACCCAAGAATTGTCGTTTAAAGTCATTCGAATAAAAATGAAATTTTACTATTTTAAATTGAATTGCTTCATAAGCCATTCCTGGCTAATGATGCCATATGGCATCAGCAAACATGCTTTGCCCCACAGTGTGCTCTCGACAAGCGCGTGCATGTTTATGCATGCTTGTTCTGTTAGAATTCGATTGACCTATGCAAAAACGCATAGCGCACTGCATTAGTGCAAACTTGTGTACATTACATTTTAATACACTGTAAACAAAGTGTAAAGGAACAGTCGGGTCAATATTGCAGTATCCATCCGTCTGTCCGAGATCTCGGACACCATAAGAATTAATAATAACAATGTAATTTGGGCAATAATGCACTGCGACCTGTAAGATCTACTGTGCCCAATACTTAGCTTTCAGCTCAGCCCTATCTCTGTTATAAACCTAATAATATGTGATGGTTCCGATGGGTTTGAGCGAAAAGTGGTCCGCAGAATAACAAACTTTAAAAGAAACTTATATTTTGGATGGAAAAGTGAGCACTACGAAAAAATTTCTTTACACAGAGAAAGTTAATTTCAGGGATAATAGAACTAGATTCGAGAGTGATTTTTTTGAACAACTAAAAGCAAAAGCTGAATACGATTTCAATGGTGTTTTATCCTTGCGGCCAGAACTGCCATAGCTCTGAATATATATTCTAAGAAATCTAGAAAATTATTCAAATTAAAAACTTAGCTAATGCAGTTTCAAAGCACAAAATATCTCATAATACTGCATATTGATTCTGACTCTCGTCTTTCAAGCCTAAAATGAAGCAATGCTCTTTTTGCTTTGTCTTGGCTCTTATCACAAGTATTTTTTTTCCTCCTAGAGAATAACTCTTCTTTGCCTTGTGTGTTTGCATGATCGGCATTATTTGAAGAACGGTAGACGTAATGTGCCCAATATACACAACGATTGTTTGGGCATCACGCTTATTTAAATCAAAATGTCTGCCAAAGAAATGTTCTGCGGTTGGCCAACCGATTGCTGTGTGTATGGGCGGCTTAAGAGAGCTCACATTGCTTGTAAGACATTTGGAAGATGTTTTTCAAATGAATTGCTTGTCTGAATCCAATGAGCGATCTTAATATGTTTAAGACCAAAAAATATACCATACTCTAATGCATTGCTTGGTAGCTTATTAAAGTGATTTCATCCTTGCCTCAACTTACCCCGTTGACGACTATAAGTCCAACTCAAAGACCGATACCTATCAGACGCGCATCTCATCCATGGCTGCCTGTGGCACTTGCTGTTGCTGCTGCTGCTGTGCAGAGGAAGATCCCGACGAGCTCATAACCAGACTCTCACCATGCGCATGCGTATGACCATGTCCGTGTGCATGTGTGTGTCCCTTGGAGGAAGAGGGCGCACTGCTGACGCCGCTACTGCTGCTGCCGCCAGAGGGCGTCTGATCGAGCAGCATATTGCCATTGGCATTCATTGAGGAGCTGGTGGTGGTGGAGGAGGCAGTGCGTAGTGGTGGGCGTGGCGCGCGTATATGATGCGCTTGCATGCCAGTTAATACAGCGCCATTTGGCTGATGTTTGTTTGCCTGCTGCTGTTGATATTGCTGGAGTTCTGTGAAAGGAGCGAGAGATAGAAAGTGAGTGAGTGAGTGAGCGGCAGACATTTAAGCTTCTTATGAATGACTCTATGCATATGTCGACATATTATCCAGCAAATGTTTGTTATATGCAGCAACAACAAGAGTTCATATGTAAACAGCAGGAACACACACGCACACATACAGACTTCAACATGATGCATTCATTGAATTCATTGGCTGTCGCTGTGTCAATGTGCCCCAGTCTGGCTTTTATGTTGATTTTTAGCACAGTGTGTGTGTGTGTGTGTGGGTGTGTGTGTGTGGGTGTGTATGTGTGTGTGTGTATGTGCATCAGTGTGTGTGTGATTGTAAATGTCTTTCAACTTGTCGCTTCAATTGACACACAAAAGTGCAAATGTGCGCAGTTATTGACGCCACTAATATTTTGATGTGTGTGTGTGTGTGTGTGTGTGTGTGCGTTTTAATTCTATGGCGGCGTCCGCCATTGCTAATATGCCTACACCTATACACGCATCTGGGCTTTTGTATATATGTATACGTGTATGTATGTATGTATATGTGAGTGTGTGTTAGTTAATTTGTTTGTTTGGCGTCACATCGCAGTTCCAGCCACAATGCCACAATACCCTTTTATTGGTGAGTCGGCAAAAATGGCAAAACAAATCATTGCATGACTTGTCATATGCAATAAAATCTTTGGAGTTATTTGATGACGTTTCTATTATGACTACGTGTGTGGTGTGTGTATATTGGCATAATAACTAACACTGCATAATGCATGAATAAGCCACAATTAATATGGTAGTTACTATACAGTAGGCCTAAAGGCATGTCAATATATGTTTATATTGAACGAATGTTGCTTCGGAACACAAACAGGGGGAAACATTGAATGAATAGAATGCAAAACAAGTTAAAGGCTCTGGGCTAAACTTAAATTATGAATTCCAAAGGCCCGGTTTTGCAAGTTATACCCAAAATAATGACAGACGTATAACACAATTTTTATAATAATTCTGATAAAGGTCTTAGTCTTGGGCAAAAATGTTGGTTATGTGCCCACACCAACGATTTGGAGTTTCTTAAACTTTCAAAAAAGGCGAATATGATGAAATCATGGTTTTTGGTACACATTATGTTCATAAGATTAGATTTATTGCATCAATGCAAAATTACTGCATTGAAGTTGGAGAAAAAAAAAAAAGCAAAAAGCAAGTCCTTATTCTATTTACCCATAGAAACCATTTGAATATAGTAGTAAGCTTTGGAAGAGAGGATTGATTAATCAGCTGGGCCACTGTTTAGATTTTTTAGTATGCTATTTTATAGCATCTTAAGGCGACATTTTCAAGTGAGACCGTTTGCACCTCGCACCCCTTTTAGGCATAACCTTTTTTATATTAGAATGCATTGGCCCTGACTTCTGGTAGGGCACGGTGAAGCTCCCTGATACCTGGCTCCACCTTTATCAAGTTAACGCACAATCTCCACTTGGTGCCCCCTGGTTAGCTGCTCTAATCACCATTAGGTGCTAGGTAAGTGAGCTAATGTACGTAGCGAAGTCTGCTCAGGACATAACGGGCATAGGTTTTGGGATCCATCGCGTACAACCACCCTCCCACTGGAAGGTGGTATAAGACGCCTGGAGAAAAGCCCTTCATTAGGCCGTTATTTGTGATACTTTTGGGTCCGATACCTGGGTGTGCATTTAGATATGCGTCTTATCTGGCGTAAGCGTATAGCAATGACCACAGCTGCTTGCTACTCTAAGCTTAAAAAACTAAATTGGCTCTTGCGTTCTAAGAGCCAGTTGTGTCTTAACAATGAGGGGCTTGTTTACAATTCAATAGTTGTGCCTACGTGGACTTATGGTTTGCCAATTTTGGGTGTTGCGACCGCTTCCCACATCGCTAGTGTCCCAATGATGCAAAACCGGGCTCTTAGGTGCATTTCTGGGGCGCCGTGGTATGTGCGTAACTCTGCGATTCATCGTAAAAAGCATGCCCGTGGTATAACGACCGGCCGAATGCCCACCTGACTCCGTTGGCAGGGGCATTGGCCACCAACACATGCAGAAGGAGGTTGAGTACAGACATTTGGCTTCGAAGGAGGCGTCGTTAGTTTGTTCAGTGTCCATCTTTTTGTTGAATTAAGGAAAATTTACGTTAAAATGTTCATTCAAAAATAAAATTTTTTTCAGGTATGTCGACCCTCTGATCCTCAAAAAGAATGACGAGCAGTAAGAGTTTCTTGCCTGTCAAGATCGTACATACTTGCCTTTAGTGTCTCGTTGACTCGGCAACGGCTGATAACGAACCGTAGAGCCAGTTTGTTACAGCTTTTGAAATTGAAGATGACTAATTGATTTGATAGGGCTAAAGTTCGCCTTATGTTGGGTTGTTCACCAAAGCCAACAGCTTTCCAGTCACGAGTCCTTCTTGAAGAAGGCTCGAGAATATTTAAGCAAAACTTCAAAAAATAATGTTCCTTGTGAATCAAAATCCTTTCAATGCTACACTAAAAGCCTTTCTAAGTTTATGAAAGTGCTTCACAAATCAATTCGCACTTAGTAAAGCTTCTTGGAATATTTCAATAACGTGCTTCATCCATATATATGTTTGTTTGCTTTCATAATTTCATTTCCAACGTCTACACAACAATACCAACTTCAGCTACTACAACTCTAATGAATGGGTCCGTCAAAGGACGCAAAAGTACAGGCAGCACGAAACACAATATATATGCCAGAGAGCGTTCAGAGTCAATGGGCAGGATTATGGCTGCTACTTGGCTAGAAAGCTCACGCGTCCTTTGTTTGAGCACTGAGATGGCCACAAAGGATTCATCTTTGGTCCTGATAGCAAGGGCTTAGTTTAAGTAGGTACCACTTGTTTGGTGCTAGTGGTTATTGAGGCAGACAGTCGGGTAGACAGAGCGACAGCGAGCAACCTAATGCTGTTAGTCGGACTGCATTTCACATAGACAAGCAACATGCAACAAAGTGTTGTGGTGTGTGTGTGCGTTTATGCGACAACAACGCTGCGTATGCGTAATGCAGCCAACAGCCAGAGTAAAAACAGCGGCCAATTAAAGTGTGAGTGCAATAAATTTTCAATTTTCATACATTTTGGCGCAAATGCAATGCACACACACAGTAACTTATTCATTTAGCACAAACGAATGAGCGAATCTAATTTATATGCACATCACTTATACGCACAGTTGGACAATGCGTTGGCAGCTTACAAACGGACCTGGCATGTAATTACAATGCAAATGCTGTTAAAAATGCCCATAATAGATATATAAAATATTACGGGTTTCGGCCATTGAACCACACAGGCAAAACTGATAACTTTTGTGTTGCTGAAATTGAAGTACTCTTTAGTTATGAAAATCGCTTAAATAAGCCAGAAAGCCATCGATAATCTTATCAGTGATGGAAAAAAGATCTGACGCAGACTGTGACTTACACTTTCTTGGCTTGAGAGTTGTCCAACAGGACAATGATCAATAGCCGTAATATCCATGTTAATTTAACCTAATAGGCATACCTAACTACTCGATAGATCGTGAGTAGGGTCTATAAAATAAACTACTAATGATGTTTTCGATTATTATGGACTGATCGTTACCGACTGTTCAGTATTCGATTAATATACGGTACAAAAAGTCAATGTCGATGTTTTCCATAAAACAGGTCTACAAATATCGGGATCAGGTCAGTTGTTGAAAAGCTGAGGGTCATGTCCGAAATACATTGCTTCGGATTTTGCTGTTAGAATTGACCCATCACATCAGGATTTTGAGATATGTGATACAGTTACATCATATAATTTAACAGTTAACAGAATTTTATCGCAAAGCTATGGCTATTTGAAATTACGAAATATATTCCTTCGACGTCATTATTTATTATTATCGCAATATCCTGACTTGAGGAGCCAATTCTGATCCCGGATTGGGATTCTACGCATTATTTCGGAAATCACCCTTAGCTTTCCAACAACTAAACCATGTTAACTTGTGTAATCAACCAAAAGTAAAAGAATCAATCTGACAAGAAAATACAAGCAATAGGTTCTTAATATGAAAATAATCTGTATTATCGATAGTTTCAGTGGGAGACAGAGCTAGATGGAGGGCGAAAAGAGAGACAGAGATACTGACAACTTTCTGTGTTTAACGATGAATCCAATCGGAGCTTACAATAAAATGGCTAAGCAGGAAAATTCGTACAAACTATCAATATTTCACAAAAACTATCGATAATAAGCACAAGTGTCCAATTTGCAGATTCGATAATATTTAGAGTCTTTTGGTACTTAATGAAAACTGGTCCCATATACGGCTTGTTTGACGAACTGCTTGGCATACTTCAAATACCCTAACTGTCATAGAGCATATACCAAATGGGCAGTGCATAAATTCAGTGCCTCATGTGCACGGTGGATGGCGGGTCATCAAGTTGGCTGCAGTTGCTACGAAACACGCATACACACACACATATCCAGAAATTATGTAGTAAAATTTTAAATTCCGTTCCACGGATGTTGATTAGTATGAAATGACAATGCCGGAAATGCAAAGCATAATTTCCAAAAAAAAAAGAATGGAAAAACTTAAAATAGGGCAATAGTAAGGCCAGCAGCCAATCAGAAAACCATTTTCCATTTGCAGAGCTCATGGCACACGGCTCTTAACCGCAAATGTAGCATGACAGTACTGATGTCCAGCTGTTGTACCGCTGTCCGGGTGGTGCCACCTCCCATGTGGCATTACGGATTTGGTATCCATGATGGCGGTCAGTGGCGTGTCAGGCCGCCGTTGACAACTAAGTGGCCTGCCTGGTCGCTTTGCCTGACAGCATCACAACATGTACTCAATTGTATTGCGTGACAGTGTGTGTAAGTTGTATATGTACGTGTGTCTATGTGTAAGTCAGTGTATGTGGTGGCTTGGGCGTATTTGCTGCATTAATGAGCCGCGCCCACTGCCAGTGCAGTGCAGCGAATTTATTGCTAAATTTTGCAGAAGTTCCTTTTTTTTTCTTTAGTTTAGTTTTTTTTTTTTTACTTTTATGCGTTTGACGTTGTTGCATTTATTAGAAATTATGCAGCACGTATTCAGTAGAAAGGGGAATAAAGTTGTAACTTGTGTGCTTTATGGCCAATGAAGTGTTATTTATGGCTAGTTGCTGGGCAGCTGTGCTTGATTGGCTTTGGTAGTAAGGATGAAGTTTGTCGGCACATTTCAAAGATAACTAATTGAATTATGTGTCTTTTTTCAGCTGACTTGGTTAGCTAACTCTTAGTTATCTTAGGAAGATGATTTATAAAGTAAATGTGAGTGTATATAGTACAGCGGACGCTCTGTAATTAGAACTCCCATCACGACAATTATCGAGTGTTTCAGTACTTTCTATGCTCTGAACTGAGAACCATCATCAGAGCAGAGGCTGGCGTCCGGTGCTGAGTTGATACTCGTCCGTCAACACAACTATGTCAAATATGCCGCCATATTTCACGGAATATAGTCCGGGTTCAGGCAGTTAACAGTTGCCAAAAAAGCATTGCAAGCGTCGCAGACCTCAAGCAATAGAACGACAAAGAGCAAAGGGACAATAACGATTGAACTAAGTGAAAGCTTAAACGATGATGTACGTCCTACAGGAAACAATAGCCCGGGGTACAGTAGATCCACGAGATCATTTGAGGTTGACGTTGTTTTACAACGCAGTCCTGATCGGCACCGGCTAGACGCACCACTAAGTCTGGGTTAATAAAAACAAATAGATATCGATGGTTTTTTTTCCCACTATAATGAGAAATAGATAAGTGTCCGCATCCTGAGATCAAAAGTCGGTTAAATGGTACAATACAGAGTCAAACGTAAGGACTAGAGCTGCAAAACTATCGATATATCGTCTTTTGTGTCTCAATAGCTATTTTTCTCCACTATTGATAAACACACGCTAAGCGGGTAAGGCTACGAAAGCAAAAAGCCGATAGTATTATCAAAAGTATCGAATCTTTTTGTATCGATGGTACTATCGTTACTATTAAATCTTTTTCCTGAAACTATCAAAAATATCGAATGGCACCACTATCGATAGCTGCATAGCTCTAGTAGATTCCCTTGGGACACATTCACATCGATGAAGACATCGTCCGTAGCTCCGAAAGGGACACTCGACTAGGACACTCCGAACGGCGAACTTGTAATCAGCTTTATCCGAGCAGGAGTCGGTAAGTCTTTCGAGGAGCAGAGCTCCAGAGAAGGCGATGAGATTGCCACTGACGAAAAAAAAACGGCTAGCTAGGCGCATCAAGTGACGGAAAACGTCCGTTGCTGCAGAGTATATCGAAATTTAAGCTCCAACAAATACATGGAATAAGAAGTCATTGACATAAGGATGAATCGTAGTCCAAAGCATTGTCAAAAATCATGTCAGTTTTATGTAGAAAATGAAATTGAGTCTGCAAGGGAAATCCTATAATTTATAGTTGCTGCACCATAGTCTATCATTATAAATCACCAGTAATTCAAAATATCAGCTATCATCCATCACTTTGTTATCAACAAAAGCATGAAACCCAGTTAATATAATAGTTGTATATTGGCTATTATTTTAGCAGCTTTCCTTTAGCTTTTTACATAAAACTCCCAGCCAGATAAATGAGTGATGTAATCGTTTTACCCAGTTAACATAAAACTAAATGGCTCTCAAATTAGCAACCGCTTAGTCAAACTGCCAATTTTGAATGTTGGATACAACCGAACAGACAATGGAGCTACATAAATGAGTTTGCTGCCCTGTCGGATTAGCATAAAATTTGAAGCATTTCGATCAGCCATAAATCACAGCAAGCCAGTGACTAACTGGCTGACTGACTGACTGACTAACTGACAGATTGACCAGCTGGCATATATACACACACTGCACAAGGAGCAGAAAATTGTGGCTAGTAAATCAGCTGAGACAGAAAGTAGCCAAATAAAAGCTAGAAAAGCAAGAAATACTACATAAGCAACAGTATAAAGAATCTATTTTTCAAAATCCAAGACGAAATCAAGCGGATACCGAAGAAAATTTATGTGCGTCTATTTAGCATTGAGCGGACTAACAAAAGTACAAAAACCAAAGGGGCGTATGAACGAACAAAAATTAAGTATACGCAGCGTAAACTGTACCAAATCATGCGTGTGCCTGTGTGTGTGTGTGTGTGTGTGTGTGTGTGCAGGTCTGCTGGGAATGGCACGTGAAGGAGCAATCGAGTGAGAGAGAGAGGGAGAGCGAGCACTAACTGACCAGTCGTGCAGCAAGTGCGAGTGAGAGCAACAATTAAATTGGATTTATGGCGCGCGTGATTGCAAAATGAAGTTAATGTGCATACAAATACAAAGGAGCAGAACACGAACAAGGAACAGCGAACAAGGAACAAACGAATGAAGCCCAAAATGGAAGCAAGTGCCGTAAATCGACATAAGAAAAATTGTTGCCCAACTTTTTGGAGAGCACGGAAATCGTACCTTGTTTGTCATGTCATCAATAAACGACGTACTGCAGCAGCGGCAGCGCAGTAGCAGCGCAGCAGCAGCAGCAGCAGCAAAAGAAAATTGAATGAGCATATTAAAAAAGGGAAAGCAATGTAGTTGTATGTTGTTGCTGCAAGGAAGTGCAAAAAGGAAATGGAAGTCAGCTGGCAGTGCGCACGGCCTGCTCGACATATTTTAGTTATAAGCAGTTATAGCTACAGGATACTAGCAGCAGCAGCTGCAACAACAACAACAACAACAACAACAACTACAAGGAGCACTGAAGCGCATCAATGAAATATTTATGAGTACGACCATGTAGATTTATGTTTGCTACAGTTAGGTTTATGTAGGTGTAAGTATCACTGTCTGTGTGCACTTCAATTGCTCTTTCTCTCTATCGGTGTGTGTGTGTGTGTGTCTGTGTGTGTGTGTGTTTTGGTAGTTGAGCAAGCAAGTGAGCAAATTGAAAAATATATATTAGCTGGATTAAATAATGAGATTGCAAGTGCCATGCGTGATTTAGGGCTAAACTCAGTGTTGTGATTTGGACAGTACTGAGATTTACTTGTACAGTAGAAGCTCGCACATAACAACCTAGTCACTCGAATAAGCAAAATGTTCTAACTTCTGTACTTTGTTTTTTCATACAACAAGTGAAAATGAGAACTAAACATAAGTACTTTGCTTCTTAAATTATGTATTTTAAAAAAATCATATAAAATTCGATATATCGAATCTCGAGAATTTGTAATGGAGTGAAGCATGCAAATCATGTGTTCTTGCTTTCCTAATCAACATTGGCATTAACTTGCCGGCAAGTACGCCAAGTAAATTCAAAATTGGTTCCTTTTGTAAACGCAGAATCTGGATGAAAGCTTTGTGTAAGGCAATGGTAAAAATGTCTGCTTTAATTTCAACTTTGCAGCTTTTGCGGATTTGTGTACAAACGGACTTTTTATTGTATATATATATATTACTTTCTTCAAAGGCAGTTTTATTCTTCGTGCGGCTAATATGGTTCCAAAAGTTGCGAGAAAATTCAAAATGGTTTCCGGATTCGAAATCAGTGGCCCAAAATTTAACGGAAAAGGTACATAAGTTTTTTTTTTTTTTCTTGAGTGGTTCGATTTTTAATTACTCATACACCAAAAATATCTAAATTTTTTCGCTCCAAAAGAAACTAATTTGAAATTAAAGATTTGATTATATTACAGAGTAGTTATTTGTCAGCATTACTCAACTATTGCGTGTTACTTTCGTCGTTATTGTGAAAGGCAATCAATTAGTAAGCACATTACTACTCCCCTTACATTGTAAGCCTGAAGCGTAGCAGGTAATTAAAGTGCACCTCAATGTTGTTTACGTGTATATTTAAAAGTTGTATAAAAAAATGCCTGCTTTAATTAAAAGGTATAAAATTTGTAAGCACATTACTTTTTCTTGCATAGTAAACGAAAAACGCATAAAAATGTGCTGTTTTTTCCGAAAGGTTTTTGCCTGCCAAGTTTGCGTTTTTTAAGTGTCTACCAAATTAAAAATCAATGTTCTAAAGGGTGTGAGTTGTGGTACTCAAAAACACATTGACAAATTTTCACAAGTTTTCGGGATGCTGCAAATCTGGTACATTCAACTACCATACCACGGCGAACTCAATTAGCCTGAGACGGTTGTTCGAGGGGATCTCTTGAAGGCTGATTTGTTGGACATTAGGACCAAGGATACCGACCTTAACGGCAAATCAGGCTCATGTTGAAGAATATGGACTTCATGCGGATTGTTGCCAGCCTTTTGTTCAGTGTGAAACGGGCGACACGATTACGTAGTCCACATCCGACAACAAATCCGCACCCAAATTCACGCCTCTCCGCATGGCAGCTGTAGTACATGGAGCAGTATGCTTCCTCACGGCAGCGCTGTCCTCTTCATCGCATCTCGGTTACGTCTGCTTTGCAAATGGAGGAGAGGCACCATCCCAATTAAGGGAAAACTCGTTTCCGAATGCATTCTTCTTAATGTTGAAACATAAAACCTTCAACTCGATTTGGATCGAGCACGTATAGATCAGTTTAAGGGCAATAGATTTACTATGCTAATATTTATGTTCTTTTATTTATTCACCCAGAATCAACTGGCAGTTAACGAACATTTAGTGGCTCACTCAATGAGATTTGGCAATATTATAACCACATAATTAACACGACTTAACGAGCTATATAAGTATAGGAAATCAAACCCTTTATATTTAGCGATGGAAAAAAGTTGTGTTTTATTCCTGATGTTCTTCTGATGAGGTTGTGCCATCTTTGTCAACCACAGCAAAGAATGGTGTATGGAATTGAGCTATAGTTAAGTTCATTGTTTAGATTTGTGATAAGTGTGATGGCTTATCGGAGAAGTCTGACCCTAGCACTCAAGCAACCTTTTCCATTGTGCCATGCTTCATAGAGGATATTAAGAATAAGAAAGGCCAATTGAATTGTGAACAAGAATACGAAAACAGAATAGGCTGACATAGGAGTAAACGGAGTGAAGTGGAAAACATCCCAATATACGCATTTGTTTCCTTGCAAAAGACGCGGTAGGGACATAGAAAGTGTTGCATCGACTCGTCTTCATCAAGACCATACAATTTGGGTTGTCTATGAGACGCACATGGTGTTTGGTATTGGTCAAATGTACTGTCACCCACGATTGATCCAACCAGGGCTCGCAGATCTTTCCTCTTCTGACGAAGAAGATATCTGGTGGCCTTAGGATTGGGTTCTTTTAAAAAATTTTGTATTACGCTGCATCTAGTGGTGTATTTCCATCGTTCCTTACAAATGTTGTCTGTGTGAACCGCTATTCATTCTGCAACACCAACAGGAAAGATTGGCTCAGGATATATTAGCTGTATACTCTCTATACCTCGGTGTACAGAAAACCAGCCTGACTTTCACTACAGATTCCTACATTTACACCACATGTCGTGCATGAGTAGCTTGTGTTTATATCAAGATATCAACCCGCACCAGGATTTTCCTCCTTAGCATGGGTCCTGAACCGCTCCAGCAGCCTTTTGGAAGAAACACCACACTCTATCTACTGCCAAACTTCACATTTAGCGCAAGCCTACAGGCATGGAGAGCAGCGGGTAACTTCCCCTTGGCTTGCATGCT
The DNA here is from genome assembly GCA_035041775.1 of Chymomyza caudatula. Taxonomy (NCBI): domain Eukaryota; kingdom Metazoa; phylum Arthropoda; class Insecta; order Diptera; family Drosophilidae; genus Chymomyza; species Chymomyza caudatula. Next base: position 333,977 of record JAWNKW010000141.1, on the reverse strand, counting down.
ACTGTGTCGCAAGTAAGGTCCTTAATAGGCTTTTTCCTGGATTCAATAAATGCAAAAGCCTTTATGAAGTTAATATTCAGCGAGCTAATGTTATCTCTCAAACTTTGAGGGCAAAACATTCCCTTGATGGAGTGACGGTCCGTAAACTAGGGCCATATTCCGATTGGAGACCATTACAGCCAAACGTTGTTGGTATTGAGAAGCAGTACGTTTCCTGGAATAATATTCACTTCATAAATTTCAATTTCAAAATAAAGTAAACTGCAAATTTTCATTCAAAGAGTTTGACGAATTTTCGCACTTTGCACATAACCATTCATATTCAAAGAGAATCAAGTGCTTCAAAAAAAAAATCACAAACAAGTATTGCGCATATATCAATTTTACTGGAATACCTTTACTTGCTGGTATTTTTAGACGCTGTCTTTTCTGTATTTCTTAATAAAGAGTCCTTTGCGTAAAAGCTAATATCAATACAATCGTACATATGCGAAATTGCACGAAACTGCCAGCTTTTCCAAAGGCTTCTTCGTATGCAAGCTCTTGGCATTCTTGTCAGTTGTAGCTCAATATTGCGCTTCCTCACAAATTTTCCATGGAAACTTTAATACCAACTGGTTATTAACTTTGCCCTGATTTATATTTGCGAAATTTGTATTTCTTTGGCTTTGCCCTTTATATCTTCAATAATGTTGGTCGTTCCTAGTAAAATGACCATGACAAATGTAACCGGTTTTGTGCTTAAAGTCAGAACATTACCCACTGACCAACTGGCCATAGAATTTGGCAGAAACGAGCGCTAAAGGCTTCCAAAACTCCAATAAAATAATATTGTGGTATCTAACTATGTGCGCAATGCACAGCAAACAAAACAATAGGAAACAAAGCCCAATTCAAAACAACGCAGATGAGCAACGAAAAAGAAGAGAAAGAGAGAGAGAGAGAGAAAGGAAAAAAACAAAACGGAAAACGCATAACATTTCCAGACATGACAAACTAACCCCAACCCCCATCTTGCCAATAACGGTACAATGTCACATTTGTACGCCAGTAGCTCCCCATTAAGCGTCTGTCTCTCCGTCTCTTTCGCCCGTTTGTCTTTTGGACTATTCATCGAAAACATCAAGGCGCAAAACGGAATACGGAATAATAAAACCAAAAAAAGAACCAAAGAAAGTATACAAAATAGCAAGCATGATGAGTGGCAGCAAACTTAGTTGAGCAACATGGACGAAAGGATGCTCTATTATGGCGTTGGTGCTTCGGCTTGTTGGGATATATAAATATGCTAGATACACTTGTTCTTAACTTGACTTTGCTCCGAGAAAGGTGTTCAATGCGCCTTTTGAAGGAAGGTGACAAAGGGGCAGGCCATGCCATTCCTCTGTTAGAAGAACCAGTTAGAGATTTGTTATCACCGATTGGAGAAGTCTGTAGAGCCTGGAGGAGTATTCTACATCAGGCAAACCGCTGACAGGTTGTTATGACCAGTTTAGAAAAAGATACACTTTTCCAATCTGATATTGTGGCCTACACAGAGGAATGTTAGATTTCTATATTTAAGAACTTCTAAACTTCTTATAATTTCATTCATGTGCCAAACAATGACGTAAAAAGATCTGTTAGTTAATAACAAGACGTTGTAGGTTGAGGATTACCTATTCTCAATGGGTACTGCTTACACTTTAACGGCTGCAAGTCATCTTTGAACACAAACGAATCTTAAAATAAACTTTTTATTTATAGTTCATTATCTGTCAACTTTTATGTTATTATTTTGCTTCATATCTTTTCTATAATCTATCATCTATCATCTTCTTATTGGACAGGATCGAAAAGAAACCTGAGCTAGAACACTTCTCCATAGTCAGTTTTGGCTAATAATTATGACTTTATATATACTTTTTAATTTCTGAATGTTTTTTAAAGCAAAGTTTGGCTGACAATTTCTAATTTTGCGCATAGGCTCAAACCATTAAGCCGAACCTGATAAACTTTACACTTTTTCAGCTTTCATAGCACTTTAAATAATATTAAGTTGTTAGATTTAAAAGATGCAAGATTGACAAGATGAAAAATTACCAATGGAAAGCAAAAGATTTCGTTAACTATTTTTACAACAAATTTCTTTTTCTTTAAAGATTTCAATTTGCCAAGTTTTTTTCTGTCATCTTTCATTTTTCGTTCGTCATCTTTAATCTTTTCAATTTTTCATCTTTAAAATCTCTCTAAAATAACTCTTTAAGAGGCTTCACAGACAATATTGTTAAGTAGTAACTGCATTTTTCGTTTATTTATTCTTCTTAACTACTTTTCCAAGATTTTTTTTTCATCTTTTATGATTGCGTAGTCTACGACCGACAACAAATTCGCACTCAAATTCACGTCTCTCCGTATGGCAGCTGTAGTATATGGTGCAGTCTGCTTCCCGGCAGAGCTGCCCTCTCCATCGCATCTCGATTACGTCTGCTTTGCACATCAGAGAGAGGCACCAGGAAAAACTCATTTTCAAATTCTTCCGCCTTAATGTTGAAACATGTAACTTAGCTGCGAACCGTCAACCCGATTTGGGCCACGTTAAGTTCAGTCTAAGGGCAAATGGCCAAATGGGCCAATTTATCTTTAGAAGAGTGCCATATTTTCCGACTAAAATCAAAATTTGTAACAGACATTAGGTGAACGGGCCAATTTATCTTTAGAAGACTGACATATTTTCCTACGACAATCAAAAATTTGTAGCCTTCAAAAGCTTGATATTGAAATATAAGTCTTTATTATTATATCATTTTTATTTAATCTCATCTCGTTTTAACTTGTCTCTTATCTATTGTATTACTTTCTCACATCAACTAGTCTTATTGACGTCCATTATACAATTTTCACTTGTTTAAAGTAAAGTAGTAAAGACACAACATGTTTGTAAACCCTTATAGCGCTCTTTGTTATCTCATCTTTTATGATCTTATTTCATCTTGTCTTTTAAAAACTCACTTCATCTCGTATTTTAACAAGTCACTTCATCTTGTCTTATCTTGTCATTTTCTTGATAAAGTTCACACAAACAGCTGCCGATAGTCAACATACTCCATTCAGCTAGTTAAGTATGTAGTGTATAAAGACCACAAAGCGGCTATAGAGTAGACAAGCATAATAAAGCAAAGGGTTCTGGGTCTGCTTGCTGGTTACTTCTGGCGGATATTTTACGTGCTATTGTGTTGTTGTTCCTCTACTATAGTGAACATATGTTGCCTATAAGAAATGATAGGTGGGTTCGCTACTGCTAGCTTGCAAATAGATTTTCCATCATTCATATTCTTGTTATTTTTAAGGCATACACGGCGTATGTGTTATGTGTTGAGCGGTTTGAAATTTCAATAATAACATTTGTATAAAGTTGTTTATATTTCATTGTCATCGTGATGCATTGTTGTTGCTGTTGTCATTGTTGCTTTAACTGTGTATCCGAATGACAATGTGAATCGCGTCACGGCAGTTTCAGTGCCTTCCCACACTTTTATCAGACTCTCATGTAGTGTATGTAGTGTGATATCTACCCCTTGTACTTGCAACTTTGTGTTGCGCCTTTGTTTGTCTTTTGTTTTCTTCCGTTTTGGTACACAATATTAAGCGTGTTTCCTTTTTTCCTTGTTTATTTCTCATTTCTTGTTTCTCGTTTCTCGTTTCTTGGTCCTTGGTCCTTGTTCATATGAACATGTCAGCAAAAATCGTTTACGCTTCATTGTTTTTAGTCGATTTGGTTGATTTTTCTTGTGCTCGAGTGACGCTTTGCTGATTTTTGGTTTGCATGTTGTTGTTTTTTTTTTGGGGCCTCTATTATTATGTGAATTATCGGCACAAAAAGTTTATGCAAAGTCTTGCTCATTTTATCCGTTTTGCTGTTGTTCTTTTATAAAGTAAATTGAAAATTGGCGCAGGCATAAAATATGAAACGAATACGGAAATGTTCTCAGCCGGATTGCTAAACGTAAGCCATGAATTTTTCAAAGTATTGGCAAAATCATTAGGGCAAAAGGCTGACTCAGGCATCATATCGATGGGATAATGCACAGAGGGACTACGTACGTAGAATGAAAGCTTCTGCAAGCAATTGGCGGGCTTAGTTTTAAGTCTGTTTACTTATATAATCAAATTTAGGCATTACTTAAAAGCAAAAAGTTCTTAGCATATTGCAAATTACCATTTGAACCTTTTTTGCCTTGAAATGTTCGTGCGGCATAGCTATATGTATAAGTTAACGTGTTTTTTCTTAAAATCTAAGACATTTTTGAGAATATATGCAAAATGTGTAGCTTTTCAGAGCATTTCATGTCATATTCGTGAAGAAGTTTTAGTTGTTTTTTAACGGAAAAAGTAAAACGTATAAAAACTCAGTTAAGTGAATCATATTATCTTAGTAAGGCATTTCGCCAAAAATATCTGTTGCAGAATATCTTAAGTATCAAAGTTTGTTTAAAATAACAGATAAGATAATATGCTTATTCTAAGATAAAATCAACAAACAATCAACAAAATCAGCCATTTTTCAATTAATTTTAAGTCTTCAAAATGCTTTGAGCTATTATAAATAGTCCAGGCAATTGAAGAAAACGCAGTTTTCTGAGTTCATAAGATTTGAAATCGATAAATTCAAATGTTAAGTAGTCCTTCCCTTAATCCTTAATACAAACATTAAGGTCTTAAATGAACAAAGTTGCTGCTAAAAAGTGCCTCAAACTAAACCATTTGCACATAATTATATATACAAATGTGTTTATATAACGTCAGCATTTCATTGAGCCGGAGGTCCTTAATATGCCAACAACAGGCCACAAATAAGAGCAACAAAGAAACAACAACAACACATGATATGAGCCGCTTGAGTGCACAAGTAAAAACAGCAAAATCTCACAAAAGACATCAATTACGTCAGGATTCATAATTTCCCTGCCAGCAGTAGCCTCAAGACCTAAAGTTCCCTAAAATGCGAGGGCTGTCTTTTATATTACAGAATATTGCAAACTGTGAGGATTTTGTTGTTTTTATATTTTACAACTTTTCAATTTATCACAAAAAGTGTGTATCGATGAACTGCAATCGATTACAGAGTACTTAAATCGATTACAGCGTTGAAGTATCATGGAAAAGTACAGTTGAAAGATTGTTTTCAGAAGGAGTTTGTGTATTCGCCATAAATCATGCGAAACGGCATGCTGCAGAAATGTCTTGCTCCAATTCTGAATATCGGTTTAGGTGAACGTCTGAACCTAGGTTTCGGGTTAAAGTTGGGTTCTTTAAGAACCATTATGTTTATGTTCTGTTTTTCCAAGCCAAATTTTTCACAATCTTGTTATGTACAAAAAAGACCGAAAAAGGATATTTTTATAATATTAATATTATGTATAACTTGTATAAAAGACTAGGGGCCACCGTCCCCTGCACGCTCTATTCATCCACTCATCCTTCATCAAAATGTGCACCTTCGTCAGAATATAAGGCAAGGTAATGCGGTCTACGTCGTCTATTTTTGAGAGTGCTAAGTGATAGACGCAAATGAAAACACAAAAACGAAAGTGTTTATATACACTAACATACAGCAGCAAACATTAGCATTACACACACGCACACGTTCATATATGATATGACAAGACAATAATATGCGCGGATACAACCTTCCTCATTAATCTGCGCAGCAGAATAAAAAAATAACGGCCACAGGCCAAGATTTCCAGGTTTTGCTTAAGGGGCTGTACATAAATGACGACACCATGATTTTCAAAGTTTTAAACACCCTGCCCACAAAGTCATAAATCTTCACAGTTTAATGATTACCCCCTAATGTGACGTCTCAATTCGCATATACAAAAAATAAAAAAAGGAACCCATTTTCTATTGCAGTTTTTGATTTTCTAATTGCGAAGTCACTTTTTTGGAGCAGTGCCAATCCACCACAGTAACGAATTTTCACAATTTGATGAACCAACGCCCTCCAACCTCAGCGGTGACTTTATGTATTAACAGCACCTAGTTGAAAAGAGCACTTTTTCGGAGAGCCAAGCAATAATACCGAAATTCAGGGAAACATGTATAAGGGACCTGAGCATGGTGTGCCTCTTAGAGTTTGATCATGAGCTTGATCATGATATAAACGAGTTAAAAATATCACAATAACAACTTAAAGCCTAAAGCTTTCAACATCTTTGCAACTTGACTTAATCAATCAAATCACGGCACACACGCAGCATATGAGTCGTCTTTACGTCCAATGCGTCATTGTGTGTTTCTAGAATGTTTATGCATTTGGAACAAAAGAAAAAATGTCAGCTCCACTTATATATCAAATGTTACTCAGTGTCGTCGTATTTAGAAAAACATGTATAAGGGACCTGCACATCTCTGCAACTTGGCATAAGAATGTAACGCTATCTAGCGTCACGCCATACACGCAGCATATGAGTTGTCGGCTTAGAGCCAAGTTCTTCATATACATATTTTGAATTTGTTGTCTTTTCGCGAAACTTAAAAGGCAACCCTCGATGTACCAAGAAACTGCACCAAAACCAAACTAAACTTTAATATTTATAGCCTGTGCTTATTATTTTACCGAGTTATGTTGACCTTTTTGCACACTTAAATAAATAAAAAAAAAATATTGTATATGTAAGAGAGAGCAACAACAACCACAAAAAAACAACAACAACAACGTAGTCATGACAAAATATGCGCCTACGCATAATTATATGAAAATTCGCAATAATTATAAATAATGCAAAGAGCTCAGAATTTCCAACGTAATACTAGCAAACACTTGCCGCTTCCGACAATGCCAGCACCTGGCTACGGTACGGATGACGATGACTTGCACGGGTAAGCGGCAGGTAACGGACGGGGGGGAGAGCTAAGTACGGCGACATGAATGACTATGTATAATGCTGCTGGGTGGCAAACAGCTCTCTTACTCTGTCTCGCTTCTCGCCAACTATTACGCTCCCGCTCTCCGGCTGCTTGCCCACTTAGCGACTACAGAATTTCCGCTTCCGCTAAGATGGCGGCAACAGCGAGGCGCGTAAAATTAAATCAGCTACAACAGCAACAACAACAACGGACAACATTTCTATGCAACATTCCGCCTTATAAATATTCTATATAGCTTGCGAATATTTGCTGTTTTTGTTGTTGTTGTTGCTGTCTTGCCATTTATATTTGGCTATTTGTCAAAGCATTTCGTAACAACATGAATTTTTATGCTTAATAATATTATTTTTAGCTCTTATTGAACAGCAATTAGAGTTGTTGGCAACTCTGGCGCTGTTATTGAAGTGCATAAACCTGCTCAAGCAGCTGAATTGGAAAATATTCTTTTAACTCGTTATATCTGGAAATTGTATAAAAAGTCAATATAAGTATTGGCAGCAGCGCAGCATTCAAGAGCTCGTGACGAGGTGTGATTGTGGAGTGTAGACTTGTTATAGCAGGTAATACATAAATATATATGCATAGACATATTTTATAACACATGGCAAAAACTGTATTGAATTTATTTATTTATTGCAAGAAGAAAAACAAAACCAAAACATATTCAAAAACAACTTTAATTGCGGTTCTGAGTAATGAAAGATTCTGGTAAATGAAAAGAACTTAAAAGTGATTAAGCGTTTGAAATATTGTTATGTAATTAAGACATTGCAGCGAAATAATAGTTTATTTTATAGTTTTACATTTACGAAAACCCTTGTAAAAACGATGATTTAGTTGTTTGGCTTTTAATAAAGAGGAGTGGGCGGCACAATGCAATTACAAGATAAAAGTAGAGTTACGTCACAAGATCATATTTCTTGCTTTACTTCGCCTTGTGTGTTGTATATTGTATTTAGACGTATATGCGGTAGAAGAGGCCAAAAAGTTGCCGCCTTCTCTTTAGTTTCATTACTTCAAAATGCTGGGCAAGGTATACCTAACCAGGTAGCACACTCAGCCGGTTGCTCTCTCTTTACAGTTTTGTTGTAAACTTGTCTTCACGCAACACATGTGCTTATGTTTGTAGCCACACAGTGGTTTGCTTTTCACTCTCGCTCTCTTTTAAGCTCATAAAAACTTTAAGCAGAGTGTAAAGTACGACACCCCTGTTAGGGGTTCTGTAGCAAAGTGTGCCAACCTTGTTAAGTATACCTTTCTCTGGACCAAAATTTTATCTTGATTTAGGCAAATCCGGATCGTATATTCCTGTTTGTCAGAAATTAAAAGATCTGAAAGTATAGGACAGAGTGTCCTAGTTCAACGCATGTATTCCCACAGAGAGTACCAGAATAGGGAAATAGTCATACTAACAGATAGTCAGGTAGTAGAATAAACTCTAAGCTATTTTGGGATTAGATTGGACCTTCAGGAACCTTAAATACAAACTCTCACTTCAATGAGCTACCAATCTTGGGAACGAACTTGCGGTCAAACTAGCTAACCTTAATTCTCAAAATTTATTAAATTAAAGGTGAAAATGATAAGGAGCAACAGCAGAGTCGATATAGGAATGACTGTCCGTCTATCCGTCTGTTCGTGCGTCATAGTCACGAGACTATGAGAGTAGACGTACCAAATGTTTACGAAAAGATGCGCATTTTCTGCTAAAACGTCGAATCATGTCGATTTCTCAACATCTTGATGATTCCCAGAGTATATCTGCGATTAGCCAACGTTTGAAGTCTGACACGAGACAACTGCTAGAGCTTCAATATAAGGTAAAACTTAAATCCCAGTTAAGATCACGAAGAACACAAAAAAATACAAATTGTTGTTGCAAAGATGCAATACTTGCTGGAAAAGAGGAACCAGGCAGAAGTTTGTAGGCACAAATAAAATCATTCCCAATACTGTATTTTAGTGTTATGTGAGGATCGTGAGGAATTTCACATGACTTTTACAATAAAAAGTGTTGAAAAGCTGAGATTTGTCGCTGCCAAGTTAAAGGCTTTAAAGGCTTTAAATATTTAAAGTTTTGAGTTTTTGATAGTAGAAACGGAGTAGACCAAATTTGTAACATCACATGTACTATATTTTAAATTGAAAACTTTTAAATAATGGCAACTTTTGCCTATTATCTAACTCAAGCATTGAAAAAACTTGATCCGCCGACCGATTGGTCAGATATATTAGAGCATATATACACAAACAGCAGTTGTGGTTGGCGTCCAAGGTACTGCGAAAAACAGCTCCGTAAGGCACTGGAAGTTGGGCTACGTTTTGGAATTATACGTGAATCGAAGGGCAAATATTATTTATACGAATATGCAAAAATCGCCAAAAATGGACGAATAAAGTATCGTTTTCCGAAAGAAACTTCGATTGAAAAGAATGATGCAACAACTGATGAGCTAAATATTGAGCAACAACATAAGGAAATGGAGTGTGAACTGCATGTGAAAATTGGTCGTATTGAGAAAAGAAAGAAAAAAAATAAACGAAACATGGAGTTACCGAGTCCCGAAACACTTGACGCTGAAATTTGCTACCCTTGCCCCCCCTCCCCGTCCAGCTCTTCTTCGCAACACGGCGAAACACCTACTTTTTACTATTTAAATTAGTAAACCAGAGTAATTGAGCTTAAAATTGTGAACTATATAAAAATAAAATTTATTGTTGGCGTACAAGGCGTATGCGTCATAATTGAGAATATGCAATTGTAGGTGAAGTTGGGGTGCTTATAACGAGCTTTGTTTTGTCCAAAAGGAATAGATTTGTTTCAAGTTTCAGTCGTGTCAAAAAATCTTGAAACTCAATAGCAATCCGCAAAAGCCATAGAAATATCTTCTAATAGAGTTTTCGATCTGATCTTATTTAGTCGGATAAATAACTATATTTGAGAAAACTAAAAATGTAGGATGCAAATATTTCACAAAACAGATTTTTTTTGAGATTTTAAATGAAAATTAAGACAAATTCTTTTAATTTTCCGAACAACTTTGAGGTGTAACGAACCACCATGAGAGATGGCACAAAATGGTATTTGAACGCTCATTTAATCGTCGTAATTTATTTCAGTTTATTTACAGCAATTTGCCTTCAATCAAATTCATTGCCATGATTGGTTTTTTCTTCAATGTTAACTGTACAAAAGTCAAAATCCGCCTCATTTGATGGTATGATTTTGCGAAAAGTGATACCATTACGTTTTATTTTTTGCGATTACTTCAATTGTGATACTTCATCAGACTTTTTATTCGCATTTTCAAACTTTTTTAATCTTTTGAACGGTTTTTCTTGTGCCACAGTCTTGGCGGAATAATTTATTGGTAAAGTTTTTACCTTTTATCAATGTGTTAAGGTCATTAGTTGGAACCATTATATATAGGTATTCTTCTTGACGGAAAGCTCTCCGCTCTGTTTTGCGCACGTTTTCTCCAATCTGTGATACGAAAGTTAGCTTGCGTACTCTCTACCTGGTCCTTCCAATGAAGACGTAGTCTGCCCCTTCGTCGCCTACCTTCCAAATCTGCATTGATGACCTTTCTCGCAGCAGCTAGCGGCTATGCTGGCTCGGAAGATAGTCTATAGCATAGGTATTTAATCTCTTAGCATACGTCAAACAAATTACTTTTCAAATCGAGGACCGAGCTATGCAGTAAAGTTTGTCTTAAGGTTTTGTTAATTCTTCGCTCCAAATAAGAACGGTGATTATTGCGAGGCGAACTAACTAAATAGTTCAGCCAAGCGTCAGTAGTCCCAAAATTTCGTACTGGGTTGTTGTGTAAGTCGCATTCCAGTAACTGTTCTCGGTAAATGTGTGTTTGTCTTGCTCTCACTTGCACTGAATGCGCTAATCAGTGGCTACAGTCACCAGTAGCAGCTAATGCAGTTCATTGCTTGATCGCCGTTGATCAGAGTGGGACGCGTTGATTGATCGCGGTTAAGGCCGCATAGTCTGAGGCACAAGCAAATCACAAGTGTAAGTATTGAAATGATAAGAAAAAAACTTTCAAATTTCTAACAAATGTAGTAGGCCTACCTGATGCAGATGGAGCTAACACAAACTTACGCTTTTCACGTAAAGAGGAAGCGAATGAATCTACAAATGACCGATTCCATTAGAGCATGCATTCGCTTAATCCATTGCGGTACAAAAAGCTGTTTATCTATAATTATTTTCATCGTTGTTTGGGGAATTAATCGAGTACATGGAAAACGGTGAGCAATAATTAATTAATTCTGTATATGTACCATATTTATGTGAGTATACGATATGCCTTTTTCTTTTCTTATAAAAATATATATTGATTGCCAACATACACACAATAAAATCAAACTTTTTTCTTCCCATTTTACCAAATTGTTATTGCAATCTAAAAACTTTGTTTTGATTATCGTTCGAGCACTTTTTGCGATGCTATCGAAACCAAATCACCCTTTTGGTATTGAACAAAACTTCATTTCGATTATGAAGCGCACAATTTACAAACACTTAATGAAAAAATTGCACTGAAACCCCTTTGGTTACAAAAGACTCAACTGCTATTTTATTTATTCATGTTTTTTTCGGTTGTTTTTGGTTGTTTGCTGTTATCGATTGGTAAAATATTATTTATGAACAAATATGTCAATAGCAGGCCGTGCAATTCCGGTAGCTGCGTGACCATTTTGGGCTCCGCCATAAAAATATCATCAACTTTTCCGTGTTTCTTCGCTTTTTTGTTGTTACAAGTTTTTTTCTTCATTCTTCTTCTTTTTTTTTTATTCTGTTATTTGTATCAAGAGCCGCACTTGTCCGCCGTATTTATTGTTTTCATTTTATTATGCGCTGAGCCCGCACATTAAACTAACAATAAGTTTTATGTTAACTTTTATTTTTATGGCTTTTATGCGGCAAAGTAATAACTTGAATCGTCAGCCAGCTGAACTGCATGTAAATGTTTTATGACCAGAAAACCGAAACCCCAAACCTATTGAACAACCCGCAGCATTTGCTACCTTAGAATATTATGGTTTATCGAATAGTAAATCATATCGTAAAATTGTCTTTAGATTGAAATTGAAAATGTCATCATAAAATTGTGTCGTGACTTGAAGCAAGAACTACTTGATTTTATGATAGAATATTTGTATATATGCATTTTTATATTAAACAAACAGAGTTTTTCGTATTGACTCTTTTAGACTCCTTTTAGCACTGCGCTGTTTCAACTTTTTAAAGTCCTTCAAACAATACTTCCTAAGACTCTCAGTTCCAATAGCCAGGATGATGGCTGCTCTGCCTCAACCAAGTTGACGCATAACCTTCTTGGATTGCCAAGCAGTGTTAGCGCAGCGAAGCGAACCCAGGCTGTAAAAGGGTTATGCGTAGGGTTTGGAAAGCACCAAGAAAAACTCTAAGACGCTTGTTACAAGAAGCGAGATTTTGAAGTGAAACAGTTTCTTACAAAATCTCACCCGATGTTGGAATGCATTCAATATGAAGCAAGTTACATATGGTCCCAGGCGGGACAACTTACGGGCAAAACATACTACAAACGGTGCAAGATACAATTCAAATGACATCGCTGGAAAATCTCTCTTCATGTAACAAGCGCGTAACTCCAGTAAAGAATAAGTAAAGTAATGAAATGGCTCTCAGTATAGGACTGACAGAGATCACCATCTCTATCAACGCAAGCTTCTTTTTCAGCTTTTGGGGACATAAAGAAGTCATTAGCCGCATGTGGTGGATTTCAACTAGAGTTTTCTCTATTAGAAGATTTCTGGTCTAATAGACATAATTGGACATCCTTAACGGAGTTCTTCGTTTGTAAATGTAAGAACGTGTTTGAACTAATTTGCCCAGCTATAAACAGTTCTTAACGAATGTTTCAATGAACTCAGCTTTGGTTTCTTTCAATGATGTGCATTTCAAATAAAAGTACTTCATCCCATGGTTTTTAATATGAAACATCTATTGAGGTTAACGCCGAGTCATTTGTAACGCTCATATGCCGTGACGGGAAGCGCTATATGGCGTCACTTTAAAACACCGAGTCAAAAAGCGATGTTTCTAACAAATATTGATGGCATTCATGGTGTGTCAAATCGTACGCTTACGAAAAATATTGTAAGTTGCACAGCTATGTTGTAAAACATCGTATTTAGAAATTGAAATATAAATGTCTAGTCTAATAGTTTCAATAAGAACTTTTTCAACGACCCTCGCAATAACAACGGAATTGAAAATTTATAAGAACGCGTATTTGCCATAGAGCTAAAACGACTTCATTGCGACTTTGACTGAGGGCTTAACCGTGCGCCGCCCAGCAAAACAAAAACAACAACCAGAACAACATTGGCATTTAACAGTTCATCAAACATTAAGCCAAGAAACAAAAGAGAAGCCTGCAAACCTGTAAGCCTGTAAAAAAAACAAACAACACTGCGTAACGTTACGTACAAACCTTGGCAATCAGTGGAGCATAATTTTTGCAACAACTTGCCTCATGGCCAGCCAGCTACAATAACCACTTGGAGCCGCCTCAAGTTGGTTGCCAGGAACCGGATTAGGGCCTCCATCTGCTGTCAGACATCAAAACTGTGGTCAAAAGTCAAGTGCCGTTGAACTTCAGCGAAGCGTAAATGTTTTTTGGCCTCCGACCATTTTGTTTTTGCTTGTTGTTTTATGCCCATGCGTCAATAACACGTGCTTGCCACGCCCTCCTCGGCCGCCCATAGCTGCAACACTCCGGCTGATTAGTACAATTTCAATTTTCACGCGAACTTATTTTTTTTTTTTTGGTTTTCATGGGTTCTGTTTGCTTAGCTGCGTTTCGGTTCGATTCGGTTCCGTTGCTGTTTTCGGTTTTAGGTTTTTTCGTCGGAGTGTCAGCAGCAAAGGTCATTCGATGTGATTGAACAAAATGTATTGTTTGTTTTGGGTGATTTTGCAGTAAATTTATATGTGTGCGACAGCCGCTCTGACAATTCCGCCTTGTCATACACACACACACACACACACGCAAATATAACTGTATGTAAGAGTAACTGTAAAGTTTGCTTAACAGCTCGTCAAGCTGAACAGCTGTTTCGCTCCGACTACACATACATGTATGTATGTATGTGTGTATGTGTGTGTGTGCTTATATTGTATAACAATATGGCAGCTGCCCTTTTAAGTATGCTTTAATTTTGTGTAAAACTTATGACAAGGCAGAAATCTGGGATTATTGAGTGGGGAAAACGTTGGCATTAGGCGAGATTAGTGCATGAAGATGTGTGCGGCATTAAATGATTATGTTTTTCGGGTAACTTGTATAGTTTTTCATACACAAAAGATGATTGATTTTTGCGCTACAATAAAGGCTGCCAGTCATTAATGCATGAAAGGAGTCTAAACAAAGGGATAAGAGATTTCTTTTTTTTTTCTAATTTCAAATAATCGCCTATTGTGCTATATTATGTTTTTTTGAAATTTTTAATTCCATATATAACAGCCCTCTTATATATACACTTGGCGACCATACTATGCATCGGATTTGTGTATGGCTTACATAATTTTAGAGGTATTTGCAAAGTTAAGTAAACATGAATAGGCGCATTTTTATATAGAACGAGCAAAGTAAGTGTGATGAATAGAAAGTGTAGGGATCTAAAGGAGAAGCTGACAGATCAGATTGTTTATGTGGCTGTAATATTTTGTGTTATTGTTTTTTTTAAGCGGTGGGTCGACAAATGACATTAGGTGGCAAAATTTTGCATTCAAATTTAACAGAAGCATCAATCAGTCAATAAATCTATCAATCTATCAATCTAATAATTTTAAAATAGCACTATGTCAATGAGAACAAAAATTATAATAAACTGTAATATTTTGTTAAGCAGTGTTCACTCAACATGAATTGTAAGCTGCACCACAGCCTAAATGGATCATTTTTTGATGGCATATAGCCAGTTGAAATATAACTTATCAAACGCGGCAGAGGTAGTTTTATTATCTCCTTAATTGGAGTCCACACACAATCTATCAATCCATCAATCTATCAATATATCAATCTATCAATCTATCAATCTATCAATCTATCAATCTATCAATCTATCAATCTATCAATCTATCAATCTATCAATCTATCAATCTATCAATCTATCAATCTATCAATCTATCAATCTATCAATCTATCAATCTATCAATCTATCAATCTATCAATCTATCAATCTATCAATCTATCAATCTATCAATCTATCAATCTATCAATCTATCAATCTATCAATCTATCAATCTATCAATCTATCAATCTATCAATCTATCAATCTATCAATCTATCAATCTATCAATCTATCAATCTATCAATCTATCAATCTATCAATCTATCAATCTATCAATCTATCAATCTATCAATCTATCAATCTATCAATCTATCAATCTATCAATCTATCAATCTATCAATTTATCAATCTATCAATCTATCAATCTATCAATCTATCAATCTATCAATCTATCAATCTATCAATCTATCAATCTATCAATCTATCAATCTATCAATCTATCAATCTATCAATCTATCAATCTATCAATCTGATCGGGGAGATACACACAAAATAACTTTAAAATAGCACTATGTCAATGAGAACAAAAATTATAATAAACTGTAATATTTTGTTTTCATTTCATTCAACATGAATTGTAAGCTGTACCACAGGCTAAATGGATAATTCTTTGATGGCATGAAGCCAGTTGAAATATAACTTATCAAACGCGGCAGAGGTAGTTTTATTATCTCCTTAATTTGAGTCCACACACAATCTATCAATATATCAAACTATCAATCTATCTATAGAATCTTAACTGAAAAACTGCAGCTAATCCAGTTTTCTCTTGAAATTTTCAATGCTTCCACTCAGCTTTTGCACGGAAGTTAAGCTCCAATTGTGCCAGCTTCTTCAGAATTTCATCAACAGTGTTTTCAAATTTGTTATCCTTGTTCATAATCTATTTGATCTAATTGTGCAAAACTGAGCGCGCTTCATCATAAATTTTGTAGCCAGCGAAAATGAATTGCAATTTTTCGCACTTCATCAAGATACAATCACTTTATAATGAAATGAAATCTTATCATTTTTCAACTTGCGTTTCCCACAATATTTTTCCTTCCTTCCTTCCTACCATGTTTCCTTCCTAACATGCATAACTTTAACTCCATGCGCTGTGTGTTCTTTCTGTTTTATTGTTGTTGTTACTCTTGCTTCTTAGCTGCAATTGTGGCAGCGCACAGTGGTCCGAATTGAATTTTGTTTTTGGAAATATTGGATTTTGGCAATCATGGAACCACGTCTTAGTCGTTATCACTAGAGAATTCAATTCATTATTTTCCATGTTTTAAACTAATAATTGGTTTAATGAGTTTATAACATTACTTCGGTTTCCTTTCAAAAGATTCAATTGTTTGTGGTTTCATACACATTAGATATGTGCCAATAACATTAAGGTTATCTTGTTTTAAACTTTCAAACGAAAACTTCGTTGAAAATATCGAATTTGAGGAAGGTGCAGCTACTTGATTGCTAAATGATTTAGGAAGTGGGTTTTAACGTCTTCCATCATCTCTGGACAGCCAAAAATATTCGAACACCAAGAATAAGAGGCATTACTCAGTAGATCTCAGAGGTGCTTTGAGCGATTCAAAAGGCGAGAGGTAAAAAAGCAAAAAAGAAAAGTAAAGGCATTTTTGCTTCGGAATGTGACTGGAGATGAGAAACGGATCTGTTACGACAACTGAAAGAAAACTGGTCAATCGTTTTCGACGACCTCAAAATCAACACCGCTGTTAAAAATATTGCTCTACACCTGGTGCAACCAAAAGAGTGTTGGATAGTACGAGCTGGTCAAACCGGGTGGCCTCAAACCAGTAGTCTCTTTTCCAAAATGGAATACCAAAGTTGTTCGTGAGATGGAAAAAAGTAATTAGGTCCTCCTAAACAGCTGATTTTGCAGGGCAAATGAATTCGTTGGTTGGCATAATAGGGCCCACTGTGCAGCGCTGCTCAACCAAGCGCTGAACCAGAAAATGCAAAACAAAAAGTGGCAACTCAAAAAACAATTTTCTTTTTTTGCTTTTACCAATGCATTTGGCAGTTGTTGCACTTTTCCTCTAGCTTTACTTTGGTTTTTCGTCGTTTCATTAGTCAAGTTTTTCACGAATTTTCTCACTTAAAGTTGTTTTAAAGTTGCATAAACAAGTTCTTATGTGTATATTTATGTGTGCATGTGGCAAGTGCACGACTCACCTGTCGTCGGATTGTGACGCATTGCAGCCGCCGCAAGATTCCGTGGCAAAGTCATGCAATCGCTGGCATTGCCTGTACTAGTGAGCAGCACATTGCCACGACTATCGACGAGTGCCGTGCCACCGCCAGCCAGATTCAAGGCGGCCGTGTTGCGCGCATAATTCAAAGTTGCGGCATGATGCAATGTGCCCGCTTTTGGCAAAGTCATCATGCCAGGATTATAGCTAACGCTGTTGCCTGACACGACTACGGAAGCACCAGAGCTGCTGCTGGTGGCAACACCCACAACATTTGCAGAGTTATTGGCACGGCCAAAGGTTTGCGTGCCGCTGCTGCCGACCATGCCTTTAATTTGCATATGTTCGCGCTGTTGTTGTTGTTGTTGCTGTTGGTGGTGCTGCTGCTGCTGCTGATGTTGTTGTTGTTGTTTCGTTGTTGTGCTATAGGTGACATTGCCTAAGCCATCCATTGTTTTTGCAGCAGCAGCGCACAGTGTCAGGTTGCCACCGCCACTACCATCCATGCTTATATTATTAACCACACTGCCACTTCCGCCCAGTCCCGCAGCATTGTTGCTTGACTGTATTTGTTGTTGTTGCTGCTGTTGTTGTTGTTGTTGTTGTTGCGTTGCCAGTTGCATGCCCGTGTTGGCGCATATATGTGGTGGCGGTGGTTTCACATCCGTGGCAGCGGCTGCCGCTGCTGCCGCCTGCAACAGCATCGCTGCTTGCTGCTGCTGCCCCTGATCCCCATGATTCTCCACATCAACAATCACATTCGCGCTCTGCGAGTGGCCCATATGATAGTGTGCATGTTTTATGGGCTCCGGTGGATACGGCACCTGCTGGTGCATGCTACGCTGTTGATACTGCTTTTGCAGTGTCTTCACCTCCAGCCGCGTCTTGTCCCGCTGATAGTACACTCCGGCGAATATCAGCACGTTCAAAATAAGCAGCGAGCAGCCGATGGCTATCGTTACGCTCAGCGCCGTGGAGTAGGCCGCATAACCAGCGGCCTCGAAACCGGATGCCAATGTATCTGACGAGGCATTGGCCAGTGTGGTTGGTGCAAAAACGCCACCAGTGGCGCCCGTGTAGTTGCCACCAATTGGTATACACGTCGTATACATGTTGTTTGGCTCCACGGTGGTCACTGTGCGAAAAGAAAATAGAGAGTGTGTGAGCTGTGAAGTTGTAGTACTTTTTATATGTACCTATGAAGCAACATAATTTGTGGCTTTAGTTTAAAACAGGCATGCGATAAGGGACACGACACACACACACGGTCACACGGGTCGCATGAGCAACATGCTACAAGCCGTGGAAATATACGAATTGGAGAGCGCTTAAAAAACGTAAGTATTTGTCATACATATTTATGAGTCTGTTTAAGTGGTTGCCTTTTGAATGCAAGCTTATGATTTAGGCGCTAGAGGGCGCTACAATTTAACACTAGTGGTACGTGAAATTGTGAGCATATTAGGAGAAATGCTTTTGAGCACGCATATGCATATAGTACTAACTGAAAACCAAAAAAATGTACGAAATATGCATGTAAGTGTTTTCGAAAGCGGAAGTTAGTGTGCTCTTTTGCACTATAATACACATAAACGCAGAGCTGCTAGGACCCGTTGACACCACTGTTATACCTTTATGAATCTAAATATAAACTTTTTGAAGCCAAAAAATTAAAATTTTTTTTTTCAGAGTAATAAACAATTCGAAGCAGGTTCGATTTCTAATAAAAGTTTTTGCTAGTTTAAAGTGGATACCAGAAGAAATTGAGTTTTTTTTATATGTTATGCCTCATAAATGGGGGGGGGGGGGCTTTTTTAAAATATAGATGCACATAAACACGACACACACCTCTGTCGAGTTTCGAGTTGATAAGCCCGTCTATCTAAACCGCGAAAATCTGTCACGGGGAAGGGGGTAAGATATCGACTTGATTCGACTAACTCCCTCAGACTTGAGAAAATGCGCATCTTTTGGTAAACATTTTTTGCTCTAACTCTTATAGTGTCGGAGAAAGCTGGCCCAACACGGACAGATGGACATGTCTATATCGACTCGACTATTGCTCCGTATTGTTTTTGCCCATGGAACATATGGTCTGCACGCCTCCTTCTGCCTGTTACATACATTGTGTACAAGGTATAAAAATATATGCTATATGCAATACTATATTCATATATAAAGAGTAACATATTACATCGAGTTGACAAAATCAGTCCATAAGTTCGTTGATATGTATCAATCCGTGTATTATATGCTTGCATATTTGAACACCGTGAGATTATGTGGTATGCAAAAATATGAAAAACAGTAACGTTTTCGATTAAATGTTCTTGTTCTTTTTCTCTATTCCCTAAGGCAATTCTTGGATAACGCGAACAGTGTTCCGACAGGTGTGCGTATAACTCATGTGCTTAGGGATGATCTTATTGTTCATAATCGATGATATAACTATTAGGTATGAACAATCAGGAAACGAACCAAACCCATTCATTCGCTTTTATTCCGAGCCATAACATAGATTTTGGCAAAAAGGTTCGTAAGACTTGGAACGCGATTAAATACACTGTATTTCAAGATGAATAAGTACTGAATAGACTAGAAACTTTAAATGGCGACGATAGAGTAGACAGGAGACTGGATTTTCTCGCTAGGGTCCTGCATATTTAGCATATAACAAGTTGTTTCGTAAGAATTTTCCAGTGAGACAACTAATTACCACCCTTTAAGGCATGTAGTCATACAAAAGAACTGCCACTAGTGAACAATTTTGACCGCTAGGTGTCGCTGCAGTTGCTCTCGCTTTCCCTTTGATGTTCAGTTGAAGATTATGCTGTGTGCTGTCAAGTTTTGCTTTTAAACACATTTATATTAAAATCCTTTCTGCTTCAGTTACTCAATGTATTGTTTAGTTATGTTTCATGAGTCATGAGCAGCTTTTATGCATACAAGTACACATATGAATGTGTGTGTTCCTTCTGTGTGTGTATTCGGAATACATTCAAACCGAAGCAACGTTGGCAAAACAAATGTGTGCTACAGTGCTTTTGAAGTTTACTCCGTTTAAATTGTATTTGTCATTGTGCAGAAGTGTTGTTCTTATTGTTTGTGTTATTGTTGTAGTTGTTGTTGCTGCTTGTAACTCTTGTTGTTGTTGCTTTGTCTCTGCGCTGTTTGTCTGTCTGCGCCTCAAGTGCTTCCTACTTTGTTTTGTTTTATACCAAGTGTTTGCATAGTGTGTGTGTGTGTGTGTGTGTGTGTGTGTGTGTGTGTGTGTGTATGTGGCAAACATTGTGTGTGTTTATACCCTGTACACAAAGTGTAAAAGGGTATTATCGGTTTGTGCAATGTATGTAACAGGCAGAAGGAGGCGTGGCACACCATATGTTACATGGGCCAAAATGGTCAGGAGCAATAGTCGAGTCGATATAGACATGTTCGTCTGTCCGGCTGACCGTCCTTCCGTATGAACGTCTAGATATCTGACACCTTAAAAGGTAGACGCACAAAAATGTACCAAAAGATGCGCATTTACACCGAAAAGATGAAGTTTGTGGAATCACGCCGATATCTTTTCCCTTTCGCCTGTGACATTTTTTTGCGGTTTAAAGCCGCTCCGTTCAATCTATCATCTCAAAACTCGACAAAGATGTGCGTCGAGTCTATGTGCATTTACGTTTCAAAAATTATCGCAATCGGATAAATACATCAGAAGTTATAGTCAAAAATATACAAAGTTCACCCCCCTCGCCCATAAACTGAGCCAAAATTGCACTACATGTAGTTGTGGATACGTGTGAGCTAGAGTTACAAAATTTGGTGTGGAGAGACTCATGTGACCCTAATCGTTAAAACTGTATCCACTTTTTTTTTTTAATAAAACCCTCCCTTCCTCCGCAATCGATTTACATTAATTACTGCCACACCCCCCAATATATTGATTTTAAAATTGTCACAGACATTTATTTTTGATATATGTTACAAAATTCAATGATATTGGCCCAAGAATACTGGAGTTATGGGCATAAAAGTAATTTTTGCCTCCACTTTCCAACAAGAAAACTTGTCAATTAAAACTTCCCAATAGAATAATTCTTACAGTCATACTAAACTTGTAAAAAGAGACATAAAAGAAAATACTTTCGTTCTTAGTGAAAAAAGGATATAGGGTATTCCGACTGTCTGCATCAAATTTTTTTTTGTGTTCCCGGCTGTTTGTGTGTGTATCTGTGTGATGTCTGTCTGTAAAGTTTTGCTTTTCAATTTTCTGCATGTATAACAATTTGCAGAGAAAAGTTGTGCTTAAGATTAAAGACTTGTGCACGTATTTTGCATAAATATTTTGACTACTTGCCATATCAAGTGCCTAATAAGCAAAGTAAAATTTCCTCTTTATTTCATAACCAAATTCATATCTACATTTATTTATATATATTATATTTATTTATGTGTGTGGGAGCATAACCAGCTGGCATAAGTCATAAGAGTTCTCAATTCAATTCGTATTCAAGTGTGGCACTTAATTTTCCAAGTTATTTTGCAAATATTTTATTTTTGTAGGTGTTGAGCTGTAAAGCTCTTATTTATTTTTATTTCAAATAAATGTTATTTATAAAATGCCTATTCAGCGTTTCAAAATGGTGCTAGTTGAATTTGCTGCGCCGACGGCCATATACCCTAGTTTCTGCTTTTCAACTTTAACCATATTCTACAAAACATCTAGAAAAAATTGGCATATAGAACTCTGGCTTGCTCCCATATTGCAGTGTTTGTTGGCAAAGATTTTGCATCGCTTTAAGCCTTTTGTAATAAAACTCATTTTTCCTGACACTAATATATGATATTGTGATGCGAGCTTGATTAAATTTTGACAATATTACTGAGATTAGCTTAAGCACGATTTGTGCCAAAGTTGTTCACGTTTTCTTTACAAACAAAGGAGAGATCTTATAAGAAATTGTTTTTCAACTGATCATTCCAATGGCAGCTATATGATACAGTGGCCCGATGTTGACAAATTTCAATTATATTATGTAGACTTACTTAAAAGTATATTTGTGCAGAGTAAGGCAAGATAGCTTTGAAAACAAAAGAGATTTCTAAAAAATACTAACTTTTCAGTTATATTATGTAGACTTATTAAATAGTGTATGAGTGCAGATTAATCCAAGATAGCTTTAAAAACAAAAAAGATTACTAAAAAATACTAACTTTTCAATTGATCAATCACATGTCATGATATAGTGCCGCCAATTTGACTAAAATCTGTTATATAACGAAGTCTTATTAAAAAGTGTAGTGGTGCATAGTTAGCCTACTTATCTTCAAAAATAAAGAAGATTTCTAAAAAAAAAATACTACTTTTTTATCTAATCGTTCCCATAGCATCTATATGATATAGGGATAGCTATTGCAGCTGTGGACTAAACTTTTCAATATTGAGAAGACTATCACAACAACTTGTTATGCATCAATGAGTTGAGATGTCCTTAAAAACCAAAACGATCTCTTACTAAAACTCACTTTTTGATTGCCAGTTTCTATGACAGCTTTATGTCGTAGTGTTTCGATTTTGACCAAATTTGTTAAAGCTATAAGCTGTCCACGTTATCTTTATAAACAAATAAGATATCTTATAAGAAATAGTTTTGAACTGATTCCGGATAAAGAAGATCAATATGCATTTAAAAACTACGTTTCTATGATGTAAGTCTTCGAGAAAAAACCGGGGCAATGTAACCTACGGGCTCCCCTGTCCCCTTCAATAATAGCGATGCATGTTTAACTATTTTCGGGTTTCCAGAGTTCGACTGAAATTCAGGACCGGAGGAATAACTGCCGATCTCTATCCACTGTCGACGGCCCTGGTCATATGACAAGCCTACCTTGACGACTGCGACAAATCTTTCATATCCTAAAATGAAAAGCCGATGCTCATAAAAAAACTTGCTCCGGCAGATAAAGGAACGGAATTCGGGAGAAATCCATATTTTCTTTGCTGCAGCTGTTGATCACTTTCTTACAAGAAAGTAAAACACATTAGTCTATGTGCGGCATATAGTATCATAATAATATTGTATATACCTTCTGTTAGGGTAGATAAGTTCGCAAAAATGGCGTACTAGTTGCATGTTGCATCAGCACTTGTCAGCCAATTCTGAAAACCTCTTGTACGTGTCGCTTAACGGCCTTAAGTAGCACAAACACTTTAAGGCCCCCACAGCCAGTAGTTGGCGAAACCCTTGTGAAAATCCAAATAAATTCTAACCCCTGCACAAAAAAGCTAGAGCCAAGCATAACCTTCAGCATACACAAAGACGCACACACACACACACACACACACACACACACAGATAGATACACACACATATAGACAGCTTTGCAGTCGAGCATTTTTAAATGCCCCTAACTAAGCTTTTTATCATTACGCTCCATTTTGCATTTATTTCTAAGTAGAAATTCGTACTTTTTTACGTTTTCTGAACCTCTCACCACCCATTTGCCTTCAATCTGTTTTTTAATTCCTCTTTATTTTAATGCCATTTTACTGTTGGCAACCAAAAACTCTTGAGTTACATAGCTACGTAGGGCCCCAACTCGTACCGCCCGCATGCGTTCAAGGATGCCAGATAATTATGTACGACGAGGACACATTGCCTGAAAAACTTGAGTCGGAGTCAGATAACCAGCCAAAAGCCAAGAGAGAGTACTTCTGTCCCTTAGCTTAATGTGGCTTTAATTAGTGAAATGATAAAAAAGCAAGCATAAAATCAAGTTAGCTGCACACAAGCGATTTTGCCCTGTGCTGGCAGCAAGTGGGCAGGGCCAAAGTTGGACGATTTTGACGAGTCCATGAATATCTGCAAGCTTAGCTGTCTATATGCTGCCGTCACTTAGTCTATGTATGACATGCCACTCAAAGTGTTCCAGTAACTGAGCAGCAAATAAAGTAAATGACCTTGCATAAATTAGATATTAGCCGCAGCTGATGTACAGCTTCTGCTGCTTCGAGTTGACAACTTGAGTTGGTAACAAAATGGGCCAGCATTTAATATGTGATTACGCGATTTGCTCTCGAGCATTTCAATTTACTTTGACTTATTCGAGCCATCAAACCATATACATAATAGTAGTTTCTCAGCTGACTAACCTTCAAAGCGTCTTGAAAAGTCAACTTGGCCATAATATGGCGCTTTGTTTGTTTAGCTTTTGGCTAAACCGCTAAACATTTATGCAAATTTCTGATAGAACAACAACTGTTGGCATTTCAACTTTAACAAAATCCCTAGCAAGGCTTAGAGACGCCTTCAGAAGTGTTTGTGAGTGTGTGTGTGTGTGTGTGTGTGTGTTGGCGTATGTGTTATCTCTGCAAATAACTGCAAAAGCCGCTTTTTACCTTGTTTTATATTTTCATTTTCCACGGAATTCAGGTCAAGCCAAGCAGCGCAGATACCCCGAATACTAGCATATGCCATATGCGCATGCTGTTTTTTTTTGCTATATGAATATCTTTTCCTTTAAGGAAAACCTTACACCGTGCAACTTTTTTCTTCTTTTTTTGTGGAGCATTACCAAGCATAAAACTGAGCTATTGTTAGCAAGGAAAATGTTGGATCTGGATTGAGTGTTAAAAGAAATAATGCATGTGGCATTGGTTTTTGGTAAACCGCGAAAGATATCTTTTATTTATAGAACGTAGGAATTGTTGTTTAAACGAATTTGGTTATGTTTATGGTTGGCAGAGAAGTGTATTCTATCGCAGAGAGTTAACTATCTTGTTCAACAAGCATAGAAAGAGAAGCATAGCAAGACATTCTCAACGAAATAGATCTTAAATCAAATCTACGAAATCTCCTTGTAAGTCGCCAAAAAATATTTAAAAGTCAAATTTTGCGGTGCTCCCCCAAAGAAAATTTTCAACTGACGTACACAAGTAGTTTCCCAAATCTCGTCAAACACTTCCTTTGGGCTTAATGTGCATAAATTTAAACATTTTTATTGAATTGTATGTGAAATATCCTATGGCGCGCCTATAGGTAAAACCTATTCGTGTACGGCGAACATGCCGTGACGGGATTACATCAATTAGATTGAAATAAGTTTCGTCTGGCGAGAGTGGTGGCTACTACTCATTCAAGACCAAATTAGCAGCCATCCTTCGATCTTGTGGCCCCACTACACTTGGTCTAGGATATTTAGCTGACAAAGAGTATCAAAGAACCTCATCAGAAGTTCGCGTGTGCGGTTAATGCGTTCAGCTCCCTTCAATGATACTGAGTTGAACCAGAGACAGACAGATGATTTGGCTAGTCCTTGGGCCAAACCAAGGTGTGAGTGTGAGTGAGATTGCCCAACTCATCTAATCCACTTCTTCTTTGCTACTTTGACGGAGCAGCGTGTGTTGCACCAACTTTGCAGGGATAGCGAGCTTAGACATGGAAAATTCCAAATCCTGCAGTATCGTCTCAAAATTTTCAAGGTCAAATATCTTCGCGCCATATGTCAATAGAAAACTATATGACATACTATTGAATTGTTGAAAAATATTTACGAAGCCCAAGAAAGCAGCTTTTTACGGTAACAAAAATTGTCTTGACATTTGAACTTGAATCTCTTAAGGTGCGGCTTTTAAAACATTACAAATAATCCTAAAGCAAACTTTCGAAAATCTCAAGAGCAACTGCTTAATTGACTGATTTATGTTTTAAGGCGCAAAAAGGTAGATTCTTAAGGTTCCAAAATATCGCAAAATTTGTCCAAACATTCAAATCAGGGATTCAAACTGAAACTTATTTATGGTACGGTTACGTTTACGGTAGTGCCGGTGCTCCTGATCCGTTGAACGGTTTTATTTTTATTTTTTTTTTTCAATAAAGGTACCAATATTTGTTTCGGATTTTCGTATACAAAAATCAAAGAGCATACAAGTAAAAAGTAACTGATACCCGATCGTACTTTTATGGCACATCACGAGTATTCGCCGAAGCACGACTTATTGTTTTTTGTTTTAAGTCGCAATATCTCGAAAACAACGATAAGAAAACACGTTTGCCGAATCCGTAGTGGTCGTTATATTGTCGTCGATTTAGGTACATTTCGTTCCCTAATGAGAAAGTTAAGAGTATACGCGTAGTACATTGGAAAGGACGAATTAAGTGAAGCAAGCAGATGAAGTATGCATAGAAACAAAGATCATGGAATGAAGCGCGCTATAGCTGTGGGCACATCCAAGCCATCCGAGTGAATAAATATGAAATCTCGCTTAAAATTCTAATTTTTTGCTTTCTTTCTGATACCACATAAGTTTCACAGTACAGTGCTAAAGTATGCGCCCACTTTGAAAAGTTCAGTGATTTAGCAAAGCCGAACACAACTTTAGTTGAAAAAAGTAAAAGCCAGCGAAAAAAATGAAAAAAACAAAAAATCAAAGCACTTCAACACTTGTTCCCGTTTTCATGACCGACTTAAACTCCCATTGGGTTTTTTTTTTCCACTTTGTTTTACTATGTTTTTTTCTTTGGTACTTTGCTGCACGGTTGCACGTATTTCGATTTGTGCGGTTGCTTTGTTTACTGAGAGACTGAGACTTTTTTCGGATTTTGGCTTTTAGTTGCATATTTTTGTGCGCTAGTGTGTGTGTATGTGTGTGTGTGTGTGTGTGTGTGTGTGTGTGTGTGTGTGTGTGTGTGCCAGTCTTAGCTGCTTTGGCGCGCTCTCTTATTTTCGCTTTACTGCTTTTTATTTTCGTTCGCTTATTTGCCTCTCGGCCAAAGTCAGGAGTCGCATTGTATAACCTTAGGCATCTCCGAGGTGATGACAACGTTGAGCTAAAGCTGATGTTGATGCGGCAGCGGATGCTGCCTTGGCTCTGCTGCCGCGAAGTCAGCGCAAATGAAAAGCATGTCAAAGTATGTCGAGTCCATATGACACTGCTCGACCTTTCTCTTTCTCTGCGCTCTCTCTTTCTATCTGTGTTTGTGTGTCTGTGTGTGTGTGTGTGTGTGTGTGTGTGTGTGTGTGTGTGTGAGTTTGCGTTTGAGTTAGTTGGCGTTGGCGTGCTTGTGGTTTAGTTGTCGTGTCGTGACTCGTCGTTGCCGTCTGTCAGGTTGACAGCTGTTTGTCGCATTTCGGCCATTTTATCATCTGCTGCTTTTTAGTTTTTCTCTACCATAGATTTTCCTGCTCTCTTGCTACGCTTTCTGCAAGTTTGTTTGTTTTGATGGCCGGATTTAGTTTTGTAGCATTTCAGGCTCTTGCACTAATTGAAATGAACATTTGTATTATGTGGCAACGTTGGTTCTTGTGGTGCCTTGCTGCCACACAGTAATCCAGTTACCCAAACATTGCCACAAGTCATTTGAGTCGCCGTCATGTGTTTGTTTGTGCATAGTTTTTAGGTTTTGCATAGTTTTCACAAAGTGTTTTGGTTAAGAAATTGGGTGGTTGGCGCCTTGATGGCGCTTGGATTAATGATTAGTTATGCCTCTTGGTTTGGGTCCCGCCCAATCCGCCAAAAATTGTATTGTGGCAGCTGCTTAAATCGATATCTTATTAATACTGTCATGGCTTAATCTGTCTGCTTGGCTAGACTGGCAGCGTAATTTGATTGGATTGAGCAATTAGTAATGCCCTTGGCTAAGCCAGCTAACAAAATGGGTATGGACCACTAGAAGTAAAAGGCAGAGGTTTCGAATTTTCGACAAGTTGCTAATTTTTGCCTAATTTAGTTTTCCAACGGTAGTTAGTTATTTATTTACAATTGAGGATTATTGGGCTGTTTATGGTTTCTGATGATTGTGTCGAAAGGATAATGAGCACCAAAAGCTCAACACAAAGCCATTACAGGTATTAAATGTAAGGATACTAGAATAATGAACCCAATCCTGTCACAACTCCTTACATCAAAAAATTTAATCCTTATGCCTGTTACATACATTGTACAAACCTGGTAGGTACCTTTCTTTTTATTAAATAATTAACTGTATAAAAGTTATGATTCCTAGAAACGAAAAATCGCAAGTAAAGACAATCTTAGTAAGTAAGCAAGTATATTGGAATAACGAAATTTACTCATTCTACTCAAATTGTGATTCAAGTTTCAAGTTATGCAGTACATGTTGTCTAAGATAGGGTATTGGGCAGTAAATAATACTCAGCTTACACTTTACAGTAATTTAATATGCATATACTAAGTCGGATTTGTATGAATCTAACAGTTAAGGGCCGTATTAAAAGCTTACTTACACATTTATGCACACACAGCGTATACATATCATACTTATAAATACATACAGTTTGATCTAACTTAAGTCTTAAGAAGCATAACTGCTGAAGCAAACTCCAAAACAACAATAAATTAAATATCTCTATGCCCACTCTGCGTATGCGTAATACTTACTATATATATTCTACAATTTATTCACTGGTAGGCAATTCAAAAAAAAAAAAAAAATAACGTAAATTTTAAGAGAGACTTTTTCAAACAACATTTAGCTGATTTTATCGCTTATGGAATTCAAATATTATTGTACATATTCCACATACGCACTGTATGCCCTGCACAATAACATAAATCGAAGAGACAAACATTTGAGTTTGTTAAATAATTTCAGCCACAATTGTTTTGTGGTCACATGTGCAAGTTTAATAAATTGTGAATGCAACAACTCAAATAATACGCATACGCCATGTGATACCATTGGTAAGCTTAAGCCAAATCAAAGTAAAAATCGAACCAATACACATTTTCGTACCCAAATCCAAATCAACACATCAAAACTAATGTTTTTGGTCTATCGATAGGGTTTATTTGCTTGTCTGCACTCAACCGGGGCACAGCAGGAGCACGACGATGACCAGGCCTAAGCACAATACTTTTGTCACACACTGTTTACTTCGCCTTGTGGGCAAATCCAATGTTAAATTGCAAATTGCAAACTTGACATTTATGCTACTGTGCTCGCCTGATATTTCCACTTCTAGTATGGTAGTAAGTATGTGAACGACCGAAAAACCGACTTGGGCTTCAGAGAGCAGGGGGATTCCCAGCTGTGGGAATGTGCGTGTGTGTGTGTGAGTGAGCAAACTATGTATATTTGACTCTGTGTGCACACGCTCGTGTGACTTAATACCGTTGCCCTAAAGGATTGCTTATTGAAATTGTGCTCTTTTTATAGATACATACTACTTTGAAAAGTATGTGAAGTTTAATATAAGATTTGACAATATTGATAGAGTTATTTTTGAAGAAAACATTTAAATATGAGCAAGACTGCTAGATTTTTTTTTAGAATTTTCAGGTCATAGAATTGAGAAACCATTCAAAATCATACTGATTGCTCATGCTCTCCAGGAGCAACATATTCAATGCTGTTGTTAAGGAAGGTGGTTAGCGCACTTACTTAATAAAAACCTATAGATTTTGTGGCCTAAAATATATTATTTGCTTAAAAAAAACGAATGATTATTTAATTCAATTGTAGTTATTCTGAAAGATGTACAATTATAAAGGATATTTAAGAAAAAAATTGTGATTTGCTTAGATTTAGGTATAAAATTGGTCTCTTGTGGAATAAATTATAAAGAAAATTTGAGAAATGAATAGTAATACTATTTACAAAACTAATTTAATTGAACAAATTTTTTCAAAATCTTTCTTTAATCTACGAAAAAAATGTGAAATGAGTTATCTCTTATCTCATCTCTCATTTCATCTCATCCAATCTAATCTCTTCTCATCTTATCTCATCTCATCTCATCTCATCTGTCATCTCTCATCTTTAATCTCTCATCTTTCATTTTTTATTTTTTATTTTTCATTTTTCATCTTTCATATTTCATCTCTCATCTGTCACCTGTCACCTCGCATCCCTTATCCCTCATCTTTCATTTCTCATCTCGCATCCCTCATCGCTCGCCGCTGATTTCTGATTTTATCTCTCATCTCTTCTCTTCTCTTACTTCTTACACTCCTTCACTCCACAATCTCTCCCACTGCCCCCACACCTAACTGCCAATCATTCCTCAGTCTCTTTCTCCTACATGTTGCTACGCCCCCTTCCGCCCTCTGCCACGCAACCCTTTTCTCCCACTCCCTTCTACGTCTCATGGGGGAGCTTCTTATTTTGCCGTGGACGCTGCTAACACAACACACACGCGCGGAACACCATCCATATTGCATCATTTGATTCGGTCTCGCCCCAAGGCGCTATAAAAGATGATTCACTACTCAAATTGCTGCCATAGAAGTAACTACCAGAATCCATTTGAAGAGTATTTAAACTTCAGTAGCTAGAATCATACAATATTTAGCTCTTTTTCCATGCACCATGGCTATT
Organism: Chymomyza caudatula; assembly: GCA_035041775.1. NCBI lineage: Eukaryota > Metazoa > Arthropoda > Insecta > Diptera > Drosophilidae > Chymomyza > Chymomyza caudatula. Next base: position 303,400 of record JAWNKW010000141.1, on the reverse strand, counting down.
TGCTTGCTTTTGTTACTATAGAAACCGACGACTTACTTGGCTTTTGAATTTAGATTGTGTCGAGTGCTGACTTTTGAAAATGCACTCAACTGTAATTTATATATTAAGTGGGGCCAGAGTAACCCTTCTTTTTTTTTTGTGTGATTTGTGATTCCTCTTGTTGCCACATTGCAACTCTTTTCATTTTCATTGTGGTCAGGCTCAAGGCTGAGCCCAACAATGTATGGCAGTTCGGTAGGTATAATAAATTAAGTTGTGCTTTCTTCTTGTGCAGCGCATTATTTTGATTTCAATGCTGTGGCAAGTTGTAAGTCATGTTAAGCCAAGATACAGAGCACTTTGGCCCAACACTTGACCACCAAAGCAAATAGCATACAATTTTTGTTGATGCACCGAAGCCGCAACTGAGTGAAAACTCATTAAAAGCAGTTTATATAAAACTCGTTAAAGCAGCGCAAATGTATGTGCAACTTTTTCAACACTTACCCTAAATTAACAGCAAACTTTGGTACAACATTTTTTAATAAACTGTCCCCACGCAGCTGCCAACTGGCAATTTGATGCTACTGTGTGGCAGCGGCAGCGGCGGCGGCGGCAACGACAGTGGCAGTGGCAAGTGCAACTCAAGCTGTGGCAACAAGCGTAACTTTTAGCAACAGTTTCAGCTGCAGCCACATAGCGACAGCTTCGACTGCAACTCAAACATCAAATGGTTGTGGGCGTGGCAGCATGCGGCAAGTTGAAAGCAACTTAAAAGGCACGGGATAGAGCGCGAGTTGTAGTTGCTTATCTCAAAGTCAAAAGTAAGACAGTCAATTTAAGTAGCAAGGAAACTTTCGTGTACCGTGTGTTGGCCAATGCAAAATGCATTAGCTGGGTTGGTGCAACGCATACAAAAACACAAATACATACAGATACACACACAGATACATTTACAAGTGCAGTTATATGAGTTGCTTGTTTGCTTAGCGGCAAGCGTAAAGTCGTTTAAATTAAAATTTATTGAAATGTTGGTTTAGTGCAGTTACTAGATGCTGCTTGTCTTTCGTTACATTATTGAGTTACCATGTGAGAGGGTATATCTCTATCTCACTCTCGATATGATTGTGTGTAGAAGTGTAGCTGGCTTATTAAAAATGAGCTTCAAGAGAGCCAAGTTAAGTGAATAGCTTGCAGCTCACTTACTCAGATTGATTGCTTTGATATAGAAATGCTTGCTTCATTTGGAAAGCGGGAGAGCTAGAGCTCATAATAGGGAGTAGTATTGCAGAGAGAGTTTGGATTGCAATGAGTTGACATAGAGAATTAAGTTTCACTTGTTATCTATTTGTTTAAGGAACAATTTACAACAAAAGTTTATCTATCAGCTAATAGGAATTTGTTAGTACTTTGCAAAAAAAGCAACTATAAAAATATGTTATAAAAGCAATTAAACGTGGAACAGATAACACTAATTTACAGGCATTTTGCTAACCATATTCTACTATGTATATAGTCTGTTCAGTATAGATATGTCCGATTGAATAAGTCAAAAAGCCCCCCACAGATAGTTTGCTACCAACTGACAAGTTCATGGACAAAAGTCGGCAAACTTTCACTGAGTGTATTTGGTCGTTACACTAGTTCATTGGCTCCTAACGTAGGACAAGGAAGCATCCTGTTCTACCGGTATGGAACCGTCTCAGTACATGGACTGAGAAAGGCTCAACCGGCCTTGAATGGGGAATCCCACGTCACAGGAGGACACCAGCTTGGAGTGTGTTTTAAACACTCAAGAACCTCCTGCACCAATGGCGAACGACACGCTGGAGCTCAGCTCGGAATATCTGGAGGTCACTTTGGCGCAAAAAACGGTGCGACAAATCGCCTCATAGCACCAGAGCCATTCTGTGGCATTGGAAGTAACTCCGTTAAACAGCTACTAAGTGAGGAGGAAAAACTGAGAAGAAATGCAACATAGATGAGCACAGCAGGTCTCAGATTGGCGAAACAGCTGCTTACAAACTTAAAATAACCTCAGTTATTTGACTGGTCTACTTTCGGAACACTGAACACTAAAGTGACACTTAAGCAGGCTCTTACACCTGCAGGTACTGTGATCAAGAGGAGAAGAAGACTGAAGCTCCTAGGCGGCGCATAGACTCTCGATGCCTGACGTAGCCCAGTAAGAACCATCCCAAATAGTGAGATACTTATCAGAAATAGGAATATTGGGAGATTCACCCTCTAATACGAACCATACCCACTGCAGTCGGTTGGCCAACTTGCTGTGGAAAATCAAAATATTTTAATAATGCCGTCCCCAAAAACGCGTCATAGAAACGGAATGGCTTCCAGACAACATGAATCTCCTGATAAACGTTCAAAGCTTTAGTATTGTGGTTTGTTGGCTCAGCTTTTGCTGTGGATATTTCTAACGTTTATGGGGTGATACAATAACAGATAGCTATTTTTTGAAATCGAAAAAAGAAAGAATCGAGAAAGGACTAATCGCATGCTGTATCATCTCTTCGATAGTCTATGTTTAAGGCGTTTGTTCTCTACCACCTGAATTCGTTACCAACTAGCTAAAACTCACACCTTTTGTGAAGCTGATTTAAGCCATAAACTTTCAAGCGAATTTGACACTCGTTATAACACATTTTTCATTGAAAAAAAAAGTTCCCAAAATAAAGTTTTTATACCCTATACATAAAGTATAAAAGAGTATTTTTTAATTTGGTGCAATGTATGCAACAGGCGTACTTTATACATATTAAAAGTTAGTCGAATTGGGTTGATATCTGCCCCCGTCTTTCCCAGCAAATTTTCGAGGTTTACAGAGTAGAAAATATGCTGTGGGGACTAGAGTGAGCCTTATCATTAAGACTGTGTTCACTTTATGCCTTTTTGATATCATCTCCAAGAGGAAAACTTCTCAATTGGATTTTCGGCATAGGCAAATTCCTAAATCTTTGAAAAACATAAAATTAGAGATTTTTGTTTTTTGGCCAATCGCCATACTTTTTTGCGGAAAAAGGAAAGAAGAATTTCTGGTTTTTGAAAAAAAAGTAATGTTAATTGCCCTGTAACTTGATCGATTTGATATCAAGCTACCTTCAATTCGAGTTACAATCTCGATAGGTAGTTAGGTTGCCGAGCAATATGAGATTTGCCAACTTCGCAGCTCTCGAATTTTTTCAAATTGCGATTATTCTAAAACGGCGGTAGAAAATCTAAAATGGATCGAGGACACAAAATTTACCGGAAAAGGTATGTTTTATCCATGGAATTTTAAATGATGCCAAATTTGTTGCATAGTGTAATTATTAATTTGCAACAATTTAATTTTAAACATTGTTTTCAGTGGCTAAAATAAACCACAAGAAAGGTTTAGTATTCATATTATTATTACTTATTATATATGATATTGTCAATAACTAAACAAGTGCAATTTAATTTTATACCACTCTTTATATGAAAGCTTATCTACACCATTTACAGTTATTGCATCATTTTCCCGCAAACAAACTAAATCGCAATTGATGCAATCTGCATACAAATTGAATTACAACACATTACGAGCTTTACGTACAAAACAAAGTCATATATCAAATTTCCTTGATAAGATCTTCAATTTGCGCACCATTAAAACATCAATGATGCATATGGAATAGAACAAAACAAGCTGATTTGAAAGCTCATTAACGAAACAACAACAACAACAACTATTACCGAATCGCCGAGCACAATTAGCGTGCATTGAGGCGAATATTCATCAGCATTTAAGATAACCTGTCACGCTATTATGCACAAATTTAAGTAATTGACTGACTGAAAGTCTGGCAACCCTTTTTTTGCAGCACCAACAGATTTAATTTACCGAAATTTGCAATTAAATGAAATGTGGCTTTGGGGCTGGTTTGAGTTGGGGTTTTTGAGTTCCAGTTAGGGGTTTATAAACACACTTAAGACAAGGCCGCAAGCAAAAGGCAAACAAATGCTGAGCAGGAAAAAAGCAATCAAAAATGTCAGACTGTAGCTCTGGGTACAGTACGTGTGTGTGTGTGTGTGTGCTATGGGGCTTGCCGTGGGGCTTGGTAGAAATGTTGGCAAATAAATGCTAAGCCAAGATTTTGATATACATTTTGGCTTTGACTTGGTTGCTACCTTTGTCAAATGACAAGTGCAGACCGCAAAAGAAAAGAAACGAAGAACAACAAGCCGAGACAAAACCCACAAAAGCAAATACTAGATATGAGCAGGCCGAGCGGTACACTGAGAAAAAGGCAGCATCGAATGCCAAAAGTTAGCTAAAAATGGATTACTTTAAGTTGCGAACTACTTTCTAGATTTTGGCATGCTTCCTTTCAAGATAAAGCAATCTCTTTGAAAAGCTTAAGGGCAGTGATTTATCAAATTGTGACTTTTTGTGACGATGGGTTGTGTTCCGAAAACATGACGCCACAAACAAACTTTAAAAAACATCAAAGATCTTGTATGAAATTCAAAACTTTTGACTTCAAATATCCTCCTTTTGCTTTTGTAACGGCAGCGTATACTCTGTGCATCCTATTTGCAATGTTTCAATCAATTATGTGACATACCTTTTTGGGTAATTTTGAGGTTGCTGATTTCGAATCCGATAGCCGATAAAACTTATATTCTGCAAACTGCAAGCATTTTATCTTTCGAATCGTAGAGGTTTTACTTAAAAAAGTTGCATTATTGCGAAGTAATCGGTACCACACTAAAATTTTGCTTGGCTTATCTATATATAGATTGTTGAGATACAAAAGTTAATTCGATTTAAAGCCAATCTTGTGCTTAAAGCGATCTCAAAATCAAATCAAGCACACTTTGACTTAAAACTGGTTATAAAACTGAATTGGAATCGAATCAAAACTTTAGTACTTGATTTAAGTAAATCTGTTCACTTTGTTCGAATTGTTTAAATTAAAGCTTCCTAACAATGACGCTATTGCTGGTCCTTTACTTACTTTACTTAGCACTATATCGTACACTTTTTCTCCCAGTGCATTATTTATGGTTAGCCCCTAGGATAAGCGTACTGCCTGCTGTCTGCAGTCCAGCTATTTGTTGTCTTTGCGACATCTACAGACAAAAAGGCATCTACATAACTGCCTGACAAGCGCACTCCTTTTGACTGCTCCAAGGAGCACTCTCTATAGCCCGTCTCACACCATGCACACGCAGAATGTATTTACCCAAAAGATAACCCAAAGCTACAGTAGCTGCCTTTTGCTGTGGGTGCTTAGGGCCTCTGACATTTGCCAAAACGGCAAAGGGCAGAAGCACCAATTACAAACCGTTACAGGCAGCAGCAGTAGGAGCAGGAGCAGCAGATGTTGCTCTGCTTTATTTATATTGCTAGGTTAGGTTACCCTACTTACCACCCAATATGCCATTCAAATAAGCCGTAGCATTCAGGCCGCGTCCCTTCTTCATCATCAATTGCTCATCGATGAGCAGCAAACGCGATGACGAGGACGACGACGACGATGATGATGATGTTCCTGTAGCTGTTGATATGCCAAATGGATCCGGTTTAACAGGTCCCTCATACAAATCCATATCATCATGATTGCGAAATAGATTGTGCCTAGCAATCACATCCTCCATGCCAGCTCGATGTAGTTCGGGTATTAAACGCAACCAAATCGACAATTGATGTGCTCGAAAGTGATTCTTAATGCGTGGTTTCATTCCTGTCGACGTAGTCATCGTTGTTATTGTTGTTGACGTCATATGGAATTTAAAAGAAATAGAGTAATAAAAAGCGTTAATGTAAACATATTCATTTCATTCATAGTATTCAGTCGAGTTGACTCGGCTTAAACACGCATCCAAATTGTTCTAATGGCAACACCAACTGTGTTGCCGTAGTTGTTGTTGTTATTTTGAAGGTATTTCCATGGCAAAGGACACCTTGACTTGCCTGGTTTGTTTATGTCTTGTTTTCTGATACGCTCCAACTGGCATTAACTGCTTAATTTTTGATGCCTTTTGGGTTTTGGGCCTTGCCGTGGGACCTCTTAGACTTTTGAAAAGCCATGAAATCACTCCGCATTTTGGGCGTGTTTTCTCAAGTGTTGAATTCAGTTATGCGTATGTGTGCGTGCGTGCGTTTGCACGTGAAAATGCTCCTCTTATGTGTGCAGAAATTTTCATTTAACTAGTCTGGGGACTTGTTTTGCACAAAAGCAGCAATTTATGAGCAGCTCTGTAGCAAATCCAGTTGAAGAAAAGCAGGAATATTTTGACCTGGATTTTTAAATTTTACTCCGTCTTGGCTGCTTTCGCCATAGAAATTAAGTTTTAAAGTTTAACGCACATAGGTTGTTATGCAAATGCACGGAAAATTGAATGTGCAGTACAGTGGGCCAGGACAAGGAGGTTCTGCAAAAATGTACTTTATTTCTGTTTGGAATATCAATGAGCTCAGCTTCAATCATTTTTAATGAAGAAAAGTCTCTAATCATTTGGGAAATATCCTTTTATAAAATGTTTAAACGACGAGCTTTTTTTTTGCTTCAGCTGGAATATAGTGTCTTAATAGTGAAACTGCTGTGTTCCAAAAAGACATTTTAGACTTGCTTGCATTTTTTTTTTTTTACAAATTACTCATCCGCCATGTTAACGCATCGCATTCGTATTGGCATAACTGTGTTTATAATATACTTAAGATCGACATTAATTGCACAATATTGCCTCGATAACCTAAAATCATCATTTTTGAATGGACGTGACAAAATTGCTTCATCTTGTTTATTACCTTTGCAATAGCCCTCAACATACTGTTTATCGGATTGTCTGGGATTCACTTCTCCTGGCTTTACAAGTAAGGACCGACCGACGATGTCGCTAACTACCGTAAGACTTCGAAACTCAGTATTAATACAAAACTTCTTGAGAGTATAATCGCTGATGAACTGATTCGATTAATAATCTCAACTTTTGAACATGAATTCGTAAAAAGGAGCTCAACAAATACTACTGCCTTAGAGTTTACGCTTAATATTAGCGATGGATTTTGAAATGGCTGCGTAAATCATGGCTTATTATTGAATCTTAAAGGTTTTCCTAATGCATTAGTAAACAGGTTGAAAGGAAGAACCTAAAAGGTTTCATTTAAAATGTCACCTCTGAAGTTCCACAGGTTAGTCGCCTTGGACCAATCCTGCTTCATCTATTGATTAAAGAGCTGCTACGAATTCTACTTTTATCAAGAATTCTGATGTATTCTGATAATACTAAAGTAAATTCCTGCGTATCAGACGAGAACATTGGGAGCTATCTTTAGTATGACCTCGATAAGTTGGTCTACATCATAAAACATTAAGTTTTTTAACAAAATGTGTATTAAGGTGTAATTTTACTATATGAGAAGTCAGATGAGTTTTGTCTTACCGATTCTATCAACCTTTTCGACACTGACTACTAAGCCAGCAGTCTGCATATCGCGAAAAGACCAGGGGATATCGTACCTTCTATTCTAAATAACCCCATGTGTGTGAACTTTTTATATGTAAAGCCTTGAATTCGCTATCTGAGAACTAAGCTGAGGTTTGGCTTGAACTTAGCTACATTTGCATTATGTTTTTCCAAAGGACCCTCTCGTTTATCAGCTCATGTCTCAGCTAGTGAATTCAAGGCTTACAAAAACTCGCAAAACTATGCTATTCTATGTTAGAAAAACTTTAAAGTGAAAACAACGATTTCGCACAAAATTTTAATCCACAAAATCGGATATCTCAATGAGGGTACTGCAAAGCGTACTTAAATTCGCTTTAAGGCCTTAAATATAGATTGAGCAAAGCGTCAATGTTTTGACAGTATTGAGAAGAAGGAAAAATACGTACTTTGGCGTAGTTTTACTTAATGACGCTCTTCTACTCATACTATTTTTGACGACTACGTTAAGATGTTTAAACGGGTCAGACCTTGACGTATAATCATTTTTTGCCTCTGAGTAGCTTTTATTTGCCGTATTTGTATGCGTAAAAAAGTATATGCGCAGGAAAAATGAACAAACCTATTAGTAAGTAGCACGCACATAAGTACGATTACGCATTTTCGGTCACCGATCTCAATATTGTTTCAAATTTTCTGATTTTGAACATGAAAACCTATACTATAGGTTGTTTAATTAGTCATAAATAAATATGAAGTTTTTACGAAGAAACCTTCGACTTCTTCGTGCCTACATTTTTTTTAAATCTTTGATAGGCTGCAGCTCTAATGTAAAGCTTTAAAAATCTTTAAATGTAGTTTACTTATTTTATTTATTCCTTTTCAAATATTGATTACATTTTGTTTTTATTAATTATTGGTTAGCGACTCAGTTGAAAATTGTTTTTGTAAGCTTCTTTTTAAGAAAATCATGGCTTTATTATGTTACAAAAACCTACAAAATGACTTATACATTAATAAATTATGTAATCATAAAATGGAAAATTTACCTTTTGGTACACTACAATCCATTTGAAATGCAACGAACTTTAATGTTAATTGAAGAAGAAAGAGCTGTGCTGAACTTTGAACTTGCAAATGGAAATTTCTCATAAAAGGCTTAAACTAAAGTTCTGCTCAAAAATGTACCATTAAAATAATTGATGAACTGCAAGAAATTCACTAATGGAATAATATTCACTATTTGTGTGCAATTTTGATGTAAGTCAAGTAACAATTTGTATATAAAATGGGTTGTTGGGTACTCTTAAGGGCATTTCATTATAGTTTGAGTTTTGGAGAGCAATGTAGGTTTTATATGAGGATTGCTCTTAGAATTACTCAAATCACTCACACTACTAAAATTCTACTTCTTTTTTGTTCGAAAGATTATTATTCAGAACAGGATGTGTATACTCTAAAGGAATGCCATCGGGAAAACAGCTCTTCGATTTTGTTTTCATCTATATAAACAACTAGAAGGCATCAAAAGTATTCGCTGAAAACGGGACTGACGTCACGAAAGTTTGTTGTTACTTGGGTGGTGTTACGCTATTACTAAAAAAGTCTTTTGCACTTCCTAGACTGATATTTGATTTGCATAACTTGCTTATGACTTACTAGTAATAAGAACATGCATCTGATTCAAATGAAAACCGAATGATCTATAACTATGCTGAGATGAAATCACTGACAACCCAATGAACTGTTACCTTTTCAATGCAAAAGAGGCAAAAACGAATTAGGAAAAGACATAATGCTTATCTTCCTCGCCAAGAGGAAGCCAATAAATTTGAAAATTACCTTGATATGCACTCATTTGTACAAATTCTAATAAAGTTGCGGTTTCTGTATACCAAGTGCGTCCGGAGTAGACAGAGTTGCCGCGTTCGATTTTGTGCCGCAGCATTGTGAGTTATTCGAGTTTATTTGCGAGCAAATATGCTCGTACAAGGCTCTCTAATATGATAGTATTTAAAACGAGTTTGTGAAAGTTTTTCAATGGTTTTCTTTCTGGTTTTCATAACGTTGATATGTGTGATCTCTTTGTGTGCTTTTTGAAGTGACTGTATGTATGTGTGTGGAAAGCTGGCACGCACACATAAACACTTGTTCGTTGCATAATTTACGCAACAGAACTTTTAGCTTTTCAGCTTTCTATAGAAATACAGCATAAGTTATGCTTATAGTTCAATATGTGAAAATGGCTTTTGTGTTGGGGTCATATACACATATTTTTTCTCCCATCTTCTTCTTACTTTGCGCATTATTCGAATTGAGTTGGCAGCGCATCAAATCAAAACTCAATCGCTGTACGAGTCTAAATCCTTTGCCAATGCTGCAGACACACACTCATACGTCACCCGAGCCCTTTTAGATCCCTATACATATATAGATATATATATATACATATATATTATTTGAATGCTTTTCACACTCACACACAAACTCACACACTCGGCCTTAAGTGCGTAGAACTTTGTGAATAGCTGCCTTTCTCCAAGCTTGGCTTCAATTAAAATCAAACAAAAAGCGCGTTGCATACATTTTGATATCCTACTTCAATGCTTATGTATGCGTAAAGTGCGTATGTGTGCGTAAATACAATTTATACAATATATTTTTGCCGCCTTCCAGCAGCTGTCAGTCAACTAACTCAGAAGTCACAAAAAACCGTAGAGGGAGCATTCGCACTCCGGACGGGACACCAGAAATAGCTTTAACCTGTGCGTAATTTTTATAAACCGTTAAGCCTGTATCTGTCGCTGGCGTCATATGTTGTAGCCTCTTGTTGTTATCACTGTTAGTCGCCGTTGTTGTCACTCCGGCACAAAGGTGTGAAAAATTTGAAATTAATAACATTTGCGTACAACTGACATGACACAACGGCACCATGAAGCTTTACGCACTCGCTCTCGATAGCTACTCACATTGTGTGTGCGTACACTGAGAGAAATGCCAACGCAGATGCTGTGACGAAACAGTAAAAAACTTGCACAGTCGCTTAAATGTAAGAACTACCTAAAAAAAATGGAGGGGAGCAGTAGTAGCTGGTCTGGCGCGCCCGTCCGCTATCTTGTTGCCCTCTATATCCCGGTGTCCCGGACCCATATCAGGCCAAAAACAAACTGCTGAGCCATCTCGTGCAGAGAACAGCGGCAGCTGGTGACCAGTATCGAGTTAGATTATATTGAGGTTACGGATTTGATAGCTGCTTTGCTATCACTATAAATGTTAACGTTGCCTAAAACGTTGCTTGAGGATTTTAGGCATGATAGTGTCTCTCTATCGGTACACAGTAGTTCGTTTTATGGGGAACAAAACCATTTTTAGTTACAATGACCAAATGTGGATTCTATCCAGTTTTTTGAGTCTCTCAATCCTATGGCCGAGAGAAGCGATGATTTCTAACTTGCGAGATACAGGGGTAAAATATTGAGTATAGTATCAAGGGCTCTACTTGGTGTGGTTCGCAGGGCCCTCTTATATAGTTCAGGCACACGCTAAGCTTTTTTAAGTTTATTTAGTGAGGATTTTCTTTACAGGACAGGCTACCACACCAATAATCTATATAGAAGGGTTGGTCTGATTATAGCCGTATAGAGCACAATACACATTACAATGTTAGGTTTCCTATCCAGTATTTTCCCGAGGTACCTTGCATTATCGTAAACCATTTAGTTTAATGGTAGAGTTTGAAAGTCAGTTTCAAGGATTCTGTTACATGCAACTCACCAACATGAGTTTTCATTCACAATGTTTTCAAGACAGACACAAATGGTTTGAGGGACACTGAACCCATTTTCAATAACCTTTTATTTGAGAAATTTATGACGTGCTGAATTCGCAGCTCGCGAAATCTCGATTTTTCTCTCATGCAAGAAAATAAAAAAAAGTTTGTCGTATTCGAAATCAGTGACCCAAAATTGAACGGAAAACGTATGTTTTAGCTGGCAACAAATTTGTTGCCTAGTGCATTAAATGTTTTTCATTAAAAGCGTACAAAATTTCGCTCAGTGTAAGTGTGAGTGTAAGCTGTTTAAGTAAGGGGCTTGGGGTAAGCTGTGTCTGCAGTAACCTTCAGCTGCCATTCGCCACTGAGTTTGTTCACATTTTAAACCATTTTCATTCTTCTCTCGCACTCTCTCTCTCTCTCTCTCTCTCTCTCTCACTTCTCTCTCTTCCACACTTATTGGCTCCACGCTTTGTGCATACAAAACATGTGCACGCATTTCTGCTCTGCTTTCTTTAAAATTCAAATTAAATTTGATTTTCCATTCTTTTATATATGCTTGTATATGTGTATTTTTTCGCTCTCATACATTTTACGCCGTGCTTTAAAAAAGCCGTGCACAAATTTGTTGCTTTTATTTGGCAATTCCGGGAATTCTTTTATTGCATGGCAACCGTGACACATCGTTTCGCGGAAAGTTCCCTTACATAAGCCCGTGTACACACTTGTACTACACGCTCTTACTATTTATGGTAAATTTTCACTTACATATGAATAAGTTGATTTGGCTTGTGATGCGAGTAGATTGGTTTATGAAATGCCAAAACGTGATCGAGTTGATAAGCAAAAACGGAAACCGCTAATATATTACACGGAGTATAGAGTAGAAACTTGATTGAGAGCCACTTGAGGTGAAATTTGTGGCACAGGATTAAGGTGACCAAGCATGAACCGCAAATATGTTTGCGATTTGCAGCTTGATTTCATATTAAACTAATACATTTAAACTCCCTTTAAACTCTTTAAATGAAAATATTGTTTGAATTTAGTTAGAAAACAAAACATGAAAATGAACCAAAGTGCAGCAAATCTGGATTCAACTTCATTCTAAGTTGAAATCTTAACTCAACTTGTTTTGCTTTTAGAACTTTTGAATTGGAGGCATTTTGCGGCTATCTCAATATCACTTTAGTCTCACTTTTCACTATTAATCTTCGTAATACGTTATACATTATATACAATTTTTTTTTTAAGTATTATGATATTTAAATTTTTTAAGGATAAGGTGGGTGCGTTTGCTCATCAGAGAAGGGTAACCATCCCTAGCACTCAGGCAGCCTTGCCCATTATGCCATGCCCGAAAGAGGAAGTTAAAAGATAGCAATAGGGCAGTTCAGATGAGAGAAATAGTACGAAAGCGGAGAAGCTTTGCAGAGAGGTTCCCTATAAAGGAATTGTGTAACGGGAGAGTATACTCCTCTCTTATTTTGAGTGTATCACTTCCTTCCTTACAGTGACACTGAAAGTGTTCCGTGAAGTCGGGTCGTTAATGAGGTCCATATTGGCCAGGTGTTGGCCAAATGTATTGGTACCCACGATTAACCTAATCAGAGCTCACAGATTTTTCCTCTTCTGAAGAACAAGATATACGGCATACACACATATATCTTTCAAGCTGTATAAACAGCATAAACCTAAAAACTGACTACCGACATAGGTTTATATCTACTTTATCAGATACCCAGGCCGCAATAAAAGCGGTTGCAGGAACTACAATAAATTCCAAGCTGGTTAACGAAACTCGATGAAAGTTAGATTTTCTGGGAAGAAACGAAAAGCTGACACTTGGGCCACACTAGCATTCCTGGTAATGAACTTGCAAACACACTGGCAAGAGATTGCAAATCCCCTGATAGGACCAGAGCCTTTTTGTGGCATTGGAAGACACAGAGTAAAACAGCTACTAAGAAGAGAAAAGACTGAACCGCAGAATGGAAGAGCACACCAGGACTCAGATAGGCCAAGCAGCTCTTTATCTCCTACAACTCAAATTGGTTCAAGAAGATGGTGCAATTAAGCAAAACCAACATCAGAATTCTGACTGGCTTACTTACTCTACATTACAGACTGAAGGGACACTTAAGCAAGCTGGTCATCACCAGCTCTAACACCTGTAGGCACTGTAATCAAGAAGATTATATTATTCTGCGAGAAGCAGAGCAACCCTCCTAGGCGGGCATAGACACTAAATGCCTGCCTAGGCCACTTGGAACCATCCCAAATACTTAGATACTTATAAGAGATGGGAATATTGGGAGAGATTTAAGCTCGATAGAGGGTACAATAGATCCAAAGGGTCACAGTGCACTACTCCCCATTAATATTTTGATATAAACTATACCCTGCAGGGTATCAGATGTGTGAGACACACGATCAACTTACTGAAGTGGTTTTTGTGGCTGCTCCCCTCAGCTTTAAAGTACTTTTCTAAAGCTCACAGCTAAACTTGCTTTATTTAATTTTTAATTATATTTATTTTTAATTACAACTCTTATACACATGCATAAAAAGAGTATATAAAAAATAAAAATATGAAAATATTTTTTCAAGATTTCTGCACACATTTGAAGCCATTTGAGCAACCTCAGCGGTGCATTATTTTTGTCGAGCAATTTGTGTGTATGCATGTGTGTGTGTCAAGAAATAAAAACTTTTGCCGCCTCACCTATTTCCAGATACTTTTGATGCAATGGATCATAATTTTCCCAGGTGATGCTGCGAAAACGATTACGTTCCTTTGAAACAGGTAGCACCGAGTCCTGACGATGATGTTCATTCGGATTGCTGTGTGACGTAAGAGAAGAGAAAAAAAAACCGTTAAAATGCGTTGAAAAGACTCTTTTTATGCGCTCAAACACACATACATACAAAAAAAAGGTAAAAGAATGGCAAAGTAGAAAAGCTCAGATGCTGCTAAATGGGTGTGTGTGTGTGTGGGAGAGAGTAAGAGTGGTAGAGTATCTGTGTGTGTGTGTGTTTTGGTGTGTGCAATTTAGCCAAGTTTTAGTTTGTTTTATGGCAGACAGCGCAGCGCTGTTGCAGCTGCATAGACAGTGAGCAGGTGTTGCATACGTTTTGGAAGACTGTTGAAAGAACTGCTGGATGACTAGCCTCCGCTCCTGACTAGCTGCAGTTCACTGGCTGTGCACAAACTTTTCTTCTCTTTGGATAAATGCGAACAATCAGCGTTAAGTGTTGGTACATGAAAAGCAGTTGCTGCAACAACAACAACAATAATGACAACAACAACGACATATGTGCCTTAAAATGCAGAAAAACTACCATTGCCGTCAAATTAATGTGAGTGGCTTAGAATAGGTATATGAGAACATGGCTAAAATGCGCAACTACAATGACAATTTAACACTAGCCAGTTAGCCAGTTAGTTAAGTAGCTTTTCTAGCTTCTATGTTCTGGCTTGAATGCAACCACTTCTAAATTGATTTTAACACTCAGTTAATGTGGTTAAATGTATAGCAAGTGAGTGTATGAGTGAGTGTAAAGGTTTAGAGGTATCAGCTAACGGTAGCTGTAACTAACTGAATTGATCCTGTCGAAATTTAAACTGGAATTTTCAATACAACAGCGACGTTACGTTTGAGTGAATTTTGGGTGTTGCTTTACATTCGTCATTCTGTGAAGTATTATCATCTACGTCCCACAGACTTTCGAAGGAGTAAAGATATGGCCTAGTTTTTGTTCTTACTTTTTCTCAATTTTGGCTAGTAATGAGTCGGTCTAACAGACACAGCAACACATGTCTTGAAAATGGTCGCTAAAATTTTGAATTCTTTTAAGGCCCCGGATTCCACTCTATTTCTTTGTATAGGAACCGGTATAACCGGTGAACCGAAATAAATATCGTTGAATCAAATCGAAACCGATATTTTTGAAAAAAGAAAACCATAATAAAGTCATTTACCGGATTATGAGTAACGGTACTACCGTTATCGTAACCGTATGCGAAATAAGTTTCGGTCTGAATCCCTGGCTAAAAACTTTTCGAATCCTGTTTGAAGAATTTTTGTGTAACATGGTATTGGAGTTCGTGAACTTCGTATTCGCAATCATGAGCAATACGCAATAGTGAAACCTTTTCATTATGATTAGCAAGCTTCAAAAAAAAAATGGGGTTTTAATAATGAAATAACTAAAACATTAAATATAATTGGAGCTTAGCTTTAAAACATTATTTCACATGTCAAAAGGCCGACAGGTACTCTGGTTTTAGAATATGGGCACTCCATTTGTAAATTAGAACTTGGCTCAGAAGTCCTGTGTTTTATATCAATTGTGGAATTTGAATGCAAAAATATTAAATTTGACTCACTTTTCCACAAAAATCCTTTAAACCCCTTGGAGATATGGGAATTTATCATAATCAAATATTTGTATTATACAACTGATTGTGGAAATGTTATCAACACCTGTTTCAGTTTGTAGACATATCTGCACTTCTGACTAAAAAGAATGTGATTCATTTTGGGGTTAATGTTGGACAACAACTATATAATCTGCATCACGGCCTATACACGGCATACGAGTCAGTTGTACACCCAAAGCGCGTCATCTGATTTTTAACATGACACATTTTTTGGACCATCTTCGGGGTACCTTTAAGATTTCTTCTTCTTGATTGGCAATAACAACCCCTTACCGGGCAACGGCTTAATGTAGAGCCCTACTGCAGATGCGTCTCTTTCGCGTACTCGAACTCATTTTCCACTTCTTGATATCAGAGGCAGTTGATGCATCCCCTACATGACCCTTTCAAAGTTGACATTACCTACTCCTTCATCACAATCCTTCAACACCTTTCTTTTAGGAGCTTCTTCGACCTTAGGAACATCATGACTGAGCCAGCTGAGCCGCTGGAAGTTAATTTGCTTGACTACGCCAATTTCGGCCTAAAACTCATTATGTACACTTTGAAAGAGAACCCAGAAGTAGTTAAAACTAGAAAAGATTTATATAGTTGTTGTCCAATATTAACTCCAAAATGATACTCGCTTTGGGTGAAGAACCAGCTCTCATGTCGCGTATATGCCGTGATGCACATCAATTCACAATTATACAAAATAGGATGAAGATGCCACACAATGTCAAGTCTTGATTCAACTATGTATAAAATGTCACTCGATTCGCTGGTAAGTCATTTGTTGTATTTGTAGAGCGGTTTCCGTTGATTTGTTTGGAAGCTATATAACAAAAACCTGCTAAGTGGTTATTCATGCATTCATTCACTGCATTCATTTCGTTAAATTAGGTTAAGAAAGTCCACTCTACTTTAATTTGCTTTGGAAAAAAGTGTTCCTCATCTATTGCTTCTATTACTATTTAAAATACATTCACACAAGTTGCCAAAACTTACCCGGTGCGCGCGAAATTTGTCCAAAATATCATAACAGCCTCTGACAATGCTGTCTCAGACTTGGTATAGTTCTGAGGAAAATGACTGAAACCATCTACAAGCGGCGCTCCAAATATATAGGGCAAATCCTCGCCGTGCACGGTGCCCATGCGTTGCGGATAATCGCCATCCTTGGTCTGATAATCAAATACATAGAAGTAGCAACGACCCGATGTTTGTGTGGAGGCAGAGGTGGAGGCTGCCGCATTACCACCTCCGCCCGAGTTAGTGTTTCCCTGACTTGTAACGGGCGGTGGTGAGAGTGCGGCCAATATGTCACCTGTCCGCACAATAGGCGCCACAAATTGTGCATCGGAGATTGCGGCCACGGCTGTGTCACGCGTGTTTATCGGATGTTGGGAGGTGCGATCCCAGTCCGTGTATTCATTGACGATCTGCAAGTTAGAGAGAGAGATGCAGATATGGTAAGCCATTAAGTCACAGCAAATAATGTTCAGTTGGTCTAACCACAAAAGTTGTTTATTACATTTGTAAGTGTTGGTAAACGGCATATATCAAATGTAATGCTGTTAGCTTTAAATGCATGAATGTGTGTGAGTGTGTGTAATCCTATACGTATCCAGACGGGATTACAAGGGGATAGAAATACTGCAACTGCTGCTACGCATTTGTAAATAAAACTATGTTAACTATGCATTTTTTTTTAGTGTCTGCAACTGTGTGAGAATAATTTGTGTGTTTGTGTCTGAGGTTGATTCTCGAATTTTAACCACAAACTGCATCTGTAAAATCGATGTCATGCATAATTTAAAAGCAAAAATTTTACTGTCATGTTGTACTTGATTGAAGTTGTTTTGAGGCAAGAGAATATTGCAAAAGTTACAAATATGCAGCAACAAAGTTTTGAGGTTAAAAGACAAATATTTTGTGGAGATATTTGGTTTGGTACGTACGGAGAGCCATTAAATACATATATTGATTGGAACATGGAAATAACTAACTTTTTGTTGCATGTTTTTTGTATTAGATATTCATTAAAATCTTTGCAAATGGTATATCAATAGCATTTAAATTGAAGACAAAACGTTTATAATAACTTTTTTTTGACAATTATTTCGACTACCAGAGTTTTAGAGGCGGCACAAACCTCTATATCAACATTGCCAATCGAAACGTTCAGCTGATGTTTCATAACGTTCTGCTGCTTAATTTCAAGCATAGTATTAAAAGCAGAAAAGTTAGGACCTCTTGTAACAATAGTTCGTATAGAAAAGAGAAAATTTTCAAATGTTTCAATAAGCTTATACTTATGCACTCCATACTTATCGATATTAAAACTAAACGACAATGCGAGCTCTTATACATTGGCTCACACAAGACTTTTGTCGAGTTAAGCCCGATTTAGTAGCCAATGATTGCTTTTTGCTTCAGCACATTATACGATACCCGAGGAAGCGGTTTAAAGTATATGTTTTGCAGCTACCTCATTTGGAGTTGCAAAAGTGTTGCGAAAGTTGGTTAAACCAAAAAAACCATTTCAAATGAGTTTAGGCAACAAAAGGTACACCCTATAAAAAGGCACACCATACTTGGGTTTAAAAAAGGGTCTTGATCTACTTCTTGTCGTGGTAACGCGAATGCATATGACTGGATCTCTGGGCATACACATAATTTTTTTCAAGGCTTAAGTTTGGAAAGGTAATCTTGTAATTACAATATTAGGGAAAAAGCAATACATCGCTATAAAGACGGTTGCAGTAACTGGAATAACCTATAAGCTGCTTCGTGATACCCCTATCTAACTAGACTTTATAGGACGATGAAACAAACTCTTGCTGTGACGGGTCTCTGATGTGCCAAGATTTCAGGGACAAACTAGTGAGAAAAGATGTTGGAAACCACTTCATGCAAGCACTGTTAAACGACTACTTAGAGAGGAGGAGTAATTTACATGAACCACAATCTGGATCTGTGCTCCAAGCTTAAGACGAGTCAAGTCGTTCCTCGGCTCCTACACCTTAAATAGGCTTAAGAAAACTTGAAAATAGATTGAAACTCCGTTAGAATTAGCTCCAATACCTGCAGATTTAGTGAACTTAAAAGAGAATCGTTAGAAGGCGTGAAAATTGATTGTGATGCCTTAACGGGAAGAAGGATATTGCTTTTAGAAGCGCACAGAAACTCGATGCCCAGTAGAAAGCGTCACAGACAATTACCTTTATATCAAAACAGTGGGCACAATTAATCTCAGGTCTTATAGTGTGAAAATTTTTATATTTGATATGGAAACCTGTTTTCATAATTTCAAATTACTACATCGCATATGGATGTCTCGCCCATTTTCCAAGCAACGTAGTGGTAAGATTTGGCGTAATAAGCCAGGCCGTGTTGAAGGAGTCGGAACTCATCGCTACATTAATGGGAGAAAGAAGGCATGTTTACACATACAAGCGCAATTGTGCAATATGAGTATTGAGTGAAATCTTTATAGTCTTATGGTAATAAAATTGTATATTTATAAAAATACTATCTAAAAATACTACTAAATATACTAAAATCTATAAATACGTAATAAGTACCAAACGAACTTAAGTTCATTCGAACACAAACACTCAAAGTTATTTTAAATCAGGTGCATTAATTATGCACACCAATTAATTTGAACACATTTTGAAGATCCTTAAAAACTTTAACAACTTTTAGCAAGCCAACACTTGAAGCGTTTACAGGATGCTTAACAATGTAATTGAATAACATTTTACTTATAAAATTTTCGCACTGCATTCAAATGCCTAGATACTTTTGCAGAAACTTTGTTTTAAGAGATGCTTTAACATTGTTGTGCCCCAAAAAGTTGATGTTGA
The DNA here is from genome assembly GCA_035041775.1 of Chymomyza caudatula. Lineage (NCBI taxonomy): Eukaryota > Metazoa > Arthropoda > Insecta > Diptera > Drosophilidae > Chymomyza > Chymomyza caudatula. The sequence goes on along the minus strand of JAWNKW010000141.1, from coordinate 283,920 downwards.
ACATTGCTTAGTAGCTAAACTTTTGCCGCCTTGTTTGCTTTGATTAACATCAAATTTGTTAAGTTTTCTTGGTGCCATCAAAATAGTAGTTAGTCAACACTAATGGAATTTAGACAAAGCTTGCTGAAGAGATAAAAAATTCCCAAATATAGGCATCTGTTGAGATAGAGTTCCTCGAGTCTCCGAACTATTGTAAAAACAGATGAGAAGGACTAAGGGAATCTAAGTGTGTTGGTATAAGAAAAGCCGAACTTGCCAACTTGTTGAAATGACTCGAAAACTACTTCAACTAACAGGTGAACGAATCTTATGCAACCAATGGTAAAAAAAAGGAAGACGGGATGCCAGGGTAGGATTGTTACCATATCCCATATTTGAAAAAAAAGAGGTATCGTGAAATTCTTTCCCTCCTGAAATGAACAACCAGATGCCAGATATACTGACAAATTGGAAGAGTTGGTTTACCCATGAACGGGGGAAGTTCGAAGATCTTCTTCTTCTTAACTGGCCATAACAACCGGTTAATAGGCTACAACCTGATGTAGAGCACTCCTTCAGGCGCCTCTACTTTGCGCGCGCCTTCTCCTATCGGTGATACCAAAAGTAGTTGGTGTGCTCTTTACCTGGTCCTTCCAACGAAGGCTTCGTCCGTTCTTTCGTCGCCCTCCTTTCACAGCCGAATTAAGGACCTTTCTCACATTAGCGACATACGCAAAGCATGGCCTAGCCAGCGGAGCGTCTGTTAATGCGCTTGATTATGTCAATGTCGTCGTAGAGCTCATAGAGTATGAAGTTACATCGAACTCGGTATTCGATGCTAACGCCTGAAGGGCCAAAGATCTTACGGAGAACTTTCAGCTCAAACTTTCCAACGGCATATTCATCAGACTGCTGCATAAAGCAAAACGGGAAGGATGAGCGTCTTATAGAGCGTTAGAGAGTGATTCTCCGTTTGATCTCCATGCTGACATCGTTATTCATTGTGACGGTGGTGTAAGCGTAGTGTCAGTATAGTTTTCAACATCAATCTGAGTGTCCAATTGTGGTGATATACTTTGTTTTGCTCTCATTTACCATCAGACTCACCCTGATATATTCTCTTTTAGAGTGCTGCAAAATCTCCAATATCTGTTCGTTTTCTGTTTATTCGAGCAATTGGACACTCTTATAGAATACGGTCCCGTTCCGATGTACTACGGCCTTTCGCAACACATTCTCCAACAAAAGGTTGAAAAGCTCGCAGGAGAAGGCATCGCCTTGTCAAAAGGAGCACAGAAGCTCTTTTCTAACTTGACGGAGCTGCGCGTGTTGCTCAACGTCATTCTTCATAGTCGCACAAGCTTTGCAGGGATACCGAACTCAGACATTGCGGCGTATACAAGATCCCTGAACGGGCTAACAAATGCTGCTTTATATTGGACAATGAACGGCGAGTGTCGGATTGGTATTCGTGGATCTTTTCGAGTATTTGGCGTAGTGTAAATATCTAGTCAATGGTTGCTTTACGAAGCATGCATCCTACCAATCTTGAATAAGTCCGCAGGCAGTTCATCTGCGCCAGCAGCTTTGCTATGTTTGAGCCGCTTGATTGCGAGCCTAACTTCTTCATAGCTTGGTGGCGGTATATCTATGCCGTCATCTTTGATTAGGGACGTCGTGAATTTAACTTCTCTTCAGTTGACCCAAATTTCTTTCCTTCGCGCCATTTCTTCAGGTTTGGAAACAGCAAATCGTCGCAGTCAGCTAAATCTGGAGAATACGCTGGATGGTTTAGCCAATTCATATGTCTTTGCCATGGTGACCCGTTTGCATGTATTGTGATTGTCAAATACCATGATTTTCCAGTTCGTTTTGCCTTCAAAGAAACGTCGCATCCGCTCTTATCGATGTAAATCCCAAAAAAGGAAGTTAAGTGTTAATAAATCTTAGCTATATTGTGATGGATCCAAGTTTTCTCTAGGTTTACGAAACGGCGCAAAAGTACGTTTGGATTGCGCATAGAACATAGAGTAAGCCATCGCGGCAACCATCGCGCGGTAAGATTTTTCATGAAAAATGTGATGTAACCGCTCTGCTGAGATGTTTACAACTTGAGCCGTATCACGAACTTTTGTTCTGAGATCATCCAATATGGATTTTATCGTAATTTTCTGAACGTTCGTTAAACCACTTGTTAACCCATAAAAGCGATGCTGCAGAGATCCCATATTAGCTATCAAGCTTTCCTTGGTATCGGCGAAGCTTGATGAGCACACGAGACTCAATTCTTTCTAATTTGTTCGATATTTACGAGATTGTCCTCTTGCAATGTGTGTCAAACACAGATTGATGCAACATGCTCAAAATTTGACAGTACACTATTAACAGATAATAATTAACAGTAACAGAGTTGCATTTTAAGTTACTTCGCAGGAAATCGAAAATATCGCAGACTTATAAAACAGTCCTTGTATTTGAGTCTTCTTTTGCGGCGATGTGTACATGAATAGTAAAGTTCTGCGTCTATTAAGGAATATAACTTTAAAATCAAAAACAAAAAATAACGGGAATTCATTTAAAAATAAAAGAATCTTTAATTAATCTTCAAAATTCATTTCATCCCCCTCAAAGTAGTCCCTCCCGGATGCAATACACTGGTGCCAACGTTTTTCAAGTTTTTGAAACATGCTGCAAAGTCCTCTTCCGGTATAGCCTTCAATTTCTTCTTCGTTTCGGAGTTTAGCGAATAGCCAGAAGCCACATGGTGCTAAGTCAAGCGAATACGGTGGTTGCGGAACAATATGTGCCGAGTTTTAGGCGAAATGATCATGAATTACGAGCGCAGTGTGGGATGGTGCATTATCGTGATACTAAAACCAGAAGTGGTCCACAAATCCGGACTTTTTTGACGCACAGCATTACGCAAACGACGCAAAACACCCAAATAGTATTCTTTGTTGAGAGTTTGGCCGGTTGGAAGGGATTCATAATGCACCACACCACGATAATCGAAGAAAACTGTCAACATGACCTTGATTTTTGATGGACTTTGACGTGGTCTTGCCTCACCTCTTGCGCGATATTCACCCGATTGATCGGCTGTTACAGCGTCGTAGGCATAGATCCATGTTCCATCTCCCGTAATCGTGCATATAGTATATGCTAACACGAAATTCGAATACAATAGTGTAAAAAAATTATGAAACTACCGAAATTAAACAATTGAAAATATTGAAAAAGTCAAGTTGATAAACAATAAATCGTGCCAATTTCAGGTTATTTATGCTCTCCACGAATCATTCGTTAATCTGTTCTGCATCTTTAAGTAACAGAAACGGGATTATAGCAATAACTTCTTTAGCGTTCATTTTTTAAGTGCGCATAATGAAGTAAAATAAATACGATAGTGACTGTATGTGCGTATACATATGTAGGCGAGTGTGTGCGTGTGTGTGTGTGTGTGTGTGTGTGTGTGTGTTATAATCGTGATATATGTGTTGGTAATTTACGGCTGCTGCTCATAAGTATGTGTGTGCAAGCATATATGAATGCATGTGTGTGTGTGTGTGTGTGTGTGTGTGTGTGTGTGTGTGCTTTAAGTGCACACACAAGTTTTAATACGACAAACTGGTGACAACGTCGGCTGAATGTTGACTGTTGTCATTGCTGCTTCTGCTGAAGCTGTAGTTGTTGTTGGTTGTTGCAGTTGTTGTTTCTGTTTCTGTTGCTGTTTCTGTTGCTATTTGAGTTGTCGTTGTCGTTGCCGTTGCCATTGCTGTTATTGTGATTTGGGTTAAGTGCTGCTTGTGCGCTTTTAAGTAGGTGTGTGTGCCACATATCTGTGTGTGTGTGTCCTTGTATTTAAGTATAGACATACATGTACATATACATATATATATATATATGTATATAAGTAGATACGCACAGACATTTGCCAAATAAAGCGTGTTAATGTTTTGGCAGCAATGGCGTGTTAACTGCCTTCCATTTCGCTCGAAATAAAAACAGCGCGTAAAAAATGAAAATAAAAAACAATTAAAATTTTGTAAAATGTTGAAAAGTTACAACAAGAAGTATAAAAATGTACGAGAAAACAAAATGAATTGCAGGCGGCTGCCGCAGCTGCGTTTGTCTGCGTCTGTGTATTTTGTATGGCAAATGTTACTCATACGCAATGTGTAATTATAATTACACGCAGCTCACACTCGCTCACTCGCTCGCACACACTCTCTCTTCCTCTCGCACACACACGCGCCTGCATATGCAGCGTGGCAACATTTTAATTGACTTTTTCTTTTGCCTTGTTGTTCTTATACTCTGCTGGCTTGTTTTTTTCCATCTTTATTTCCATGTTTTGTTTTTGCATGCACCATTCGTCTCACAGTTATAACTGTTTGTTTGCTCAATACACACACACACACACACACACACACACACAATTACACATACACATAATAATAACATGCAGCATGTATTTTTTTTCTATAAATTGCGCTAACAATTTTGGCAGACAAACAGAAACAACGCACACAGCTTGCAAGCAAGGACATGTTCATATTTGTCTGCTTTTTGCATGTATTTGTGTTTTTATGCGAACATTTTAGATTTATTTGAATTTTAAGTTCAGTTCGGAATTTAAAAGCTAATGGCGTTTTTGCAAAGAAAAACATAATTTGTTACATAATAATAGCATAATATTTCCTTCCAAACTCTGAATGTTAATATTTTTATGTTATTTTTGTTAACTGAACTGCATAACGGTATATACTATAAACAGTTTCATTAATCAAATTAATGTAGCGCATTTCTATCTTAAATATTATTGCAAAATATCTTTTCTTTAGTACTAGTAACATAGTATTCTGAACTCACAAATAAGTTACCAATTATAGTTAAGTTTTAAAACATCGAAAGCGTCAACGATCTATTGGAAAAATCAAGACAATTCGTAGTTTCTTTACCTGAAGTAAAGCGACTTTCAGAAAAGACATTCTATATGGATAAAAATAAGTGTATTTTCTTTTTTTAGCTGAAGTAAAGAGCTATGTAAGAAGAAAATCGGTAGCTAACACCATAATATACTTATTCAATTTCAGTCATTTTACGGACAATGTCGTATATTTGAACTAAAGCAATTTTGTGGAAAAGATCTCTGTCTAAGCGTGTGCTTCAAACTGAAAAAATATAAGTAGATTTGGTTCGCTGTCATTTTTGGTAGCGCTTTTCCGGGTTACGGCCTTATGTAGGGCACTATATCCACTCCGTGATACCGAAGGTAGTAAGAGACATAGCTTAACTTCTAGTCGAACTTTTTCGCTGAACGACTTTTCGACTTCGCCAAAGATCTAACGAAGTATTTTACCCTCAAAAAAGCCATGGCATCTAAACCAATCTTGCTTCAGCATCAGAATGCAAAAAACGGGAAGAACGCTCAGATACATGGTCTTGCACAGTGTTTTTTCTTTTCTGGCGATAGGGGTCTCATCTATTGGCAAGAGTGATTTTCCGCTTGATCTCCATTCTAACTTCGATTTTCATCGGGACGATGGTGTCACGGTGGACGAAATCCTTGGCAACATAAAAATTATAGTTTTCAACATCAATATAAAAATCCAACCGCAATGCCTCTTTACTCGAAAAAAGCATATACTTTTTCTTGCCCTCCGATCCACCCTGGCAGATTCTCTTTCAGACGATATCAATATCATCTGCGTATGCAAGCAATAGAACACTTTTATAGTTAAATATTGTTTTTCTCCGATGTACCTTTTGCAACACATTCTATATCACAAGGATAGAGAGGTCGCAGAAGAGGGCATCGCTTGGTATCAAAAGGCTCAGAGAAGCTCTTTCATACCTTGACTGAGCTGCGTTTGTTGCTCAACGTTTTTCAGCAATAAATGTACGTTCTGACCTATAAGAACCCGACTTTTTATCTTCTTCTTGAACGGATTTCTTTCTTTCAAAGCTTAGTAGAGTCTTTCTATAGCGAGTAAAAGAAGAAACATATCTTTTGATACGGATTATTGCTAAGAAGCTTCAGTAAAAACGACAAATGATTTTAACTAAGACGATCCAAAACTATTACCAGTTGTCTACAGAACCTATAAAAAGCTGAGATAACCACGCTGCATCGAGATTTTACCAGAAACGATATTGTAATAAATTTCATACCATTCTCATGAAATCACATTGACGCATTGCTTTGAAATCTAATTGAAAGAGATTTCAGGCACAGTACTGAATGAGTCCATTGGTTCTAGCCCTCAACTTAGCCAACGTTGAATGCCTCGAATGCTTGGCCAACTTGACGCATTAAATTAGTTTCCGTCTATAAATAACAAAACTAAACTTAAATGTTGTTGCAGCAACTAAAGATGCCCAAGAGATACTTTCCGTTTTTGCAAACTTTAAACAGCTCGAAACTCTTACCAAAACTAAACTTAAGTGAACTCATAACGAGACGACATTCGACTGAAAAAGTAAGAGTCAGATAAAACCATAATTAAAGTTTTAGCGGATTTTGAAATATGCCCAGAGCACAGATGCTGCTGCTGCTCCGGCTCCAGCTCCGGCTAAATGTATCTACTAGTATCAGTAGCTATTGGTACGCTGTCGGTACGTTTCGCTCATTAGGCCAAACGGACAAGCAGCAGGCACTTGGCCGGCCAACTGACTGAGTTATAGTAGAGAAGACAATCTGATTAGGAGATTTATGTGTCGTTGTGCGCAGACTGTCGACCACAAACCACAAATGGCAGACCAGTGTGATATATATGTGTGTACTATGTGCCGCAGATACTCTTTATTGCTAGCTGGATTTTGTGCACACTTACCGTATAGAAAATCTCATTGAGATGGTAATTGTAAGCGTTGCGCACATAAGTACGTATAATTTTATCTCTCCGCTCGCCCTCGAAACCGTTCTGTATGTCATGGGCGCTGAAACGCCAAATCGATTCGCCAGTGACGACACCAAAGAGCACATCATAGTGACCGGCTATGCCCGCTGCGGCGCCGGCGCCACCAAAGTAGCCCGAGCTGCTGCTAAAGGTTGAGCTGCCGGAACCTGGTCCACCGTTGCCGGACATGCCGCCACCACCGTCCGCCGAGTTACGCTTCGAGTTGCGCGTCATTAAATCATCGATATCGAGATTGGAATGTCCGGGTCGTATGACAACGCCATCAACCTAAATTGAAAAACGAGTGAAAGAGACAAAGCGTTACAATCGCTAAGTGAAAAAGAAGGATGACAAAAAACTGGAGCAGTAAAAAAGAAAAACGAAAAGAAAATATTGAAGTAACCGTAGTTGAAATAGTAGTGAACAAAGGAAGCGACGCTACAAAGTAAGTAATAAACTGAGTTGAAGCATAGCTGCAGACCAAATAACCCAAAAAAGCAAGTTGAAGAGCAACGGAAAAGTGCGTGCAAAAAATGTACAGTCATAAAGGACATAAAAAAAAGGCAGGCTATAAATGGAAAACAACAAAAATTGTGGCAACTCTGGGCATAGAAATAATGAAAAATTGGCTAAATGAAAATCTACGATAAGCGAACATGAGTCAATTTTTATGTTATGCTTCAACCTTGTCTGTTCCCATTGCTGTGCTATTTCTATTTGTTGTTGTTTTTTTTTTTGGTGGTGTTCATTGTTGTTGCTCGTTTGACTTGACTTTTTATAAGGTAGTTGCCTGCAGGTTAATTTGCTGCATTGTCGACTTTCATTTAGTTTGATGAGTGTGAAAAATGTCTGTATTGTCAGAGTTGACAATGTACTAGAATTTGTAAAAAATTATTTCATTGAAATTGGTAAGAAAAGTTGTTTTAGGTCTGCTTTTATGAATGCTTCACTATTGTGCTAACTTTGTGAAGTAAAATTCGCCTTTACTCACGATATCGCTTCTTTTTTTGTAAATATCAGCAGAGGGTATTTGTAAATAAGTCAAAGTACGAAAACATTGAGAACTGAACAATCTTAGTCACTAGTTTGTGCTCTTGTTGGGGTTTGACCAAAAAGGCGGGGTGAGATGGTTCAAAACTTTGAAATTGTAGCGATCTTCAAGATTATTTTTATTAAAAATGGTTATTTGCAAAATAAACAAGTAAATAAAGAAGAATAAGCAGAATGGCCTTTGCTTAAAAAAACTTAATTTTGATGGAACTAGAATTTGAAAAAGATTATTTCCATTAAAAACGTCGTTTTGCATTGTAAAAAGCTTTTTTTGAGTAGATAAATAAGGAAATATAAAAACAATTATGTTATTTTCATAAAAAATTATATTTTCATCAAATTAGAGTTACAAAATTAAGACAAAAACCGTTATTTGTTTATAAAAAGGCACTTTGCATTGTTAAAGGTGTTTTGCAAAGACAAATAAGAGAATATATATAAAAAAAGGCTATTTTGAACAAAATTAGAATTCTAAAATAAGGGTTATTTGCATTTAAAAAAGCCGATTTTTATTGTAAAGGTTGTTTTTTGTTAAATAAGAGAATATATTAAAAAGATTGCTATTTGCATAAAAAAAATTATATATATATATGTACATATATATAAATAAGGGTATATATAAAAAAGATAGCTATTTGAATAAAAAACTATATTTTGAGAAAATAGAATTATAATAAAAGGGTTATTTGCACTAAAAAAGTAGTTTTGCAAAAAAAAAGAAAGTCTTATTTGCTTTAAAAACGTGTTTTGCATAGATAAATATAGGAATACATATATGTATAAAGTTATATTTTATTTGCATAAAACAAAACAATATTTAAAACGATTCGAATTACAAAAGTAGAAAAAAAAGTTTATTTGCATTAAAAATGGCGTTTTGCGTTGTGAATTGTGATTTTTTTTTTTTTTTTGCAAAGGTAAACAATTTTTAGCAAACTGACACAAAGGTTAACATGGTTTATATCTATTTTTGATTACAAATATGTAAGCAGTATTCACAGGTTACGATAAGATAAATGCTTCGGAGTGAACCACTGACGCAGTTTTAACATCCGCAAATAATTCAAAAGTAAATGAAAGAGGTGCTCTAGCTGACAAATATACTGAAACACAGTTTGATATTGAAAACGGTGGCACTTAAAAGTGGAAACGTAATAGTGTATAACTTGTAAAGCAACTTGTTGTAAAATCTCAGTAAAACTGAACTGAATATATATATGTGAGTTTTTCCAAATTTGCTCAATTTTGCAAGTTAACATCCATTCCGAGGTGATTCGAACTTGTTTTCTTATGTATTATTAGTTTAATAATAGCCGTATAAGACTAAATCGTAAATAGGAACAATTTTTGAATATGATTGGAAGGGTTCTGAAAACTTAGGTATATTGTGTTATATGAGCCTTTGTTGCAGCATGATATTAGTTTGGATCTATAAATAACAACAAAAAATCAGAGACACTGCAACAATGCACTCACCGATGGTCCGAAGGATGTCAAAAAGTTAGGCGCCTGAATATCCGCGCCATACAAATCCTCCAAAGGCACATCCCGCAAACAGTCCACAATTTGCTCATGATGCTTATTAATATCCTCCGGTATGGTGCAATTAACCTCCTTGGCCAGCTTGATGGCAAACAGCACTGGATCCTCCACCAAAGCCCAGGAGGAGTACGCCGAACCAGACATGAGTATGGCGCGATGAAACAAACCACGCACCATTGTGGGCGATGTCATCAGGTAATTAATACAGGCTGCACCTGTGCCATGACCCGCCAGTGTAACCGCATTTGGATCACCGCCAAATTTTTGTATATTCTGCTGTATCCAGTGCAAGGCCGCCATCTGATCCATAAGTCCATAATTGGCTACCCGTGCATGCGCATGCGGACTAGGATTCGCATTGAGAAAACCTGTTGCAAGGCCAATTATGTGTGGCACATAAGTATTAATATGATTTTAAGCATTTTGCAGTGCGCTTCAACTTACCCAATATGCCCAGACGGTAATTAAGTGTAACCACCACTACTTCGCCATAGCTGGCCAGCACACTGCCGTCGTAGGGATTGCCGCTGCTCCACTCAAAGGACTCGCCGTGTATGAACACAATTACGGGCAGTCTCTTTTCGTTGGCGCCAGCTGGGGGAGTGCAAAAAAAAGAACAGTGTCATAAAAAAGGGCACTTGCGGAGGGGTGTGTCAGCAAATGAAAAATAGAAATCGTGGAGTGTCGCCAGAGGTGCCTGAGACCACTATTTGCCACAGTGCTACCCCGCTTTCCACTTCGCAATCGCTCGAAACGCTTAAGCGCCATTAAATGTTTCCGTTTGCGTGCAAAGCTGATTTTGATTTGAGCGCCTTTTGCGCTGCTAGGGCCCCCGCTTGGGCGCCTTGCCGCATAGAAATGGCCTTAGATTAGCAATGCGTGGATAGTATATTTTTTTTTTCTTGTGCTGCGGCACTTAAGATAAGATTTGGTCGGCTTGTCGCCGTGTGCTTTTGTTTTTAAGTAAAAATTATTGGTATTACGTGTCGCATGATTAATCTTAATTAATTGAATTTAAATAAGATTTATGCAGCGCAATGGCAATTTCCTTGTGCTGTTCGTGGCCATTTTAGCCAAATTTAAGCTACTTATCAGAGATCCAATAATACCCAGGGGCTCCAAGCACGTAATACCTCAGCCATTGCGGTTACCTTCTTTGGGGACTAACTAATGACGCCAGCTGCTTGTTTTAGTTTTTTATTGAACATTTTGTGGCTGATTTTTGGTAATTTAAGATGCTTTTAACTTATTTTTAAGTGAAATTCAAGGTTTCCCTAAATTAAATTAATCTTTCCGAATGCATTTGGCTTGTGGTATAAAAAGTATCACTTTTTCATTTAGATATTAGCTCGAGGTACACAGTTTTATTTCAATTTATCGATTTATCATTTACATGAAAGATCTGCACAAATGGTCGAATATATCTAAAAATTCGACAAGAATAGTTTCGATATATCGAAATGTATATCAGGTTTAAACTAGATCTGCAAAACTATCGATATTTTTGAAGGTTTCGGCAAAAAGATTCGATATTATCAATTGTACTAACGGTTCGAAAACATTTTATACTATCGATAGTTTTATCGGTAATTTTATTCTTGCTATTCTATTAACCTTTGCCACTAAGCGATTGTTTCAACTATCGATAGTGAAAAAAATTTATATATACCCAAAGCGCATTTTTGTAGCTCTACTTCGCACGTCCAAAGCATTTCAATTGATTTCCGTTTCAGTCTTTATCTATCTCCCTAAACAGGTTGGTATCTCACTAGGGATTCAAATCGAAACTCATTTCGGCTACGATTACGGTTTGAGTCCCTGATATTGACATAAAATTCGTCTCTATATCTATATGAATTTTATGCAACATTTGTTGTCTCTCACGATCAAATTTTAAAATTAAGTTTTTATTTTTTTTAAATCTTTTACAAAAAAAGTTATTCGGTTGAGATATGGTTCATTAATAATCCGTTATCTAATCTTTTGCCGATAGTTTCAGTCAAAAGATTCGATAGTAACATAAATTCGAAAACTTTCGAAATCAGTATCAGTATAGTATCAGTTTCTTCCTACTTCCCAACCTTAGCCGTTTATCCTGAGTTAAAACATCGACAGTGAATAATTGCATATATAGATATGTTATCGATAGTTTCAAAGCTATATTAGCAAGCCCAACAAATATCATAGCCATACGCTTCAAAACCGAATGCTAAACAGGCCAAAAAATAACTGTTCCGCTGAATTTGGGGTTGCAAGTTCGGCAGCCAAAAGGAACATTGAGATCTATATCACCTATGTTTTAGTGTAAAATCCCCACCCCTACTGGCTCTACTACACAAATATTCCTTTTCGCGACCTCATTACACACGACCTTACAACTCCCACTTACCATTGAACGGCGCAAATATGTTCAGATACAAGCAATCCTCCGATTGATTTTCCAAAAACGGCAGCAATCTCTTCAAGTACTCTAAACGCCCTTTGGGCATTTTCTCCAGAGCGGCCGTTTCATTTCGTATATTGGGCAAACGTTGCGGACACACGGGACTGTACTTGTTGGATAATCGTATTCCATCCCAAGGCGCTGGTGCGCGTGTTGGACTAAACCTGCAATTATGAAATCCGTGAATTTAATGACATAACTCAGCCAATACTAGTTGCATACTAGTATCGCTTACCTATTTTGCTTAGTGGGCGGCGTTGCATATGGCACTCCGAGAAACACCTCTACCGAACGTAAAAACCGAAAGTTATCCAATGGCAGAATGAGACCATGTAAGCTCCCATAGCGCGTCTGTACAATGCGACCCAGCCTTGCCTCCTTATAGAGATCAAGCGTGGATGCAACAGTGCAGCAGAACCAGCTGGTGAGTGCAACTGAGAGCAAAAGCAGTTGGCATTGCTTCATCGTCGTCGTAAGGACTACTTTTTAAGTAATGTGGATGTTGTTGTCGTTGGACTAGCTTATCGCTAGGTTCTGGCCAATTATCTAAAACTCTAATCTGCTTATATTTGCTTCCATTGTGCACAAGGATTTGCCCGGATAAGCTTCTTGCTGCTCAATCATGTTGTGTCGTTGCTCTCTAATAGTATTTGGCGCTGAAAAGAGCAAAATATTTAAAATGTAGTTGAAGCTCTTTTGTTTTATGTTAATTTTATATCCTTTGAAAATTTAAATTATGCTTTATAAGTCTTTGTACTATTTATTGTTCAATCTTATTGAAATTTTAACAGTATATTTTAAGGTTTTTAATTTTGATTTCGGTGTTAACTATTTCAGACTTTTAATTTTCATTGAGTACTATTGATGGCCCGTGTGGTGAGCGGGCTAGCGTATGCCATCTCAGCAGGTGAAAGCTTGTCGTACGAGGCGATTAACAATGACACTGGGTGCTTTTCGAGACTTTATAGCCACCCCAGGCTTAAAAGGGTTGTGCGTAGGGTTTGGGACCCAACACGTAAAACCACAATTCCAATGAAGGATTGTATTTACATCAGTTCGTAACCCGACAACGGGTTGATATGGCCAGTTAAGAAGAAGAACGCAGCACAGCGAGTCGAAAGAACATTGTTTTACTCGGAGATGTCTCGATAGTACATATGGAATGTATCATCGTAGAAATGGTTACTCAGAAAGCAGAAGATGGGTGAATTGGGACGAATCCAAAGAATAAATTAATGTAAATGATTTGAGTTGGACGATTAAAAATCAAATTGCGAGAATTTTGTTCATACAAATCGATTGAGCTCGTTGAAAACGAATATGAGGCTGCCAATTATCCAGCGAAATTCCTAAACTCTCATGATTTGCCTTGCCTCATTATTTGCGTTTTAATCACGAAATCTGATACGAAATCTTCATGCCCCGAAACTGTGCAATGGAACCTGACTGACAAGGATTTTAAAAGGGCCATTCATTTCCTTGAATTCAACCAATTTACCATTCCAGTCACTGGTAGTAGGCACCATATTTTCATACGTTTAGCTGTTATATGTGGCGTGTTTCCGAGTTGGGAAACCTTTCGCATGCTCCGAAACAGGCAAAAAAGGTTTTGTATCATGCAGCCTTTAAGTGATTCAGTTTTACTTTTCCGCAAAAAAATATTGGGATTGGCCCAAAAAACTAAGATGTCAAATTTTATGTTTTTCGACGATTTAAACACTCTGACAACTTTTCCGTCGATTTGGAGATGTTTTTTTGTCCGTTCGTTGTCGTTGTCGATGTAGTGTGTTAGTCAAATAACTTTAGTAATATCGGCTTTAGCAAGCTAAATGTTTTTCTATCATTTTGGGCATGTCTTCAAAGAGTTTCCTATTGAAATGGAGCACTCTAGTCGCTATAGTTGGGTCGCCAGAAGAATAGTAAGAGTAACTAATTTTCAAAATTTTTTGTTTTTCATTTTGTTGTTTTTAAATTTCCTAGCTTATATGTCCTAGCTTATTTGTTGTTTTGGTAAACGTGCAGAAACTCCTGAGTTGGTTACTAACTATTACTTCTCCGCAAAAAATTATTGGGATTGACCAAAAACCTAAAATCTCTAATTTTATGTTTTTCGACGATTTAAGCAAGATTTCCGGCGATTTGGAGATGTTTTTGTGTTGGGGTTCAAAGGGTTTCCTATTAAATTTGAGTACTCTTGTCACTATAGTTGAGTCGCTAGAGGAAAAATAATAGCAAATAATTTTCGAAATTTTTTTTTTTTTTACCTTTTCGGTTGTTTTGATAAGCGTGCGGAAAAGCCTGAGTTGGTTACCAACTTTTTATTTCAGTTAAATATAGAATATTGAATTCAATTAAAATTTGAAAAGTGTTTTATTTAATCTAAAATGATCGCTGAGTGCTCGAAATTCATTGAATCTACCCCGTCATTTGTAAGGAGAAATGGAAAGAAAAAGGGGAAGGGCAAGAGGAAGAATAAATCGAATATGATCTTTCCAAGAGGGAAACGGGGTTTGTCGACCGGAACGTTCAGTAGGGGCGGATAAAAAGGGAGTTTTCCCGGTTAGCTAGTAAATTTGAAATAAAAAAAATATATATAAACCGTGATCTTAATATACAGAGCTTAACAATACCGGTATTCTAGTCTTTGGGTGTGGCTTCTGCTTAGTTAGCTCCATTAATGTAAACAAAATTTGCATTTCTTGTTAATGCCGACATGAAAACACTGAACAAGCATATTTTCTAATAGGTAAATATCTAATAAATCTATCAAACACGAAAAGGCATAAATATAGATCCTTTGGCTATTATCCTGCTACCCATTGCAGCTTCAATGGATTATGCACAACATAACGGCTGGTCTTGACACTTTAACTCTTCCATTTGGTTTTAGCTACTATTTCATTTTAGAACAGGCAATCTATGGTCTATGTTTTGCTGTGTACTCAAACACACACACACACACACGAATATGTCCTAGTTAGCTCGGTTAACCCATATAAGCTTCAAGGCTCTCGCAAAGTTTGCTGTATTTAAATGGCCTTCATCGTTGACATTTATGTGCCTTTTGCAGTTTTCCACATTAATAAATTCTTGTTATCTTAGTTTAAGCTTAGGTTCTTTGCGTTGTGGTCTCCTTTCGTTTGTTCTAAATATCCTTTATTATTTTTTTGGTGTATATAGCACTTGTATCTGCTTGAAAGCACAACCAAATAGCGCATAAAAGATTCTTTTAAACAATTGCACAGAAAAATTCAACTAAGTGAAAGCTACAAAATATAAATGTTATGTATTTCTGCATGGGAAGTGTTTTTTTCCACTTTGTTGTTGCTTTTTAACAACTGTTTCGACATTAGGGTACCCTTTCCGGGAGTTCATTTAATGCTACATTTATTTTGATAATCATAGCAATTGTAGCTCATAAACGATTAGTGGCATAATAAACTATACAAAGTATATGGTAAAGTACTAGAACTTGGAACATGATTTATTAACTGCTAAGTTTCAAAAGCAAATAAGTAAACGTTTCTGTATCTATAGCACAATCGATTAAGATAAGTAATCGAGATGTAATGCTTATAGGTTATTGCTGCAGAGATAAACGGAGAGTAGCTGGTAAGATTAGTGGGTAAGTCCAGGCAAGTTCAACACCTTTCAGCTTTTCAAACCGCTCATTTTACTTCCCACATGAAAAGATTTCTTTATTCACTCTTATAAAGCAAACTGATATTTGGAAGTTCTTGGTTTATTAAGGATCCCTTTGAAATTCCAGTTTTTCAGCCAATTTGGCTTTAGGACACAGAGTTGTCTACTAGAGAGTAGAGCTGAATCCTTGGAAGTTTTTTAGTCCTGCCATATCACTGAATATACGCTCACCACTGGCAATAGCTAAGGCTAAGGTTAACGGAAAAGTTTGCTTGATTTCTTCACATTAAGGTATGAAACACGCTTCATTGTTTTTTTTTTTTGAGTGTACAACTTCATTTCATAATTTCTGAGATACATCAGTGGCATATTTTATGGCAAAATTTTCTACTGTGGTCTAAATCTCTCGAACGTCCTTATCGAAAAAGTGCCAAAAGAATGGGAATGTTTCGTTCAATTTACTTATAGCTGCAAAACTGTCTTTGATTCATGCTTGAAATTGATTTCTTGATCAGTGCAGTCTTCATCATAGATTTTATATGTCAAGTGACCATGTTTTTTACTGGCTGGAGGTAAAATCGACGAAGTATCACTCAAAACCGGATGTGGGGCTAAACCGGACAGTCGCGATATCTCGGAAACCAAGCATCGTATCGAAACGGCGAAACACTGTCTTAAAGCGCCCGAATATAAACTATACTCTCCATTGGTGGCCCTATAACGCAAAGCAGTTTTATGATTTCTTTTAGTTCTTAAAACTTTTCTTCTATAAAAAAATTGTTTCCCTTCAGGTTTCTTTATGCTCTGCAAAAATCGATAATTTTCAAATAAACTAAGAACTCTCATGCATGAAATACTACAAAACATATCAATAAAGGTTCAAACTTTCGTTTCTATACAACTTAACATCAATGTTCTTTGTTTACTCGGCCATAGCTGTCGGGATTAGCCCCACCATTTTTGACATTTTCGATTTGTTGCTGTCTAAGGCAGATTGCGCCGAACTGAGTGAATTCTTATGACTTCAAACCATATGAGATTTGTAGCTGAAAGATCAAGCTTCCGAATGGTATATCACATTCCAGGAATAAAATAAGTTTTCTGTTCTATTTTTGGCTTAAGATAAAAAGTTCCATAGTCTTCCCTATTCATTGAATATTCCATTTCAACCGTTGCGTAAAAGTTACAATTCAGCAAGTAAACTATCATCATTGGAAACATTTGCCAATAATTTCCTTCTCGTTTCGCTCTTGTTACGTTGCGAGCGATTCAAATTCTTCAATTCTGTGAAGTTCCAGTATTCATGGAAATCATTTTCTGAATGTTGTTATTTGACTTTCATCAAATTCGATTCTAAATAATATTCAGGAGAATGTTTATCTTTTCGCGAATTTCAATTGAAAGTCGGGGCCCATCAAAAAATGGGCTTTGGTTAAAAAATGGGTTTAATGCAAAATTTATTGAAGATATTTTGAAGCGTTAAAAAAGACGTTAGGCTCATTTAACTTTGACTATAAAACGTTTGTTACCACTGAATTCGTAAAATAGTCACAAGCAAAAAGGTCGTACTGCGACCGCCGCACAAGCTGCGATTACCAAACCTCATATAAACATATGGGCAGCTCCTCTGTTATGGGTGATTTTTCACGCGTTTCATTGTTCGCTGCACAAATTTTTGTTGTCAAACAAAAAACAGCTGTTCTGCTGCGGCTTCTTGCCCCGTGGAAACGCTATGGCTGTAAGGTTCTGCCTCTCTCTTCCTTTGCTCCTATTTTAAGATGGTATATATAGCATTCATGATTTACATCTGAATCAGGCAATAACAGAATTCTCAGAAGAGCTAAAAAAGTTCTAATACATTTTTCCAGAGAAATTATTACACACAAATTTCTATGCATTTCATATATTGAGATATATATCTTACACGCAATATATTCAAATTGAAAAGAGCAATTTGGGCCAAAAATATATTGTAAAATCGATTGTACATTAGTCCTGTTAGCATTTCCCAAACAGTATCGAGGCACTTTATCAAACGAACACTCTATGAGTATGAATACTCAAATGTCTCATACTCACCAACTGCATAGATTTTGATGATAAGTATCGATTAATGGCAAATGTCCAATTCAAAATGTCATACTATTAGCTAAGTCATGCGATATAAAAGAATCTAAAAAGAACCTGATTTAGGGAGTGTGACAATGTTGTATATGACTAATTGCCCCAATTTCGTGACAATTGGCGTGAATCTGACAAATTTTGATTTGAGTTCGTGTTCAAGTTGGTCGGACGACTACGATTTTTATTTGCTTTACGTTATATTATCTGAGAAAGACCTCGATGATGGCTTCAATGTTGAAAAATGTCGATAGAGTTTACTAATTGAAACCATCTGTCTAGCCCGAAAGGAGTATTAAATTTTTCATCCTTATCTTACCTCTTATCTTACCTTAAAGGAAATACGAAAAAACCAAACCAACTTTTTCGATAATTGAGAAACAATGCGTTTTTTGAGTACCCTCTTTTCCATGTTTCAAGTCAATGCAAAATGAGAATTTTGCAGTTTTGTTTGTAAAATCACAATTCCAATAAAAGAATGTATTTATATCAGGCCGTAACGCAATAACGTGTTGTTGTGGCCAGTTCAGATTACCTGTGTATTGACTAGAGGGCCATCTCTTGCGATTTTACCTAATCGCATCAAATCATCAACGCTTGAAGAAGAAGAATCTAGCATTATTAGTTTTATGAGATCTTTTGGCCCGACTGCTGCTTTCGATGGAATGATGAATTCTATAAGCTCTAAGAGAACATTGACATAGTCATGCGATTTAACATCTAAAGGCTCGTAGGTCATGTTATAGGTGTGGATAAAAAAGTTTTTGCGAGAAAGGTGGTCAATACAATGAAGGGAAGGACCCGGTAGAGAGCGCACTCACTACAAATGATTGCAGAAGGTGCGTCAAGAAGTTAAGAAGAAGAATCTTGTATATTCAAATTGCTTATTTAAAACTATGCTTTGAAATCTATGAGGTTATACGAAAATTGTATTGGTTATTTGATAGAGTTTTCGGTAATTTTAGAAAATAGTTTTTAACACTAAATGGTTTCTCATCGCCGAATCGACGACGACAAAACTTTCAAAGCTTTAGTTTTTGAAAATTGTTTCCTAGTTTCGAAGAAGAATAATCTTTGTGGGACTTTATGGGACCAAAATCAGTTCACAATGCGAAAATAATATCACCGTGCTTACATCTTATATGCAAAAAATATCTATAATTACATTATATGCAAAAAATCTCTTGTGAAGAGCACATAGTTGATATTTGTACCTTTTGTATAAATGAACAAATAATATTAATAAAACTAAGATTAAATCATAAAGGTTACTTTACTTTTTATTTATATGATTCGAAACGTACAATTTTGAAAAGTAGTAAAAAAAGCTGAAGTTCTGGATTCAGAGTCAGTGATCCAAGGGAAACAAATTGCGATATATTTTGTTGCCTGCTGTTATTGGTAGTACAGTTTATCGCTTAAATGAAATTATTTCTTTTATGCATGAAAACCTTTACTCCTAAAATTCAGTAATCGGCATGCACAAGATAGGGTATACGACAAGTCGACTTTGTGGAACCGTTGTATCTGTATGCTATGCGTTTCTGATTACGGCTCAAGGTTGTTCAAGCATTTTTGTGTTTTGTTTCTACTACATTCTATATGATAATTACACTTTTTTTCATTTGTATAAAACAGAGAGTGCTCGCACTTTAGGACATTTCAAGAACACACCAAAAGCTCACACATACACATGCGTTGTGTGTGTCGTCCATGTATCTGTGTTAAAAAAAAGCTATGGCCTTGTTACAGCTCATGAACAGCAAATCAAAAACAAACTGTGAAATATACTATACAAAAATTTAGACTAAAAGCAATTTGTCATTTTAGACAATTTAATAAAAGTAAAATTGAAAGAAAATTTCGAAATGCTTCTAATCAAGAATGTTTTGGACCCTCTAAAAGAAAATGCGCCTGAAGCTACGCATAGAAAGTGGAGTCCGCAAACTTGATTTCAGGAAAAAAAGAGACTCTTGATGACCGTTAGGAATATGTTTCTCAATCTATGGAGGGCAGCGAGAGCCCCTGTCAAAGACAGCGACTGTTTGTTCTGCTCAGAAGCAAACGGCTCTAATTGATGTGCTAGAGGCGCAGCGCTTTGGTTGCATATAAGGCTGCCGCTGAAATGGCCGATGCTTTGATAGCCGTTACTACTTTGGACAGGCCTGCATGGGCATGCTCCGTTCGCCAATACTGGCGGCAGATTTGCTTTGTTTCAGTGTCAGTGCCAAAGCCAGTCCTTGTGTTATCAAAGAGCGTGAGGCGCTGGCCTTGGTGGATGGCCATAATGCGCCCGGTCCTCTGGTGGCCAACTAATGTATGGCTATGCTGAAGGCAAGCCAAGTGGGCAATGCGTGTCGCAGCACACAACTGAATTGTCATGGCTGGCTGGTATGCCAGGGAGGCGCTGTCCGAACTCGTGATTGGGCTGTGCATGTCCAATGGGCCACCCAGGTTGGTGCCTTATGGTGACCGGTCTTGGGCAAAAACACTATAGCTTGTGCCGCGGCAGCACCAAATGAACAATTTTTGGTGGACTTTGACATGTCTACAGTGCCCTTGGAGCAGTTGCAGCTGGATTACTGCAGCGGTAAGCAAGAGTGCTTGCCCAGGCCCAGGCGCTGGATCAGTGTGGCAGCGAAACCAGTAGCTTGGCGGCGGCTTTACGTGCGCCTTTGCGCTGGAATACAAGGGTTTTGGACTGCCCGGAATGGTGTACATATATATATGGCGGGTTAACTGGAAACAGAAATGCTACACAGCTCAAGTGCGGCAGCATTTAACATGGATAGGCTACCTGCCAATCTGGGTCACATTTATATAGCCCCAGATTCATTGCATTTCAGCAGAACCTTTGAGCTGCGTTTGGTAAAGTTTAAACAGCCTTTTGCATTGCCTTGTGATATAAAGAACCCGGACTTAGTGCCGGGTGGTAAAGAAATGCAGCACATGCAGCGCGTGGATTTTGCAGGAGATTTGAGTTTTACAAGCAAAACGCTAAAATCCAGCGCTGCGTTTACGCATTAAACCGTTGAGCATGAAATGAGTGAAATGAACATAACTCCATTTTATTTTTGTTTGTTAGCCCGAAACGACCTTAACCTGATTTAGAGTGTTTTTTTGAGCTTTCGAGTTTGTCGAGTTTTCAAGTGCAGGACAAATAAAACCAAATGAAAATGCGCTGCTTAATTAAACAACGCCATAAAGTATGCAAGGTTATAAAATGAAATTCATGTCATGGCGTCAGCCTGCGGCTCACAAACCGGAAATGGGTTAAAAGACACGGCTAAGCTTAGTTGCTGTTGTTGTTAATTATGGCTCGCTAAAATATGCACAAAAAGTTCTAAACAATCGTTATGGCTGCCTTGTCTGGCTGTCAGTTTGGTTTGTTTTGAGCTTTGTGCTTTTAAAAGGAGGCCAAATTAAAAGGGCACAAAAGCAGAACGAGAAAAAAAAGAGTTATAAAAAAGCAGTGAAAATATTTGTGCTAATTTATGCATTCGCTGCATGTGAGTGTGAACTGAAGTGAAAGTAGACAGCTGCGGCAGCTAAAAATACCAACGAAAATACCAAAACAGGTAGTTTGTTGCTATATGTGAGTCAGTGCCCAAAAAAGCCCAACACAATCGATCGAAGACTTTCAGGCGTCTTGTAAGCTAAAACGACACACAACAAATCCACAACACAAAGTAAAAGCAAAAGTAGAAGCATTTGGAAGATGATTAATTTGATTTGTGCACAAGCAGCTCATCAGCCAGTCCGTCGGCGCCTGCCTCTCGTACTACGCGGCGTATGAGTAATAAGCGTAAACTTTTTATGACAGCCGCCATCGCTCTTTGCTAAATTATGAAGCTTTCACTCTCTATGTGCTTCGATTTGGAACTCTTATTAGATGGCAGCTATCAAGCCACCCACTTCCGCTTCATACTACGCTTCTGGCTGTTGTCCTTCGGGCGACACCTGCGTCGCACGTGACTGCGGTATCTTTGCAGGTGTATGCGTGTGTGTGTGTGTGTGTGTGTGTGTGTGTGTGTGTGTGTGTGTAGGTGTGTGTATAGCTGTGTAACAGTGTGCCTGATGGGTAATTGTATTGGGTTTCCTTTTTGTTGCTGTTAGATAGATTTATAGCATTGTAATCGCCCAATATTTGTTGCTAGTGGAAATGACTTGGAATGAGTTTGGCAGTTGTGTTTGTATCTTTCACGCTAAACTCATTTATCTTCATTGAAGCAGGTTAGCTACTGCTTTATTTTTCACTGATAATTAGTCAAACGTTAAACGTACTGATAGAGCGCTCTTCTGAGCATGCAGAAGGATTCACAAAATTTAAATTTAGTGTGGAAAAATAAGGTTTCGCCTGAAAGTTTGGTTGCCTTTAATTATAGAAGGCTTTTATCAAGAATTTATAGTTACAAATGCCCAATAATTGAACAAATCTGAAAGGTCTTATGCGGGATGTGGCAGTAATCCCTTGGTTGTTTTTAGTTCGAAATGAAAACGAATTCATTGCGATTTTAAATGGATTCGAACTCACTCGGTGTCGAGTACAACACTACTCAGAGTGGCATCACATTTATTTGCCAATCCGAAACAACAAGCAAAAATGGGCTCAAAAATAAACGCAAGAAGCTAGACTAGTAATAGTCCAAATATATATAGGGTTATGTAGATATTACTAAAATATGAAACCGATTCTGCATCAATTTTCGTACTGAAGACTAAGTTCGTCACTTTCTGTTTTGAAAATGTGCGACAAAATGAAAAAACCAGATTACATTAAAAGAAAAAAAAAAATCCACCTAAAAGTATGTATATTTCAATAGATATGTCTGTTCCTTCAAAAGTGTTTTGGGGGCACAACTCTATCGAATAAAGTATTTAGTGGGGGTCTTGAAATTGTAGAAAACTTGCATCATGCAAGTCGTCCACCCCTGTAATGACGATAACATCGAAAAAGTGAAGGAAATTGAGTTGTTTTCCCATTAGGGAGATAGCAGAGACAATCAACTTTATTATGGAACGACTCAACACATTTTGGTTGATGTTGTGGGCATGAAACGCGTCGTCGCCAGATTCGTACCAAAAGACGAGAATTTTTTGCTTTTTCCAACTTGACTGTGTCGGAGTTTTTGACCAAACATGAAACAAAAGTCATTAGATATGGCACTTTGAGTCATGAGTCGATTGACGTCAGTTTAGCCTATTTTTGCTGTTATCGGGCGCAATTAATAAAATTGTGATTTGGAGTTAATCCGTCTACTGGTATTTGATAGCCCGTTGAGGGATCGCGTATATGCCACTGTCTGCTTTTGGAAAGTTGGTACGACTAGGCAGAATTCCCATATAAACGTTTGGACATCAAGAGAATTTGTTTCTGTTGGATTCCGCATAATTTCAACTTATTTTAAACAAGGAGTGTATGAACAGGTGCCAAGAAAAAATGAAGAAATACTGCCACGGTTGCAGTAATGAAAATTATCGCATCTTTCTTCGGAAAAACTGGCCATGTGGCAAATGTTCTGCTGGAGTATCAAAGAATGGTAAATACTGAATACAATCAACCAGAAGCTTTTAGAGAACTGAGGAAAACGAATCAAAGAATAGCGTCTTTGGACACTCAAAACACGCATTAATGGGTCATTCACCTTTACAGCCCTGACTTGTCACCAAATGACTTCTTCCACAGTTTCCGACACAGAATGTTGTAGCATTCTAAAAGCTCATTTTAGAGGTAAAACTTCGAAGTGCAAAAGTGCATCAAAACTTGGTTTGAACACATGCACAAGTGTATGCGTTTTTATAGAGTATTAGGGGGCTCCGCCCCTGCTCGCTTCGCTCGCCAAAATCTGTGCCAGTCTCAAGCCAGCTCATATTCTTTTTCCTGTTCCGCAACCCGTTCTCCTTTTTCCTCTTCCTTTTCTTCTTCTTCCTCTTCCTCACCCTCTTTTCCTTCCTCACGCTCAGATACATTGTTTAGCAGACGGCCTTTGCTTAGAGCTCAGTTAACAAGTGTTTCATTTATTGGCAGGCTTGCAGTAGTAGGTGTTGCCAGACTGTGCCCAGTTTTGAGGAAAATAATAATTTGCTTTGATATTTTGTGTAATTTTTTGTAGTTTAACGATTTTTTGACCACCAAAATGAAACCTTTTTTAACTTTTTTTTTTATTTTGAATCAGGTTTCACCGTTTGTGAAAAAATATATTTTATGCTGGCATTTCGCTCTATCATGCAAATTGTTGTAATCTTTTAGTTTTTATACAAAATAAGTATCTTCGACATAAAAAATGTTCAAAAACGAACAGCTGTTGTTGGCACTACGCAAAACTACAGACATATAAAACAAATGACAAATAGTTTGTACCAATTCTTTGTAAGCTCGTGTTGTGTAAAGACTCTCAAATATTCCATTATTTCTATCTAATTGCAACTCAACCAGACGACAAAAAAAGTAATGATTGATGAAGAAATGATGAAAATTTATGGAGTATAAACTACGAGTAAAATCCTCGTTAGGCAAGTCTACAAAACATTGAGATTTCTTTGTCATGTAACACTGATAATTTGATGAAAGACAAAAAAAAAAAACCCAGAGAGCAATGTAAACATTTCATTTAAACAATCTGTGTGTAAATTACAAGAACAAACATGTTCGGAGACACCCATGTCAAAGGGTCAAAAAGTTAACCTATATCCCAAACAGATTTCATATTTTTTGGACATATTTTTGTTGTAGCTGTGTTTGTTTTGTCTTCTCTTCTTCTTTTTTTGTATATTTCGTGTTATCAAATTGACAACTTAAGCTCATTTTGTGCTGTTGTTCTTTCTGCTTGATTTACCTTGTGAAAATTACATATATGTGTAGGTACAATATGTAAGTATGTGTGTAGGTCCGTGCAAAGCTCGCACTTTTTTTGGTTTCTTTGGTGCTGGCTGCTTTTATGACTGCTGGCAGTTTTCGTTGAGGATGTCGACGAGGACGATGATGATGATGATAATCCTTAGCTTTTTCGGGCTTGTGTGGTTCTTGTTGAAATTGAAGTTGTTGTTGCTGCTGTTGTTGCTGTTGTTGTTTGTAGCTTGATGTGTGAGTTGTCCGGCTGTCTTGTCGGTCAACAGAAGCCGTAAAAATCTTTTTTCTTTTAAAAGCACGTATTCCTTTGTTGGTTTTTTACTATAAACCCTGGTATACCCTGTGTTCATAGAAAGGTTCTATTAGGTGTGTGCAAATGTTTGTTAGGGCTTCGTATCATACGTAAAGCATGGTATATGCTTTATTTTATACACATTTTTTTCGTGAATTTCTATTTTCTTGGATATTTTTGAAATGATATGCAGAATTAGCGACCTGATCTTCTTCTTTAGCATTTTCGAAATGTTTGCAAAGACAAAATATTTAGAGGCGTACAGCAAAAATTACTAGATTGAATACGTAAACGCGGTAGATACTAGTAAGGCTTAGTTCTACTTCAAAAGATGGCAATACTGCGTCAGTGGTACCCAAAGCATATCCCACGGAAGCCAAATCTTTCATGGAAGTGTCACCGGGGTGACACTCTTGACAATTCAAGAGTGCTTCACTCAAGTAGGCAATTTAAGTCCCATTCTACGAATCGTTTTCTTGACCGCTCACTTTTTCTATTTTCAAAAGCTTTAATATATCAGTGTCTCTTTTTTGTTCAGTGTACTTTTTCAACTTTCTGGCTTATATATTGTATTGAATGGAAGGCTGCCTGAGGCACTAAGGCTTCACATATATCTGCATTAACCTTTCGTGGTAGGTAAACTAGATCTTTTCTTTTTTAAACCGTACATGCACGTCATTGACGAATTAAAACTACTAAAGCACCAATTGGAAGGCTAATGCTATATGCTTGCCATATCTGAAACCAAGTTAGTTTCATTTGGAATATGTTTGGTTTTATTACATAGGTTAACATGGTTTAGCTGTTAGAAAGCTAAGGGTCTTTTTCGAAGTAATTTACTGCATAGAATCCGATTCTTGGGTCAGAATCGGCCCAGCACGTCAGGATTTTGAGATTATAATGATAATATCTATGCTCTTCGCAGAAAACAGCGTGACGCTTGTATTTACATTTTCTCAAACTGCCAACTAAGATATTTCAAGGTCTCAACTAAGATTGTTAGAAATTGTTCGCTTAAGTTTTATTTACTCGGATGCTCAAATACCATGACTGCTGGTTGGGTTCCAGCTCAATGAAGGGCATGATTGACACGAAATGCCGGATATTTAAGCACAGCATTTTGGACATGGGAACTAAGGAAAACATCTGGACATCTAGATAATTCTGCACGGAGACTGCAAGAAAGCATTCTGGTGGATATGTTCTGCTGATATACTAGTATTAATTCCATCCGCATGAGACCCAAAAGCCGTCGTAAGAAAAAGAGGCCAAAAATGTCTTCTTAACTCAAGATGTACTCTGAGATATAAGCTCAATAGGCAGATCTTTGTAGTACTTGTATACGTCACACTGTACAATTCGATAAAAACTAGGCCAAGATTATCTAGGAGAAGGAACAAACTATGCGTTAGTGCATAGTATCATCTTATAAACAGGAGTTCCCGTTGCATAGGCTTGCTTTGTATGATGCTTCAGGGAGAAAGGCACTGTCCCGTCTCGGCGGGCATATAATCTCTGTGCTAAAACTAAACTTTTTAGAACCAGTTTCGTTTGAGGTTAGGATGGTACTGGTAGGTGGACCATAAGCTTAAAAGAGGGCATAACAGAGCCTTACTACAGCATCTAGCACATGAAGTATATCATCTTAGACAAGTCATTGCTGACCATTTTATGACTTTCTTGAACTGCAGCAAGGCTATAGCTTCGGCCAACACAATTGCACACACCAAGTCTTTGTCTTCCATGAAAACTGTTTTAAGCGTATTTACTAGTCGTCTTGACTCAACTGTTGCTTTTGCTTACATGCTTTTCATTTATCTTGCTGCCATTGCTATTTCGCTATATTTTTTGGTGTTTATGTGCGCCAACTTGCACTTGAATTCACTGTTAGAAGAACTTTGGCCAACACCAATACCAAGCACACGCACACATAGACACACGCACGGATTTGTTGAGTAAAACCGTGTTCTTAAATTACGCTTAACGCTTTGTTAGTTATCGTTGTTGCTTTTGTTGTCACATGCAACCCTGATTTCATTATTTCTTTATTTTATTTAATACTGATTTTCGTTGCTTTTCACTTGCCTCTTTGTGTTTTATAACGCTTTTTTATTTTTGTTTATTTTTTATATTTTGTGACAAACTGAAATGGAATTTTGGCACATTTTCTGTACGATTAAAACTTAAGACAGCATTTATTTTGTTAAATATTTGCATAAACTTTTTGTTATAGGACCCACTGTGCTGCGAAATTTAGTATTTATATTTTTGCAAAATTTTTCAATTACTTATGCACGTCAAATTTGTAGTCTACAGCTAAAATATTTTCCATAAAAAAGCAGATATTCATATTGATTTTAAGAGCTTATTTTAAACACTGCACAGATACATTTGTATTTGTGTATCTATTGATATCTGTATTTCTCTTGCACTGATATTTGCGCACATTAAACTTTATTTTGCATATTTTCATGCTTATTTGGCGCTGTATTTTTGGTTTTTATTTTAAAATATTTCAATTTTTACTATTATAGTTTTGTGTTTTACTACATATAAGTGGCATGTGTTGGTGCAAAAAGTTCTGCTCTGTAGCTTTAGAGTTTGATAAAAGCATGTTTTCGAAATAAAAGCAAAAAAAACTATTGTTTGAATAAGCTGAGCACTTAAGCTATTGAAATGGTATGGTTTGGTTCAACTCCAGTGTTGAAATGTGCCAAATTTTTATGATTTAAGCTAAATGTTTTGAAAAAGTTGCACAATAACTCTTTTTTGTTGTGGCACATGAAGAGCTTATGCTTTTTGCAGAGTTGCGAAAAATTTAGATTTAGAATTCTGTGGTAACTGAGAGTAAATACATCTGCGTCTGTCATTCAAATTTTTTAGCTTTTATAGTACATATGTACATTTGATCTATGCAAATATTTTGAAAGTATCTATAGGATTATTTCAACTTTTTTAACAATCACGCTTTGGATGTGGAATATGTGTGTACTATAATTTATACATGTTTCGATTATTCATTTTCCCACAGTGGGCTGTAAAGGTTGTTTTTCAATCAATGTTGTCAATGTGGCAACTTCTGTAATGCCGCAGCCGACCCCTGTTTTAGTTGGAAATCTGCTTGAATTATATTCCCTAAGTCAAGGTTAACGAGAAAAGCAAGCAAATTTTAATTGAAGCTTAACAATACTTGCGTGAACTTAAGGGTACCAAAGGAACATAGTACTCTAAAGGGAAGATAGACAAGTTACCAGCTAAACTGTTCAAATGTCTGAGTCAAGATTCTCTCAACACAAATACAAGTTGCCTAAAACGATATCATATAAAAAAACCTAAAAGTAACTTATATGTGGAAAACTCCGATTCATAATGTTTCACATCCTGCCCACGAAGAAGTCCAAGAAAGTTTTTGCAGAAATAGCAACCTTTGTAGTGGGTATATGGAAAATCATAAATGGAAGGTTAAAAGGTGAAGGCTGGTGTTAAGGACGATCGCTAAGCCTATTTTCTGAGTCGTAAGGTGTTTTCAAGAAGTAATGGGTATTAATCAGATTACACTTTGGTTGTATTGTCAGCAAACATCTTAGAAAAGTGTGTGTAGATTTATAGCCGTATTAGTCTGTTGGCTCTAATCAACTAGGTGACATGTGAGTCTATGAGTTTGAGCACCTTTTAGTACTTCTGCGTCGTTAGTAACTCTTTTTAGCAATTTTCTAGTGCAGCTTCTATTTGCCACAGAGGTACTTATTTGATATTCAAACTACCCAATAACACTTCATGGCAAAACCTAATTAACATGTCAACTCCATCAGCTACTCCACGGTATTCTTAGAAACGCTAGAATTGCTTTTTAATCCTTTTCAAAAGCACGCATGCTTTTCTACGTTACTTTGCCAGCCCGGAATTTGGTCTAATATAATCCACGGAATGATGGAATTCCCATTACTTTTAGAATACACCTTGCATGTCGGACGACGAATTTGATGAAAATCGTCCATTTTACTGTACCGGCTTTTGTAGAGCTCGTGAAGAGTGGTGAACGCGCTGATTAGTTTCTTGAGCTAACAGTTGGTTGCATCTAAAATTTTTATTTTAAGCTCTTTACGGGCGATACGTGCCTGAAGTGGCGCTATGCGCTGACAAATTTGATGGCAATATTGTTGATTTTGTTGGCTTAAAACTTCAAGGATGCCGCTAGATATCCGCTTTTTGGCTTTTACCTAGCGTTGGCTGATTGCTAGAATTTCCAGCTATAAAGAATTTTAGAGCTATGCGGCTAATAAACTATTAAAAGCACGGCTCAGTGCAGACGAGCAAAAATATTTTGCCAATGCTTTTTTATGACAAAAGCCATAATCGTAATAATATGTATTTAATCTTAAAGCTGCACATTTTTACGATGCAGCTATTAAACTCAAAAATTTGGCATATGAAGTGTTTTGGCATTTGTCTAAAACTAAAGTTTAAGTGGTCGAAATTCCTGGAACTTTAAGCCCAGTTAATACGTTTCATGATGCAAGTGTTTGCTATCGCTAACGATAAAAATTACCAGCGCCTAATTGCATGCAATTGGGGCAAAGTTAGGTACACTGAGACAAAATATCAAGTTTCAAGCAAATATGCTACGTCTTAAGCGAGTTTTATTTGCGTTGGCACTAAATTTTATGTGCCGGCGCTTTTTGCTCAGTGTAGCGGCTTAATTAAAACATGAACGTCAATGACCGTTAAGTGGAATGTGGCAACTTAAAGGCGCCTTTTCATGACATAAATAAAATGTGGCAGCATACTTTTAGCGGCACAACGCATGCCCTATAGCAGTAAAACCAAAAAAATAACGTAGCCGCAACGTTGCCGCAAGGCAGCTGTGACGCGACACACAAACACACTGACACACAGAGCAGAACGCAGCAGCGCTGCTGACGTCTGACAGCTAAGGCGGAGCTGTTGATAACAATGGCGCACGGATAAGAAGCACACACACACACAAACACATTTTTAATTTTGCCTTTAAGCTCTGATAATTTGTGTAATTTTTTGCCATTTACTTTTGTTTGGTATAATATTTAAACGCACTGTCAATGTCGTTGACCAAATTGTAAGCCACGTGTTTTACAGGTGCGCTGTAACGCTTCGCTTGTGTCCACGACGCACGAAAGTGTTCCAACGACTAAAGTTTGCTATCGGCGTTGGCCAGGCTTTTGGCTCGGCTCAGCAGCTGCCGTACGCCACTCGCTCACTCAGCTAAGCCAGCTGCCCAATGTGGGCTTGGCAGGCGAGAGACAAAGAGAGAGAGAGAGTGCGAGTGCGAGCGCACGACTGGAAGTGGAACGCATTTGTGTGCTTTTGCTCTTAGTTTGTGGCGCTCTCTTAGCTGTTGCTCGACTCGAGCGCGAACAGCTGTTTGGCTGCTTTGTTGTTTGGATTGTGTTTGTTTTTATGTGCGTGTTTGTTGTTGGCACGAAATTGAGTCAATTTGATTTTGCTTTTGTTTTTTTCTGCCTTTCTCTTCCTTCTCTCTCTTTTGCTTTTTTGTTCTGTTTTTGTTTTTTATTTTGTTGCGGCAGGTAATCCGAAAAGTATGCTACACTTTTTTGGAACGCAAAATAAAGCCTTAATTTTAGAGCATTTAAAGCACAAATTTGCTTTGTTGCTGTGACATAATAATGCGCATTTGCATTAAACGACCTTCGATGTCCTTCAACTCAAAGGCTGTTCAACTCGTTGAATTAAACGGTGCTTTGGAAGATCTTTCTACAAAAAGGACAACGCAAAAGGACATCTCTAAACATATATTGGAAAAAAAGGACATCCGCAAACATATATTGGAAAAAATCTTCTTTTTATAAACAAAGTCGTTCTGAAATTACGAAATGTTAAGTTTTGCCTCTTGAGTTAAGTGAGTTCCATATGTTTCCGTAAAGATTTCTTTGCCATTTAGAAGTTGGCTACCCATCTCAATATATTGCTTACGAAATCAATAAATTCTGCCATTTCTTTTGGTGTATACATTATTCTCTACCCTGATGTATTTCATTGCTGATTGTTGCTGATTATCCAAAACTGCTCAATACCATCGGTTATCTCGCCACAACAGATTGACTTCTTTAAAGTGACATCTATGAATAGAAATCTTTTGAAGATTAGCAAATATTATTGCTCGAATTTCATTGAAATTGGACACCTTTCGATTTTCGAATACTTTGGTACATTAAATGGAGTGATGATTTGAAGGACAAAACCAATCTAATGATATTGTCAATGGAATTTCTATAGTTTTTTATGTTATTCACTTCAGAGCAATCTTGTTTAATTTATTCTCCGCTATCAAAATAGCTGTTGGATTTACCTTCAGAGGGGTATTTGTTCACGCAATCATGTTGTTTTGAACTGCATCAAGTATTACAGTTCTTTCCCCTTATCAGCGAGTAGTTCTTTTAAGACCCGAGAACTCTGCTGATTGAGATGAGAAATCAATATTTAATATATTATATTAACGCCATGGTTTTAAAAAAAGCTAAAGGCATTCTGCGATCGTTATGTCACCAAGTGGCTATTCACATCTCTTGTTTGCCCGATCTATGGAAAGCAGGAACCCTCAACTTCAAAGCCACTCTTTGCGCTAAAAGGCTTAAGCTGAATGCAACTAAGTAACTTATCATCTTTAAGGAACCTTCAGTGTAAAGGGATTTTCTGAAGTAACTCAGACTCGAATTTGTATTTGCTGGATCTTCTGAATAAAAATACATCACTTGTTAACTTAGTTTTAAGTGTATATATTTATGCCTATATAGCTCTTTTGTACCAGGTAGAGATTGGAGAATTGGAGAATTCGCGCACAAAGCGGAAACGGAAACATATAGTTATAAGCTAAACTACCGCTAATATCTACCCAAAAGTAACGCCTAGCAACAGCGGTGCTCTGCTTAACTACGTATATCCTAATCCCTATCTAACAGAGTCCACTTTCTCCTGACTATATCTATAACTTACTCTACATTCTCACGCATGTACTACTAATGCAAAACTAACTGCATCCGCATAACTAAAACTATCTTATTTCATGCCCTATCCCAAACTACCTATAATTTGAGGTTGTGTCTTCGCTGAACTCCTAATACTAATGCAGTTCGCTGCAGCCAACTATTCTAGTGCATGTGTGTGTTTACTTTCTAAGCTTTCTTTCAGTCCACTAAGAAAAATAAGAAAGCTTTATAAGGTGTCAAAATGACTCCTTACACATCATATGATTGTTGTCTGATGCTAAATGATCAGCTGAAACTCAGGGAATGACGTATCATTTTGGGCATGTCATTGCTCTCACATAAATGCTTACCTCAGGATATATTGCCTTGCTGTTCCTTCTGGACTGCATCGATTTCAACATGCCAAATCTCCACCGCTGGTATTCTGTGCCCATTCGTCAGAGTCGAAGCGAAAATCCACATCTGCATTTGCTCATACCTTTTACTTTCTTATTCGATGTATAGGAGTTCGATAGAACATTGCAAAGCCACCCAAAGGTATTTGCTATTGCATACAACAAAAAGGATAAAAAACGTTCTGCCATGAAAAGTGTCAGTCAAGGATATGTGTATGTATATTACGTAGAATCATATCTATATGAATGTTTCAAAGAATCTTCAGAAAAATACTTTAGCATTCACTAGATAAACAGCTTGTTTATGCCATGACGTCATTCATCGTTTAGCCGCTGATGCTGCCTCGACTTCAAAGGCAGGCAACAAATCAGTGTCCCTAAATGCTGCTAAGCGTGCGTGCAACTTGACCGCATTCAGTGCGGGAATTGAATATCCATAGAGCAGGACACTCTTAGATAAACCGAGCAATCAGAGGAAAAGCAAAAACTAGCAATGCTGCCAGGACACCAACGCTTGTGCGAGTTCCAGCATAATTGAAAGTTGAAATGGAATGCAAAAAGGAAGCGACTGACAGCCAGAACTCAAGACGGCGAGAACTGAGCCGCAACACAAAGAAAAAAAACAAGTGGAAATAATTTTGTGGCATAAATCAAGGCGCTACAACTTATTACTGTAATTTTATGATAAATGTGCGATAAATAAATGTATAAATATGACTGTGGCTGGCATGGGATGTGGCAGTGTGTGGGGCAGCATATCAATGACTTGTGGCAGATTGTAATGAAGACAAAAAGTCAGTGAAAAAGCAAATGACAGCAAAGATCAAGGTGGCTACATGGTCATTATGCAAACAGCAAAGTCAGAGCTCCAGAGGGGAAAGTGAGAGAGTGGAAGGGAGCGAGAGTGAGTAGCAGTTGCCGTGCGCACGCTGCGTATGTGTAATATTTGTTTTTTGCCACAACCAACATGATTTACATTGTGTCATGGCAGTTTGCAGTTTCATGCGGCTGATTGGACCAAAAAGCGCGCAAAATAAATTTACAGTGCCACAAAAAAGGCCACACATACATATATAGTACAGTTATAGTATATAACTAGGGACAACCAACTAATCAGCCAATGTCGTTGCTACAAAGTTACGCTGTTTTGCTCTTTCTAAGTGTGTGTGTGTGTGTGTGTGTGTGTGTGTGTGTGTGTGTGTGTGTGTGTGTGTGTGTGTGTGTTTGTATCTATGTGTGCGGCTGTGTTTGCGTGTGAACGCTTGGTTAGCTACTGACAGTTTTGGTTTGGCTAACGCATAAATCATATTATTTTCTATTTATTTTAGGGCTTGCCACTACCTCTTGGTCCCTCACTCTTTCTCTCCCTACTTCTCATTCTCTATCTCGTTCTGCCTCTGTTGACAAAAACCAAAAGCCGTAAAGCTTAGTTAGGCCTGATATGTTGAGCCTACACATACATATGCATACGTAGGCCAGTCGCCATATTTTGCATACATATACCACACACACACACACACACACACATACACACACACACACATACACACACACACACACACACACACACACACACAAACACATACACACACACATGCGGGCTATACAATTTATAGGCTTGTAAGCAATGAATGTATTCGAATCGCGCATTGAACGCGACATTCTTGCTGAAATGTGCTCCATATTGGAAATATTAAAGATGAGAAAACTTTATATGAAATGTAAATTGATATAGAAAGTATTGGATTAGTGTGTTGCTTTTAGCGGTTTTACCAAAGTCGCTCTTGACATTTAAACAAGTTTTCGGAAGTTTTTCTCGACTAGTATTTCAGTGTCGATGTTAGTTATGTTGTCAATGATCGTAACTTTAAAGTGCTTTATTCTTAAGGAATCAAGTTGGTTAACTGACCAATAAAATATGATAATTTAAATAATCTTTTAAAGTGAAAATGGTTTATATGCGGTTGTAAAGGAATTCTGCTATGCTAGGAAACTTAAGGAAAAGCTTTAATTAGAAAGTGGCCATAACAACCCGGATTACGTCCTGATATAAATACATATGAAGATGGCCTTGTACTACGGTGCATTTGCCATCCCTGGCACCGTATACAAAAGAGAACAGAAGTGTAGCGCGATTAATGCGGCGCTACAAAAAAGAGCACAGCTACAGCAGCTAATGAAGACAACATAGCTAAAACGCAAGCTACAGTCGGAAGTTGTCCACAGTCGTCGTCGGAAGTCAGGAGTCAAGTTTCGTCTTATTACATATCACTTTTATCACTAACTTTATAATGTTAAATACTCAGTACACCATAATAAACTTTATAACCATTCTTTTCTAGTGTAAAGATTAGTTAATTATATTCAATGTATTTTCTGTAAAATCAAGAAGAAAACGCGTAAGCAAAATCGCAACAAAGAAAATCGATTAAGTATTGGCCGATAGTCTGCGGTAATGGTTTCTCGAAGACCTAGCCAGATGCACTGCGACTACCTCATTCGATGGAACCAGGAACTCTATGAGCTCTACGAAAGTTCTTCAATGCGGCTGTTGAATAAGGCGATGAAAGGGCAGGGTATGCCTCCGTTGGAAGGAGCAGGCAGACCAGGTTTTTTCTAGTTGTAATTTTAAAGATCAGATCAGCGACCTGTGAAATTATCAAAGAAAAACCATTCCAACTAAACTTTTATGTCCGATAGTCCTGAAAACCAAATTTTCGTTCAAAACTTTGATTCTATTTGAAGTAAGTATAAAAAACTCAAGAAATCTGCGTTTGCCAATTGGTACTCTCAGCTTTTATCTTTCATCTGTCGACAAAGATGTTCTAGTTTCTTTTGTTACTCTCTGTTTGATATCGACGTAAATTTCATGTAAAATAATATTATGTAATCAACATCGATAAGGAAATAAGTAGTAGGTGTAAGAATAGGAAATAAGGAAGATACAGAAAAATTAACCATCGAGTAAACATATACATTACACTATCTATCTATGGCTAAAATTTCATACAAATCTATTGTGAACCTACGATATCAAAAGTTAAATCCCTTTCGTTTTCGTTCACTCTACTCTGTGGAGTTTTTCTATAGATCTTTTGAAAGTCTTATACCATGAAGAAGGAATGGTACTTTGGTATTCCAGATCTCATTCCTAGAGCGCCTTGAAGCTAGATAATATAATAGATAGATCTATTCAGAACAGCTCAACACTCCGAGCTACTAGAGCACTTCTTCATGCAGCTCATACCATCTTCCATTGGTAGGGGAGTATTACGCGGTGGAGCCCAGCGCACAATCCTGTTAAAGTGATATTTGGAGCAGCTGATTAGGGGCATCACGTGAAGGTTGTGCGTAAACTTGGTAAAGCTATAGACAGGGATCAGGGAGCTTCATCTTGCCCTATAAGAACCAAAACCCACA
This sequence comes from Chymomyza caudatula, assembly GCA_035041775.1. Classification (NCBI taxonomy): domain Eukaryota; kingdom Metazoa; phylum Arthropoda; class Insecta; order Diptera; family Drosophilidae; genus Chymomyza; species Chymomyza caudatula. The sequence goes on along the minus strand of JAWNKW010000141.1, from coordinate 248,301 downwards.
CGCCAGTTGAAACTTATATTCTGCAAACCACAAGCACTTTATATTTCGAAAGGTATAGGTTACACCCTACACAAAACGTTGCTTTATTGCGATGTATTCGGTACCTCACTGAATTTTTGCTCAGCTTTTTTGAATATAGATGCCTACTTGTAAGCTACATATTCAGACATTTTTTGATGGCAGAGGTTATAAATCTAAATTGGCAAAACATGTCAAGCTTATGCAACAAAAACACACACATTGGGGCATTGTTCTTTTAAACAACAAATATCATTACATTACCAGACACTTGGTTGGTTTGCAGATAGGCTTTTTGAGTCTTTCAATGGCTTTGGCAGGGGTTGTGAGCACGAAAAAGTTCAGAATGAGTTCAACTCCGTAGACGCATTCTCCAGTATCTAGGCAATCACATACTGAACTCCATCTCAGAGCTGCCTGAAATGAGCTAAAAACGCCTAGCAGGTTGCATGTCTGCAGCTGGTTGGTCACTCCTTTGACTAAAGTGTATGTGCCTTTAGAGCGGGGAAGAGTATTCCGTAGAAGCAATCTGGGAGTTAGCCTGGCAGCTACGGCAAAGACAGTTCTTGCTATAAACATTTTACTGAGCGAAATGGAAAAATAGATACAACTGTATCACAAGGCTGTTTTTGATCGATGCTAAAAAGGGACTGTCATTTTAAGCGAGTTTTATAAACATGCAATTTTGACAGGTTGTCAGTTAAGAGTATACGTTTCGAACGCATATATTTACCGATAGGTGGCGCCACCAAGAGTGGCTATTTGAAGCGATACAAATATTCTGTAGCACTGAAGGTAGTAGTAGCGCCGTCTAACACCAGCAGTTAAGAAACTCTCCCTAAACCTTGCCAACATGTCCTTGATTGTTTCAACAACCGCAACAAACCATGTACTGTCTTTCCATTCGCTCCAGCTGTGCTGCCCTTTTTGAGTCAGGACTCAGTTGCGATCCTCTTGCATTAGTGTTAAAACATGTGCTCCTAAGCCAATACAATTTCTGTAGCAAATCCTTAGATAGTTCGACATGTTATACCACAGCCAGGGACATTTTTACACAACTGATTGTTATATTGTAAAGAAGCTTAAAGTCCATTAAATAAAAGGAAAAATACAGTTTAAGAGTGATATATTTAGCGACTTTTAGAAGCCAGACGTTGCAGCAACAACTGATAGCTATAATTGCTTCGTTAGGCTAAAACCCATTCAACCTTTTAGAGAATTTATGTTAAAAGAAGCTTTCTGAGCATTTGACCTTTTTTTTGCAGCCCTTGGGCATTTCACTTGAAATTCTAATTAAAATAAAACCGCAATTTCGCATTCATAACTTATAGCAATTACGTGTTCCCAACGACTGTAAAGCAATTCGCCTTGCCCGACTTCCATAAATAACTGTCTACGCAGACTTTCAAGGTCAACGCCAGTCTAAGCAAATGAAAAACGCAAACCTTCTGATTATGAGTTATGAAAAGCTTTGCTTATACAAATCACAGACAGTGTTTACAATTAAATGCTCAATGTTTGGATGGATTTATGTGGCCGCAAAGTGAAAGTAAAAGTAACTCAAAACGCACAACTTTCAAACAAAATGACAAAAATCTCGGCGGTGAAATCACAGTGAAAAATTAACAACAAAACGGGTTTGTTACAAATTAAATTTTTAATGAATGCCATTAATAACAACAGCAACAACAACGGCAACAACGGAAATGCAAATGGCAACAAAAATGGCGACATGCGGCGGAGCTTACACCATTTTGTGTTGAAAATTTAACGCGCAATTGAAGTTTATGACCGCAAATTGTTTGGCCTACAGCTGTGCAGCGGCAGCAGCTCCCCAACGAGCGATATGCGGGCATTAAGCGCAGCTAATGTGCCTGAGACTTTGGAGGGTAGCGCAACTGTCCTCATGGCCTGGGGTGTCCGTGAGAGAGAAGGAGCGACAGCTAGTGAGACAACCGCAAAACAAAAGTTGACAATTTACTACAAATTGGAAAATTTCTGTTGGAATTTGAGGCTTTTTCAAAGAAGCGTTGGCGCCGGGCACTAGAGACAATGCGCACTTAATGCAGAGCCACGCTGATGAGAGCACGACTGGCCATTTTTAATTGTTTATTATACAAAATGGCGCTGGGCACAACGACAGACTATATTGTATTTAACATAAAACAATTTTAACTTATGTGCTCAAGGCTTAAGTGGGCGTGGCGCATAGACAATGAATGGGCGCGGCGACACCAACAACAGAGATCTCAGGCATATTTTGTTGTTTCCTTTGTTGCGACATAAAAGTGTAATTAAGTTCGCGTTTCGTATATTTAATTGTTTTTTAATGAATAAAAACCAAAATCATTTTGTGCAGTTCAAACGCACACAAACACAAACACACACACACACGCACATATGCACACACGCTCACGCAGTCATCCACGCAGCCATATGGCAGATGGCTGCGACAGCTGCATTTTATAGTACGCCATTTTGCCAACTCGGCAACCCCTTTTGCAACCCTAACCAACTCCTCTGCGGTCAACATGGCAACACTGAAAAATTCCATTGCATTTGCAGTTCCGTTTGGCAGTTCTTGTTGCACACGAATGTCGCCCTCACACCCGTGCTTTTAACTGATTGCTAAAATTTAATTATTTGCCTTGCAGGCCTCTGATTTGTCACAGGATACGAAAAAAAAACCTAAAAAATTTAACTGATTTTTTTTTTTCTGACTATGGAAATTCATAGGGACAGCTGTTACGCATACTTCCACACGCAGACACCAGTGAAAAGCCATGGCAGTGTGTGTCAGTTTTGATCAAAAGTTAAAATTGCGTTGAAGAGATTTGTACGGTTTGGTTGGCAAACTATTTCCGTGAGTCTTGCAATTATGTCAATACATTTATTGTTAATTTCTGTAGATTATATTAAATATAACTTTGTTTTTTTGTTGCAAACAATACAATTCTCCGCTACCTACTCTTATGCCGTGATGGTAGCACAGTAATTAGCTTCCGATGTTGCTAGCATAGCCGCAAGCTTCAGCTATAAGATGTCACGTAACGACACCCTGTACTATAGTTTATTCAAACAATTCTCTAAAACGTAACAAAACAATTTGATGTGAGTATTTGCTTAAAAAACTTAGCTTGAAATAAGCAATTGTCATTCAAAATTAGATTTTTTGTTTGCGAGGCTAACTCAATAAATAGTTCCAAAATGCACCAGCAGTCCCATATTTCCAACTGCTCTGTTTCATGAATTCACATTCCAGTAATTGTTCTGGCTAAGAAGTCTTTGTCTCGCTCCCACTCACACGAGCTGCACAACTTTTGATAGTGCCGCTATGCGATATTTTTAGGAATAAGATTCGATTGTAACTATAGTAACATCAGTTCGATAAAGTTCGATACTCTCGATAGTACTTTCGTTATTGTCCTTTTTACCTTTCTAACCTTAGCCGCTAAGCAGTTTGAACTTTTCTTCTTCTTAACTGACCATAGCAACGTGGTGGGTCCCAAACCCTACGCACAACCCCTTTAAGGCCTGGGGTAGCTCTACTGGTCTCGAAAGAATCCAGTGTCATTGTAAGACACCTGATACGACAAGTTTTGACCTGCTGAGGTGGTATTCTCTAACCCGTATGCATAAGGGCATAGGGTTGCCTTTGTTTTTCTATTTACAAATTGTACACTTGAGTGTGAATCTTTGTGTGTTATTGTGCCGAGCAATAGATAAATGTCAGTGTTTTTTACAGCAACGCTGGTTGTTTGCTTTTACTCTGCCTCGGTCTTTATTTAGGGACACGACGTTGCGAAGTCGGTACAGTTATTATAGCCTACTTATTATACCATTTATGGATCAACATAAGTGACCTCGAAGAGCAGTAGCCAAGACACCATTTAACACAAAGTGTAGGTTCCTGTGGACCAGCAAAAGGTTACGTCGTTTCGAATGCAACGGCGTGTGTACAATATACACACATATTATATAATATATATCTTGGGGCTTGCCACAAAGAGCTTACCTATTGCCTAGACAAGTTGTGGACATCCAAAACTAGCTTTTGGCCTTTATCTTGTTAGCTTGGCATAACAAGCCATTACAGGGTTACGGCCTGACAAAAAGCACTCCTCCGCCTGCCTCTCCTTTCACGCGTGGCTTACCAATCGGTGATAGTAAAGGTATTGTGTTCTCTCTACCTCTGTAGCTGATGTATATAAATTCGCTTGGCTGTGTCAATGTCGTCGTAGTTCGTCGTTTCATCGGGTGCGGTAGTCGTTGACTACGCGTAGAGGGCAAAGATCTTACAGAGCACTTTCCGCTCAAACACTACAATACCATTTTCATCTGAAAGTGCCATAAAACAAATCAGGAAGGGCTACCGTTTTATAGAGTATTAGTTTTGTATAGCAGGAGTGGTCTCTACTACTAACTTGCCTACTGAGACCAAAGTAACATCTATTGGCAAGAGTGATTCTCCGCTTGATCTCCATGATGACATCGTTCTTCATTGTGACGGTGGAGCCAAGGTAGACAAAATTCTTGACAATTTCAAAAGCACAGCTTTCAACATCAATCTGAAAGTCCAGCAGGGATTCCAAACTCAGACAGAAAACAAACGGGCTATCAGATGCTGCTTTATTATCGAAGAAGAGATGGTGGGTGTCAATTGCTCTTGGGTCTTTTTCAGGATTTGTCGTAGTGTGAATATTTGTTCAACGATGAACTTGCCATGTCTAAAGCCACACTGATAACGTCAAATCAGTTCTTTCACGAATGGTGTTAGTCTTTTACACAGTGCGCTCGATAGGGCCATATATGTAACCGAAAAAGACTGATACCAAGGTTAGCGCATACAGTGGCGTCGCCCAAGGCCCCAATCATCCCGTATGCTCTTACATAGCCATATTCTGCAAAAAACTTTTTTTTTTTGTTCCTGAGCCGCTTAATTGCGACCCTGACTTTGTTTTAGCTATATATTCTATGTTATATAGAAATGCCCGATAGTTAGCCGGAGAACCTCAGTGCCTAAGCATGCACTACCAGAATGCCCTTTGTATTCTACAGAGGAAGACGTTCCGGTACTAAATCCTTTAGCTTGACGTTTTGCATTTTGGAAAAATTTCCTAACGTTATTTTTGCTCCTGTACATCCTGTTCCACCACGGCCCTTTTCCTCTTCCGCCATTACCAATAAAGAAGTAGTTTAGTCGTATCCCTCCGCTTGTCATACATTCTACGCATTTGTGTCTTTCGACGTAGTTTCTTTTCTTTTTCAGTGAAATTTTGTTGTTTACAACCCTTTTATACATTTATTTTTCCCCTTTACTACTATGTATGAGTATCGAGAAGGATATTAGGCGGGCAATATAAATAATGGAAAAAATTGATATATTTAACTTAAAAGCGGGCAATGAATGGAATAAGCATTCTATCTTTATCCAAATAGGGTGAATTTTTCAGATTTTCATCAGGAGAAGCAAACCTTACCTTGACTTTGTTTTTCAAAAATTCAGAATTCCAGTTAAATTTAGAGAAATGTACAATATTTTGAGCATATAAAATGGCTTTAAGCCTAAATAATTAAACTGTACTTTAAAGCGAGCTTGAAACTTACAAAATGAACTCGCAAATTGAGCTTCCACGAAAATTACAATCACTTAATCCGCTTAAACAAATGGTTTACTTACTTGCTGCCATACTGGCGACGAGGCAATCGATAAACTGACTAAAAAGTCATATTTCATAATTCAAGTTGATGTAAATCTATATTAAATTTACAGTTCATATTCTATAATAAATGTATATTTATCGACAACAATTTCCCAACTATTAAAAATTCTTCCATAAATCAATAAAGTGTGTGCAAGCAGTAAAAAAACAGACAGAAAGTAAACGATTTACGATATGCTGTCGTTCTGCCAAGTAATCGAACTAGGAACTCCGTGCGAAGGACGGCAAGTCGTAAGCTGGAAGAGATGATAATGCGCGAGATACATATACCAACTGTACTTTATATGTACAGTTAAAGATATGCAAGCGATTGCAAGCGAAAAACACATAATTTCCATAGTGACATCAAATGCGCAATATTGTATATGCAAATTGCTAAAGTGAAAGGCAAAGCAGAGTGATAAAGTGTGTGGAAAGGGCAAGAATGGCAAAACAGAAGAAGAAGGATCAAAAGAAACTGTTTGTGGGCGGGAAAAGGGAGACGTAAAGTGGCACCAAGAAGTGAGCAATATATGCGAAAAATTTCACTTCCACACACACACACACACACACGCACATACGGAGACTCTCCCAAATGCCACTGACGACTGGCGTTTCCGTTGGCGTTGTCGCTGGCTGCTGGCTCCAAAAATGCTTTTGCTTATTGGCGCACTTTGCTCCTTTTACGGTTGCATGAATTTTTGAGCAGCTTCACTTCCGGTTATACTAGCCGGAAATTGCAACAGAAATACTTTTACTCTCACACACACACACACACACACACGCACACAGATAGTGCTAGCGAGTGGCAAACTAGCACTAATATATTGACATGGCCAACATATGTAGTTCATGTGTATACTCAATGTATAGCATTTGTATGCAAATTTTTGGTTGATGATTTTGCATATGTTTTAGTATGTGCGTTTGTACCACGTTGCGTATGCGTTATGCGTATTTCCTGCCAACGGCCTTTTATGTCTTGGCAGCTGACAGCCACTTGCACTTAAAGTGCAAAAAAATAGTTCAAAATACAATAAAAAAAAAATAAGTAATAAAAAATGGCAGAATCTGCTGCAGCTGTAATACTTGGCCAACTTTATAAGACGTAAGAATTTCCATTTTCATTTTTATACGCCAGTCACATAGTTTACATTTGCTACGATACGTCACTTTTCTATTTATAAGTCTTTTAAAAATAACAAATTTCATTTTGAATATCGAGTTATGGATGACGTACATATGTGCAGTCGATGAGCACCTAATGTATTTGAGAAGGAAGAAGGTTGACATAATGAGATGCTTAAAAAGGAGGCCAGAAATCAAAGTTTAAAATGGGTATTTTCCAAAATGTGATTTGAATAAGTTGGGTGCTCAAACATAAATAACTTCTACTTCATCAACTGTTTTCTTTGTCTTTGTATCTTAGATCAATTTGAAACGACAATCGAGCAGTTTTCCTGAAGGTGAGCTCTCCATATACTAAAACCCAACAAATACCAAACACAAATGTGCTCGAGCAGCTTGGTTTACTCCTGATACATATATTTGATGCGAAAACTTTTAACAAAGCAAATATAAGATTTTATCTTGATGGTGAAAAAGGGAAAACCACACTGTTGGAATGGTGAGCAATAGTGCTGTCATCACGCGCTTTGTATGCAGGTTTGCATGCAGTCGCATCACTTGGCAGAATTATTGGAGAATCAGAACTACTTTTACTAACACGTGCACATGTACATATATAAGTGTTGCTGCTGAGAAAGAAAAATAAGCTTTAAATCAAACTTTCTCATCAATGTTCACACTTAAATGAACACTAGTCAGCAGCATACCTAGTTAAATATACCTTAAGAAAGAAAAACTATAAGAAACACATTAAATGAACACAAGTCAGCAGCATACCTATTTAAATATACCTTAAGAAAGAAAAACTATAAGAAAGACATTAAAAAGGAAATTTGCTATATTTCTTTTGTTTTGCGTTTCCTTCGTCGAAAATGAAGATAACCTTCTGAGCGCTCTTAGTTACAGACAGTTTTCAGCTGTCTTACTTCTAACCTATAGTAAAGTTCAAATACTAAGATTTCGTTTGATCAAAATTCCAATTTGATAGAAATGAAGCACTCGACAGTCAGTCTCCCAAAGCGGCCATAGACACAATAAAAGACCGGCATATCCAGAAAAGGCAAAGACCATTAACAGTGTAACGCTGTATAGTATTCGCTGTTAATGGTTTTTGAATTTTCTAGATGTTTCGGTCATTTATTGTGTCTATGGTCGCTTTGGAGACAGACAGTCGATTTGACCATTCACAGCGAAACGCTGTATAATATTCGCTGTTAATAAATTTTTGTCTTTTCTAGTGGTTCCGGTATGGTCGCTTTGGAAGACTATGTGATTCAAAAGGAGAATCTAAAAATCAAAAGTGATTGTTCATTCAGTTATTACTTGGGCTGTAGGGTGCTTCCGCATCCCTTTTACTTTCCAGTTCTGGTCTGCAGTAACGAAAAGGTGAACAAAAGTCTCTCTATCAGATCCGACCTTACTAGGATACGATGGTTTTGACAGAAGTTCAAATGGATCTAACGCCACTTCATATAGTCATAGAGCTTCAAATGAAAGCAATACTTTTGAGGATGTCAGTCAAGGAACTGGCAGGGTAACTTTGCCCTTCATTGCCGTTTTCATGTGCTACCCACAACTTGTAATGTCCTTCACCAACTTATCTCTTCTAATCCTTCTCTATCTTGTCTAAGGCTTACTATCATAGAGTATCTTTTTCCTCTTTCATTATTTCTTAGGACAGGATGTCTGCTGCTAAACTGTCTCCAAATGTAAAATGGGGCATAGCTGGCAATCCGGAAAATTAAATTCTCCCACCAAGTCGGAGACAGTGCCTCATGCTCAAAATAAACCCTTTTTCTTCTTTTTGAGTGGTCATAGCAACCAACTACCGAGTCGAGGTCTAATGTAGGGCATTGGGAGCCCTACACACAAACCAAAAAAAGTATTGGAAAGACTGCGCTGGACACATTAGTTCACGCCCTAACTTCGTGTTGTGGTTAGAGCTGTTAACAAGGTGACACTTTGTGGACGCTGTGCGTCAACTTGGTTATGGTGGCGGCAGGTATTAGCGTGCCTATTACCATGTTTACTGCTATGAGAAGCTTTCGCCCGGCACAAGAACTCAGGATCACCGAGTAAAAGAGATAGGAGCTTTAAATTTCGTCAGATGCTCGTTATGCTCCTGGTCTGTACTTGTATTTGTATTGGTCCGCCTTTTATCCCAAACAAATAGGGCATTTTACGCCCATTTTTTTCTAGTTATAATCTTAGAGCTTGATATAGAACTATAATATTGAGGCAGAAGCTACAAAAGACAAAGAAGCTTCACTTTCTTTATGTATGAGCTGAAGTCACGCTATCAAAAGGCTAATTCGTTTGACTACCAAATTGCTCAGTGTTCCCCTATATGTTGCAAAGCGCGACAAGTCACGAGTTCCGTCGCCTCACTTGTTTTTTATTTTACTCATAATTATCCTTGTAAGTATGTCATTCTAATTAAGAACTTAATTTAATTAATTTTACAAAAGAGCTCACAGTATATTACCACAAATACAGACTTCTACAAAAAAAACAAAAACTCATTAGCAATCAAAATTATATAGATGAGTGTGCTGGCAAAGCTTTAAAAAGTAATTAAGCTTCCGTCCGTCAAAGCGAGGCAACAAGATACATGTAACATAACAAACATAAATATGTATGTATCCACAAGTATTCATAACATTTTTTAATGCATTTTGAAGACGTGTCAAGCGGCAGCCGCAAGTACCAGCGCGAAAAACTCAAGGTAAGTCGAATTTCGTAAACAATACTGGAAATAGACAGAGAGTGAGACTGAGGGACATGGGGAGAGAAACGTGCGACAGTTGCCGGTTGCAGCAGCAGCGGCAGCGCTAGATTTTTTATAAACAAAAAGCCTATTAAAATAAATTACGCTGCATTTTTTACATGAAATTAACAGCAACAATGAAGCAGGCAACAAAATGGCAGCGGAAACAACAACAACAACAACAACTTAGTAAGTGTTGGAAGCTGCTGGCAAAATAAAAAATGAAAAGAAAGAAACGTAACAAAACAAAAATAAAAAGTAAGAACGAAACGACAAAAGAAATCGCAGGACTACGCACTGAATAATTCATGAGCGTTGCTCAGTATGGCCAAACGAGGTTTCACCCTCACACACACCCACACGCACACACACACACACACACACACACACACACACGCACAAAGAGACACACACATACACACACACACACACACACATACGCAGCAACGCGAAGGAGTGCACAAAAAGAGCGCAACAATAGTGTTACATTTAATAAGCTCACCGCGTGAAAGGCGCCATAAAGTTGAGTAAAAAGTCACACACACACACGCACACACACACACACACATATACATACACACATACACACACACACGCGCACAAAGATGACGCTGAAAGACAAAAAATATGACTATCAAAATTTTAAAAGTCCCTCGACGTTAAGCCAATGCGGCGTATACGCAACGCTAGTCGAATTTGTCAAACAAAAAATTGTGTTGCCTACTCTTGTGCGCTTTTTGGCTGCGCTTCGCTTTAACATAATCATTTAATAAAACTTTTATGCTGGCGACGTCGCCGTCCCCGTCGCTGTCGACGTCGACGTCTACGTCAATGGCCATCTTGGCTCTTACGTTCAGCGTCAAGCGTCGCTCATTCGCAATTACTTTTGTTGGCATTTTTTTTTGCGTCACTCCGGCAAACTCTCCGTTGGCAGCCGAAGGACACTTATTAGCCGGCTTGTCCTGCTCTTGTTCTGCTGCTGACTTGTCGCGACTTGTCGTGTCTTGTAGCTGCGGCCAATGTAGCACAAGTTGTCGACTTAATGCCGCTTCTTTCTTCCTTTTTTTTTTTTTGACATTTTGCCTCTTCGGCGTAGTTATATTTAAAATTATGTCAATTTCTTTTGAACATAACGCTGAATGCGCATGGAGGCATTGTCTATGATATTACGGCTAGAATGAGCGGACGGAAAGCAGCGACTGTCTGCCGTTTAAGCTGATTGTGTGTTAATCGCGGTTAACTTGGATGAGCTACACTCTAAAGCGTCAAAAGCTTAATTAGAGCATAGCGTGCGTCGGTCCCTTTTCGTGCTCCTTCTGTATCATCTTTTTTGTTGGTCTGCCGTTAAATGCTTCTTCTTGCGTTGCGTTAAGAGTTTTTTGCCGATTATGTGCCGCTTGTCGGGTCAATGAGTTAAAGTTGGATTAAGTGTTGTCTGAAAGCGTTTTGCAGACAGGCAGCAAAATTGCTGACAATAGCGTCCTTAAGGACGTCATTTGGTTGAAAGTTTATAGAAGGAAGGAACACTTTCCAAATTAAGACGGCACAGTTTATAACAATGTATTTTCTTCGGGGCATGAAAGGCAGCTAACGATACCACACAAAAAATTTCAAGACAATTTAAATCTCCATTCGGAAGGGAACTTAGTATGATCATAGAATACTTATTATTGAGTCTTCGCTTTTGAAGAATGCGTTGATGCAAAGAACTTTTATAAATCAATTAAACGACTGAGTGATTCTATGCCTTTTTATAGCGTTTTTGTTTTGCTCTTTTGGGTAAGTTTAAAAGAGAATAATCTAATTATAATTCCGAAAATTAAAGATGGTACTGACAATCTTCTATATATATATACATAAAAAAATGAATTCGGCCGAGGTTTGTATACAACGGTTATCGGCGAATTCACTTTATAGCCCTTGGAATGGAGGCATGCGGTTAGAAATGAAAATGTTGCAAAAAGTACTACCTGTTGGACATCAGAACAGACATAAGTCCAATGTGGGCAAAAAAGCATAAAACTACAAAAAATGACCCAAATGTCAAAGCGTACGTATTGGTTCCCAAAACTGTGCACAGAGTCTGCCAACACCTTTTTTTAGGAACGGAAAGGTGAATTGTAAGGTTATTGTGAAGAGGAAGATCAAAAGGAAAAGGAGTAGGAGTAGGAACAGGAACAGGAATAGGAATAGGAATAGGAATAGGAATAGAAATAGGAATAGGAATAGGAATAGGAATAGGAATAGGAATAGGAATAGGAATAGGAATAGGAATAGGAATAGGAATAGGAATAGGAATAGGAATAGGAATAGGAATAGGAATAGGAATAGGAATAGGAATAGGAATAGGAATAGGAATAGGAATAGGAATAGGAATAGGAATAGGAATAGGAATAGGAATAGGAATAGGAATAGGAATAGGAATAGGAATAGGAATAGGAATAGGAATAGGAATAGGAATAGGAATAGGAATAGGAATAGGAATAGGAATAGGAATAGGAATAGGAATAGGAATAGGAATAGGAATAGGAATAGGAATAGGAATAGGAATATGATCTACCTAGAGACCTGCAAGAAGTTTGTGAGCAAAGCGAGAAGGGGGCGGAGTGAAATGTAAATCGTAAAATAGGGTTGTTTCATCTCATAGCTCTCAAAAGCATGTAGTGCTAGAGGTATTAGAAGCGGAAAAAGAAGAAGAAAAAGAAGAAGGGTAACGGAACGAGGAATATGCTCCATGTCGAGAGGGTCGCGGTAAGATATTACTATAATAAATAGCGACGTTACGTTTATTTTAGTGTTACACCATCTGCTTTGCTTTCTTATGGGTATTCCCCCTCATTATATGCTATGTCGTGAGGGAAACACCAAATTGTACATGCAACCGCATTTTACATTTAGCAGATTATGGTGACCAGGCATTCAGAACAGTGCGCAGTCTTACCTTAGTCTTCTGGCTTTTACTTAATTCCAGACTGCAGACGAACCTCCCTTCAACGAAATCCGATTAAAGTCGTCTGAGCAAAATATCTCTAACTTTCTTATTAATGAATGTAAAATTACAGTATCAGCATTTCTCACATTCAAGCCAACCCTAATAAGTATTACCCTAAGTGAGTATCACCAAGTACGAAAATGTTGTGCAAAACCATTTTTTCAGCTAAAATATATCCTTGGTAGTTGGGCATCAAATTTGAAAATTGAGCATTAAAGGTTTTAATATACTTTAATGCAATTTGTGGACTATTTCTGCTTCGTTAATTGCCATTTAGGTTATACTTGAGCCTCATCTATATTTAGACTTTAAATGTTTAACGGCTTTCGAGTGCCTAACCAACCTTTCCTGACAGCATTTGAAGTATGTCCTCCAAATCTCCAGTGGTATTAATTTTACAAGTCCGGTGTACAAGTCGCGAACAACTTACAATGTCTGACGGCGGAAATGTGCGCAGCCTCAAAACAGGGACTAGCTTTAGCATATCCGGCCAAGTGTTTGTTGGCAAGTATGTCACCGAGATTAGCGGTTAACACACACTTATTAAGATACACACACGCACACACAGACAAATGGAACTTGAACAGAACTTAAACTTATTTCCGCTTCCTGCTGTTTGAATACAATTAACGGGCGCGGCGCCAAACGTACAAATAATGTATGGGAAGCGCGTTATTGTTTTTGTTGCAATTGGCAACGCCAAGTGTGTCAAAATGCGGTATGCTTGGCCGGAAAATAACTGCAACTGGGCGGACCACTCTGGGGTACACTCTCCTAGGGTCGCTGGAGATGCCAGGGGCTGGCAACAAAAGCTTATGCATAAATTATGAGCAGCCGCCATTGGAGTTTCTATTCGCCATTTGCCAGATAAGTGCGATAAATTATCAAACATTTGCGGCAAATGCATTCCGCAGTGCTGCTGCTTCTTGCTAAACTCTTTCACTTAAAAACACACACACACACACATGAGAGACAAATGCTTATGCACTCATACATATGCGCCATTATCTGGCATAAGTCGAGCGCTGTCGTTCGAGTGCGCCCTTGTTTGTTGGGTGTCAAAAAAGAAAAAACAAGAGACTCACACATACTCAAACAAACAATGTCAAAAGCACACGCAGACATCAACACTCACACACGCACACGGCCTTTGTTTTGTCTTAAGTAGCCGTGTAGAGCGCGCTTTTGTAGCTTGCCGCCGCCATGTTTGTTGTGCATATTGTTGTTGTTTTTATAGCTGCGCCCTTGTGCTCGCCCTGGCAGCGGAAACGGAAGTTTCAACGCGCAGCGGAAATTATTGTTTAGCTTTATTGTTTCGACTGCTTTAGAAATTAGTTTGTCGAATTATTTTTGTTTAGTCATCTTTTGGTTTTATGGTTTGGTGCATAAACCGCCGCCTTCAGTTTGGTTCGGCACAATTCTTTGCTGCTTTTCCTACTTTTTTTTGTTTGTTAGCTACTCGTCGTTGTTCATTTCGCTGGCATAATTTGATGGGCGTATTCTGTGCTTTCAAAAATTTATGACAGCCCCCAATAGGGTTCTGTTGTTCACAACAATACACACACACATGAAGTTATGTAGCGGCGCAAAATGTATATCTATAACACGCATATGCACATTCATGCAAAATGCTTTGCATTCAAATTGTTTTAGGTCGAAAAGTTTGTGAAACAAAAACCAAAGTAGCTGTAGAATAAAGCATAAAGTATACACATATGGGCAGCGAAATTTATGAAATGGGTTTCGACACGCCCACTTTGCATATCATGACAATGCTATTCAGCGCGGTTTCTTGCCAAAGGCTATTAATATAAATGAAACCACAAAAATATTCTAGGGCCCCGCTTGGGCTTTTCTACTTCTGCTGCTTCTTCTTCTCCTTCATCTTAATGAAACTCAGTTCTGCGCACAGCAAATGAGAAAAAGTTTTTTATGGTTTTGAAGCTGAAAATGCCATTATGACATCCTAAGTCAAGTCATTTAACGATTAGATCTATCTTTCTTGGCATATGGTAATACTACATGTAAGCGTGATACGAAATTGTCTTTGAAAAAATTATAATAAAATCGGTTAAATTTCGCGAGAAAGATATTCTTATTTTGCTTTGTAACGGATTTGATATGTACGAGTTAGTTTCAGATGCGGCTAAGACGCTTAGGCGAATAGTTGGCGCGCAGTGATACCGTCAGTGTTGAGTGCTGTTTTGGCCGTCCATTGATGTCGAGTCTTCGTTAAATAAAACACGGCTTTTTACTTGTGGTACGGTTTTTTTTAGGAACCCCACCCTATGAGTCCGTGACCGCGCTCAATGCATGCTTCTAACATACCGATCGAAGGCGGCAAAGCAATGGGCTGCAGTAGCTGCTGCTGGCAACTGTAGCTACTCTCTTAGCGCGTGTGAGTAAGCGACAAACACCCGCTGGGTTATAACGGTCACTGGAGTGTGCCAGAAAAACAACCCAGTAGAAATTTTGGCACTACTGGCGCTTGGCTGCACTCATTTAATTAGTTTGTATTGTAAAAGCCAGCAACATGATGAAGAAATGAAGTGTAAAATATGTAGAGGAGCTCAGATAAGCTGTCAAGGAAGTGTTTAGCCAGGCTTTTAGGGAATCTTCCAGGCCAGTCATTTGCTTCTTATCTATGCCCACGCTTCTTATCTAGTCCAGCTAAATAGCGCCAACCAGCCAATATTCAGTAGCAGAACGAAACAGTGCAAAGAATCCCCGCCTAAGAGGTAGCACATTTGGTCATTTTAAATTGGACTATTGTTCAAGACCTGCCTGCTGAGCTGTTCAAGACTGGAGGAAATGAATTGTTAATATGCATGCACTAGTTTTTTTTGCAGCATATGGCTAGATGAGAGCATGCCCGATGATTGGAACCTTGGCGTCCCCTGCCCTGTGCTCAAGAAGGGTGATCGCACGGTATGCGCTAGCCACCGTGGTATCAGTGTTCTTTCTATTGCATATAAGGTCCTATCGAGCGTACTGTGTGAAAGTAAGTAAGTCAATAATTGACCAGATATTCACACTATGCCAAACCCTGGAAAAGATCCATGAACGCCAAATTTACATCCTCCATCTCTTTGTCGATTATAAAGCAGAATTTGAGAGCCTGTTGAGGGATCGCGTATATGCCGCACCGATTGGAAAATGCTCAAGCAAAGCAGAGACAGAGCTTTTGGAGCAGATCTTTACATCTGGCCGTAACCCGGTTAAGGGTTGTTATGGCCAGTTAAGTAAGTTAATATGTTCGAGTTACTTTTGAGTTTGGATCATATACTTAGCCCCCTCTCACAGGGAGGTTTGTAGCAATAGTACTTTGTATGGGAAGCTCGTCAGCTAGGAAGGCGAGGAAAAGCTTTCTATTTAACTGCTCTGAAATGACGGCACCTCCAACTGGATTACTCAGCATTACGCAGTCTGTAAGGAAGATGATGCCATCGGTACGTCACGGATGGCCAAAGGAAAATTTGGATTGAAACTTGTAAAATTTCATTAATGCATTCAATCCTCATGAACTACTCATAGAGCTATCGCTGAGACTTAAGCTTGACTTTAAGAAGCTCATACGATAGCAAGTACGCTTTTTGTGTACCCTTACCATGTATATCTTTTAGACGAACTTCACAGCACCGTTAAAAAACTCTAACTGCAATGCCATCGAGCGATCTACCTTGGTATATAGCTTAATGTACATTTTCGCCATTTTATTTCAAGTTCCATAGGCGAAAGCTGTACTAACTTTATTGATTTATAGTTGTAACTTGATTCAGAGGTACCTCTTCAACTCCTACCTGACACACATGGGTCTGGACTGACCAATACCTGCTTTCTATTAGCTTTTGATACAGGCACATATTTGTATTAAAAACGTAATAGGTACATATTACGAGACTTTTCACATATGGTAAAGAACCTGAGGATGCAAAATGTTAAGTGTTCTGTTGACAAGGGGCTGACCACATCTAGCACTTTGTCGTTATATTGGCTTTTTTTTGGAACCAATCGCTCTAATGAAATGTTGCACCCCAACGTAATGAGAAAGCATCCTTTACGAGCTGTTCAATCATTCTGTATTGCGTATCATGACCATTTAGTTCCAATTTTTGGTTTTGTGCCGAAAAAGAATATATGTCGAATGTTCACTATACAAGTCTTTGTGTAGCACACAAACCAGAAGCAATTATGTTCTATGCAACGCCTAAAGCAGGCACTGATTATATGAACCAAATGATTACTCACTTTACACAAATATGGCCAAAAGAAAGATGGACATTTGCTTTTGCATGCAAGTTGGTGGATGTCATGGGACTGGGGCTTAATCACAAGGAATTAGCACATATGAAGCAAAACGAATGTTCATTTTGTTAGGTAACGCATTGGTTCGCAAAATTTCGTTCCGCTCTTTCATTTCGGCATTCAGAAATCAGACCTTCAAGCGGCTTTGGTGATACCCTTCAAAATAGGACTCGTCAACAAAACTCGAAAGTTGATAACATATGCTGCAGTTGCATTCATGAGAAGTAATATTAGATATGCATTCTAATAATACTGGTCGAAGAAGCTCAAACTTTTCATGTTTAAGCAATCTTCTCTTAATGCTTCCAGAACCACTGTAAACATTGCCTTTTTATGGCATAAAAACTCCTTACGTTGGTTTTCTTTTTTCAAATTATTTTGTTTTGTCTGTTTGTTTTTTTTTTTTGGTAAGTTTTGAGTTCCTGTAAATTAAATACATTTTTTAATAACAAATCATTCCGATTACCAAAAAATGTGCTCTAAGCTGTTCGAAAATGCAAATTAAGCCGAGTTAAGCCTATTACGGAGATACGCGAAATTTTTCGCAAAGAAATTGGCAATATTGTGTTTATGTGCAGATGGTAAGGCAACTATGTTTACTCAAAGTGAACACATAACCGGTAAAGGTAGCAAAAAGACACGGTCACCCTGTACTATGTCAGTTGCGAGTTTAGTGAATAAAAAGGACTGGTAAATGCAAGGTATGTGTGAAAGTATGCAGCAAACGACTATTCTGCATATCAATATCAATGCCTTTAGATTGCCATATATCTTGGGGGCGTGGCTGCCTTGTCAGATGCAGGCAATTAACTTCAGCAATCAATAATTAACACAAAATGTTTGCATTTCCATTATCTGCGCAATACAATATGTATCTAAAATTAACTTTCAACATTTCTTTGGTTTCATTTTTCCTCGACTCACTTTGTTGGAAAAAAGAAATTAAATTCAATGTAAGTGAAAATTAAAACCAAATTTCCCCCAGACATTTGCTATTACTAGCTGTCTAGCTGCCACTTCATCGACAGAAAGACAGAGTATGTAGCACGGAGACAGAGGCAGCGATAGGCAGACAGAGCTCACAGAACAAAGCTGAAAAGTCGAACCATCGCGGGCAGAGCCAACAACAGGCGCATCAATGAGACACACACACACACACACACACACACACACTAATAGACACACAATTACCGAGCCATGCCAATGTAGTATCTGTGTGTTGCAATGCCAAGTGGTAGAGACACATCAGAGCGATGTCATTGAAGTGTATTGAACGCTTTAATTTGATTGCTCCAAGTTGCCGGCAATGTGCATAAAATTAATGAACTCGATGCGAAATTTTGTCCAATGCTGTTTGGAATCGGGAATGTTGCGGAGCTTGTCAGAGAGGGAGAGAGGAAGGAGAAACAGATTGCAACTGCCACTTGCCACTTAAATTGCCAAGAAGTCACTGGGAAATGGTACAATGCTTATAACTGTGCCACTGCACTTTAAGCGCTTTAAATATTTATACATATAGAAAAAAAAGTGTTTACTATATACAGTTAGGAAAAACAAACAACAACAAGAAAAAGACGATAAGCATAATATTTCGTTTCGCTTTTTATGACAGTGGCGTAGCGAACTTTTAGCGTTCGGATAAGGGGATAAGACTGAGCGCTGAATTAAATATAAAGGATATCCCAATCACGAAGACGCGTTCGCTCCCGAAATGATGGATCTTGTTCCTCGACGTAGTTCATTTGTGGTTTATTCGCTTTGTGAGTGAGTAACATTGACGGTAATGGAAGGATTGCTTTTACACTACTGGATGTTGCCCACGTCAAAATGGACTTATTGAGATCGAAGTTCTATGAGTTCTTTGTAGAATATGACTAGATGAAAGCCCGATGATTGGAACATTGAAGTTCTCTAACCTGTCCTCAAGAAGGGTGACTGAGGCACATTGGAAAAGTACAATATTGAACTTTAAGATTATCGCATACGCAGATGATATCAATATAATTGGTTGTAATAAGCAAGCAGTTACAAGAGCCTTTGTGGTCGGGTTGTGAAAGACGAAGAATATATTTTCTTCGAGTAGAAAGAAAAGTTGAAAAGTACGAAGAACTCTATTATATATACGACGATTTTAGCATAGTCAAGAGAATTAACATCCAGCGTCTGCGCTTTCATGGTCATGATGTTATGGATGATGAAGCAACTGCGAGAAAGATCTTCAATGAGCTTGTGTAAGTGGGGCGAAGAAAGGGTAGATCATGCCTCCGCTGGAAGGAACAGAAGACCTTTGGTGTCACCGATTGTAGAAGGTGCGCGCAAAGCTGAGGCGCCTGGAGGAGCGCTCTACATCAGGCCGTTACCCAGTTACGGGTTTGTGTTTCCTCCTGAAAAAGAAATTCGGTGAGAGGTTAACTTCCCTAAATCGACCAATTGCTTGGCGCTATGATCTTGAGATCCGCCTCCCTTGCCGACTGTAGCCAGAAATAGCGAATAGACCTGATTCATGGGGCAAAAAAGAGAGCTTCGGAATTTTTTTCAAAGTTTATTTATAGCTTTGAAAGCTGCGATTCCAATAAGCTAACACTCACATATACTATGAATATTTGTGAAATTCTCATCTTAATACCAAATTGCAAATTTGTCCGAATCCAAATATAGATCTAACAGCAAATGAAAAATTGGTTCAATATTTGTGCAATAAGTAATCCCTTCTTCAAGGACTATGATGAAGGTAAACATCTTCTGTTTTGTTCATAAAAACTTTGTTTTTGCAGTTGGAAAATCGGAATTGTCTCGATTCTTCTATGTTTCCTCAGCAGTTAACGGTTCGCGAAGGCGTTTTAAGGAGTCCTCTACTTCAGGCCGTATCCCGGCCAGTTGATAAGAAGAAGTTTATTTGTGTTATTCTTATGAAGTCAGAAGTTTCTTGATTTTCGTATTTATTCTTAAATACATGAAATAAATAAAACTGTCTAAACTGATGTTATTTCCTTAGTTTGAATTTTTTTAGTCACATATTTACTTCAGAGTCCTTTATCACGAGATTGCCATAAAAAAGGTCCGTTGAAAAATAAATTGTTATGTATCAAATTGTGATAAAAACGAATCGCTCGATTAACAAACAAATCGAAATCGGATTAGAAATGAGACAAGAATTGGACATAGGAAAAATTAAACCACCAAGTCCACCCCCCAATCTACGCCACTGCCGGAAAGCAAGAGGGGAGGAGAGATGGAGATCGCGCAGTTCTAGAGCATTTCGTTTTCAATTTGTGTCTGTTATTGTTGTTGTTGCCTGCTGTCCTTTAGTGGACGTGAAGTAAATGTGACAAGATGTCTGCCTTTTGGAGCCACTTTTTGTGTAATAGTAAAATTGCCGTTATTATTGCCTTAGCTTAGCTAAATTGTATGCAACAACTGGAGGAACCGCTGTAAGACTTAAAAAAAGTACAAATAAAGCCCAGAAGATGCCAGCGACGGTTATACGGGTTGACGGTGCCGGATTTATATTCGTAACAACAAAGAAAATGGCGGCACTCGGCAGTGCAGAAAATTCTTTAGCTGCTATGCGTGCATTTTTCTTTCGTTCTTAACAAACTTGACATTTTCCAGCACTGAGCAAAGTCACTGAGTCATCAAGGCAGTCATTCAGTCATTCATTCGCTGCACGGCCAAGCTGTTTGCATTTGTCCTTTGTTACCCAGTGATTCAGGCAGTCAGTCTTCAGTCTATCAGTGGGTCTGTCTGTCAGCCTGTCTGTGCAATTTTACAGCACTTGAAATTCGGCTTTGCTTACTTTTTCCATGTACATATTTATTTGAAATTTCAACTTGGCCTAAATAGTTCTGTCTACTTTCGGTTGACTCAGTTTTGCTTAGATTCCGGTTTGTTTAAGGTAAAAGAAGTAGCAGCAGTGACTACCTGTATTTAGTTAGAAGTTAGAGTAGTCTAATTTAGTTGGTCTAACTGTTAATGCTGATTTGCACGTTAGGCTGTATGTTTCCAGGTGATAGCACTGGATCATATACTATATCCCAGTGAGTTTGCTACGACTTTCTTTCTTATGGTAGAAAATACTGTCATAGATCGAATTATTTACACTCTACAACTGTAAAAATTGTATTTATAAAATAAGGGAACATGGGACTAATCAAACCTTATGAAAGGTGTCCTTAACTGCCAAAACAAATAATCTAATTAGGTTTTATCATATTAGCTTTTCATTCCACTCATTAAGCTTATTTGAGTACATTGCTTGGTAGTAATGCGTTGTAGGTGTCACCACAAAATCATTGATGAGTTACTAACTTTTTCTTATTTTTTAAAAGAACATACGCGCTTAAGTCTTGGACGGATATACTTTATAATTTTGGGTTAAGCCAATAATGTTAATATGCTCTAACCATTATTTTATGGTTCGATGCTTCGACCCCTGCTCGCTACGCTCGTACCCCCGTCATCTCATCGTATCGTATCGCATCGCATCTCATCTCCTCTCATCGCATCTCATCTCATCTCATCTCATCTCATCTCCTCTCATCGCATCTCATCTGATCTCATTTGATCTCATCTGATCTCATCTCATCTCATCTCATCTCATCTCATCTCATCTCATCTCATCTCATCTCATCTCATCTCATCTCATCTCATCTCATCTCATCTCATCTCATCTCATCTCATCTCATCTCATCTCATCTCATCTCATCTCATCTCATCTCATCTCATCTCATCTCATCTCATCTCATCTCATCTCATCTCCTCTCCTCTCCTCTCCTCTCCTCTCCTCTCCTCTCCTCTCCTTCCCTCTCTTCTCCCCTAACTACCCACTCTCCTGCTAGGTATGCCGGCCCACTCCGGCCTTCTCATCTCATCTCATCGTATCGCAACGTATCGCATCGCGTCGCTTCTCATATATATCACTATTGGCAAATTCCAAGCAATGGTCAACTCTGACGACACTACTGATCGTTACTCAATTCAAACTGCTGAATACAAGATCCAAAACCGCTGTCAACTATGAATTAGTTACAATAATTGAAGAGAGAGCTTTTCAATCAAAGAAATTAATTATTAAATTAATTATTATTAATTATTAAAAGAGTATTTACTTAAGTAACAAATGACAAATTAATTATAAGCTCAATCTTTGAAATACCATAAAAAATGGGCATTTTAAAAGCCGATCGCAAATACGATATGAAAAAAAAGAAGTACATTTTGAAAAGAAAGATCGCAATACGTTTAAATATTTAAGTTTTGAAGTAAACACTTGACATTTTTTTTAATCAATTTTCATGTTTCTGGCAAATGCAATTTTTCATTTGTTTTCCATATGCTCTTAATCTTATGTAAGCTCTTGTCCATTTCCTGAAAAGAGTTCAAACAAGCAGATAGTGAAATCGTGCCACAAATAGGACAAATGAAGAACAGTTGTTTGCTGAGGCAATTTGATTTGAATCTTCTATTGTTGCCGCTTTCGATTTTGTTTTAACCTGGCAATAACTAGCACACGGAGTACTGGCAGAAACTCGGCCAAAACACTCATACAATAAAAGCCATAAACTCTCTTCATATCTCTGTCGATGCTTTTCAACATTGTAGCAGCATATAGACACAAATGCATAAATCATGTGCCGAAATTCGGCACAATACATACATAAATGCCTTCACACACAAACACTCACACATAGATAAATTTTGTAATTTGTTTTGCTTGAAAGGCAAACACAACTGAAAACCTATAATGAAAGATATATATAGATATATGCATACACTCGCTCAATCACACACTCACTCACACTCATATACACACTCGCACACATACTCATCGATGCCTCATCGATATGTCAATGAATTGTTGTCATTGCAATTGAAGCCAAATTTATGCAGAGCTCGATACAATGTACAAGATGTTTCAATGCCCCGAAAACTGTTGCAAAATACAACGCACAAAACCAAAAACTAAAGGCTAAAGCAAATCTCTGCAACATTTTATAAAAATCGATTTTATAGTTGTTTTTCAAAGTAGCAAATACATTTTCGTTGCAACATTTTTGCGGCTGGTAAAAAATCTATTGAGCGTGCCAAAAAGTTTTCAACCTCTTTGGTTGCCTAGGGGGGTCTTTTACGTAAATTGTTGTTGTTGTAGTTGTTGCTGCTTTTGGCAGAGTTTACCGTAACGCTGCCATGTCGAACTGGCGCTCCGAGCCACAAAGTGTGTCAGTAAAGTGGGCACATGGGTCCAAAGGTAACAAGCAGACATAATTTAGCAGCTCCTTTTCCCTATCGTTCTCATCATCATCGCTGTTGTTGTTGTGGTTTTCGTTGATTTTGCACTCTTCTTCTCTTCAGAATGCAGCTATGTACTTCCTTTTGAACAGTTTGTAAGGTAGTGAGATAGGTCTTCAGAACAGAGCTCTTATATATGGTTGTTAGATTGCGATATTTTATGGTTGGGAATGATCATCTCATCGTAGAATGCTAGTAATATATCGCTCAAGATTGTCATAACTTTGAAAATTTGATTCTACTGTTGTCAATTACTTCCAACTCATCGAAGAGAACAACTTTTGAAGCAAAGAGTTTGCGAGGTTTTGATATGAAAATGTTGTGCAGGCACATTTTTGCAAATTTGGCTTTTTTGGTTTGGATGACTTCTCTCTCTGACACTCTCTTTACCAACGAACTCAAAACTACAAAAGAATCGTCGGTAATAATCCGTCGAGTTTCGTGTTCATTCTTTTTAAGTTTTGTCGTAATGACTGTATAAGTTCTATGACAAGATCCAAGATTTATTTCAATTCCAGTTTTTTAAATTATGAAATACGTCAAAATATGGTATGGACTATATTTTGAAATCGTATATGTATGCTTGGCATAAGAAGGTATGCCTCGACCTATAAAAGGTAAGTAAGTAGTAAGACTAAATAGTTTCTCCTTTAAAAAGCGAATACAATTAAATTTTCCCTGTAATAATGAACTTTATCTAGCTCAAAGAACTGGAGTACACGGTTCTTTTTTTCCCGTTAAGACTTACGAGTTCTTCCGATATCGCGACCAGTTTTTCTTCTAAGCTGTGCTGTTTCGTTTACTCGGTTTTTTGCAAAATCTGTTCTTGGGTCAGTTGATGCTGCACTTTCTTCCCTATCACGAAAAAGCTGCTGAAATTTTCTAGCGTATGCTTCGGAAAAAGTTGTTATGGGTCCCATAATATAATTCTGTTAACGATTTCACCAGCGCACAGATTTGGCTTCAATTAACTCAATTAATTTGTGGGTTTTTTCAACATGATTTTCGAGTAAATATGCATTAAAACAGTGTATGCAGTTCCGGCCAAGTGTCATTGCTAGCGGCCTCATACTAATATACTCTAACCCGCTCATCACACGGGTGATCATCCAGATTTGTTTCCCTTTTTTTGGCAGCGACTACCTCATACGATGGAACGACGAACTCTGAGCACTACCGCAGCATTGACACAGTCAAGCGAATTAATCCAGCGGCTCCTCTGACTAGTTCGTGTTATGCGTATGGATGAAGAAGCTACTGCGAGCAAATTCTTCACTGCGGGTGGCGAAGGAAAGCGTCGAAAGGGCAGACCATGCCTCCGCTGGAAGGAGCACACTAGCTACCTTTGACATAACCGCTGTTAAAGGAAGGCTCGGAAGTGACAGAAGGCATGCGCAAAGCAAAGACGCCTGGAGTAGTGATGAGGTGTGTGCAGTTCCGGCCAAACACAAGTTTGTCGAAGGTGATGTATTGTCCAAAACATCTTAATAAAAGGTCAGCAAGGTATATGAATTTGCAAATCGATGACTTAGTTAGAAGTTTGTTTAAATTGCACTCAAACCCGAAGTGGGTCGGGCCAGAAACAGGTGTGTCACGAAGTGTTAAAATAGGAAATTACTAAAAACTACATTACAAGTACTGTATCTACAGTAACCAAAACTAAATATTGAGAATTACAGTAAATATACTGTGTTCACCATAAGAATCGCTACTTTCTGTTAAACGCAGTAAATTTAACAAGGCGCACAGTGAACATAGCAAGTTTCAGTAAACTTGCCAGTGGTCGACATTTCCGTTTCCGTTTTTGTTTGCATCACCGGATGACTGTAGCTTAAGTTGTCAGTAAAACAATATTTTGGATTCGCACTCGCAACTGTAGTGCAATTATGGCCTTAAGGTGTACTATAAGTTTCGAATAGTGTTAGTTGCTTAGCTAAAGAGTATTTAAGCTGCTACAATAAATCTGCCATTTTTATTTTATGTTATATTTTTGTTATTGTTGTAGTGGTTTTTGTAGATTGAAGCTGACAGTTGCCTGGTTGCCGTGATGCAGCAAAAATGTTGTGTTCCGCAACAAGCAAGCTGAAAAATACCAATGGGGATTTTGATGTATTACAAGTGTTGAACTCATACGCACACACACACACACACACACACACGCACACACACATATACACTGACATATAGAAGCAATTCATTTGTATGCAACAAAACTTAAGCTATGGCAGTGACGTTGAAAGGCTGACTATGTTAGGCTTATATAACGGTCAAGGATCAAACTGCAGCAGTAGCCAAGCTTAAGATACATTTGTGTGTAAGCGTTAGTGCAACTTTGTATGTGTATGTGTGTGTGTGTATCTATGTGTGTGTGTGTGTGTGTGGGATATGTGCCGTTAGCTGTTAGTATGTCAGCACGCACTTTTAGCATAAATTATCTATGGCATATCTGTAGCTACATAAAAATTACACAACTGACCTGCATGTCAGCACCCCAGCAGCTGCATTTAATTTACGCCCCAACAGAAGCACACATAGATACACACACACACACACACACACACACTGACAACAAGAGGGACTCAGGTAAATCCCATAAAATAGAACACGGCATCTGCATTAGTAACGGCTTGTATCTGTATTAGTATCTGTATCTATGGGTGCATTGTGCATCATCTGTTGTGCGATAAATGGCTTTCATTTTATATATCAAATATCAACGCCATTATTTGTGCCACACGACTCTGTTGCTGTTGATGTTGCTGTCAATGATGTCCTTGCTGATTTGTTGTTGTTTGTTGCTGATATTGTTGATATTGTTGCCACAATGCCATGCTGTTTTATTGAATAAGCCCACATGGCAACTGGGTTAATTTATATGGATTCAGTTTAATACTTGTAGATACATGTTAGCTGTGAGTTTGTGTGATTCGGTTGATAACTATCTATATGAATAACTCACAATTGCAATGTTACCTATACTCATTTATATGCATTCGTGGTTACGTAGAGTTTTCGAGGACTTTGCTATTTTGTTGCGTGCAATAATGGCGCCATAAAATGTGTATCGTTAATATTGAGTTATTGAATGTGGTAGTTTTTCAACACACACACGGTTTTACAGAAAGGAAAAAGCTAGTTAAAGAAGTTATAGATTCCTTTAAGGTGCCGTAGATAGCGCCGGTGAGCTTATTATCTATAATATCCTGAAGAACTGATTGTTCCTTATAAGTATGTGCTTAGGCCTGGTAAGTCAACCATTGACCAGATATTCACACTATGCCAAATTCTGGAAAAGACATACGAATACCAAATCCACACCCAACATATTTTTGGCGAGAGACCGCTGTCCAGCATGCGGGACAACATATTGTCCACGGTCAAAGGGCAAGCGACAATGTTTCTCTCTTTCTATTGCGAATATGCATTGTCTAAGTTTAGAATCCCTCCAAAGTTGGTGCGACTATGCAGAATGACGTTGAGAACACACGCAGCTCTATTAACGTAGGAAAGAGTTACTCTTAGCCATTTGATACCGAACGAGGCTTTAGATAAGGCAAGGCCCTTTCCTTCAACTTTGTGGTATAGTATACTTTTGATGTTGTTAGGAATTTTGGCACTAAGCAAAGAATCACTCTTGCCAATAGATGCTATTTAGACCTAAGTAGGCAAAAGGGTTGTAAAAACCTTTCACCCGACGAAACTAACACTCTATATGACGCTCATCCTTCCCTTTTTCTGTATGGCGCTGATGAAGTGTGATGAAAATTCCCTTGGAGTGGGTGAGCGAAAAGTACTCTGTAAGCAACCCTTTAATTAAGTGACATATTCAAACGAATTAACAATCATTTACCGTAAGTCGGTAACTGGTCGTTATGGCCAGTTAATACGAAGATGTTGCCAAGAACGGCGACACCATGATGTCTACCAACTACAATGGCATCAGTCTTGTTTCTACAAGCATACAAGGCCGTATCGTGTTCTGTAAGTTTTGCTGTAGCCAGCTATTCACATTTCCACCATCTCTTTGTCGATTAGAAAGTAGCGTTTAGCGATCTCATATACTTCGCGTTATCCAAATTCGGCATCCCTGCAAAGTTAGTGCGTCTTTACGGAATGACATTAATCTAAACTTATTCTGCTACATCAAGGTAGGCTTTCTCTAGCGAATGAGGTGTCAGATAATGTGATGATATCCTGTACAGCAAAATTAATTATGGTCAAAGAAGCTTTTAGAACATTAACTAACTTTGGTTTGTCGGACTAGATAAGGATTATTGTAAAACAACTTTTATTAGCGTGAAACCCGGTAACGAGTTAACTTCGTCATTCAAGAAGAGTTTGAACTTGGTTTGCTTGGTTGGTCTCTATATCTCTTTTTTTTTTGTATGTAACACAGTGGTCACTTATTCATTATCTATTGCCATGATAAAAACCGATCAGATTTCTTAGAATTTTTGTTCGAAATCGCTGACCAACAGTGAGTCCAGCGTTTGGTTAGCGTAGTTAGGTGGCGAAGCTCCTTAGTTTAAAATAAAGCAAAACTTTACAATATGAAAAGGTTCACCACAATACCGAAAGTCAATGCCCCTGAAATTGGCCAGTTAAAGCAAATGTAACAGCGATTAATTGGCAATCTACATGAATATCAAGTTTTTTATTTGTTTTAATTTTCCTTCTATCAGCTTGCAGTGCATTTAACATTTAATCTCAATTAGAAATCATAATCTGTAAACGTTAATAAAATTTCCAGCTAGCAGTTGGTGCAATTAAGCTCCAAAGGATTTCAAATGCAAGTAAACCAAGCCAGGCGGCAAAACATCGTTGTGCCAGATAGATAGTTGCCAAAGGGGTGTGGGGCCACACAAGGGGGGCCCGCAGCGGCAATAATACGTGGTGCGCTGTTATTGAGAGAGAGAGAGTGTGTGTGTGTGTGTGTGTGTGTGTGTGTGTGTGTGTGTGTGTGTGTGTGTGTGTGTGTGTGTGTGTGTGTGTGCGCATGGTAGAATGCTTGGTTGGTCTGATGTTAGCTAAACGCATTCGCACAGGCAATCAAACAAGGCAGCCAACAGCTGCAACAACACCAACAACAACTGCAACAAGAGTGACAGCCACAACAGCAACAATAATAATAACAACAAAAGCAACAGCAACAACAACAGCAACAACAATAATATAACAACAGCTGCGGCAAATTAAAAGCAGCAGCAAGTTGACTACTGAAGCTGGTACTGTTACTGGTACAGAAACTGGTTCGGTATCGGGTTCGGTTTCGGGTTTGAGTTTAGGTTTGTCGGTTAGCTGTTTGTTTTGGTTGCTTGGCTTAAGACCAAATGAAATTAAAAGCGAATGTCAGGACATAAGCGCTAAATTCAATTTATTTAGCTCAAACTCAAGCTTGCATTTTGCTGCCAAGCCAAAGGCAAATGGCAAGAACAGCAACAGCAACAACAGCAGCTGTAGCTGGGGTGCTCGGAATTTGTTGCTATGTTGCAACATAAGCGCCTGCTCTACAGTGGCGTCTCTCATTTGCCAGAACTTGCGTTTTATTTGCTGTTTATGTTGGCGGCAACAACGGCAACAACAAGAAATCCACTTGGCCGGCACAAATAGCATTAAGTTTTGCTCGACAGGAAGTTGCACTGCTAGACACTGGCCGCCATTTTGCACGCCATCTTGCTGCTACAGCTACAGTTACGCTTAACTCTAACTATTCCCTTTACTATTATTTTATACTCGTTGTACTTGTTGTTGCTGTTGCTTAAACGTAACGCAAAACGTTTTCATCTACGTAATAGGATCAATTCAATTATAAAACGAGTTTACTCTGCTCTGCACTATGGCGACCAGCAACAGACCGAGATAAAACCGAAAACCCAAATCCCACTCCGACCAAGACCAGAGTTTCTAAATCTACATAGAGTCTACATTTTGGTGTGGACTGTGCACGTGTGCCAGTGGCGTGGATAGCTTTTTGCGTTCTGGCGGTATTACTTGATATTCAATTATACGAGATTTCCTACGGAATTCAAGCTTTTTCAATAAACAAGAATTCTGATGGGTTGTTCGTGTTTAAACTATCTTCGTTCAATATCGCTCCGTACTTAAGTTTTTTCCCTGTATTCATCTGTTTTTGAGAATTTGGTGAATATCTGTATTTTTGAAGAGGTTCCACTCAAACCGCTATCGCTCTGTTGACAAATGAACTATCAGCTTAATTTTGAGGCTTTTGCATGTCACTACAATGCTTTCATAGACCATTTTTCAATTTGACCTATTAGTTTTTGGCCACAGTTCTCATTAGGCCTGCAATTATGGCCAAAATTTATTGTTATATGTCTCCGGAATCATGTCAAAAACTTATGTTTTCACTTAAGCCCCCTCTCCCAGTTATCTACGCCTCTGACGTGTGCTGTTGTCTCTTGTGGGTGTTACTGTACTTGTTGTTGTCGCTTTTGTTGCAACAACTTTTCTTTGCAGCATTCGGTTGGCCAGTGTACGCGCTGACATTTGATGAATAGCTTGAAACGGATTTGATTCATTTAACTATTGCTGGCTTTCTCTTTGTTGTCGCTCTGTTTCACGCGCTCGCTCTCCGTATCTCTCCCTGTGTCTGATGCCGGGAATTTGCATGAAGTAAATCACATTCAGAGCAACGGCAATGCGAAATGAAATTTGACCCAGCTGTTGAGTACCGTTCGTTACGAGTTGTTGACGTGAGAGAAACTTTGTCTGGTGCTAGATATAAAATGAAGCTCAGATAGTCAATGCAGCTTTTATTTGAAATATCTTTGTTTTCGTGAGTATTCATGGAACGGAGATGCATAATCAGTTTAGGGGATGCGGTACCGTCCAAAGTTGAAATGTCTGACTTTGTAGGACCCATTTTTGGGATTATGTTTAGCGACACGCTCAAAATCTTTTTTACAAAGTCGAAATCCTCAAGATCGTAGGACGTGCTTTAAAGGGAAATCATTATAGATCATCTTATTTGTTTTACGCAATATTCAATGATGCCTGGTCTGATCGAAATAATCGAATAGAAATAATGAAAAGAGTAGCTAATCTTATTGTATACTCCTTAACTGGGCTTCTGCTTTTGGCCTGATCCTTCGTCACCTTTCGCATTGAAGATTCCTCTCGTAGAAGCTTCTTCATCCACACGCACAACCAGCGGAGCCGCTGAATGCTAATTCGTTTGACTATGTCAATGTCGTCTTAGAGCTCATAGGGTTCATCGTTCCATCGATTGCGTTAGACGTTGCCATCGCGTAAAGGGCCAAAGAGTTTGCGGAGAACTTTCCGCTCAAATACTCCAAGGTCATTTTCATTTATATATATATATATATATATATATTTGAAATATCTTTGTTATAACCCCGAAGGCTGCGGTAACTGCTGACTTGACTGCCCATGATATCTGAGCAGCTGGAGACCCTTTTAGTTTAATAATGTTCCGCTCCAGCTTTTTCAACATATTCTTCATCATAAAGTTGAAGAGCATGCAGCAAAGGGCAAAGGGCGCCTTGTCTGAAGTGTCGCTCAATATCAAAAGGCTCGGAGAAGTCTTTCCTATCTCAACGGAGTTGCGAGTGTTGCTCAACGTCAACTTGCATAACCTCACCAAATTTGCAGAGGTACCGAACTGACAATGCCCATATGCCTCAACGGGCTATGAAATGCTGCTATGTAATCGATAAAAGTAAGGTAGGTTTCGATTTGGTATTCGTGGGTATTTTCTATGAGCGTAGTGTGAATATGTGGTCATACTGATAAGGTCGAATTAGTTCTTGCGCAAATTGCTTTAGTCTTTCGCACAGAACTTTCAATAGGGCTTTATCAAAGGGTCAACCTTTCCGAGGTCAGGGCAGAGGTCACCAAGGTTCCAAACATTGGGTATACTCTCAGCTTGCCATATGAACAACTCTGCAGGCAGGTCATCTGCGCCAGCAGCTTTGTTGATTTTGAGCCATTTGATTGTATGTCGGAGAACTATTCCCTCGGCAACCTCAGTGAACCCTGTGCATCCACTACCAGATTTCCATTTGCATCTCTATAGGAAGACACACCGGTACCAAGTCCTTCAGGCAGAAGCTTAACTTTTTGGTAGAACTTCCAATCGTCATTCCTGCTCCTGCATATCTCAATCTCCTCTCGCTCGCGTTTTTCCTGCTCGCATCTACAGCTTTCTTATATCCCGATAATGAACTCACAATGATTGCATAGACTCCGACTGCAGGGTACTTTTATAGACGGCGTTCTTCACTAACCATTGGCTCCTCGGCGGTAGTCGTTGGAAACCCATTGCGCTCTCCGCAGTAGTACGCACTAATAATACGAATAGCGATAATCAAATTTCCTATGAGAAATAGCGTCATGTAGAGCTGCCAACGCGTAGGCTTATAGTACTACTTGATACCATATTGCCAACAGCGTAAAATTTAAATCTTCTTCCTTCCAATTGTACAGTTTAAATTTTAGGAATGCTGCAGTAACATTGGTCAAATGAGGTATATCTAATTCTTTGGTGAAGTGACCAACTGTGCCACTGATGGCATGTTGCAGCTGCAACTCGTTGCCGTTGACGACGCGCTGTCATGTAAGTGTCCTGAAAATAAAAATGGGTTTAACGTAAATACCTTGCATATGTATGTTGTGTGTGTTCTATTTCATGAGTGCGTGTGTGTGTGTGCACATGTCGCATTGGGTTTGCATAAGCTGACCCAAATGCATGTTCCATAGAAATTTGTGGCATACAACACGACGCTTCATTGCCAGCTTAGTGCATGAAGGCAGTGACGATAAATAGTATCCTATAGCTACAGTATAATAGATAGTGAGACGTGTGCAGCTCTATAACTGTGAGCATTATGTGCTATATACACTCATGCATACACCTGCATATTCCAATATGGAAGTGAGAGTCAGTAAACAGCTGGTTGAATATGCGGCATGGTTTGCTGAACTAATTTGAGCAGATTGTTCTATTGTTTTAGAACTGAATAGTACAGTAAAGCATGCTTAAGCTACGCAAAATTCTGCCATGAATAGGCTTGAGACGGTGGCACAGCAAGTGCCATCTTAAGATTTTGCACTCAAATTTGTTTAAAACTTATTTTAAAGTTTTGTGGTAACTTGGATTCCAATATTTTGAATAAATGCAGTTTTATAGTTTCTAATGCGTAGAATTAAACGGTCATCTAGCTCATAGTTTCGATTTGACAACCATGATTGACAAATTGTGAGGTGCACTTTTTTCGACACATTAAGAAGTGGTTGATAAGTGTTTTGTCAGTAATTTGAAAATTGCCTCAAGCGCGTTCAAAAGTCTATCGATTTTAAGAATAATTCCATTTAGTAGGCTCTTCGGGGATCCAGTTTACCTGATCTGGACTACTTAATGGCCTCCTAAAGAAAAGCAGAACCATGCCTTGAAAAGAACTTGTAAGAATTTTCATTATGCTTATTGCACATTTATTAGAATTTTCTATATTGATGCCATCGCCAGTTTTATACGGCGTTATCTACTATTTTCATCTGTCTTCATTAATGTCTTTTTTTCATTTGTTTCATTGTCAGAAAACAGCTCGAGCACATCGTCATCTGGTTCTTCACATAGTTCAACGTTTCGCGGAACACATCAGAACAATCAGCAGCATTTGGTATCTACCTTACTGTTATTATAGGAAGTGAACACTGCATGGAATTGTGGACGACAGGGTACGGTTTCTATCCATTGCAGGAAGTGGCAACTCTCATTCACTTTTCTTTCCGGTGCTATCAAACTGTCTGGCGATTCTGTTGATTGCAGCCAAACTGCTCTCTACGTGATCTTCTAAAAAGACAGATGTATAACCTTAACTTCTCCAAAGATTTGGTAAATTGGCTTTATATGTGTTAGAGATGTAAGATTATTAGAAAAATCTCCTCTGCTTGCCAGACATTCTTCATAGTTTCTGTCCAAGTTCACAAAACCAATTGGTTTTTGCAGAAAACCTCTTAATCTTTACATCGTTTGGCTTGTAATTTTTGAAGACTTAAGAGCGGTAGTTATTGAGCCCGAACCATATCTTTTATCCACACCACTTTCTCTATTAGTAGTTCTCACATTGATACTTTTGTCGATTTATAATTTACCAAAATATTACTAGTGAAAGTTTGTGGCGCAGAACGTACAACTGCTCAAAAGCTTCAGAGTATAGAGTATTTAATACTTAGTCTGTATATGTATGTATATGTACAATCAAATTAATTAATTTTTACTAACTTAACTTATTTGATTCGTTTTCTCTATGTGTTTGCAGTGCGTATGAGTTATTTATTAATTTAGCTGCATGCAATGTTATTACGCATACGCAATGTGTTGCAGACATGCCAAGGCATGGGTATATCTGTGTTTGCCTTTGTATGTGTGTGTGTGTGTGTGTGTATGTGTGTTTCAGTCTGTATTGATAGTCATCTTCATGTCATAGTCAAATATGCTTCAGAATCAGCTGCATTGCCAGAACTTTGCTCAAAACTATCAAAACTGTCTGCAACAGCAGCGACTTTAAACTTGCC
Organism: Chymomyza caudatula; assembly: GCA_035041775.1. Lineage (NCBI taxonomy): Eukaryota > Metazoa > Arthropoda > Insecta > Diptera > Drosophilidae > Chymomyza > Chymomyza caudatula. Next base: position 214,544 of record JAWNKW010000141.1, on the reverse strand, counting down.
ACAGCTTTGGTTGTATGTGTGTGTGTGTGTGTGTGGGTTTGTGTATGTTGGCCATGTCTGCGTTTGTTGTTAAAACTTTGCGTCGAACTCAATGTGGCAACCACTAAAGTTTCTTTTCCTGCGGTTGAGCTAACAAAAACAGCAACACAGAACAACGACAAAGAACTGCTTAGAAGCAGTTTTCAAGTCAAGCTGCCATTTTAATTGATATTTGTGTGCTTTTGTTGTTTTTGTTGTTGCTCAGGGGTTTTAGGACACAAATACATACACACACCGATAAGCACATATACATATTGTCGTATGAGTGTTTTTGATTACTGACTTGTTTATTATAACTTTTTTTGTCTTTTTAAAGAAATTTGTGTTTTGTTGTTTCAACATAAAGTTGAAAATTAATTTTGAAACTTTTGACCACTTTTGTTTATCAATGTGTGTGTGTGTCTGTAGGCTGTCTCATTCTTGCTTTGTCTCTTACTTTGCGTGGGCTTCGAACAGTGGGGCCACCTGACTTGCTTTGTGATAAAAAACATACATCTTGAAAAAGTAAAGTAAGTAGTATTTTTCATATTTAGAATTCCTTAAGATGCAAAATGTATGACTTCTATGAATAAAGTCCCCGACTATTTTGCTTGAAAAAGTCTCCCAAATATATGATATTCATTACTAGGCATATAAAGAGAAGAGAGTGAAGACAATCAGGAGTGTGCCAGAAATGTCTTCCAACCAATTGGCAAATTGTCGGTTGACAATATATAAAATCTTGAGATTTTTAGAGCACCTCTGGATATTACCACTTTATTCTACTAACTCGCTCCAAATATCATGGATTTTTTGATGAAAACCATCGAACGAACACTCAGTATCATAATTTACCTAGAAATCATACTCAAAAATGAACTTTAATTCCAAATTCCAGTTTTAGCACCAAAATACAAATTTAATAGGTTTATCGTTTTTTGAATCCTAGCATTTTGCTCTACATATTACCTTTTTGCCACGCTTTTTGGCCTAAGTCGCCAATGTGTGTCTCTTTTGGCCATGCAAATTGACTTGAGTTGTGGTCAAAATGGTGGCCTTAAAGTATGCATCGATTTGTTGCTTTTTATTTGTTTGTTTTGTAAGCTTTCACTTTCATGTGGTTGTTGCTGTTGTTCTTCTACACCTCCTGTACTTTCTCCTGAACTTTTTTGTTACTTTTGTTGTAGGTTTCTTTTATTCTGAAACATGCCTTGAATTGTGTTCATTTTAATTAGAAAGCATTTTTGCGTTTTTCGGCACAGTGGTTTAATTAGAATTTTCTTTGCATGCGCCAGAAACCCCATCCCCCAGGGGCTTACCCAAGCCTCTCATTTGGATTGCATTCCACATATAAGCACATAGTAACACCCACGGAATTACACACACTCACACACAGCAGCACATTGTACACGGATAATGCAGCAGCGTGATGTTTAAGGACCTCAGGCAAAACAATAAATAATCGCATGCGGTTTTATATTTGTCGCTTAATTAGAATATCGTGTAGTTTGAAAAATCCCCAAGTCTCAGTTATATAACACGCGCCGAGCTGCTCTCTTGTTCTCTTTACATGTCATCGACTTGACTTGATTGCTTACTCTTCCCATTTCCATTCCACTACCCTTCTATCTCTTTCTTTATCTCTTTTCTCTCCCGTCATGCTTGTGTATTGCTCGTTATGCGTGTGTCTCCCATAAACAACGAAAACTATTAAATTGACTAATTAAGCAGCATGTGTCTGGTTTCAACACACATTATGCACACACACACACACACACACAGCCTCCAAGTGGATGCCACATCGTCTGCATATTTAATAACGGGTTTCGGATTCTAATATCTTGTAATATTCCAGTGACATACAGCAAACTTTGACAGCCAACGTGACGCAAAACTGTGCTTGGGTAATTGCTGACAAGCTTTTTCAGAGTTATGAGCATGCATAAAGTAGGCACAGGACGGAAATTGAGAGCAGCCCCAATGACCAGGTGTATGAGAGTTGTGCTTGTGTGTGGAAAATATACATTAAGTTTTTCATGGAATTCTTAGTTCGTGAGGTAAATTTTGTTGCTGCACATTATGCGTTAGTTCGTTATAGGATAAGCAATTAAGATGGTCATTCAGGCAATCCTCAATAATACTCATCTGACTAGGACCGTGTTTACCGATATGATGAGCCAGATAAAGACAGATCTCTTTTCACCTGATGATGGTCATTGCCTCTCGTTGCAAAGTTTTTAGGAGTATTCAAATCGAGATTCGTATCAGCAGAAGAGTAAGACAAGCAGAAATAATCATTTTACTATTATTTATATAAATAATCATTCATATATTTAATTTGGTTCATCCTGTATTATCTTTTCATAGAAGTCTTACGCCTTTTTTCGCTATTTCCCAAGGAAACAATGTTTCTCAAGAGCGCCCTGTTAAGGAAATTCGATTAGATTATTGCCATTATGAAAGCTTGTCGCCTTCTGCTAATCATGTCCAAATGTCATATTCTCAGATATTCAGGCAGCCTTTAAAGCCCTTGACTTTTTTAAGATTTCCTGACAAATATCGAGACCATTCGCGATCACCTTAAAAAATGTACATTTCTTCCAATGGTTTTTACTGCCAATATGTCTTAAGATGTACTCAAATCAAATTCTTCTTTTTGACTGGCCATAACAACACGTTATTGGGTTACGGCTAAATATAGAGCACTTCTCCAGGCAGCATTTACCATCTTTAATTGGGATAGGTCTTTATGGTGCTGGTGCCCAAATCATACGCAGAATCGCGTTAATGTGCTGGGAAGCCTCGTAGATAAGGAGGGTTAAGTGAAACCTTAGGAATTCTCAAGATCTGACAATTGCATATTAACAAAAGGTAGTGATAACATGTTCACCAATCAGGGTTTTTTAATATTACAAAAGACTGACTTTTGTAGATCAGTGTAATAAAGATAAGGTTTAATATGTAAGGATCGGTCAAAAACGCTTTGTTAATACATTTTACCGGTTTCCCGCAACATTGGTTGCACTGAATGCCAATCTGATGAAATTATCATAGTTTCGTCACTTTATCCAGTTCGTTTTTTGGCTGCTCACAATGAGGTCATCTTGAAACGTATTTACTTGAATTTTTTGAGATGCAGAAGATCAACAAATTTATCTTAGCTGATGTTCAGCGAGTATTGAGCTAAATAATAAAATGTATCTTTGCATTAGATATTACTAGAATTGGCAGCTCTGTGAACTATGAACTGATCAACTGTAGCTTAGATTGTCATTCGTTTAGTTCGTTTCTAGTACGTTAAGTTCGCTCGAACAATTTGCGAGCTTTTGGCCCAACTCTTCCTCTTAACCTGCCATAACGGCCCGTTATAGAGTTACGACCTAGATCCCTCTTTACTTCCAACTATAAACATACTAAACGAAGGTGTTGTTTGAGTACAATCAAACTTTAGTTGAATCAAGCAGCTCTCATCTAGTTCATTTGAGGGAAACCAACGAATAATTCGGTATTCCAACATTGAACTACAGAACGAAATATATGTATCTTCAATTTGAGCTGTAATTCCCAGATAGGAACAACTCTTATTTGCTGCCAATTAAGGAAACCTTCGCAGTTGTATAAGGAGGTCAAATTCTTTTATCCCTTACGTAGTTTATGGCAACCGTAACAGATAGACCTTTATCACAAGATCCCTTAAGCCAGTCTGGCTCAAATGAACGTGCTTCATGGAAATCTCACAAAAGCTTCATGTAACTAAAACCTATCCATATAGCACGTAACAACAAAGCGACCTTCGAATCATTGCAAACAATTACAAATTACACCCAACTTAGGGTGCCAGCTCAGCCATTTTCATGTAACCATAGTGCGTATACCCGCCGGTTGAAGGCCCCTATATCGTTGGGATAGAAACAAAAGCTAGTGCCAACATTAGACTGCACAATTACGTCACTTCGCTACCATGCTTGCATGGCGACGATGCAGTACAGCAGCCAAGCGATGCCCGGGCAATTGGCTCACAAGTTTACATTAAGCAAAACGACCCGCATTTCCTGCGGATTCGAGCACGCGCTGCAGTGCCTCCCCCGCACATCACGCAAAACTACAGTGCTGCCACTGTGCAGACACTCACTCAACTGTTCTGAACTTTACCCCTTAGTCAGCCGCATCGTCGCGCATCCAAACAATTGGGGCACATGCACGCATCGCGGATTCTGTAGGTTTAGTGGCACGACAAGGGGGTGTAGTTAGAGCGAAGGGCGGCGGCTGAGTCGACTCAATGATTGTGCAACAATTGTGCGGAAAAAAGGGGCATGGCATGTGGCATGGCGGTAGGTCAGGCTTGTACCTCGCCTGACTTTACCTTTCACGAAGTCTGACGTTTAACTTTGGCTGCGGGCATAACATGGACACAAGCTTGTGCCAGGGTCTGAGGGCATGTGGCAGGAGCGTAGGCGTGGCTCTGCGAGTGTGGCAGATAATGCCTTTTGGCAATTTTTCGCATTTGCTGCCATGTCACAGCCGCCATTCCAATTGTATTGTGTGTGTAGTTGTAGGCTTCTGCGCCGCTGTCCTCTCCTCCCTGTTGGGGCAACAGCCGTTGACAACGCACTCTAATTGCCTTGTATGAAGCAATTTTTGTGTTGTCTGCCTTCAGGCGTTGCCAGGCTTGCCAATAGAATCAATTTCGTGTGGCATTTTTGCTGTCAGCCTGCGGTTATTGGGCTCTACTTAAGCTTTAATTGATGCACATGTCGTTAGCTAAAGTATATATATATATAAATATATATTTTTTTGTCGATTCATGGAAACCATTTTTCAAATAATAACATTTTAGAGTTTGGGCAAGTATTTCATGAGATTTCTTAAAGAATTGCTTCAGAAAATTAAAGCTGCTTTATAAACTTTGCAGACTTGAAAACATTTTGAGATATTTAGAGCTAGAACTTCTTACAATTTCAATGCATATCTGCTTTACGCTCCATAATTAAAAGTTCCAGCAATCATTTATAAGCTCAGTACTTCTGCTCCTACACAACTCGTTCATCACAATTGCACTAGATGAACGAGTAAATGCAATTGAAGCAACATCCTTAGATAGTCCTGCTCAAATACAAAGCTGTGATGACTCCATGCGTGTGTTACCAAGTGACGTCACACTGTTTGATGGTCTGCTGCCATCTCGCTCGCACGCCTTCAAGTTGATTTTGATTAATTTGTTTGCTTTCACTAAGCAATTTGCTGAGCGCCGTTGCATGTCCATTCCAGAAGGGTTTAACCTCGCTTGCAGCTGGCATCCCACCACCTCGGAGCACAGAGATAGAGTTATAGTCAGGTGACGGCAATGGACCGGAAACGCTATGTACTTAACACATTTGCCCAACTGCAATGCGTATGTTTGCATTTTGCGTGTCGAGCTTGGCCGAAGTAAGTTCCCTTAGTACCGTTATATATCCCCCCTATAACCTTAACCGTTACATAACGGTGATGTGAGCTTGTTTGCTTTGGCAAAGGGGTTTGTTTTACTGGCCGGAATACGGATGTGAGCACATTTGTTAGCTGCCATGGGGATTATACAACAAACGCCAGAGTATTTACCGTAACGCGTGCAGCTTGCAAGCTGCTGCGTGTTCCGTTTGTTTTCCCAGCCACTTTTCATGGCATTGTGGATTTGGTTAGCCCGGAAAACCCGGTGGAGTTGCGGTATGGAAGTGTTGGCCGCGCTCTAAATTGCAATTTCTTGCTTAGCTACTGTGGGCTCTTCATACATATTTTTCTCAGAGAAATGCTTTCGCATAGTCTCTGTTCACTTTCCTGATGGTTTTTGTTGAGTAAGTTATGTAATCTGTCAAAATGACAAAATTGAAAGCGCACCAAAAACTTTTCTCGCTAACAAACTAATTAATATTTTGTGCAAACACACAGAAATTTACACTGTGCCCACAGTGACTGCCCAAAGTATGCGTACCACTTTTCTTTATATCATGCATAATTTGTTGTGGCCATAAACTTTTGTGTGCCACTGTTTATAGGCTCAGCTATTGTCGCTAATAGCTTGACCCATAAAGTCTAAAAAAAAGCTAAATGTTTATCGATAAAGTTGATTACTCAACATGGAAGGTTTTCACAAAAAAAAGGTACAAAGCAAAAGTTACGTACAACTTTCAAAGCAAATCTGCGTTAAAAAGTTTCAAACAAAAATCATTTTAATTTACATGAGAACACGGCGCAAAAAGAGAGAAACACTAAAACAAAATGGCGGCAAGGGCTCGGACTACACTCTGTTGTTACCGAGTTTGTTGTTGTTGTTGTTGTTGTTAATGCGGCCAACAACCAAGCAAACTCTAATCAAAATGCCACTCAATTAATTTTCATGCATTAATTAAAGGATACACCTTTTCTGTGTTGAATACTTTAGTATTGGAAAACTTTTTTTTGGGGTAACACACTTTTTCATTTCCTGTTTTGCTTAATTTAATTATTATAATTTATTTTCATTATCGCCTTGCTAGTTAATTGCATGAGTATGTGTTGAGTATGAATTTTCAATATAATTAAGAAGTTTTCAAGTGGACATAACTTATATAATTAGCACGAAAATTTTAATTTTTATTAAATGCTGCTTAATGCAGGAATGAGGAATAAAATCAATGAAGTTTATTTAAAACTTGTTTATAACATAGTTCATTAACTTAAAAGAGGATTTTCGGTTGGTTCTGCGTATCAGATATTGGCACAACTCTTTAAGAAATTGGTACAACTCACCTCACCTATTAAAAAAAAAGTAATTGCCAAAAGGTATAGTTAAGTAGCATCCACGACGGTTTTTCTTTTTTTCAAATTATGCAAAAAAAGTAGTTTTCTTATAAGCTGCTATGAGAGAGGCAGATTGCAGGAGTAAGAAGAAAACTCCCAGCTGGTTTCGGAAACCGTCAAGTTGCACCTTTTAGGATGAAAAAACGCATTCTCAATTCGATGAGTTCCTGGCCATTCCAAAATCCCAGGAATGAGCTTGCGGACAAACTAGCAAGAAACTATGGTACGAGCCCCTTGATAGAGCCAGAGCCTTTTGTCCTATTGCACATCGATAGGTAGTTACTAAGAAAAGGTAAAGGTTCACTGAACATGTGCTCCAGGCCTTAGAAAAGCCACACACAACTTTAATAAGGATGATTCAGGCAGGTCTGCTTACTGGACACAGTCGGCTTAAGGGACAAATGAGCAAGCTAAGCATCACCAGATCCAGTAGTAGAAGTCATCACAGCATAGCTTTTTGGTGGAAAGAAGAGGATAGTACGCGGTAGAGGTCACAATAGACCTTAAAGGTCGCAATGAAATACGTGATTATTATAAAGAAGAGATTACTTATGCGTCAAAAAGCTAATGAATGTCGCAACAGAAGAGAAATTTAATCGATAGTTATCTTTATTAGACAATGCAGCTGGACAAAGTAGAATAAGATTCACAAAACCTTCCAACTTCTCTTCTATTGCGATATTCAGTAAAGAAGAAGACGCTTATATGACTTCAATTTTGTTGCTAACTGGCCATAGCAACCCGTTAAGGCTGGTTGTGATAAAGAACAGGAACTAAAGCAGCAACTGCATTCTGTTCATTTGCGACACAAACACAAACAGAATTTAAAATAAAGTGAAAAATGTCGAAAAATTAAATTCTGTTTCTCTTCTTTATTGCACACCCTCAAAAAATAGAAACAGACAGAAAGTGAAACGGAAATTCAGTGTCTGTTTTAGTTCCTGTTCCTAACAGCCCTAACCGGGTTGAGGCCTGATTCAGAGCACTTCTCCAGGCGCCTCTGCTTTGCGCGCCTCTTCTCCAATCGATGATATCAAACGTAGATAGTGTACCTGCCCCTGCGTCGCCTTCCCTTAAGGGCAGTAGTTTCTCTTAGTAGTTTCTTTTCCATACCCACAACATAACCTAGCCAACGGAGCCGCTGGATATTAAAGCGCTTCACTATGTTGGTCGTTCTATCGAACGTGATAGTCCTTTCCCAATCGTAAAGAGTCAAAGATATTACGAATTACTCTCCGCTTAAACCCTCAAAGGGCATTTTCATCATATTGCGTCATCACCAGACAACATATTGACAACTTTTCTCTGCTGACACATAAACAACATTGCAATGAATGAAATTCTGCTGAACCTTGATCTAATGGCAAAGAGTGACTACGCTTGATCTCCATGCTGACATCGTTCTTAATTGTGATGGTGGTGCTAAGGTATATATTTCAAAATCCATCTGAGCCATCTCTACTATGAAGAACACATATACTTTCTCTTGCTTTCATCTACCACTTTTTACTCCGCTTACTGCGACCAAAGTTGTCCATATCAATTGCGTAGATAATGAAGTGAACACTTTTATAAAAATGATCACGTTCCGATGCACTTTGACATTTCGCAATATACTCGCTTACCAAAAGTTATAAAGGTCATAGAAATAGCCTTGCAAAAGGTTCGGAGAGGTCTTTACCTACCTTGACGCAGCTGCGTGTGTTGCTTAACATCATTCTCATTCGCAAAGGCCGCTAACAAGAAACGCACTTTCATCATAGTTAAAACCGACGGTGTCCACGCTGGACTCGTCGACAAAATTATTGAGCTTCTACTTCACTTTGACTTCCAAGGAGTTGTTGGCGAAGCACTACGCTGATCTGCCGTCCCTACTTCCCCGTATTGGTCACCTAATTGAACTCCGTTCTGCTGGTTCCCAAGGTGTGGGTGGGCTTGGACGTTGTTAAGACCGGCCGTCAAATGTTGGGCGCCACCAACCCAGCCAACTCATTGTCCCTGGAGATTTCTGCATTCAGGTTGGCCTTAACTTCATCCATGATTCTGACGCTGTAGAGTCCGCTAACAAACAGATTGCTCTTTGGTTTGAAGAGAATGAGCTTTTCAGCTGGGCTCCAGCATTTTATGCTTGTTGCTTTAATGCGGTATCACCGAATTTGGTATCACCGATTGGAGAAGGCGCTTGAAAAACAGAAACGCCAGCAGGAGAGATTTGCATCAGGGCGTAACCCGGTAACGACTTGTGATGGCCATTTAAGATGAAGAAGAATGGTTTTTGCTTATACTATTTTTGGGTAACTAAAAAACTATTACTTTTTTTCATTTTAAGTGCAAGTTAGACAATTCTTTAAGTTAAGCATCAGCAGCAACTAAGTCATCACACGCACAGACAGCTGCTGAGCTCAGCAGTGAAGTGTACAATAGTTAAGGGTAGATATGCAAGGGTAAAAAAACGTAGGTATTCGAAGGACGTGCTTGCCCCTTTTTGTATGCTATGCTTACTAAGCAATGGCCAGCAAGTCAGCGAAAGTTGCTACTTGCAAATTCTGTTTATTTTGTATGAGTGAATATATCTACATTTTTTTTCGGGGATAGCCACTTAAATATACGCTCGGGTCTTTGGAGTGTTTGTGCTATTTTCAACATTGTCAGCACGACATTTTGCTTATCATGCGAAGACACGCTCCCACACACACACACACACACACACCTTCAAGCAAAGCGCGTTGGAAGACTCAGTCATGAAGAGACAGACAAATGGATGGGCTTAAATGAATTGTCTGAGTTTCAGACAAGCTCACACATACACACACACACACACACACACACATACACACACGCAAATAGGAATTTTTATGCAGTCGTCTAGCTCAATGACAGCTGTCAAAATTGCTTAGTGCAAGTTGTTGGACATGTCGAAAATATTTTCTACCTGTGTGTGTGTGTGTGTGTGTGTGTGTGTGTGCCTGTCTGTATACCTGTCAGCCTTTGGCGTATTGTTAACAATGTGTGAGTGTAGCTGCACACAGACAAGCACACACATGTATTTGAAATTCGCAAATTGTCTCAAGTTTCACATTCGCACTCAAATCCAATTTGAATTTTGCGGCATTTGAAATTTAGGAAATTCTGTTTGAAAAGTGTCTGTTTTGAAGCCTCAACTCGGGGGAAATTCGTTGATTGTTAAACGATCAACGTTTGTAGAACGGTAATTCTAGCTGCAAACAAGAAGTTCATATATCAAGCAGATAAAAATCATTAATCTTAAAAATGCATATGCTACATGCAGATACATCAAATAACAGTGCATGACTGACTTGATTTTCTTTCGGTTTTCCACAGAGTTTTTTACTGCTCTCAGATTTGCAAATACAAATGCAAATGCAATTCATCTGCATTACAAAGCCATATCAAATGCTTCGATAACAAAGATGTGTCTCAGACAGAAAGCACATTTTGCAATTACTTAAAAATATGCAAAATATTTCAAAATTACATTCCGCAAACAAAACAATCGGACTCTCTCTCTCTCTCTGGCACACACAAGCTTAACAACAAAACATACATTTGCATGAATATCCTTGAGCATGTCCAGCTCACGTGCCAATGGAACAAGTCGTAGAGTCAGGAAGTCGGAGACTCTCAAAGCGTGCTGCATGCCAAGAGTTCTCAGCCAACAAATGTCAATACAATGTCCGCCTTGAGCAGCACACACACATACACACACACACACACACACACACACACACACAAGCACTCAAAAGCAGAGCATGCGATACATGTCTTTGGCAACCACAACTTTTTTGTCTAGCAACAGGACAACTGCAAGCCAACATGGCCAAAGCTACTTCCGTTTCCGTTGCCCAATGTTGAAAAGTGATTTTAAGTAGATGAGCATAGAAATGATACTTTTAAAGAAATTGAATGAGTGAATTTGAAGAAACGCAACTAGATGTGAGTTCTCTCCAAATTTGCATCTAGCGTGCGAAAACAACAACAACCAGCCAAACATTAGCATGCATGCTCTTCTTTTCGCTCACACAGCACTCGCTCTTCTGTGGAAATCAACTATCATAGCACCCACAATCGTAAGACGATCTAGGCATAACACCACCTGATCGTAACATCATCCGTGGCTCAGAAAATACTCACGATAGTCAAAAAAATATATCAGTTTTTAAATATATAGTGTATTATTTTTTTTAGTTTCTAAACTAGATCGCTTAGTAGCCTAGTTTCGTCAGATTTCAACCATTTACATTTAGGGAACTGCGAGGCTACTTACTTTTGATATTACGAGCTTCAATTTCTCATTTTAGCTCAAGGAGTGTCAAAGGGATTAATGATTCTACTTCCTTAAACGTTTTTGAAACGATTTAATTTTTACTCATAGCTTCACATCACAAGTAAAAACTACTTCTAGACCGCTTCCGCTTACCACCATAAGAACTTAAACCTATAATACTCTTTTTGCTTTTCACCTGCTTTAAACCACTGTGCAAACCACTAAACCACTGCGTCTGTTATTGCTACCGTGTGCCGTCTGCACGCCATTTTCTATGCAAATCGACAAATATTTAAATAATCCGCTGAACGCATTTCGTTTTTTGCCACGTTGCACATGCAAAATGCAAATTAAATGGCGGCTATCTTTAAAAAACCATTGCCAGTATCTGTAACTCTATCTTAAAGATGCTGCGTGCTTATTTGTCGGCTTTTTGGCCGCAAAACAAATTACGCTGCAAGTAGACAACATTTATACACATATTGAGGCGACGGCGGCGTCAGTAAGAAAAATTGGCATAGAATATATCAAGCTGGCATTTTCATTTTTCGCACGTGCGAATCGTGAGCTTGTGAGTGTGAGGGACAGAACAACAGTGAGAGGGAGTAGGTGCGATGTTGGCGCATTTATCTTAATTTGGATGCCGCCAGTGCCAAGTCAAGCTCTGGTAGCGCTGAGCGAGAGCAGGTGAGTAAAAGCTGCTAATGGTGCCGCCAGCAGTCGCTGCCTTGCACACATCATGGCCGCAATATAAATGAATCCTTCACGTGTCCTTGGCATGACTCAGACGCATGAGGGCAGCATGGGGCTTATTTTGGCAGCGCCAACAACCAGCAGTCAGCAGCCGGCAGAGAGTGAGAAAAGTGTTTTTGGCTGAAATTTGTCTCGTTGTCTACACAAATGCTTTAGGTTGGACCAAAATAGAAGCGAAATTTCGTTTTACCTCACTTTCAATAAGTTCGGTGTTGTATAAGATATGATATTGGTTTTCGATGTCATACAGCTTTTGGCGAGCTTTAGGTGTAAAACCGTAATGCTCGTATGGTGTGACGCTTGCCTGCTCTTAAAACAGGTACCGGCAGCAAACACCGACATACTGTGTGCTGCTCAGTAAAGTTGTCAATGTAGGTGAAGCTATTGCTACGTCGGCAGCGACCGTGCAAACATGCGTATATATACGAAGATTTTCTCTGATCAATAAAAGAGCTGGCATATACGAATTGTTGATGGCGCTACCATATGCATTAAAGTTGGACCAAATGGCTCACGATCGAACTAACCGACCCGAGTATTACGGCCCGCTGGGAAGCACCAAGATTGGATGCTCCACCCATTCTCTCCCACATGATTTTGAATAGCGGCCCGCAGGGAAGTACCAAGATTGGAATTTCCACTCATTCTCTTCCACATGATTTTGGACAGCGGCCCGCTGTGAAGCATCCAGACCATGTGCTTAAACCAATCCTTTCCAGCTACTCTGCCACCACGCAGTCCGAACAACCGTGTGTCTAACTGTATCGTAAAACTTATGACCTATAATAAAATATTATATATTATAATAACTATTAACAGTAAGGGGTATTGTTTCTGTTCCAACAAAAACCCGATTTTTGCAATTGGAACAAATCTAATGCAAGTGCGAGATAAACAAATACACATTTAGGAAGGAGCTGTTATTAAGAGACTGCTTACAAAGCCCAATATGAATTTACGGCTTTTTACATGCATTTTGCTGTAAGCATTCTTAAGTGTCTCTCAAAGGTTTAACTGTTGTCTTGTTTCAACAAAATGTTTCATAATATAGCAGAATAATTCCTTTGCCTGTACCATTCCTTCTTGGTATCTAATACATACGATCATTATAAAACGCCAAGGCAACCAGATCATGTATTAAAAACTGCTTTTTATTTTATCCTATTTCTCATATTTCTAAATTGGTGCTTTCACAAAGCTTGAAATCTTACAATTCCTTTCCTAAAGCTGCACAGTGCTCGAAATGACGAACTCGGAAAGTGCTTTCAAAGCACTCAAGGTAAACACGTATTGCAAAATCATATGTAAGTAAGTAAATTTTTAAGGAGTAAAATCTTTGCCCTTCCCATGTAATTTTAAACTTGTTGTTTCTTTAAACCACAAATTTTTTTTTGGCAAAAGAAATTATTCATTTGTATCAGATTTTAAGTATTTCGACTACAATGCTTCAGAAACAAGCAGCTTATATGTAGTCATAATTGTTGATATTTCCCCACATTTGAATCGTTCAAAAATTCCAATACATGGGAACGACAAACCACAATATCTCCATATACAACATTTGTTCCAGAAGTAGGCAGGATGCCTTTTAAAGACTTTTGGCAGTAAACCCAAATGCAGATCGCAAAATCTCATGCGCCTTTGGAGTAAGACCGACTCGTATGCCGTCACGCAATTCTGTACGGTTGGTGTTACGCTTGTGTTAACTGTGTTATCAGCGTCCAGAGAAGAGCGATATATACGTTTGTATTTATGTGCTGTGTTAGAGCGCAAGGGAAGAGAATGCCTGCTTATGTTAGTTTGATATTCTGGTTGCTAGCATATTCAAACGGTAGATTTGTTGAGCAGAACTTACAGCTTAATGCCTTACAAATGCTGGGCATTCCGTAAAGTCTGAATATTTTTATAAGGTATCCTTTGAGCCGGGCAAACAACTAAATAAGAAGAAGATCAAGTCGCGAGCTCTACATTTTGTAAATTTTTGGGTTGCTTTCATTCTCAATTTTTGTGACTGTTTTTGATAAAACAACAAAAATTAAGCAACAGTAAAATAATAAACGAAAAACTGATATTATAAGCCGTAACTCTCTTAGTTTAAAAATTTAAACTTTCAGCAGAATGTGTTATTCACTAATCGATCCGAATCAGTAGTTTTCAAAGATAGCTGACACTTCTTTTGGTCTTCAACAGGCTTAAACCTGTCACTTATTTAAGGTTAGACAACGGAATGAGGTGTCCTGCAAAGATGTTTTGGTCTAACCCATAAGTACACACTTAAACACACACCATAAACACACAAATACTTACACCAATTGAAAAACGCTAAACCGGAGTCTAACACGAACTCAGACTTTTGCAGGGAATCGTTGTGGTAAGTTCATTGCCTGTTTAGCCGCAGGCGAAAGAGGTTCAGCTTCCAGCCCCAAATAAGCTTGAGCGTATGGCTCGCTACACACACATATACACACTCTCTCTGTGTCTCTTTGTATGTGTGTATGTGTGAAAATGTAAACTTGCTATATAGCATCATGATTGGCATTGCAATGTGTATTGGACTGTTGAGACCCTGTGTAAGACATGACACGTGTAAGCGTCTACGCTTGCCTCCGACCAAACACCCCGGGCCCTAAGCTAACCAGTCTGACTCACCTTGCCACAGTTGGCTCGTATCCTGCTGTTTGATTTGGCTGATACGGTTTGGTTATGGTTTCGTTTTACAATTTTATTGATTGCATTGATTTTGGCGTTCGGTTTGTTGTTGCCGCAAAATCTCCAATATTCCGTGGCATCCATCGCTCGACCCACATTTTCGACACTGTGAGAGCTCTGGTAATGCGGTTAGGCATGTCTTCGGCAAGATTGCAGTGAGTTATTTGTATAGTGTGCATGTTTTTCCTGGTATCCAAGACATTTGATTAATGAAGTTTTGATGGACAAGGCTGCTATAAAATATTAATTTAATGCCTGCAACGAATTTCGTGCAGTGTAGTGGCAAAAGCTGGGTCAAGTCTAGGCAATTGATAACTTAACAAATTGAAAGTGCAAAATGTTGGCCAAGGAGAGCAAAAATAACAATTCTGCCGAATTTGACAGATCATAAAACCTATTGCAAGCTCATGTGGCCTTTTATGTATTTGCTAATTAATAGCTGTAATGCATAACTATACGGTAATAGATAACACAACACTACAGTAATTCAGAATTTGAAGGGATTTACTTTTGGTTTTAGGTTTAACCTAGTAGATTCCAAACAAAAACATCCAAAATTTTAAGATATTGCTATTTCGAAATTAAGTGTATTTTTAAATCCGTAACTCCGTCAATTTTCATTAGGTTTTCGAAGATTTAGGAATGTTATAGGTTCAAATATGCATAATAGAGGTAGCGGTAGTTATAGAGGTAAAGATAGAGGCAGAGGTAGAGTGGTAGAGGTAGAGGTAGAGGTAGAGGGGTAGAGTACATACAATCAAGTTATTGACGGCTTATGAATATGCAGCTACTATTCAGATAGTATGTTGTATATTTGTTGAATTCAAATTAATGATTATAATCCCAATTAGTTAACTAAGATTTTTGTCTGAAGAATTACTGACGTTGTTCGTGTATTTCTTGTTTTTTTTTTAACTTTCAGTAAATTCATGTGAATCCATGTATTTGGTCGCCGAGTCCCTATACTAGGTTCCACATTCATAAGCTTGTCATTACCATACCTGGAAAGGGATATATTGCAAACCAAAACACGTCGCTCATAATTTAAGAGGCAATAACGATATGAAACATAAATCTTATCTCTACTAAGCTTGTTAAAGCCACAGCTTAAGCTACCGCAAAGCACCTAGCCATTAGAGAGTACAAATTTGCACTTGCCTCAACATCGTATCGACCATAAAATCACTCCCATTATTATGACCAGTTGTCGTCTATAAGCAGTGCAGCAGCAGCGACTTTAGCGTTTAATATGCAATCGCAGTCAACAAGATGACAAGAACCACTGGCAACAATCTGCATAATTCAGCTCCTGCTGCGAGCAGTGCCAAAACATAATCATTCTGATGCACATCATCTGGATTGACTTCATCATCTCCTCATCTTCATTGTCAGTTATCGTAATTATGAACAAAGTGTGAAACCAGAGAGCTGCAGTGGTTCAGGTTCAGGCATTTAGGAACACATTTAAACAATTTATCGCTGAACTTGCGCGTTTCCCACCGCCAATGCTTTTGACCTGGCCAAATAAACACACACATATACACATACAAGCACGCACACACACGTGCTTATGGCCATATTTCCAGTTATTCGCAAATATTTTTCAAGCGATCATTGCGGCCATTTTGACTTTGCACTTGGCGTGCTCAAAATGGAGTACTTAAACTAACGGCACCGCAGCTTTAAATATGGCGGTTGGCATAAATATATGCTAGTCATGTGCCATACTTGTGCTCTGGCATTACGTACTTTGAGGTGCAGTTTGCAGTGTTTATCATCGGTCACTTATCACACAAATACACATATATTTTATATAGCTAAGACTTTAATAGTTTGGTCTTTTGTTTGCCATTCTGAATGCCATATTGTCTTAAGAGCTTAGCTTTTGTGTAGCTCCAGCAAAAGCCACAACAACAATTTGCTTTGTTATTACGGCTTAAATTGATGTGGCAGTAAGTATTCAGAGTCAGAAATCGCTTTCAACCAAACTTCAACCCAATAGCAATGTGTCGTTAACATTCTATTCGTAAATGACTAAAAATGTGAAGAAATTCATCAGAAAGAAGTCATTTTGTAAGAGAATTCAAATAAAAGTATATGCAAAACCAACTTCAGATTTCGGACAAGACGCTGAATGACTTTAGTTTAAGAAGAATGACAAAATTAATTGCTTATTTAGCCACAAATTTTTAAGTTATGTTCAACAATGTGCTTTAATAGCCGATAAATAAACAAGCTGTAGAACATTTGAGTTTAATTTCTAAAATATATAAGAAATTCAAACTAAATTAACAATAACTACATTTGATAACAGTTGGTACGGTGCTCGACAGTGGGATATTCTATACCCACTTTACTCACAAATTTGTGTCTAGAAGTTGGGAAATGTGGCACTTGTTTCAGAAAAATGTCATAACTGTTTTGTTTATTAGGCTTACAAATCTATACACACCAGCTATCAACAAAAATGAAATCGATATCATTGATCGTACTAAGGGAACTGGTTATTGAAAGAGAATTTGCCAGAGTGAGCAAATTTTATGTTTTCTTCGCGTGGACAGCGGTTCGACACTCAGATTGATGTTGAAAACTATACTTTTGTTATTGTCAGGGATTTCGTCTATCTCGGCACTATCGTCACAATGACGAACAATGCCATGGAAATCAAGCGGAGAATCATTCTTGCCAATTGATGCTTCTTGGGTCTCAGTAGGCATATTATTAGGAAAGACCCTTCTCGCCAAGCGAAACCAACACTGTAAGACGGTCATCTCTCCCATTTTGCTTTATGGCGCTGACGACGCAGTCTGATGAAAATGCCAGAATCTTTGTCCTTCTAAGCGTTGCTTACATCTACCGCATCCGATGGAACGATGAACTCTATGAGCTCTACGATGATATTGACATAGTCAAGTGAATCAACAAACCGGGGCTCCGCTGGCTAGGCTATATTGTGCCTATGAAAGAATAAGCTACTGCGAGAAAGGTCTTCAATGCGGCTATTGGGTGGCGACAAAGCGTCAAACCATGTCTCACCTTCTCAGAAGGAAAAGCTACTTTTGGTATCACCCTTCGGGGAAGGCACGCACAAAGCAGTAGCGCTGATATTGATATGCATTTTTCTGAATTGTTAATATTTGAACACAGAATTGCGCGCATATTTCACGAACTTTTTGATTTTGGCTTTTTTCTATGAGACAGCGATATTTTCAGTGATTGGATTTCACTTCATCTAGGTTTCGCAATCTTGCCTATTTACATAAGATTTCTTTAAACATTGAATTGGTCGCCCGAAAGACTTTATATGTTCACCTTAAAGTAGGCAAGGATATTGTTTATTTTAACGCGAACTCCATTAACGCCGAGTCGCAACTTTTTGTAATTGCTTAATTGTAGGTAAAAACAAAGCTCAGCTCTTCAAAAGCTGTAAACAAAGAGCGAGCTAAGAAGTGCGGGCAAAAGTTTTGCAATTTAATTATCTGAAATGTACATTTACCGTTAAAAAAAGTAGCTGCACTTCGGAGCACTCTCAACACTCAGCATTTAGTGCCCAGAGTGTTGAAGTGCGGATATGCTCATTTTCAATTTGCATCTTCAGCAGTTGCTCTGCCGCTCTGACTTTCCCGAGCACACTTTTTACCCAGTCGGGGTGTGTGTGTGTGTGTGTTAGTGTATCGACATGAAATGAAATCAGAAAATTCCATCAACGGTAAATGCAAATGATACTTAAATATTCATTAGCTGCAACGATATATTTGAAATGCACTTGCACACACACACACACACACTCAAACACAACGAGAAAAGCAAATACACACACTCACATAGAGGGAAACTGTACTCAAGGGACACTCACACATTCACACCTTGACGTTTTGTTGCCAAAAGAGAGAGAGCGAGTGATAGAGAGAGACAGCTGTTGACAAGCGAGGAAAGCCGTTTTTACATTGAAATTCAATGAATATCCTTTTATAAGCCAAATAAGGCACACGGACACACAAACACGCACATTGTGCATTCAAATGACATTCACTTACACAAATGCAATTACAATTAGAATCTATGTGTGTGTGTGTGTGTGTGTGTGTGTATGTGTGTGTGTGTGTGTCTTACCACTTTGCAAATGTTGGCAAAGCGCTAATTGCAAATTTATTGACTGCAATAAATGTCAACAGAGTTTCAAGTTGTATTAAAACGATGCAGTTCCCGAGATTAATGTCCCAGTTCGATATGCGTGTTCCCAATGTGTGTGTGCGTGTATGTGTGTGTGTGTGTGTGTGTGTGTGTGTGTGTGTCTGTGTTTAGTGCGTCAATGTGCGTTTGACAATCGATTGAATTGAATTGTGGCATTGTTTATGCATGCATTTGAAGTGAATCGATATTGTGGCCATGTGGGCGAAATTTCAAGCCAAGTTAATTATCTGACAATAAGCTTAAAACAGTATTTGAATCGCTTCAATAGTTTTCTCTTTTTCTAATATTCAACATGATACAAATTCAATGCACAGTTAAATAAATCAAATATTTTATTGAGACGTGATAAGCTAAAATATTTTCTAGCTTAAGATGGAGTTTTATCAATTTACCATTATGAAGCCTACAAACAGCCAAGGAAAGGTTTGATAAATAGTATTAAATGGACTCTGTACCAGCATCACAATCATTAGGAAGTGGCATTCCTTAACTGTTGTACCAGTACAAGGTAATCAAGACAGATGACGTCAATAAAGACCATACAATTTTTGAGAGAACGATCGGTGAATTAACGTACATGAGGTTACTAACGCTCCTACATCAATATTTGGTTATGTAAGAGCTATCGACATGATGTGTGCCGCTATTGATCACATTCCACCACGACTTCTATCGCGTTTCCACTACAAGGAAGTGCTTAGCGATTAACAGCAATTCAAACGCGTTTTATAAGCCAGGTCTTAAAAAGTCATAGTGATTGGCCGTTGATATTTGTTTCGGGATCAAGGAGCATCTTCGGAAAAAGTAGCTAGCCGTATAAGTAAAGGCAGTAGTACCACCCCATAATCCCAGTAACTTGTCCATACTTGCCCTGAATCTCCCCTCGTGGCGCTGATCTTGGCCAGTCTCCGCTGGTTCACTCGCTCCGCAACTACATAATTTGTATGCCGCCTCACCTCTTTATCTTGGTTCTGTTTTTGACTGGCTAAGTTGCTGTCCAACGAATTCATTGTAGTGGGTAGAGCCTTGACAACTTGTTCGCTGTTATCTATAATATAAATAAGCTAAGGAAAATTTTTGTTCCCCTTTTCTACCAGCTATATGGAAACAAATTTGGGTGAAACTTATATCATTGTGCAGGGAATTTTCATAAGAAGTGCAGAATATAAGTTTTATGTATATATTTTTCCAAATCATAGATAAAATAAATTAAAAAAAACATTTATGTTGAGATGTCTTTATATGTTTGGTAACTGTTCAGAAACATTTTCTCTGTTAACTATTATTAACGAAAAAGAATAGTTTTCAACGTGCTGACAAATGCATGTGTTCACGAACGTTTTCTTAACTTGCACTTCGGCCTTGTCTGTGTAAATAGCCGACATCTGTTGCTATGAAAGAACATGACTGTTTTATTTGTATTTGAGACTCACAGCTGTGGCTCATTTAAATCACAGTGAGAGAGAAAGATCAGAAATGCTAAAGGGTTTTGAATTAAAAAATTTATGAATTTTAATTTGCAAACGGGAGTGACTAAAGAAATGCAGCTTATGTTAAGAGTAAGGTGAAAAAGTGAAAAGATCATACAGTCGCTTTGCTCTTCCTAGTTCCCACTAGATGTTCTTTTGTTCCTCACACGAACCTGATACGATTGCTGCGTTCGCTGAATGCGAAATTCGTCTTTGACATCTAAATTTACTTCTTCTTCTTCTTGTCTTCTTACCTTCGATTAAACACAAAGTAATCGCCAACATTGTCTTTTTACATCTGAAACAAATTTTTGACTGGATAGAGCGCCGAGATTTACCTGATGCGAGACATCGTTATAGTCGCCTCCCCCTATCTCCTCCTACTCCTATTAGGTATATTTTTCAGATTTTACTAACTGCCTGATGCTTTATATGAAGCACTCTCAAGGCGAGGAGAGAATGGGATATTATCCAAATGTATTCACTCTATGCTTAAGACAGGGAAATTTACAGCAGAAGCGGAGGGCAGCTTAGTTACTACAACCTATGACTTCATTCTTCTACTTCATACTATATCAAAATTCATGGACTTTACTATATATACTATATCAGGGATACTTGGATGATATTGTCTTCATTGTATTGGGAAAATTTGAAAACACTCTTTATGACATATTTTGTTTTGATGCTGACAGGTCTATCAGCTGGACTTTGTAGGATGAAAGGATACTTGTACAAGCTCACCAACTCCAGTAGCTGCTGGTTCTTTGAACTTGAGGAGGAAGCCTCGCCACATATACTAGCTGAATGTGAAGTCCAGGCGAAGAGAAGGATTTCTCTAATAGGTGGATATAAAATGTCGATGACCGAAGTGACCAGGTTGGAACCATCGCCGATAGTTAGGTTTGTCTCAGAGATAGTACTGGCAGGGAAGCTATAGCCACTGAAGGGGCACAGTAGATCTTTAGGTCGCCTATTATATAATTATTATTATAACCCCCTGCGACTTTTTCCTATTTTTCAAACCTGAAGAAAAGGCATAGTATCATCGGTTAAAGATTTGAGTTGCTTGAAGACCTCATCCCTAAGAAACACGCCTATTTTGAAGAACTTGAGAAGACCTATTGCATATTAGAATAGGAAAAATGCTGGACAAAATGTAAAAACCTTTTTTACCAAAACAATTTCGGACTAAAACAGCCTTTTTATTCAATTAATTAATTAACTATGTTGCAATTATTTTGACTATAAAACCATTTAAATACACTGTAAGCCAGTCTTTTTGAATAGCAGTCAAAACTGTTGAGCACATTTTAATTAACAAATTACATAATTTAAAATTAAAAAAAAAGTTTTTTACAAGTTTCGCTAAAAAATAAAAGTGTAATAAAACATGCAACAAAAAAATGTAATTAGGTGCAATATATGCGCATTGCTAATTAGCTTTTACTGCCGTGAAATGTAACTAAATGTAATTATGATATGGAAAATCCACGCGGCTGTCTATAGAAAAGCGCAGCGATCAGAAAATATGCCGTATATATTAAATGCAAAAGCAACAAAAGCTCTAACTATGTGCCTGCGCCAGTTGGCGTATACGTAATCTGCATTTTGTGCCGCTTTGCATGCAGTTAAGCGTGCTCACCGAAAGTTATCGATTTAATTGGATCAACAATTTATGCGCGCTAAAATGCACACGCCAGGTGCGGCCCGTTAGCCAGGACTAGAGTTACCATCCAAAGGACCAAAGTCTGCAGCAAACCAATCGACCAAGCGTCAAAGCGCTGCGGCAACATTTTTCAAATTATGTCAAAAGTTTCGGAAAATGTGCGAAAAGAGGCACGCAGCCAGGGTTGCAATTCTGTGCAGTCAGTGGGGCGTGACAGCCTGGCGTCCATTTTTTTAGTTGAATTATTATTTGCTGAGTTGTGTAAGCGTTAATAAATGTGTGGTGGCAATTAGCATTGCTTTGGTTTGTGTCCAAAAAGTCAAAATGTCGACGAATGTGACAAAATTTGTGCAACTTTTTAGAGTTTTTCCTTTTTTTTTTTGTCCCTTTTGCTATAAATGTTTGGCTTTAAGCTGCGCTGAAATATATGTGCACACAGTGCGTATACTTGTTATTTGCGTTGCTGTTGCGGGCTATTGCGGTTTTTGAAATAATTTTAATTAATTTCATTTGGAAAATGGCCGAACCAACTTCAGTGGCTGTTGTTGTTGGCCTTGTTGTTGTAAACAACAAACTACTGCAGTCGTCTGCGTACTTTTTGAGGCTTCCTTGAATATTTATTCAATTGGTTTTACATGTAGTGCTTGTGGTCTTGTATTTGTTATTGTTGTCGGTTTTATCGCAGCTACTTAACTTGCGAGTGTCTTATGGAACTAGTTCCGACACACACACATGTTCACACTACACAGAAACACATAAGTTGCTCTCAGGCACTTGTCAGCGCGCAAAGGACTCGTTAATTATGGGTCAAGCTATTGATTTATTTACAAGTATTTGCAGTTTAAAATAACCCTTGTTATTTACGCTTGGCTGTTTCATATTGTATAAAGCTGTTATTGCTGTTGTTGTTCTTTTTAATCCTTGAGCTATAGGCTTTTGAAGTCGATGAATGTTGACCTTTTGTCGAATCAACCCACTACGTCTTCACTCCTCAACTTTTCAATACCTTGCCCATATATTTACTTCTTTTCGTGTGTAAGGAAGTCTTTGGCTGGCGTATATATATGTCTTACTAGGAATCCTTTACAGGATTACTTATCAAAGTAATAAGAGAGTTGTTAAGGAGTAAAACTTCTGTAACTAAGATGCTAGGCCAACTGACTCCTGACACTTCTTTCCAAGGTTCGGTGGGCGTTGTTGTTAGCGCTCTTGCTTTGTTGTCGTTGAAGGTGTCTTTGTGGCAGGACGACTATGGGAAGATAGGACAAAAATCATTGTTAAGACAAGGACTCAACAGTGGAAGCTTTCAGGTACAGATCGGAGAAGCGGGAAACCTCTACAAGGTCAGTCCAGAGCGATGTCGCCTCGCACTCGAAAAGGTGAGTCGTGGCACCCTGCCTACTTGACACCCTGTCCAAGTAAACATTATAGCATTTTGGAGTATCCTAAACGCAGCTTGGTCCAGGTGGACATAACGAAACTAGGATACTGTTGTTCCGAAGAACCCATCGCGTCTACTTTCTAGGACTGCGTTGGGCATCGCGTGCTGGATTTCAGCTCAAACAGCCTATGTGTGACGAATATTTTGTTTATCCTTCATTGCAAGGGAGAGTGGCGTCATATGGGCAATTGTGTAGGCTCACGGCGGACAGGGTGAGATCTAACAGACATTGGGTTGCCAACCGCTACATGATTCGAATGAAAGCCCCTTGTTGACTAGAGAAAGAACTGGCGTATGTGGGGCAGATAATGATCCCGACGTGCAGCATATTGCCCTAATGGTATAGGTCATAGCCACATTATAATCGCATGGCAGGCATGAGCCCAGCATTTGTTGTAGATGCTTTACCCTTAGCCAGTTGGCCCGACAGCCAACTTACTGTGAAAGGATGAATGCGGATCTCCTCTTAAGCTTATCTCTTGTCGGTGTTAGGTATCGCCTCACGCATGGTATACAAGGTACGCTGACTTCTCCCTTCTCATTTTTCACTTCACATCTACCATATAACATGCTTCTTGTGAGCAAGAGAACGTGAGAAAAATATGACTATTGAGTCAGCAGAGCTGACATACATACATACATGCTGACCTCAACTCTCAGACAAAGACAGAAATCTTGGCATCTTAAAAGAGGCAACTACTCTAAGTGAGTATTTGAGCAGTAGGTCCTTAGTTTTAGTTGCTCTCCCGTGTTTAAGTGATGAGCGTAATCTTTACGCAGCTAATATTATGTGCCTCGTTGCGAATGGAATATTGCAGTGTAATGGAGTTACTTATCAAATGTTTAAGATAGTTTCAATGCCCTACAGCTATTTGTAATGCTATATAATAAGTAATAAGGGCTGTGCCAGAAATCTCTTTCAATTAAATACTAACCGAATGTAATTTTTCAATATGCCAGATATCTTTAAAACCTGAGTTTAAACCAAAAAATTCGTCAAATTGTCTGGTATATTCCAAAGAGTATGATACATCTAATAAGAAAGCATCTTATCGTCTGATTTTTTATGAAAATGTAATTGAAAATTTAGGGAAAAGCGTCTAGAGATTTCTGGCACACCCTTGTAATTGTGAGTACCCAGAACGTGGGAAATGGCCCACACTGAGTAGAAAAAATGCAAAGAAGTCAAGACCTTGCAGTATGAAAGGTGGCTGTAACACGAATTCTCTATGCACCGAACTACTTTCTCGGTAAGTAGCATTGAATATACAATAATCTACTGCTGCATCGAAATTGATAGTTGTTACTGCGCCTGAATTCAGTATACATCAACCTATAACCTCGGTAAATAGGTCTGTAGAGAGTGCATTGGTATTGCTCCGTCGTACTCCTTGTTTGTTTGTTTGCGTGTGTACGATCTCATTGTTTGTGAGCAATCCAATAAGGAGAACGAAAATTACAATAACAAAATGCAAGTCATTAATTATTCCCTACTTCAGTATTTACCATTTAAATGAATTGAATAAGTACTTATCTGGCAGGTAAAGTGGATGGAAGTGTAAGTATATGCTGTCACCGGGTACCTACTGAACTCGCTACCTGTGAACTAGTTCTGTATAATGCAAGGGAGCTATGCCCGGCTAGGGGCTTCCACCGAATGGACAGAGTTTGTTGTGTATTTATAGACTTACTGGAAAAACGCCAAAGTATTCAACGTCACACATCATGACTGGAACTCACTCTGATATTAACATCTGCTAGACCGAGTAAAAGTCTTTCACAACGCTAATTTTTATCTTTAATCTTGAGTCCCTTTAAAAACCGACTAAAATCTATGCTTAAGCTACTTATAAATCATTAAACTGACACTTATAATTCAATTTTAGCATAACTAAATCTATTTGAATATAAGACATATTAATGATTCATAGTGCAAAAAAGCTAGAGCTGAAATGCGCTATTATTGACACATGTGCAGCGAAAAGGCAGCACCAAAATCCGAATCCGCCAATTGTCTTAGTCGAAAAACATTGCCAATATTCACATAGTTTCAAGCTAAAATGCGCAACCTGTGCTAGATTATTGGGTATAAAAAAAACCGATGCATAAATCAAGCTATGAACTGTCTAAGGGGGTTATTAATATGCCCAGCCAAAAAGTAAGCTATGATTTATGGGCATTACAAGTGCAAAAACAATAAAAAGAAGAAGAAGAAAAAAATAAATTCAGACTGTGGCCAGCTAAAGGTATTAGTAAGGTACATAAAAGGAAGTGTTGGAGGGATAAAAGCGTCGGAATTATTTGCCACATTTGGCCAAAGGGATTACCAATAGAGGTAATCACAAAATCACACACACACACACACATAGAGGTAACGGATATTAGTGTGTGTGCGCGAGTGTGAGTGTGAGTTTCAGTAACAACTCAATTTGTAAAGCAAATTCACGCAGTTTATGCAACACAAATCATTTAAGGTTTTGCCAGTTGCAGCTAGAAACGCGAAGCGCGCATTTTAATGACCAACAGCATCCGGCCAAAACTTGCCGCATAAATATGAAGTATGTGCCACACTCCATGTGTGTGTGTTTGTGAGTGCTGGAGTGGGCAGTGGCGTAGATATCTTTTTGCAATGTATGGAAGGGATATTACTGAGTACTGAATCACAATTCTTGCCAAAATTGCACTACCCAACAAACTTCTTAAGCCGCAGATGGCAATATGCACTTCTGTTGTGTTCATGTGTTTAAGCAAGGCATTCAGTGAAACACAAGTACCTCTTATAGTTATATCATGGTCAAACCCAGCCACAAGCTTTGAAATTCTGACACAAGATGGCGCCATCTAGTGTAATCATATGCTTAAGCCAACTTAATTTCATTGATGGGTTAGCATCACGGCATATATGCGCCTTTTGTGCAAGTGTTGTTGTATCAAGGATTTTTAGTAGCTTTCATTTTCGAAAATCATTTTTTTTTATAACCTTGTAATTTTAAAACAAAATAACAATTAGCTTTGCAAAAAATGTAATTTTCGTTTTGTAAACTATTGTTATTTGCAACTGGTTTGAAGTTTCACAGAAAGAGTTTTGTGTTGCTATCATAAATATCATATTCTGATTGTGCCCCTTAATTGTTCCTCAATGTGCACCACTGTGCTTGTTGTGTCTGGTTGTGCTGCAGCTGCACACGTTACCGTTATCCGGCTGTAAGTCGAGCTTTTTACTGTTACTTCCCTGATACTGTGGTTACCTACTTTGCTCCTATGGCCCGGAGCTCGGTTTAGTTTGTTTTTGGTTTTCGAATATTTTGGTTCTCAACTGGCATTTGCTGTTTCCGCCTAGCATTTGCTGCCGCACTGCCCTCCGTTTAGCTTGTTTATGATTGCAGCAAGCATTTTGGCAGCAATTATTGCACTGTGTCCTGACCAGGTTGCCTAGTTTCAGGGTTAAGGTGCTTCCAAGGGGGAACTTAATGCGCTTGGTTTAATGCCATTTTGCCATGTTGTTACCGTTGCTTTTGTTTTTGGCGTCGAGCGGTGCAGTTGAGCATGAAATATGTTTGAAGGGAGAGCGAGAAGCGAGTGAGAGGGACAGACAGTGTATGTTTGCATGGCCAAAAGTTGGATTACAGTTTTGTAGTCGGCTCTGTTGGATTTTGTTTGTCAAAAGCGGCTTGGCAGACACACACACACACACACACACACACACACACACACACACACACCAAGAGCACAGCTGACATTAAGTTGACAAAGAGCAGAGTGCAGAAAGCAGAGTACCGAGCGTTAAGGCTAAGACTTACACCTGTATGTGTATGTGTGCGTACTGGCAGCCATTGACCGAATTTACGCCCAATATCAACTGCTTCATTTACTTAAACCAACACAGTCAGATACACACACACACACACACACACATATACGCTTATAAAGAGTTCACATTTAACCACTGCATTGCAGCTATAAATTGTTACAAAGTTTCTGCAATTAGATGGAAAATATGTTGTACAACTTGTATTGTTTACCGCGTTGCAACGACAACTACAACAACAAGAGCAAAGACAACGTTAACCGCAAATGCAACAACATTGTAGCCGTTGTAGAATATAAATGCGCTTGCATGTTTAAGCTTCATAATGCCAAAGAAAATGGTTCTCAGGCCATCAGCCTTATGTTGTTGGCAGTGTAAAAAGGGGCGGATTTACGCCCCTCTACTCCACTTTTGGCGCCTGTTTTTTCGTTTTCTATTATTGCTACTCCAACTGGAATTAGAAAGAACTTATAGAACTTTAAACATGGCGATAGCAAAAGGGAAATGTGTAAACAAAATGGTTGGCAGAGAAATCGTGCAAGCGTAAATAAAATTAGTTAAATTGTGTAATTAGATAAAAGACTCGAAGATAAGATAGAATGGAAGGAAAATATAGGGTAACAAGCTGTGAAAAACTATTTCAGGTATTTGTAAAAGAAGTAATGAAAAACGTGGCGTTGAAAATAGGTATCTTAATGTAAAACCCAACAAACAATGGAGTACTATTTTTCCTGGAATAGTGCATGGTTTTCGTTTAAGCCTAAAAAAAGACGGACAAGCAATATAATCCGAATTTAGACTCTTTTATTTTGATGTTAAACATCTTATGTGGCACTTTGTATTACATAACTTTATGATAGCACACTAATTAGCTTGAGATGGCGCTGGTGTATACACAGATGTCAACATAAAACAACTATTCTCTTCTGAACGTAATACAAAATGAAAGAAAGTGTTAACACTGATTGACATTTTAAACAATAAATATAGGAATTACACGGGAATTTATTTAACGTGATATTTTTCATGAATTGGATTAAAATCACGGTTCTCTAATGTACCACTTAAGTTGTGGGCTGTTTGCACTTGATGGATGATTTTATTGCTATTATTATCACATCTATATATAAATGCGGTTTGCAGAATACAAGTGGATGCGTTGTTTTTTAGTCAGGTAAAAATTGATTTCAAGTAAAAAATGTTCTGTATTCTTTAGAAGAAACACAACAAGAGACATTGTACAGCTGACAGACATTGGATAGCATGTATTAAGTTGTCGAATGGCGGCGAAAAGGCGAACAGTAGTTAGCATTAAGAACAGAAAGTTAGCTTATCTTACTTCTCCACTTTGAAATGTCCTCGGTAAGGAAATAAACTCATTACTTATACCTACGAGGTCGACCATTGCCTCATGCTGCGCTATCTGATCCAGTTGCCACTATTCACAAGTAACTTGCTCGTTGAAAAAAAAGTGTGTAAAATGCTATTCCAGACATTGAGGCACCTTGAAGGTAGGTATTTTTAACAGTTTATGGCACTATAATCCTAGAATTCAAAAACGGACTTCAGATTCGTTCATTATGGTCTTAAATTTGATTTCTGTTCCAAGTTCGGAATTCTTCAACCAAAAGGAAAAGAATTGAAAATACCCTTACCGTTTAAAATTAGAATCTATTTGAGTACAAAACTGGCTTATTTCCAGATTAATTCAATCAAGTCAGAAAGTCTGAAAATACTATTTCCATCTTTATCTACTATATCACTATGTCACCCGAGCTTGCTCCATGAAAAATCCATGTAATTCATCACAGAGTAGCACACACAGAGTACAGGCCACAAAGGAGTTTAATAAAATGTGCAACAGTGCTGCCAACTGCAAGAAAATTGACACATTGGTGTCAATGTGTCGTTATAGCAACAACTGTGGGTTAACAATGTGCCACACGTTGAGTTTGCCATAATGCTTGCCAAGCTATTATAAGGCCTCAAACGGCAGCCCTATGAAATGCTATAGTTTTTTGGAATTTCACACATACAAGTGTAATATCTTGTAGCATATTAAATTTTTGCATATATATGAGTGTGTGTGGGTGAGCTTATATGGGTGTGTGTGTGTGTGTGTGTGTGTGTGTGTGACCGTGTGCTTTGTTATTTGGCTTGTTAACAGGAGGCAGCAGCTGCTGCTACGGCCTTCTTCTGAAAGAAGCTACAACAGTTCAACCTCAGCAAAGTCAACGTCATTGTTCAAGTGCAGCCTGAAAAGAACGCTCACACAAACACTTTGCAGCGCCTGCCAGGACACAGTTACGCACACAGATAGATACACACTCGCCCATAGACACAGAGGCACATACAGAGTTATAATGCAAATGTGCCATAAACTGAAAATGTCAGAGCAAAGTGCAACGTGAACAACGACAAGGATGGCAATGAGGATGAGGATGAGGTTGTTGATGACGATGATGATAAACAGAAAGGGCAAGAGAAAGATGGCAACGGCAACATCTCAACAGCGTGTGGCTTTGTTATTGCTATTGTTGCTGTTCTGACTGATGTTGTTGTTACTGGTACGTACTGTCAGGGCCGGATTCATAGGCCCTCGCATACTGCAGCGACGAGTGCGTAAAGTTCAAAAGAGGCGCAAAAAGAAAAAACAACTGAATTATCAGTCAAGAATGAATTCAGTGTGGTACCGTTTACTTTGCAATAACGCAACGTTTTTAGATGAAACCTAAACAATTCGAAAGCTAAAATGATTGCGGGTTGCCGAATATACATTTCAACTGGGTTAATTGCATTTTAGACAGGTAAAAACGAAATTTAGTTTAAAATAATAAATGTACTTTATAAGTTAGAAAAAAAAAAACAACAAACTACATTGCACACACAAACGTTGTTAATTCGTGTTTTCTCCTCTCCTCTTCGTAATGAGCTGTTATGAGAGCGTGTATTAAGGCATCGAATGTCGACGACAAGGCGAACACTAGTAATGATCATAAATCTGCCCATGGCATGGAATCTACATTTTAGATTCGCTGATAAATTCAGATTGATTTTAAACACAGCTCGCAAATAACCTTCGTTCTTTTCAGCGTGTCTCCTAGAAACCGGTTATAACAGGTCACAACGAATAGAGGGACGCTCATAACCAATGCAGGCCGCTTTGCTACGCAAAATGTCTATGCCTAGCCAAAATCACTTTATTTCGGTTTATATTCGTTCATGTTTTTCCAGAACCACATTGATGATAAAAAAATGGCAAAAGGTCTTTTGTGTCGTAACATGACTTGTGATTTTGTGTGCCTTTGAGTGGATCTAAAACAACCCTTACCAAAAACTAAGCATATTTGAATATACATACCCATTATATGTATATCTCGTCTTATGCGCACAACCATTTCTCTATGCCACACAACAGCAACAAAGGAAGGACCTTTCCGCATTCCCATTTGTTCTTTTCGGTCTTTCACGAATAAATACTTTGTGTTCGCTTGACCAAATGGTTGCTGCTAAGCTGTTTCTACAAGACCGGTCACGAGGACACAAGCTCAGCGAAAAAAAGTGTTCGGCTCAGAGCGAACCCGAGTTGACATAATTTTTGTCGGTTTTTTAGGGAGCACTGACAATATGTGTTGACTCTTACTTACGAACTCTGGTTTTAAATGCTTGAATCAGTTTATTGATGCCTCATAGTTTGAGATCATGCGAAATTGAGAAATAATAATTTCTGCAATTTTATAACTTTGCAAAACTTCACAAAACATTTTATAATAAAGCTGTAGTATCATCAAATTTTGATCATTTTGTGCCTTTACAATAGATAATTCATCACGTGTTTCTTTTTATCTCACGTTAGTTCGACGTTAGAATTAGTACTCTTGCACCTACGTGATTGCCGAAGTCATGATGGGCGATAAATATATTACAATCCTGCACTGGATACTAAAAAATGTCAAGAGCACTACGCATAGTTGCTGCTGCTGCGATTGATGGATGAGAAAACTGCAGAGCCAGCATAACGGATGCTGCTGCTCCAAGCAACTCCAATGGAAACTTCAGCAAGGCTCCACAATCAACGTCATTAACTGCTGGCATTGAGCGTGCTTAGATTGTCACCTCGAAAACCACAATTACGTAGTGAAGCGTTGCGTAGAGAAATCCTTTCAATTTCTGGTTAGTTTTCAAGAGTAATTACAAAAGATTTCAATTAAATTTTGCAGCTCCAAAAACAATTGCGGTTCGTTGGCCGTCTCAGATGTGGCAAGCACTAAAAACAAGCCAAAAAACTTGCTACTTGCAACATGAGAAATTTTCATAAATCAGTTTTGATGAGCAGACAATGACAACAAGAAGAACAACACTAATGACCAAAATAAGCAGCCATTTTAGTTATGTAAATGGCGCTTGTCTTGTGAGTTACTATGTTGACCAGCTTTCAATCTCTTATATATGTATGTATTTGTGCACCCACTAAATTGACTTAATTAATGCCAAAAATGCCATCATAAATTGAGCACACGCAAAAGGATCAAAGTTAAACTTAATAAGCTTTCATTTTGAGTAAATAAATTGTTGTAAAAGGATTACGCTTCATGTTGGTTGCCCAGTGCGTATGCTTGATATTGTGTATACATATTAAATTTGACATCTTTTGTGGTCACAGCTAATAAAAGCCTTTAAATAGTCCTTGTCAAAACATGGTTTAGCTTAAGCTCTATTCTAGCATACATTAAGATACATATCAGCCGGTTGTCAAATCACCTGAGTTCATTATATAATGTATTTGTTTGGAGTGGGGAATTTTTATGTTTCCGCTCAGGAGCGCACAGGAAGAAATCGAAAGCATAAAACATGTTTAACCTTCTGCCATAGGGTATACATCAAACATCTCATTTCCGTATTAAACCCCTAACAGTAAAGCATTATAATGCATATAATGAAAAACAATGAAACATTTTATGGCATCCGCAGCCGGACGCTCCCCTTAATGAACATTAAATGTGCCTCGAGATTAATGCGGAAAGCATACGGCATATGTAGTTCGTACATATATGTATATGCTGAATATGCAATTTGAGCAATACACACGCACATATATAGCATACATAAGTTCAGAGAGCTCGCTAATTATGAAAAATTATATGAACATTGCTGATATAACAAAATTAAGTAGCTGAAATATACATATACCATTTTCAGCAATCATTTTAGCGTATAATCGAGATTGTTCATAAAATTGATTATGTGGGCTTGCCAGAAAGATGTATAGGCCGATTTTAGCCTAGTTTTAAAAGCAACTCAATTTGTGTATTTTATTTGCAGAAGCTAATGGTATTGCAATTCTCTTAAGCACCATTTCAACATCAAGGATGGTTATACTAGTAAATGCGTATGTATGTAAAATCCTGAAGAAGCAGACCCCACAAAGAGAAGTTTTATCAACTCGGTATTGTCGTTTACCGGAATAAAAGCTCTGATCTGGCAAACTATATGTAAGACACAGATAATTTCAGCATATTTTCTCTTTAAGTGAAGCTCCTGTGACTTGCGTTATGTATTTCAAAAGGCTTCTAAGCTCAAAACTAATATTACTGTAAATACCAGTCAAATATTGTAACGAAACTATGCTATAACTCAACATTGTTCAGGAGATTGTCACAACGAATTTCTATTCGCAAAACCTTCTGATTAATAAATATAATACACAAATTGTTTGAGCTCAGCAGTTCTGGGTCTTTTTGTATCACACCTTAATCGATGCATAAAATTAATTTTTTCCTTATAATAACCAAGATTACAGGCATATCGATCTTATAGAAAGTGACATAAAACTGGAAACTTCCGTTCCCATTTTACCATATCTACCGTGTTTATAAAGAAAAAGGGTACAGGGTATTCCACTGTCGTGCACCGTCCCAACTGTCTTCATAAATTTTTTTTTTTATCATTTTTTTAATGCTTTTTCTCCTTAGGTTGTTGAATTACCAGAAGTCAAACGGAGTAGCTGAGGAACTATTTTTTTGGTGCAGTGGCACTGAAGTTGTGCAGGGAACATTTCTCTTGCTTACATTGCGGCGATGATGAGTATAATAATAATGCCACTCCCGGAGGTAACTACACCCGTAATACGGCTAGATAAGAGCATGCCCCATGTTTGGAACCTTGGTGTCCTCTGCCCTGTCTTTAACAAGGGTGACCCCACGGTGAGCGCTAACAACCGTAATATTATTTATATTGCATATAAGGCCCTACCGAGCGTACTGTGTGAAAGAATGAAGCCATTTGCGAAAGAGCTGATCGAACATTATCAGTGTGTTTTTATTGCCAGTTAAGAAGAAAAAGAAGAAGTCTACCAAATACCAGAAAAGACGACTAGATATTTACACTACGTCAAATCCTGGAAGAGATCCACGAATACCAAATTAACACCCAGAATCTCTTTGTCGATTATAAAGCATCATTTGCGTGTTTTAAAGCAGCACTTTTTTGACTATAACTTCATATATATTTATCCATTTTCGATGATACCTATAACACAAATGCATATAAGCATAACGCAAACATCTGTCAAGCTTAAAGATTATTGACCCACTGGGGTATCTTCACCTAAAACTTTCTGACCGTAGCTCTTATGGTCTCCTAGATCTAACGACTCATAGAGACGGACGCTAAGAATTTTTTTGCATGGAACTTATGTTCATATGTTAAATTTGTTTTTTTTTTAAAGTCCAACTTTAATACCCGTTAATGTCTTCCAGCTGCACTAACTCTAAAATAAAAGCTAATTTGCAAATCCTCCAACCATATATGTACATGCCCCCCGACGTGGCAATGTGCAATAATGAAATAAGTTACAAAGTCAGCAAGGACATTCTATCTCATCGCATAGTAACAAGCCATACTTTGTTGTGTACGTGTGTGAGTGTGTGTTTGTGTGTGTGTGTGGGAGTTTAGCTGCAGTTGCAAGTGCAAATATGTTGCATGTCATATTACGGACACACAACCTCAAAAGCAATTTAAGTTTGTCTAACAAAACGTGTCTGTTAACCCAAAAATTATATAAACAACAACAGTTACAACAACTACACTGTGTGTGTGTGTGTGTGTGTGTGTGTGTGTGTGTGTGTGTGTGTGTGTGTGTGTGTGTGTGTGTGTGTGTGTGTGTGTGTGTGTGTGTGTGTGGGTGTGTGTGTGTACTAACATGTTGCAAACTGACTTAACTTTAACAAAGCCAACAAGGCTGATGAAGTTGACAATATAGCCTGGCGCTGATGATGTTCCTCATGATGTTGATAATGACAATGTTGTGAATGACAGTAATGACGATGCTGTAGAAAAACACAAGAAAAGAAAAACTAGCTGGAAAAGTTGAACTAAGCAACAGCCGCAGTTTCTACACTAAACCTGAAAGTGTAGCAATTTGCTAAACAAGAAAATAATTGACTTGCCGCAATGTCATCTATGTGAGACAAACTCAGTAAAGTATATGTATATATAAACGTGGCCAAGTGGGCGTGGCAGCGCGCCCAAATATTATTATATAAAGCCCTTAAAAAACTAACAAAAAGTAAAACCAACTTAACAGCGGGGTAAATTGATATTTTTTTTTGCCTTGAAATCTGCCCACATAAATATGCTACAATTTTTTTTTATTTTTCGCTTTTCCGCAGAGCTTAAAAATTTGCAAACAATGCAAAGAGGCACCACCAATGCTGCCCACTTGAGCGGCTAATGGCATAGAAAAACGGGTCGCATGAAAAGCGCAGGGCATAAAAATTGATGTGACGATAATGATGTTGACAATGATGGCAATGTTGATGATGATGATGATGTTGGCTGGGGAACATAAGCATTGACGAGGACAACGCTGATGACGAGTTGATGTAGATATTGAGTCTGAGTGCCTCTTGCACAATAAGCGCAGTACAGCGCAGAATTTGCATGGTAGTTGCTGTACTTTTCGTTGGAGCCGTTATTGTGGCGCTGCACAGTGGAAGAAATGCTTTATTCAACTTTCAAATCGCTTCAATATATAACAAGAATCAGCTCGGCCATGTGTTTAAGTCATAAAAACCGTTTTCAATGCACGTTGCTACAGTAATCCCAAACTTTAAAATACCTGGAATTTCAAGTCTAACTAAAGTAAACTTAAAACTTCTTCTTCTTCTTGACTAGCCAACACAATCTGTTATCGGGCTATGATCTCTATTGGTTACTTGCTGACATCGTTCTTCGTTGTGATGGTGTTCGGTGTTAGACGAAATCCTTAACAATTTGAGAAATACTTCAGATACGGTCACACTGACCGACAATTGGCATGAAAACTGTGAGGAGTCAGTTGGTTACCTCACAAAACTTTCTGTTCTGAGGGGTCTGTAGAAAGTTCAACTGGAGTTCAGTAAGTGAGAAAATATAAAATAAAACAAAGAGATAGAGCTTGGAGGTCCAACTAACAACTTGAGCTTTAATCTATAAGGCACTTGGTGTCCTGGTGGTGTTCGCACAGGATGAAACGAATCGATGCGCTCGCGGTTAATAGGAGCATGGGTGATCCGATGGCAAGGACTGGAGACTAAGGGCTCAGGATACCGATGCACCACTAATAGCAGGCCGATGATCACTGCTTTGTATTGCGAGTGTGTGTGTACGAAAACAATATGTATGTAGTTAGTGTGCTTGTGAATGAGTGTTGGTGGCAAAAGGAGCGTTCGATTCTTCATAAAGAGGCAATCTATAGGCGCAACACCTGAATAATCAGAAGACGTAATGTCCTGTTTATGCAGTCCTCATGCACGGCACATAAAGTGTGGGTTACTGATGACCATGGCCAGAGGCATTGACAATAGTGTTTCTTGTAAACTTTAGAGAGCATTTGTGGCTCGATGTAAGTGTCGTGCAAAAGAGTTTCTTCTGTTTTACTGGCCATAACAACCAGTTAGCCTGATGTAAACTAATGATGTAACTAGTGTACTCTCTTCCTGGTGAAAATATCTATATAGGAATAAATATACACATATATACTTAAAACTAAACAGTTGGTGTATTTATTAATCAGAAGATACGGCAAGTATAAATTTGTTGTGAACGGAAGGACAACACCTGGACAACCGTTTAAGTTAGATATTATAAGCAGATATTTGTCGTGTCTGTCAGTCAGTTTTTGCAAGCAGATTGTCGGCTGATTTATAATCCGTTTAAGCTAACGTCCTTCTCAAGTGTTGTAGGTACTTGAGCGCATACAAAATCTATTTGTAGATGATATTTATCATCATCCCGATTCTTCATTTGTAGCTGCTATCGACGTTTGTGAAAAAAAGTAAATCTGCCAGCAGCAACAATCTGCACGAATCTTTGGTTGCCAATTGTTGGTCAAAGTCTGACCAACCAACTTTGTGCCTTTACAAAAATGTGCCTTTGACCGACTCAGAGCACTAGCTCAGTAAATTGTCCCACTGTGCGCTACGTCGTTGTTGTTGATAAGTGGGCAACTTGAGCATCAACAACGCATGATGCCCAAATGCATTGCGCACAACGTGGGCGATAAGATAAATTAATTCAAGTGCCTAACCCGCCCCCCACCAGCGGCCATGTTCCCTTGATACACACATACACATAAACACACACAGCCAGTCAGTCAGTTAATAAGCGCCATTTTTGTTTTTGGCTATGAGTGCGGCGCGCAGCAGGCTTTAGAGGCTCCATGGACCATGGTTCTGTCCATCAACCAACGACATGCATAATGAGTTAGCCGCCGGCTTATGAATTAGCAAGCGACATGTACTACGGCTCTAAGCTGCCCAAAATTATGTTATCAAGCGCATCGCACTGGTTTCTGGTCCATTCGCTGTTGGCCAGGCTAACTTGTGGCTACCAAAAAGCCATGTCAACAAGCCCAGACACGCGTCACAAATTGCCTCGCTCAGCGTTCGCTGCCACATGCAGTCGATGCTCTGTTTCTCTGATTCGGCATGGCATTGAGATTCATATTCATGGCAAAAGCTCACAAAAATAGCAACACAAAAAAAAAAAAAAATGGGAAAACTCGTCACACGTCAAACATGGAAAATTAGTAGCGCGTGCGATGCTGAAACAGAAAGGAAACTGCACGAATTCGAGTTTCGCTTTTTGGTTTTTGCTTTCGGTTATGGTTATGGATTTGGCAGCAGTTGGCAGGGTTCGAGCTTTGCCTTTTGGCAAACTTGGCAGCAGCATTAAAGTTGATGCCATAATTAAGATGATACAAGCAGAAAAATATTTTCTTGTTCTTGAATTGAACAAGGAAATGTAAAAGGCAAGGAAGTGCGCTAAGCTGGATAATGGCCTTGGAGAGAGTTCCGGGAATCGTTGTGCCATAACCAACGCAGCGTGATATGAGCAAAAGCGTTAGCAAAAGCTGAAAATAAAGTGTACATATGCGTATTTAAACATAGACGTAGTCTTTTACCGGAAGTGACTTTACCGATGGATAAGCCATAATCTTAGTTTATTTTAAAGATGATCGAAAAGACTAATCAATGTCAATGGAGAATATTAATTGTGATACCATATCAGATGGAAAGTCTATAACCGTCAAAAACGAAGTGTTACGCAGATTCCAATGGATTGGAAAGCCTGCTTTGCAAACTGTTTAGTATATCAACTTGAAGAGAAATCAATTTGGTCTGCCACCAGTGAAACCTCCAGATTGCGAAGTAGTCTGGGTCTCTATACCTGTAGATATAGAGTACTTGTAGGTAGTTCTCTTACTATGAATCCCTATGAAACATTCTTGTTCTGATTCTAAAAGTTCTTATTATTATTATTTTAGAGGTATTTTTTTTAGAGTTCCACTTAGTTGAACACTTTTAAGCTCAACAACTGTCGCATACTGAAAACTGGTGATCTAGTAAGTGCAGGTTAGCAGTATAATTATTTAAAGATTTGGTGCCTATACGCTCCCTTCGGTTGTAATGCACAATGTCCAATTTTGACAGCAAATTTTTCATCAAACAAAACCGACTGCAATATCTAGATATGTTGTGCAAAAAGATAGGTTTCATATTTCATAATCGATGGCTTAGATATGATCTGCTGATACGATTTTCATCACCATGAGAGCTGCCAAACGCCTTAACCATAACTTCGATAGAAAATGTTGCAAACTGATATGCCGTTAGGAGTCAATATTAGTAGCCGACTTACTCGGTTTGAGTATCATTAGACACAGAAGCTACTGCAAAATCTTAGGAAAATAGTGAAACCGCGAGTGCTTTAAGAGCCGCGTAACATTTGGTCAAAGTACCAGAAGCCTTTTGCTACCTTAAACGACTTCTCGCAACGTGAAAAGTGTAATGGACTGGTCATTATACATAGAAATCCACAACCAAGACTCTGTCACTAATGAGTACAAAGTGTTATCAGCAACTTTGTGTATATCAACTACATATTAACTCTTCCATGTCTTAAGTAGTTCTTCCGACTTTAGTCAAATACGGTGCAGTCTACACTTTTAGATGCCTGAACTTCATAAAACTCCTTACAAACAACTGGGAAAATTTGCAAGCTTTAAGAAACGTCAACATGTCTGTGTTCATTCACATCAACAAAATTGCCTATAAGCTTAATTATTCAGTCATCGTTTGATTAGAAACTCTCCATACATGTAACTAGCTACTCCGGACTATGAGTGCTCCTCAACTGGTTCTAGCGATTATTATGATGAGCAAGCTCATTCAACAGTTACTAATAAGCAAACATACTTTGATGCCGAGAAATGGACAGCGCGCAAAGATGCACATAAGCCAGCTCATGGGCACCTCGACTATGGCAAACCCCAATCCCCAAATCGAACTAAGTCCCCTCACCCCTTTTGCCTGCTGTGTCCAGTCCCTGCGCTTGCCATGCTTGTTGACCGTTGGTGTTTGTCTGGTTAACTTTGTTTTTGTTTTTTATGTGCCCCATATGACGCTTTACCGTTGCTGTGGTTAGTGTATCTCTGTGTGTGTGTGTGTGTGTATCTGTGTGTGTTTGTATCTGTGTGTGTTTGTATCTGTGTGTGCGTCTACCAGAGTCACATATTTAACCGATTCTGTTTACATGCGTGTTAAATGATATTTAGCTGGTTGAATGTATGCGTTCGCATGTTGTTCTCTGCTCTGAGTTTATGTTGTGTTTATGTTAGGTCAGTAAAGCATGTACTGTATTTGTGTGGGTGTCTTTATGTGTGTGTGCGTGTGTGTGTGTGTGTGTGTGTGTGTGCTTCAAAAGACCAAAAGCGAAAACGATATTGTCAGTGCGCATAATGTGGCCCATAGGCGCTGACATTTATGGCAGATTGAAATGCAGATGCTTAACATTCAAGCGCTTTGAATTTAGTCATCTAACATTTGGTGTTATAGGTCTTTGCTATGATATTGTTCAAGTTGTTTCAGGAAAAAGAAGATTGGGAAAAGGCGTGCGGAAAGCAGGGGCGTCCGATAATACGATAACGGTTTGTCGTGGCCTGTCGAATGTAAATGAATTGTGTAATGAAACATATCGAGATCGACCGGCTAAGTTTTAAATACTTGTGTAACACTTACGTATTGAAAACACTAACCAACATTTCGGTGCTGAACGGAAATGGCAAACTATAAAAGTGTACGCCATGTAAGTCCACAATGGACCAGATATTCACACTACGCGAATTCCTAGAAAAAACAGGCGAATAATAAATCGACACTCACCAGCTCTTTGTCGATTTAAAAATACAAAATACAACAAACAAGCAAAGTGCTCAATAGACAAAACATATGATACTATTCTTTTTATTTCTTCAAGGATTTCGTCTACCTTTGCATCACCGTCACAGCGAAGAACAAAGTAAGCATGGATATCAAGCGGAGAATCACTCTGTCCTATCTATTGGACACTTTATATACTTTGGTCTCATTAGGCAAACTCACACCAGAAGAAACTAATGCTCTAGTAGACGCTCATCCTTCCCTCATGAAAATGACTTTGCAGTCTTTGAGCGAAAAGTACTCCGTAAGATCTTTGGCCTCTACGCTCTGGCAACGATTACCGCATCTGATGGAACGACAAACAGTTTCAGTTCTACGATGACTTTGGCATAGTTAAGCAAGTTAAGAGCAAGAGCTTCCGCACAACTATCTTTGGTATCACTGGAGGAGTGCTATAACTCATATTATGGCCAGTCGAAGAATATATATTGCTCCACACAGATGCCATAAAAACGTCTAACATTAAAAGGTATCTTTTAAACTCTGCATTATTTAAGCTAATTTTCAAATAGTTTTTCGCGTTGAATTTAAATTTTTTGTTTTCTCTTTGCATTTCTATTTACTTTTCATAATCTTTTCATTTATGGTATTCCCAATAATGGCACTGAAACCTCTATATTTTAATTGAATAGCATGCATATTTTCTTTATTTTTTTTTGAAACGTTAGAATCCAGCAATAAAAAGCAAAATGCCGCCCCAAAAATGCCAGCACACAAAACGCCCACAAATTGCGCTTTTATTGCGCATTGTAATCAAAATGAAAACACCGAAAAACTAAAGGAAAATTAAGCTGAAAAACAACCGCAGAGATAGCAAAGAGAGAGAGAGAGACAGAGAGAGTGTAGAGACTACAAGTACTAGACGTTTCATTCATTATGCAGGCCATGTGCAGCCTGAAGTCTTGAAGTGGCAATGGCGTCGAAACGACAGGGAGCCAAAGGGAGTCGCCTCAAAATGGGCGCTGCCACAGACATTAGCTTCAAAACGATTTAGACAGATAGACAGACTGCAGAGCAGCAGGCCAGCAAGTAATACGAGAAGTTACGAGTAATGGGGCTGAGGTACTAGGGGGATCTCTGGATGCTACTGACTGACAACTAAAAGGACAGCTAAGCATTATTGTGTATAAAAAGCAAGGACGCAAGCAAATGGTTGCTCTCTGCATTGCTTTCGAGAGTGCTTAAAAAATAATTTACATTTTTTCTGGCTGCCGCTCTCTCTTCACTGCTGAAGCACACACACACACACACATACACACACACACACACACACACACACACACACACACACACACACACACACACACACACACACACACACACACACACACACACACACACACACACACACACTCCAGGCAACTGCTGCGGCTTTTGTCAGTTCAGCTGCTTCTTGAATACTTGTATTTGGGTGTGTGTGTGCGTTAACATTTTGATTATACTTTTAAATGAAATTTACAGAAATTTGAGTTAGTTGAACGTGGCATAA
Source organism: Chymomyza caudatula (assembly GCA_035041775.1). Taxonomy (NCBI): domain Eukaryota; kingdom Metazoa; phylum Arthropoda; class Insecta; order Diptera; family Drosophilidae; genus Chymomyza; species Chymomyza caudatula. The sequence goes on along the minus strand of JAWNKW010000141.1, from coordinate 173,132 downwards.
ACTGCATTTAATTATTAACGGCAATAGCAACAACAACAACAAAAACAATGAGCAACCCGGGGCCAACATTCAACCGAAATTGTTGTTACGCCCCAAAGACCCAAGCAGCAGTTATTGGACCAGGCAGTCGGCTTTTCGTTCCTATTGTTTGTAGGTATGTAAATACGAGAGTCGTTCGTTAAGTTCTTCTTTATCATAAGTTTTCGAATTTACAAACAATGCATGCAATGACTTTGTATGACCTTTAAAGAAGGAGGAGAAGGAGCAGAGGCAATGAGACTATGTCGAACTGGGCAGGTGGTTTCGACGCATTCTCTCAGATAGGTGCTTAGTTGTGGACCATCTCCTGCAGGAGATTCAAAATATGGGCGTACATAAACAAGCTTATGTTGATGATGTATGCGTGCTAGTATCGGGTAGATCTCTTCATACAGTTTGCGCTATAGTGCAGGCTGTATTGGATAGGATTGACTCTCACCGTTAATCAGATCAAGACTACCCTTGTTCAGCCTAGAATGGATGAACAGATCCTTCCAATGTTAAAAGGTCTGACTCTGGCACTGGCCAGCGATTTGAAAAATCTCGAAGACCCTTGATATTAAGCTGACCCGGAAAGTGTACGTTGAGCGAAAGTCCGAACGTGCTCTCAGAGCCCTTGTTGCAGTGCAGGTGGACTTTTAGTAAAACCTGCGGTTTGAAACCGAGCTCTGTTCACATAGCTCAAATCAGGCCCGTATTACCATACGCCTCAGTGGTTTGGTGGAAGAGAACAATGGTTTAGTCCACCGTTACTCTTCTGCTTATGAACTAAGCTTAAGGAAGAGTGCTCGCCTTTCTCGATGTCTGCCGATAGTGTTGTAAGAAGTGTGAAGTTTGGCTGGTTAGATTAATCACGGGTCATAATACATTTGGCCAATGTTCTTTTTTATTGTTGATTAGAGAATGAAATTGTTTCTAATAGTATTTCTGTACAAAAATTAGAGTTTTGCCCGAAAGAAGGGTTTTGAAGTGTGTAATTCACAAAGCACTTGAGGTATGAGAATTGAATGAAATATGTGTTGATAAGTAATTGAAAAATGGAGAAGCGCAGGAAAAAGAAAACAATATTACAAATAACTAAAAAGACTATCCAAAACACTATTTTTATACTTATTGACGACCCTCGCATATTTGTTAAGCACAAGTTTGTTGCCTAAAATTTGGGTTAAGTGCGTTGACGTCGTTGGCAACGCTGCTTTTGCTGTTGTTTTTTGTCGAAACGTAACGGAAATCGAGGCAGTCATTTTGGGCAGTTCCTGCATCCGTCAGTTAGCCAAACAGTCAGTCAAGTGAGTCGGCGAGTCGGCTAGCTATTGCACGGAAGCTTACATTCGCCGCATTCACATTGCATGGCAGCAGCAGCTACCCAACACAGCTCTCACAGCTCCCGGCTCCCTCCTATCCACAACCAAGCGGAGCCATTTTCAATGCATGCACAGAGTTGGGCATTTTCCAAGCTGCAAATTTTTCGTGAATTTCTTTCGCTTTCATTTTACATGAAGTGCCTACTCGACTAACTGGCTGACGACCTGACGGACATGGCATGCTCCATGGTACCCCTATTGCCCCCTGTACATCCGGAACTAAGCCCTTTGCCCTTACTCTGGATAATCGAAAATTTCTGCTGTTATTGTTAGGCTGTTCTGTTCCTTTCATTGTTGTTTTGCTGCATTCGATTTGTTATTTTTATTTTTTGTGTGCACTACCATTGTCCTTATTGTTGCTGTTGAGTTTGTGTGCAAAGCACTTTTAAGGATTCAAATTTTAGTTTCAATTTAAGTTAGCTCTTTGCACTAATTGCAGAACGCTTCTAAATCATGAACTTTTGTTTGTAGACTTCTTGGCTTGAAGATGTGGCAATATTGAAATCTATTAGTTTATCCTTTCATATAAGTATAAGTGTAGTATTTGTTATGTTCTGTAAGCCGAATATGTTGGTTGTCCACCAATATGTTACGGCAAAGAGCAAGGTTTACAGGGCGATTTGTACTACACACGAATGTATACACTAGGGTCGGTTGCCTTGGTATATTTAAAAGAGTTGGAAATGTATGGGCGCCTACCACATTGGTCCTGACAATTTTTACACCCAGCGGTGAACTGCTATAACGATTCAGAACTTCAGGGCACGACAACCTTCGGTTGAAGATTGACAGTCAAATGCTAATGAAGTCAGATTCGGTAGTTGCACTCCAATTGAACTCCGTGTTCCACGAGTGCTTGTGGGTCAGAAGTTTATTCTAAATGCTTAATTAAGAGTTGTGCCCGGTTAGGAATCCAAGTCAGCCTTGGATGGAGCCAAGGCTCCATAATGGAATTCTGATCTTGCAGCACTAACGTGTTTTTGTCGTTTTCCGAGTAGAGGACTTGCTCACCTCAACAACAACAATCAATTACCTGGTTACGGCCTAATAAAGGGCACTTCACCAGGCGCCAAGCCAAAGCCCTACGCCTAACCCTGGGAAGACTTCGCACATTAGCTCACTGTCCTAACACAGGATGGTTATTAGAGCAGGAAAGGGGCACCATGTGGAGGTTGCGCGTCAACTTGGCAAAGGTAGCGGAAGGGATCAGGGCGCTTCAATCTGTCCAAACAGAACTTCTTGCTCACTAGTGTCACATTAAAGGTTCTTTTCTGAGCTTATAAAAAAAAGAGGATCTCGGAAGCCTATTCATATGCTGGAATAACAGTCCTGGTGCCACACCCTGTCGAACGCTTACAGGTCGCTGAACAGTACTCTGCAATTTCGATGGCAAGGAGATTTTGTTGTACTAGTTTTTGGTTCGGGAGTTTCGTAAAATCTTCTGAATACAAATTGTGCTCAAAATCATTAAAATCATGTAATTATTGTCTCTTTAGATGGTAAAATCATGGTTTTTGGTTCTTCATTCACTGGCTTGTCAACCTTGGTTGAGCAGGGAAGCAGCTTTAAGATGCCGTTCTATTTAGCATTAACACTTTGATGCGAACAATAATCTTACCATATCTACGAGAGTTGATGGGTCTGAGTGGGACATTTTATTCCTGGACCTCGGAGTTCAACTTAGCAAAGTATATCCAGATCAGTGTTACCTGTTTCTCATAATTGGAAAACTGGTTGAACGGCATGTACTAAGGCATCTGTGATCCATGACTTATGTGTCATAATGTAATAATTATATTTTAAAATATAAATTTAAGGCAAACATTCATAACGTAAAATAAAACAAAAAACAAAATGACTAGTTCAATGTTGTGCATGGGGAACCCATCTCCAAAATGTTCTGAGCATCAGTCATTCGAAGTTATTAAAGAACTGGATATTCCAAAAATTACCGTTTTACTAAATAAGGGTGCAGTGATCGAGGTTACCACACCCATGAAAGCCAAGCAATTTAGCAGCTCTGTCGCTTACTACGAAGTGGTGGCATATATTAACAAAACCAGTCAGGCAATACAAATGATTACTGCGTCCGATATTCCGGAAATAAGTCCTACTATACAAGCCATATGCAAGATCTTCGATAAGCTACGTCTGCTTATAAAACAATATCCACCCAAAGAGCTAGAACGCTTTGCACTGCGTGATGGTCGCAAAAATTACGGCTATTCCGCATTTTGTTCTTGGCATAAGAGCATGCAAATTGAAATCTATCCCATGATCAATGCTTTGGTACCCTTTGAGATTTGCGACTACGTCAATGAGCTGGGAACTTATTTTGGCGATTCATTTGGTAAACCTCGTGGCGCTACTTATGGCACAGGACACGAGCTTTCCTTTCTATTCTTTGTATGCTCACTCTTTCGCTTGGGCATTCTGGAGACGGATGAGCTAGCTGCTGCAGGTTTGCATCTATTTAGGCGTTACTTGCAGCTTGTGCGTCGTTTGCAGTCGGTCTATGACCTGGTTCCAGCTGGTACACAGGGCGCCTATTCCATAGATGACTTTCAATTTGTGCCCTACTTGTGGGGCGTGGCACAGTTGGGTGTTAATGCACCCTTCAGTCCAGCGCAAATGCTTGAGCAAAGCTTCATTGATGAATTTTGCCCAGACTATATGTTAATGGATACCATAAAACACATTTCCAAGTTGAAGGAGGGTGATTTTATAACGCATTCGCCGCTGCTATGGAGTGCGTGCACAGTGTGCTCCTGGTCCAAGCTTTACAAGAATCTGCTCAATATGTATCTATCAGAGGTACTTAATACTTTCCAGTTGCTGCAGAATGCTAAATTTGGCCGACTAATGCCCTTTACACCGGTTGCTTCTAACACGGAGTTTATTAAGCCTCAATTGGGTAAACTGGCACCGTTTTATTCAGTAACGGAGGAAGAGCAAATTGGTGTAGAGGAGCAAGTAACAGAGACCGAAACGGACATAAACCAAGCCGAAGTGAAAGTAAAATTGAGTTCTGCTAAAAAGGAAAAGAAGGATCCCTGCCCATTACTTACCAAAAATATAGAAATGCCTAAATACCGCAGTGATGTACTGGAGCTGGGTAGAACCAGCAGTGAGATCTCCTACGCTGAAGTGCCATTACTTTCGATTGTCGAAATGAAAATATATAGACCGGAAATACCGCCATCAAAACCAAAACGAGAATTACCTACATCGAATATGCCCTGGGACAACGCGAACTTCCTTATAGTTGAATCTTCGTCTGAGGATACCACATCTACCCCTTCCTTATTCAATTGAAGTGAAGCCAATAAACTGATTTAATTTAAAGCAATCGAGAAACTGTGTTTTGGGTTAATTGGGTTTGCAGTATCTATCCCATTCAAGTTGACTATTAGTTGCTTTTGGCAGAAACTCAGCAAACTGTCAGTATAACTCTAGCTACTCTCAATATAACTGATAACCTAGTCTGGCTATGATGGAATGTCTCATTTGACCGGAATGTTTTTTTTCCCCAAAACTATTTGGGGTATACAAATGAGATAGATGTCGTTAACCCGTATCGTATAAAGTTTACATAATAAAGATGTCTGCAAAGCTGCTCATCGGTTTCAGTGGTCATATTAGGTACTCTCTAGTAGACACCACTCTTTCGCATCAGCTCATCTTTCTCTCCTTTGAGTTCGCTTCCGTTTTCATCGTAAATGCAATGAAATCGACGTGGGGATCTCCTGACGCTGCCCTGTACCATTAACATTGAAATGCTCTGTATTTTTGATTAGAATATCTTCCCTGCGTTTGTGGAGGTAATTTTGGCTTACGGCCTAAAACGTCTTACGGCTAAAAGTTCCTCTCTCTATACATGCTTTATGCTTTGGTTTGTGGTCATATCACACCTGGCCATCCATGTTGCCATTAACGTTTCTATTTACGAACTTCAGCGAGCAGATATTGCTGTTGCATCGAGAAAACCTCCGCACACTACGCCTCCTACTCGTACATATATCTAGAAAGAAGAACAATGCAATGCATAGTGTCCAGGGCTACAGCAGCATCATGTGAGATGATGAGAGAAGCTGAAAATAGCCTGCTACCAGTTTCTTCCTTCGACCATATTGGCACTGCATAAAGTAGAAATGAGGCTTATTTTCTCGCCAAGAGCAGGCCCTGGGGTCTCGTACGTTATGTAAAATCCGTGAGTGTACCGCTGCTTCCCGAGGTCACAGACTCAACGCGAAATCTTAAAATGTTATTGTCCCATTGCCGACTTTAAACGACCATATACTCAATAATATTACTGACTCTACATTCTTTTACTTCTTTACCAGCGCTTTATTAAATGCAAAAGTGTGTTCATGTGGTATATTGAATCTAAGCATCAAAAGTTACGTTCTAGTTTCTATGAGGAGCTCATTCGCAAAACTAAGAATTAAAACTCTCCAACATCTATTCTGCTTTTCATAAAGAGTTATATTGTCAACTATCTTTAAAGGTGAAATTTTCATTAATGTTATTAATTTTGTTGCAGTTGCAACTACAAAATCCGTTATAATGGCATTAAAAAAAACTTCCGAGCAACGCCGACGGAAATGCTAGATAAAAGCTGCCGCAGGCAGGTTAGTATGCAATGGCAAACAAGTCACACGATACTCGAGTGACTATGCAACATGTGGCACGCATACTTGCACATAGGGGCACAGACAATAAACGACAGAAAAAGAAAAGAGAAAATAATAAAAATGGCCACTAAAACTTAACATGGCAGTTTACGGTAAATATTTCATGTAGTGCTCAGGTTGGAGGTACGCCAGTTGAGCATTAATTAAAACAAAGAAGCGCCGCACGGCAAAATAAACGAGCAAAAAGGCACGCAAAGCCGGAAACGGAAACTTGGCATGACAACAAAATGCATAAAGACTGAGCGAGATAGAACGAGAGAGAGAGAGAGAGAGAGGCAGACAGCACAAGGCCTGAAGCACTGCCTGAAATTTGAAACTGTGGCAAGCGGCCAGAACGATAATGCTGCCGTTGATGTGGTCTGGTCACCCGATAATGATCATGCCACGGCTGCACGCAAACTATCATGTAGTATACGTAGACGTGCAGACGTGCACAAATGCAGAATAAAGAAAGAATCAGAGACGCTTAAAGAGAGCAACAAAGACGCGATGGAAACGAAATCCTTGCGAAATTCAGCTAAACTCGAAATCCGCAAACTACACGGACACATCATGCGCAGCCCACAAGATGCAAGGAAGAACACAAAAAATATTACCCGCAGGATTTCGTGATTAAACGAGAGTTGCGCTTATAAATCACATAGACACACACACACACATGCAGCACGTGCCGTGTATGGCAAATGGATTACAATAGCAGCAGGAGTAGGAGAAATCCTTTCCTGGGTTGCGCAAAATGAAAGCAAACATTGTATTAACTGCCAAGTCATGCCAAGGACGAGCCAAGCTCGAGTTAGCCTTGTTGTGGTGCCACAGGATATGCATTTTGTGTTTGTTATGCCTTGGCAGTGATGCGTTGCAATTCGATACTGACTTTTGATCTACATTGATTGCAACATTGGGCTTAGTCGGTCTTATTCATGCCTGCATTCTCTCATAAACCAGAAAAAAACACACACATATGCGTATACTTGATTTTGCTGCTGCATAAGCACAAGTACTGTGCGTTGTAATGAGTCCTGCTCTTCCTTCGCAGCGTGCATTAATGGATGCCTATCCAACGACTGTACCATCGTCTTGCTGTCCTTTGCAAGTCAGGCTAGTCAGCCAGCCAGTCAACCAGCTGCCTGCAAGTAAGCAGACATTATCTTTGGCATGACTATTGTGAAGCCATTTGAGTTGCACTTGAAGTGGGTGGTCTTATGAGTTTCTAGAACTTCAGCTCGCATAAGCAGATGATATTAATATGATATGATATCGTATGAAACTAACACATTATTAAACGTTCTTCCTCGCCGTTTTGCGTTATGTCGCTGCGGAGAGTACTTCGTAAGACCTTTGGCACTTTATGCTCTGGAAATGGCTCAAGAACATCAAAGGTGTTGGTGCAGATGACCTGCCTGCAGAGTCGTTCATGACTGGCGGCAATGAGTTGGTAAGGAGCATGCACCGGCTCTTTTGCAGAATATGGCTAGATGAGAGCATGCCCATTAATTGGAACTTTGGTGTCCTTTGGATGGAACGACGAACTCTATAACTCCAGCTGCTTAGCTGGTTTGGTCACGTTGTTCGCAAAGAGCTTTATTTTAGGCCATAACCAGATAACGGATTGTTATGGCAAGTTAAAAAGAATAAGACTGTCTACCAAAACCATGCAAAAATTCTAATGGGACCGCCAAGCTAACTGCAAAGACAATGTCATCAGCAATCATGGAGTTTGTTTGAGCTGGCACTGGCAAGTCCGCAGTTTCCAAAGAGTACAGGAGGGTCCCAAAACCACAACAATTCTGTTGTGATGAAACTAAAGCTGGATGGCGAAATAAAACAACGTCTATGGAGATACCTCAACAGGTTCAACTGCTTAACCAGAAGTAGCGACTTGAACATAAAAGGCAAACACGTATAGCTGTATAGCTTTTTTTCACATCCAAATCTGGGGACATTCAACCTCGAGCTAGTTACTCTAGGAACCCTAAAATAAATATGCTACAAAGCTAAGCACAGAAAATTCCCGTCTGAACGCATAAAGTACTAGTTTCTCAAAATTTAAAATAAAATTATATTAATATAAATAGCACATTGCTGTAATTAGTTAAAAATGTGATAAGAATTGTGTTAAGCAGAAAATTGTGAACTCGGTTAAGCCAAATAGCGTGTGAAAGCCAATTAAGTTCAATTTGACGTTTCGTGAGAAAAAATAAACTATAATTTTTGCGTCAGTATTTGTTCAGAACACGAGCATAGTCAGTGATTTCAAGCATAACTAAAATAACTCATACGCCCTGTGACAGTCACAACCCAAGTCAAAATGCAGTTAACAAGACAGGCTGCAAAGCACACATACATATATATGGCCTCAAATTTTCGCATTTAGACACCAATCATTATGCAAATTGTTTGCATAGTTTTGTGTAACTCGAACGCATACATACATAGATACATGTGTGTTTGTTTGTAAGGCCATTTTGTCTTTAACTCGCAGCCATCAAATCTGTCAAGTCAAAAGTAAAAACTGAAAGCAGAGTGCAGCATGATGATTTCATGCATGTAAATTTGAGTAAATTACATAGAATGCATGCTCATCTGCATGTCAAATAGCAGCTGGAGTGACCGACCCCCGACAACCGGATGCCCTTTGGGCTATTACGTTGTCTCAGTTGGCGCAGTTATCAGTCACAGCTCAACACTAAATTACAAGAAAATGATGTACAATTTTTCTTGTTTTCCCTTTTTCCGGGCTACGCCTTTTGTACGTTTACGTTATCAACATAATAAACATTTGTGGCAAGCGTTGAAGGCCAAGTTCAGGCGGCAAGAATTGCTTTTAGCCCCAAAAGGCGACTTGCTAAAATGTCAAGGACAACAGCAACAACAACATCCGCCAACTGTTGGTCACATCCGTCGACGTGTGCCCCACGACTGACCCAGCTAATTTTATGCCCATTTGTAGCAAGCTGCAAGGTTCTTTACATTTTGACCAAAAAAATGTAACACCAAAAAAATAGAAGCGCAAAAAGAAATGTGTTAACTTTATCTAAATTGTTAAAACATTTACCAAATGACCTCACGTAGCAGCATGCTCGCTTCCTGCCAGTAGCTATGTCGCCATTTTGTTTCGTTACATACATATAAGTCGAACAGCGTGCGACGGCCAACGAACTCACACACACACACACACCTATGAATAGTGTGTGGTTGTAGTAGTGTGCTTCCAGGTCATCATATGTGTAATGTCTATCGCTGCTCGATCGGCTTGGCGTTCCTTAACATTGCTGCGGGCTGTCGTTCATCTTTCTGCTACGTGACCTACCAAGTTTCGGAAGAATATAAGTATGTGTGTGTGTTTGTATGTGTGTGTGTGTGTGTGTGTTTGTTCATTTTTGGACTGCGGCTGCGTTAGTGCGCAGTTCATTTACAGCAAAGCATTTGAAGCGTTCTCTTGTTTCTTATACTTTTTATACTCTTTAAAGTGGACTATCGTACTTGAGTAATAACTTTGTCAACCAAGTTTGAAACGTTTTAAGGAGCATCGTTTAGGTATTGGCCAGAAATGGTTTGATTTAAAATTTTGTCAGATGCTTTAATAAAATTTAGAAGATCCGTAAGAGTTTTCTTAAGCCTTTGAAAAGAATTCAAGTTTTAGTTCATAGTCATATTTTTACCAAAAACTTGACCTGAACTTCCACGAAGATGTTAAAACAAATTATTTGCTAATCGATCGAGCCGTCTGTGAGCTCACTGGATTAAAGACTGTTCCTCTTAATTTTCCTCATCCTCATTTCAAGAGCTATAAGATGAAACAATCCGTCTTACGTTTCACTTTGGGTTATATGATAATATGATATCAGTAGGTTTTGACCTTTTTTTCATTGATGACTAAACTTGCGCGTTCTGTCTTGAAATAGCCGACTTCACGGAACACTTTCTTTGTTACTGTTTGAACTTCAGGAGGTTCAATATGAGCGAGGTGTATACTCTTCTTTTTACACGTACCTCAAGCATTCCTGTGCATTCTACTAACTGTGGTAGTAGAGGATTCCTGCTATCTAAGTGCTAGTGATGGATCAACCTTGGGCAATATATTAAATGGGTAGAAATTTTAGTGGTATTAAAATACGAAATTCTGAACAAAAATTCTTTAAATTAACTCAAAATCAATACATCGATGTGCTCGAAATTTATTTGAGAGCATTCGAAATCTTTAGTTATAGCTTTTAACCAACTGTAAGGCAAAACCAACAGCGGTCCCAAAAGTTTTCATATGGTAATCTTCTAATGAAGTAAGTATAAATTACTTTGTATCTAGATATAAATATATATATACACTCCGAATAAGTTACTGTTCAACATTCAATCCCTTATGTAAATTTTCCAAAGTACCAAAAAAAGCTTCAATAGTCTCAATAACTATTTGTAGAGTATTGCACTATCCGCTACTGCCTAATTTTGAATTTCTTGTTTCTTCGTTTTTTGTCTTGTTGTTTTTCATTTCGTTGTTGTCTACGCTTTATTGGTTTTCCGACATGTTCTTTATGGCATTTTGATGCATGTTGGTAACCCTTTATTTTGGTCGCATTTTGACATTTATTATGCTTATTTTGTTCAGCAGCACGTATTTTTCGTATTAAGTATACGCATTGTATGACGTCCGCGTGCCTGTATGCCTTGCTGCCTGTCACTTTGCATATTGTTTATGCTTTAAGCAAATTCTATTCCATCTTCTACTATGCTTTTACACACACACACACACACACATACATACATATATGTATATAGAAATTTTTGTATGTATTTGTGTGTAAATTTGAACTTGACAGAGCTTACAATGTTTCACTTTATGCATTTCGTTTAAGTTGAAAATGTAAAAAATTGTTTTAAATTGCTGACGTTTGGCTTGTAGAAATGAATTTATATTGAAATGCCAGACAGACAATTTTATGAAATTTAAACTTTGAATTGAGAAAGATAGAGCTAATGCTGTGAAGTCTCTAGCTAAATATATAAAAAGTTTAAGTACTTATTGGCAATCAAGAAAAAAAGGTAGAATTGAAGTTTGCATGAGATGCGAATATGGAGCGTATGCGTTATATTTTTTTATTTTTAAAGGAACATAATAAAGCCATATAGTTTATGCTCTTTTTAACGTTTTCTTCACGAGAATACGACTGTATGTCAGTGGATTTTTTTAAGAGCAATCAAGTTTTCATGGAGCGTATAGGTTATAATTCTCTTCCATATGTCTTTACTTAGATCTGGCGTACTCTATTTCACTAAATAAAACTTATGAAGCTTCGCATTTTTAACCAAAACAAACCGCATTTATCCTTTTAAAACAGTATGCAAACAATGAGCAAAGCAGGATAACTACTTTGCAGAGGTAAGTAGACCAACTACTTGGCAACCTATCGAGCCCCTAACGACTTCTTAGCTCTTAAGCAGATTACAGAAAACCACATAAATGCAGACCGTTTGGAGCAGCGCGAAAGTAACTGTCCGTATATACATATATTTTCAAACTTTTGCGTACTAATCTGCTATGGAGAATGCTTTCAAGAAGGCGGCGCCAAGTTTGAAACCCGTTTCAATAACTTGCAACAAGCAGCTATTTGCAACAATAAAATGTCTTAACTTATGTAAAAGTATGTTTACAAGTTTGTTATATCAATGATATTTCTTGCATAACGAAACTCGTTGGTTAAAGTAAGCGGATTTGTTGTTGGCCGGAGACTACGCAACCGTCTCATCAGGCGAAAGTGTGGCAACAATCAAGATTATAAATATGATTCTGATTTACGCGCACGCTCCTACACAGGACAGGGACGACGCGTCCAAAGATGCATTCTAAATAGGTCCATGACATTAAACTTGCTTTTGGCGATTAATGTTAGAAGAGAGCGTATGATTGATCCTATCCCAGGAAAATTAAGCCATCTCGAAACCACCTAGAACCACGGTCCAAGGTTTATTGGTACAAGCCTTCACCGCTCAACATTCTGAGTAGCTCACTTAACCTTGTTCTGAAGCGTAAATCCCGCTCCTTTTGTTTTACCGCGAAGAGCCCAAATGGTTTCCAAAGCAAACTGCCGAGGAACCATTGGTACAATCAAAAGTGTCGCGAATCCTTTTCAGCGAACAACGCCGCCTATCGAAGGATCCTGTAGTCGGGTACTATACGATCTGATTGACTACTGATGGAGTGGTATGTTCCAAGTTTAAAAAAAGAGTTTTTTATCATGGTTACTGGAATACTTTAAAAAGAAGAAGCTTAGAAGTAATCGACTTTATGATCGTAGATCCTCATTTCATGCTACGCCTTGTTTTGAGCAAGCTCTCCCGATTTGAGATTGTTAGTTTGTACACAGTTAATGTATAATGTAAAAGAACAACACTCGAAATAATAACTCGAGAGCCTTACGAAACGGAAAAACTGTAATTACAAGTACAATCAAAGGTACGAATATAAATTTTAGGGTTGACCTATGTTGAGTAGATTTTTCACTATAAACTTCCGATAAAAATGGCAATGTTTTTATCGATTCGAAAATATGTACATTTACATTACTTTATGGCACTGTTACTAGAGAATCAGCAAAGTAAAATTTCAATGTTAGGTCCTTTCGCCCTTACACAAAAACAAAAGTGCAACAATTTTCTCTCCTGTTGATGCATCAAAAACAGCAAACACAACCGTAACCCTATCTGAGATTTTCATGAAAACATTTTTTCATGCATATATATGAAAAATCATATTTACGTTATAGTTCTCTTAAATTTTCGAATTAAATCTTTCATGAAATAACATCAAAAGAAGCCAAAACTATGCTTGCAACTGGATTCTACACAGAATGCCAACATCTACATATCATATGAACCTAACCTCATTGCCTTAGTTTACATTCAGTGTCAATTTCCATTTGATATGTTTGTTATTAGATTGTTGCGAACTTTTAGCTTAAAAGCAAAAGCTCAAATACAAACAAATTGAAAACCTAACATATAAAGTTGCTTTTTGTACTAACATTTCCATTTGCCAGGCTGAAAAAAAAAGAAGGAAAACATATGTAACAAACTTATTTCTCAGTAAAGGGAAAAGGAGTAAGTCGGAGCTGAAGCAGGAGGGAAAAACCTTTTTATGAAACATTTCTGTTTTGCATGCCAACATATTCACTGATAGCGTTATGAACTCGAGACATGCCTTGGACAGGCCTCTGACACACACCCACACACACACACACACACACACACACACACACACACACACAGACAGCCACTTACGCACTTAAATGCAAAACAACACAAATGTGCGCTTAAAAGTATGCTAAGCATTTTAAGTGCGTGTGATGAAATTTTCACTGTGGCTTATGAAAAATTACGCTTTTCAAATTTACGATACAAGTAAATGGATTCATGCGTATGAATATATAAGGATGTATGTATATATATGTATGTATATATATATATATATGTATGTATGTAGCTTCATATAACTCACTTCTTGTAGACAGCAAAGCTCGGCTACAATGTCCAAATACTAACAACTTACAAGCTGAAAAAGAGTTCAAATTGTTAAAATTTCATTCGTGGTTGCTTTTATGTAAATGCAAACTCAATACACTTACACACAGACGTGAGTGTGCATGTGTGTGTGCGTGTCTCCCAGTCTGTATGTGTGTGTGTGTGTGTGTGCGTGTGTGTGTGTGTGCGAGTAACTGTTTGTGAGTCTAATGGGCTGTGTGCATGTTTGTGCAAGTCAGCTTTTGTTTGTGTGCATGTTTAATGTTTGTTCTTGTGCACATTTACAAAATGTTTCTACATTTGGAGCTGTGTGTGTGTGTGTGTGTGTGTGTGTGTGTGTGTGTGTGTAACTGTGTGTCCGTGTACTGTCCGCAGCCTGCGCCTGAAAGTATGTTATAAAAATATTTTATGACATGTAAAAGCATCAATAAAAAAGGTTTGTGGTTTATTTTCCTCGGTCAGCCCTCGCTCACAGTACACTCTCTTCCGCTCGCACTCTCACGCTCTCCCACTACATGTGTTGCTCTCTAGTTGTTGCTGTTGTTGTTGTTTTTTCTTGGTCTGCTTATCGGTGCTGCTATTATGGGCACATTTTATCCTTTGCAGTGCTCCCAGCTCGTTACTCATTTCACTTGGACAGAGGCAGAGAGGCAGAGAGACAGAGAGTCACTCCGGCTTTTCGGTTACCCGTTTTACGCAAAATTACATTTAAGTATGTGTTAGAATTTACGCCGTAACAGGTTGTAAATAAAATGTTGTTAAATTTGACTTTATTTGCGCGCATACATCATTTATTATAGCCCACATTTGTTCCGTATTTGCCAACCTACATATACACATATATATTATTATAAAGGTTTTGATAAGGCTTCTGTTCTGATAACAAATGGAGATGTTATTTATTTCCTATATCAATAAATGATATGGGTACACATTTGCTAAGAATACGTTTCACATAGTGAATATGAATTATTTTACGTAATTTAAGCTCTTTATAATATTTTAAAACGCTTTTGATTTATAATATTATTTTAAATAAACCGTATGCGAGAGGTTCTGAGGAAAATATCAGTGCTGTTGTTGTTGATGGGAAAAACATGTACATATACAGCAAAGAGATAGGTTGAAAAGAGGCCTACACTAGACATCAAGAGCTCTCTGGTTCCGATTAAACAAGCGGGCTTCTTCCCTGGAATTAGCCCAGAACGGTTGAGCAGTGCTATGAGCTCTCTGGTCAATGAGTTAACCGGGGTTCACTCTGGCTAAATAACTATTCAAAATAGTGTGGAATCTACAACGTAACTGCGCTTATATCCCAGAAACTGCCTCTCTGAGGGGACTACTAAGGGTCCCTGCTCCTAGTACTGGGTTGCACCTCGCCTGTTGAGCCTCATAGGCTTATCTTTCAACGAAAAGAGGAGAGGGGCCGGTCTGTAAGTTAATGGTGGTAATTGCTGCGGTTAGAATGTCGCCAGTATGAAGAGGTCGCCGAAAACATGGACGTTTAACTGCTCACTTAGTGGTCTTAAGAACAAGTTTCCGACGCATAATTCAAGCGCATCAAGAGCATTCGATAGAACGATGAACTCTATGAGCTCCACGACGACATTGACATAGTCAAGCGAATGAAACTCCATATACTCCGCTGGCTAGGTTTTGTTGTGGATGAAGAAGCTACTGCGAGAAAGGTCTTCTTGGGGGAGCAGACCATGAACCCTAAAGAAAGAAAAAGTGCTTTACATCAGGCCGTTACCCGGTAACGGGTTGCTATGGCAAGTTAAGAAGAATGCTTATAGAGTTCATCGCTCCGTCAAATGCGGTAGTCGTTGCGAACGGGTAAAGTGTCAAAGATCCCATAGCGCCTAGTGTTCCAAAATTGGGTGTGTAAATCAAATTCAGTGTCTTGAAAGGCATTACATAGCTCTTCATAAAAAATGTGAATTTTAATGTAGTACTTATCGTATAGAGCCATAAAATGGATAAAACTTTGAAATATCGACTTTATACAGCATCAAGAAGCTGCATACTTTTGGACACATATCAAAAAATATCTCAAATGCAGTGTTTAAACTTAATACTTACAATTATGTCATAATATATTTAATTTATGATCTTCCCTTTGGCCTTTTTAAATAAATTTTTTGGCTTAACTAATGTTACATCTGCAACTTATTTGGAGCAAAGTTTATGAGAGCAAATGCACAGGAAAAAAAGATGAAAAGTTTTGCAGCTCCTACTCCGGTAAATTCAAATTGAAGAGCACATAAATAAAGCCGTTTGGCCTACGGCAGTGCGATTTGGCTACACATTAACCGTAGTCTGCATAATTTTCAATTATATATTTTTCATTTCATTTTGGCGCCTCAAGTAATCGTCCTGTTGTAGTTGTGAGAGTGCTTGCAACGCTCCCCGCATCTCAAGTTTGGCGCTCTTCAAATGTCTGAGGCATTCAGACGTTGAAATTGCCATTTCATTAAGACAGCCGCAGATAGTCAAGTGACTGCTTCAAAAACTCCGTGTACAGGACTCCATGGAATGTCTGCGCTCAAGTGCCTGGTTTGAGTCCATTTTAGCATTTTTTGGTTTGGTGTTAACTTTTTGCATGTCTTTGAAGGAGTTGGCCACTGTTGATTGCCTCGAGAGGAGTACCGGCACTGCATGCTCAACACTTTATCATTTTCTTGTGCTGCCACTTCACGCACTTGATTATGTGCATTTGCAGTAAAATTAATTTCCACTTTACTGTTACCCCAAAAAAAAAAAATAAAGGAAAATTCAGCTGCCTGCGGCTTTGCACTGACAATTAGCTAGACTGGAGAAAAAAAAAAACAATTTAACAAAAAAGTTACTCAAAAATTTGCCGAAAATTCCTGGCGTTTTTGACAACCCTTGAGGGTGTTAGGGGGCGCGAGCTTGTGCAACTTTTTACGGAGCAAATGTGTTTTGTAAGCCGCTTATCAAAATGCGTTTTTCCATGGTCTGCTTTTTGATTTTCTTTTTTGTCTTTTATCATATTTGCTGCTTATTCGAGTATATGAAATTTATTTTCCAAAGTTTTAACGAGCTTTTTTCATATCTTTTTCGCTACCAGCCAAAAGGGAAAAATCGGATTAATTACATGAAGGTCTCACAATTTTGCATATCCAAAAAGCGTAATAAGTAATGCATAAGTGCAAATAATCTGTTTATGTTCTTGATTTTTGCCTATGTGCGTCTCAGATTTGGGATTTTTCGTCAAATGATACGTTTTGGTAATTAATATCCCTTCATCAAGATATGACCTTTGGTTTCAGTCTAGTGCATAATTGTGCGCACTGCCTCAAAGTTCTGTCTAGCAATCTGGAGATGATGTGCTTCATTACTTGGAGATGCTTTGACATATAAAAATACTGCCAGCTTTGTGGTTTTCCTTTACTCAGACATGAAAGCCGATTGCGGTATCTTCAGATGTTTCTGTTTCGAACACAGAAAACATTGTCCTGAAGGTCCACACGACGCACAGTGGATCCAAATGACTTATTTTTCGGCGTAACTTTTGGTATTTTCCAAATTTCAAATTCATAGAACAGTGAAGTCCTTAAGCTTCTGCGATACACTGCGATAAATATGCTGTGAAGAGAGGGAGCTTCAAAAACGATAGTAAAGTTCCTTGGTGCTCCAAGCTTCATACAGACCAAACTACTCCTAGGCTTCTATAACCTAACTTGGTTCAAGAAAATATCACAAATTGAAAAGAACTCTGCTAGGATTCTGACAGCTTTGCTTACCTTTCACTGTAGGATGAAGTGACACTTGAGCAATCTGGACCTCAACAGCTCCAGCACCTGTAATTTTGTGAACTTGTTATGCCCCAGGTGGATATAAAATCTTGTTCAGGCTAGAACCATGCTAATTAGTTAGGACTGGCAGGGGAGCTATAAGCACAATAGAGGGCGCAATACATATTTCAGGTCGCTGTGCAATACTCTTCAATAACATTATTATTCAAAAGGTGTTTGCCCAGATCGAAATGAATCCACCCGCAGAGGGCGTGTAAGTAGGCAACAACCAGCGTGTATCCTGCTAAAGTTCCTACCAGAGCGCATTAGTACGTGCCAGTTTCTTTTGAGTCAAAAAAATCTAGCAGTCTAAACACTTAAGCCCTAGGTCTCAAATGCGAGTTTATGTATTTAAAAAGTTAAAGTTTGGAGCATTTTCAATTGCTGGACTGAGAAACCAATTTTTTTATGCGTTTAAGATGTTTGCAAATTAAACTCTAAAAGCCAATTGCGTAAACTAAATGGTCCCAAACTGTGCAGATTCTACGAATCAAAGGAACTTTAAATAGTTTTATCCGTAAACATAAAACGCTTTAAAGATGCTCGTTAACGAATATTAAGAGGTTATCCACAAATATGCTCGAAAAAAGAAGCGTACTTCTAATAATCATTTTCCACGTGTCTTCAAAATATCTCCAGTATTTAACAAAATTGATGGGACTTCTATTAAAATTTTACATCCCAAATTTACCAAATTATTACCTACCAGGGTACTTTGAAGGGTATAATGTTTCCTATATTTTCTTTAGAATTGCTCAATGGTTTAACAAACGGTACGCTATACAAAGCAATCCTTAAGCATGTGTGAAAATATGACATGTAACTTTGGTTAACGGCAAAGATATCAGTCCATGAAACTGAAAACAGGCGCTACTTGGGATATAACAACCTTTGAATTACATAAATAATATAATATACAAAGCACGACTGCATAGTCATCAAAATAGTCTAGCAATAAAACTACTGGACAATAGTAGGGATACGAGACGTAGAAAGCGATTCCATATGTTCGACTTCAGATACAGATTTTAAGTACATATTGATAATACGCCATCTCGCATGCCATCCCAAGCTTTCTTTTTAATATGCTACCATCACGGCATGTACACGGCATACGAGTCGGTTGAATCCCCAAGGTCCACAAAAGATAGTTGGATTTATGGCAATCTATGCCAGCGCCATTTCCAGCAATCTCATTGATATGCTACCGTCACGGCATGTACGTATATCGTCGGTTTCTACGCACGCCTAAGCTGTTTCCTTTCTTTAACACATACAGGATAGTTGTCATTATAGTAATCCCTTCGCTTTCATAAATGCCTTTTGCTGGAATATGGTATGGTAGTACACTAGGCTACTCTCGCAAAATGTATTTTTAAATTGAAGGTGTGTTCAGTTGCGGAATACCCTTTTAGCCTATTCCCTTATGCATAGCTTAAACAAGAGTTTTTTAGGATTAAAATCACAGAGACCATCTTTGATTACCTTGTTCACCTCTTGCTATGCGGCAGTTACAGACGCTTAAAAAAACTTCTGCTCTAGAACTTTTCATAAATTCCAGCTTTTTTTCCACTTAGAAAACCATTAAAGCTTTTCACTTAAAAAAATTGTTGGTATGCGTATTGTAGGTACATGTAAAGTGGCTCGGTTCATTGCTTTGTTTGGAATGAAAAATGCCAGCAACAACAAAGTTGCAACTGTTGCACATAAAACTTGCTGAACAAAAACAACAATATCTTGTAGAAACAAATCCACAAAGTGAGCTACATTGCACTTTCTTATCTAGGAGCTGTATATTTTCCTAATTTCTCTGCATTTTTCTTTGGCTCTACATCTATTTTGCTGAGTTTTGCTCCTTCTCCGCTGCTGTGTCTCTAGTTAAACGCTGGCATCTTAATTTCACAGGCAGCTCCATAAAACAGTTGCAAAGGCATCTTGGATATAACCAGATATGTATATATATATATATATATATATATATGTACATGGATATTATAGTGTATCCCATTTCTCATTCGACCCTGCAAGCGCTTTATTTTTTTTATTTTTTATTTTGTAATTAACGCGCGTAATAAGATCACGATTAAGATTTTGTTCTTTTCTTTGCATTTAATGTTTTTTTCTTTGTTGTTGCCGCGGCTCCGTCTGTGCATGCCCAGGAAGTCAGCCAAGATGGCCGCACATTCTCCGGCATCTCTGGCATTGTCTGTCAGTCCGGCAGTCTGTGGCCCTGCTGCTGCTCAACTTCATTAATTTTAATTCAACTCCATTTCTTTTTTTTTTAGTTTTTTATATATGCGTGTGAGAAAATGTAAATTTTACTATGTACTGTAGAGACGACAAGAGTTGGAGCTAGAGACAGAGAAAAACCGAGAGAGAGACCGAGTGAGGTAGAAAAAAATTAGCATAGATTATAGAGAGAAGTGTCAAGTTGTCGACATTGCAGAATGGTGAAACTTGCAGTTGATGAACGGTTTTCCAGCGGTTGACTCTCACTTCTCTCTGTTTATGCCACGGTCTTAGTCTAACTGATTTAAGAGTTGAATTGAATTAATTCGCAGCGATTAAAATAAAATACATTTTGTAAGATAAATAGAAACCACAGAGGAGAAATGTCTTTCTTAAAGAAATACTTAAAAAAAAAAAAAAAACTTTGTTCTTAATTGGTCAAAACAACCAGTGACCAAAGAGATGCCAAAGGTAGTTGGTGGTTTCTGTTAATTTAATTCACTTAACTATGTCCGAGAGTCGAAGAAAACATATACAGACTTACCTTCACAAAGTTGAGGAGGTCACAGGAAGGGGCGTCGCATTGACTGAAGGCTCGCTCGGCTCATAAAGAGTGAGTGTCTTTCCCATCTTGATGGAGCTGCGTTGTTCAACTTTATAAGGATACCAAACTCAGGCAATATGTCTATATGCGATCCTTCAACGGTTATCAAATGCTGCTTTATATCGACAAAGAGATGTGGATGACGATTTGCAATTCGTTGGACTTTGACCTAGTGTGAATATCTCGTCAATGGTGTACCTAGTCGGCCTTAAACCAGACTAATAAGGTCCTACCATTGCATTCGCGAATGGGCTTAGTCTCTCTCAGATCACGCTCCTGAGTTGCTTAGTACGTTGGCAGCATTTCTCCCGTCAAAGCTTGACAGGTAGCCAAAAATGTGTTCCTTCTACTTCCACGCTTTCGAAGTTACCCCGGTACTAAAGCCTTTTTAGAAGATCTATCCTATATACATAGTGCACATGTCGATCTTCTTTTGCTGGCTCCTTTTCTGCTCACGTTTTTTGTCAGATATGATGCCTCTATCTTGCATCGTAGCCGTCTTAGGGTCCTTTTATAGGAGACGTTCTGCCCGGCCTAGCAAAGCTCTTCTTACTCTTCTTCTTCTTCTCAGTTTATAATGAAAGTATATGCAGTGACAAGTGATGTATAGTTGATGTATCTGTAACACCAATATTTTTATTAAATTCTCGGTTCTTTTAGTGAATTCAATCGAATTTTGAGTTTTACCTATGACTCTCTGGTAGGTTTGGACAACACAAGGTTGTAAATATTATATTTTAGGTAAAGCACAAAACTGACCAGCATCTTGCCTCTTTGAATAGAAAACAGGACGGCTTGTAGCAACAGCTTGACACGTAGATATTGAAAACTTGCAGCGATGTGTAAACCTTTTTATCGGATTTTACCGGTTTCAGTGTCTACAATGGTAGATTCCCCGACAAATTTCAGACATCTATAACTTGCAGTGAAACTCAACTGGTGAAAATAAATGTATGAACACCAGAACCGACCTGATAATCTAAAATTTTTCTGTCAAATCTTTTTCTAGATATGGTTTCAACATATACCCGCCATCTACAATAACACGTTCTTGAAAGTTCCTTTATAATTATCATTGATTTGATTGGCAAAAACATTGTTCTTTTATGTGTTATCAGCATCAATTTTACAATACAACTGCATACTTTTCACATAGATTCATAGATTTCGGCTTTCTAAGCGGCGTAAATCGAATGATGAAAATTTATTGTGATTATTTCCCAAAAAAGTTTTGTTTTCTTCTAATAATAAGTTCCTTATCGAGGGAATTGATGAAAAGCAGAACTATTAGAAATATTTCAAGAAAAACGTTTGATATTTACCATAGTTAAGGCCCCGTAACACTGAAGGTAGCCTTACTTTTGACTACAAACTATGCAATCTTTTTACATATATGCAAAAGAATCTCGATCTAGTCTATATGTATGTATTCACTTCAAATAGATAGGAACAACCCTTTTCAATATGGCTGACACAGTTGTAACGCCCAGATTAAACAAAAATAAAAGAAACTAGGAAAAAAAACCAAGCCAACCAACCTACACGTACAGCTTTTATTTGCATTGCCAAGCAAAAGCACAAAATGTACAAATTACGCATACGCCCCGTAGTGCAGCGTACATGAAAAAGAATGTAAAGAAAGATGGTAAAAGATAAATACAAATAGCAAACATTGGCGTACCAAAAGTTTCAAATGAGTCACAAAAAATTCCAAAAACTGGAAGCAACAGAAGAAGAAGGGAGCTCACATGAAATTTGTATGCAATTATAGAACATCACAGAGCAGACTTCACTTTAAGGTTACTTTCCGTATTCATACATAAGTAAGTACGTACGACAAATATGTATATGTTTGTTTGTTTTTTGATGGAAGTTTCAACTTTACAAGTTAAATGAAAACTGTTAGACAGGCAACAGGTTCATGCATAAATAAAGTGCCACAGAAAGAAAATGCTAATTGAATTTCTTGATAAACGCAAATGAACTTTGCGTTTTTCATGCACTCTTTCCACAAATTTCATAAACAGGTATATTACATTTCGGCAGGTAAATGTAACAGAAAGATGACAGAGAAGTTGAAGATACAAGGGAAAAAATGTAGTAGAATACATAGCATAACAGCTTGAGATATTAAGAGATGATGAAAAAAGTTAACCATAGACATACATATGTGGTATGTTAAGATGAGGTAGGGTCAAACCCTACGCACAACCCTATTAATGTTCTTGGAATAGTTAGTTTGTCATAATTTAAATTTATTTGAATAAAATTAAAAACGAATTTTTGCTTTTCAATGCGATAAAATTGATTTTTTATATCCTGAACCTTGAGTACTCTCATCAAAAGTAGTAATTCATACATCTTATGAAACTAAAGTATCTTATAGATGCACCATCTCATGCTGTCAAACAAGCATTTTAATATTTTCGAGCAGAGAACAACTGCAAGGTAAGCTTATTTAATCAGGATAACGGATAATTCAAAATTGAAAGCTAAAGTTGGTCCAACTCATATCAATGCTTGTCCAAAATGCTTCCAAGCTTTTAGTTTGGAAAGAAAACGGCATAGCCAACACATCCCTAATCATGAAAACTCTTTATACCACCAAAAGTATTAATATCGCTTTGCTGTCAGAGATACACTTTCGTCGCAATTTAGAAAACCATCAAACATTGACTCTGCTCTCTACTGTAATCTATATATCCTTTGCGCTGATATGCCTCTTAGCGATCTTTAGCGTCAGCAGAACTATCGATTCATTGCTGCTGCTGGTGCCTTCAAAATGAGCCATCCAAAATGAGTCATGTAACATCCTGGCGGCAGGTGCACCAAACCACATTCCCTTGGACGTCATTACACAGAGAAAAAAAAAGCTATTGTTTGTCGCTGAAAAACAAAATTATAATCTTGATTCAATTGTGGCAACGCGACACGATGACATGTCCTAGAAAAAGGGATTATACCCTTGTTCATCAAGGACGTGAGCACCGAAAATAATAATCTGAAAATATCTAATGCATGTCTCGCCACTAAGCAAAGTCATCAAAGACGCTGCAGGCGGTGGCGTAAGTTTAGCTTCGCCTGCTATGCAAAAGAATATAGGCGTTTCCGAGCTATATTCAAAGTTTGGCAGAACGTAAACGATTTTTGATTTGTATTGAAAAGTAGCACAATGAAACGCAAAGCTACTTGTTTTTCATATTATCACGTATCCGTTGATTCACTTCTACACCATCCGCAGATCTTAACTTCTTAACTGGCCATAACAACCCGTTATCGGTTTACGGCCTGATGTAAATACATTCTTTCATTGGAATTGTCCCACACTGGGAATCCTCAGATGTTTGACTAAAATTTGCAACTGATCGTGCATTACGACTTCGTCATCCGATATTGATTCTATTGATTCATACAGTGGAAAAAATTGAACGAAGAAACTTACTTTCGTTTTTGCATTATGAATCGAGGTGGCGAGAAGAACAGAACAATCTCCAATTATATCGAAAGGCAATGAAGGGTTAATAGCTATCTACGCTTTTGTTATTGCTGCTATTTCTGCAGTGTATTCAACAATTTCCCACTCTAATACCCGAAATTCTTCTATTTTCTGTTGCTATTTCTCTTTAGAATATTTGGCAGTGCTCAAAGTACTCTACTCCGCCCTCAGCACTGGCAACCCAAAAATATTGTCACCCGTTACATTGTCTGGCTGACCGCAAAAGCATTTGTTGTTCGGCTACAAATATAGAAGGATTTTCCTCACAAAAAACTTGTGTTTCCCATCCACCCAAAGTTGACCGCAACTCAACATGGCCGCAAACATTAGATGCGATACAGATCATCGCATCGAGGACTCTCACTCCTTGTTGCGTTTTGTCCATCACCAGTTGTTGTGCTTTTTTTCGTCTTTTTTTGGATTGTACATTATACGACCATTTATCGCTCGCTACTTTGTATTTATGTCAACGCCAATTTCATTTTGGTCGCTTGGTCAGTACGTCGCATGTATAGGATACTGTTTGCAGTATGTCCTGGAGTGTATCCTGAAGTGTGCCGTGCTGCTTTGTCGTCGTCTGCTGGTATTGATGGCGCTACATTTATACTTGTCGTTCAATGTCCAAGCTATGGCCAGGCAATACATATCGGGTTTACACTCTGGCCATGGAGCCTTGGAGCAGGGAGCAGGAAGCATGTCTCGCTTGGTTACATGCATGCACTTGATGACTTTTCAAAGTCTGTTTGGCATTAAATCTTCACTGCATCGGATGCCTCAACTTGGCGTTAAGTTATTTGAGAACAAGCAACGAGCGCCAACTAGTTATACACTCTAAAAAATTGCACCGGTTAAATTAACCAACGTCTACAGTAATTAACCAACGTCTACAGTAAGTTGGATTTCGTTTCGTGTTTGTGGTTTGTTTACTGTGACAACAGTTAGCTACTCGTATCTTTTTAATGCATTGAGTTCCTGTTCACATGGCTAAACCAATCCAACTATTTTGAAGTGAAATTTACTGCAGTAACTGTAATTGCCTGGCGGAGCTCGCTGGTTGAGTAACAAACAAGTTTTACAGCAGCACAATACAAGTAGAAATGTCTTTTCCTGGCACTGCATATTATTTGTCAATTCTATACATTCAATTCAACTTCGTTCACAGTAATACCTACTGCAAAAATTGTAATAAGAATAACTAGTTACTCAAAACTACAGTAATGACATATAGAGTATAATCTTTCCCTACCAGTACGACTAGATATTTACTGTACATCCCGCTTTATGTTAGTGTAAACTACATTAAAAATACTGTGTTGACAGTGAGTCTAAACTACAGTAAGTATACAGTGCAGGTAGTAAGAGTAATTACTTACTACCGAACAGAGTGTACACAATAACAATAGAAAAATGCTATAAACAACAGTAAATGTGCGGTATGTACAGTAAGAATAGTTAGTTTCATTAGGCTACAGTAAATATTACTCTTTCGGTTTGCTTGCATATTGTCACAGTGAATGTGTTCTGTTCACGGTAAGAATTGCTAGTTACACCAAATTATACTTAATATACGGTATTCCCAGTAACGCTAGATAATTACTGTGCTCTACAATTACTGTGAAAATTCAAAACACTTCAATAAATGTACTAACCTCTTAAGAATAGCTTGTTAATGTAAGTTATAGAAAATTTAGAGTGAAAACGGTAAAAATAGCTACTTATTGTCAAACACAGTAAATTTTACTGTAAACACAGTTAGAATAGATTATAACACTAAACTACAGTAAATGTGCTACATACCCAGTAAGAATAGCAATGTTAAGCAGTTAATGTTACTATTTTTATTAGTTGGAAAATTGTTACAGTGAATGTGCTCTTACTGTGAAAGAGTTAAATTACACTAAATATACAGAGTTCAGAGTACAGAGAGATTGATAATTACTTTGTTAATGTAACAGTCCCGAACACTTTAGTAAATGGACTAAGTTTACAGCTATTCTGGCTGGTTACTGTTAGTTACAGTAAATTCACAGTAAAAATAGCTACATACTATCGATCACAAAGGTAAATTTTCTGTATACATAGTAAGAATAGCTAGCTTCACTATGCTTCAGTAAATGTTTCCAATTTTGTTTGTTTGCATGTTGTCACAGTGAATGTAGAGAACATTCCCAGTAAGTTTAGCTGCTTACACCAAATTATAGTAAATATACTGTGTTCTCAATCAGACTTACCGAGCTCTACAGTTAATGCAGCAGTTCAGTAAAAGTCAGTAAATATTCTAAGATAACAGTAAGTAATAGCCGGAAACTGTAAGTTGCAGTAAATATATAGTAAAAATAGCTACGTTCTGTTGAACACAGTTAATGCCACAGTATACATAGTTATAATACAAACTTAATTTGAACAACAGTAAATTTGCTGTAAACACAGAAAGACACGCAAATAGCAGTAAATCTTACTATATTTGTGTATTTGCGCTTCTTAAACGACATTTTCGGTTCGTTTTGACATTGAGAAAATGCTTTTGACGTAAAAGTTGCTGTCAAAATTCGGTCAGTTTAATGTTTTTGTGGCCTGATGCTGTAAATGACAATATTGATAGAATATACTGTAGTTTTCTTCAGTGTAGCCATAGTTAGTTGTTGGCCCAGTCAGCTACGGCTCTGCTGTGATTTATAATTATATCTTGGCCTGGCCTTAAATCGAAAACGTTTGCGCACATGTGTGCGTGTGTGTGTGTTTTGGTGTGTGCGTGTGTGTGAGTATGCAAGTTATCTGTCGTTTTTAGTTTGTCGCTTTAAAAAAGTCTATTTTTTCTGCTCTACTAACTGGCCACATAAATATTTGAAAATGTTTCACTTTAATGCCAAAAAGCTTAGCTTGGTTTTAGCCGTACTTTTATATACTTTTTTCTTTTTGTTTTCTAGTGTTGTTTTTGTATTTGTTGTCCTTTACGGACTTTGTTTTTGTAGCACCAGTGCAAAGCGGCTTATGTGTGTAATCCTGGCACAGGTTTATTTGGATTTTGGTCAACGCCACCTAGTCAATTGTTTCATCAGCGCTCGGCTTTATTGGACTCGTCATTTTTAACATGCACATAAAGTATGTAATAGTTACAACATGTATGAGTAATTCTTTTAAAAGCAGTACCACTATTTTGCCACAAAATTTTGAATCTGCTGAAGTTTCTTTTCAATATATATTTTTGTACATAAATAACGGTTTATGCAGCTGTGCTGACATTTTGTTGGCCATTTTGTCCCCTCGTTCGCGCAATATGGCAGCTGTCAGTGCATCAGTTTAAATCAAGTTTCATGGCACGTCTTAATTAATAAGCCAGTTCACAGACAGCTCACATTTTGCGCCAAGCACTAACACAATCACACAAACACACACACATATGCAAGTCTACACAGACACATCAAAAGCGCATTAAGCTTCTAAATTAAGCTGTCAATCAACTCTGAAAACTTGTGAAATATTTGAGCTGGAACGAAAATTAAAAGAAAATCAACCATTAAAGCAAGCAATAAGAGTTTTTTTCATGGTTTAGATTGCTTTTTTATCTTTTTTTTATAACGCTATTTTGATTTCAGTAGAAGATCACAATAAATACAAATTGCCAACTCGCTCTCGCTTGATTTGAAGCGATTTTCCGACGAAAGTTATTTTTAAAAATGAAAAGGTTACATAGTCAAATTTGTTGGAATGTTTGATTCTAGCTTTAGCGCAGTTACAGTTACAGCAAGCAACCATTTTGCTACCAGAACTCATTCAGATAACTCGCATAAGATCCTTGCACATTGGCCAAGGATATGCTGGAATGCCGAAGAATGTAGTTTTTCGTTACTACTCCAGAAATATTGAAAAAAAATCTCACCTTAGTCGACTTCATTAGTTGGGTGAGTACAACAAAAGGTCAGCAGAAATTTAACATATAATTGAAGGACAATGTCAATAAAGAGAAGCTTCGTGTAGCTTCTTCTTCTTATGTTGTAGAGCACTCCTCCAGGCACATTTGCTTTTCGCGCACCTACTCCAATCGCCGAAACCAAAGATAGCTAGTTTGCTCTCTATCCGTTCCTTCCAACTGAGACGTGGTCTGCGAAAAATATGACTTTATCGACTTAAACAAGAATTGATCAATATAACACTTGGGCTAAAACCAAAAATAAATGACTTCTAGAAAAAAAGATCAGAAAATTTATTGCATATTTCTCCTCCTAATCTTCCTCTTACTTTTTCTGTACCTCTCCCTCTTCTTCTTCTCCACCACAATTCCTCTTCTTTTTTCTTATCTTCATTTCAAAAGCTATAAGTTGACAGTTGCTCACCAACCCCCGGGCCCTCTCGAGATAGATCATATTCCTATTTCGCTTTCTCATCCGATATTCTAAAAGCTCTAAGATGAAACAATCCGATTTACGTTTCAGTTTCCCGTTTTCCGTCTGGTTGCCCTTCCAGTTGCTATTAGAAGGCGTTGCCAGGCTCTATGCACACTTTTGTCAAAAAAATTAATAGTACGATTTGAGATTTGTTTCCACCAAAATAAAACTTAGAGATCGAGATAAACAGAAGCCTGAATGACGTTAATAGATTCTCTCAAAAAGTCAAGCATATGGATATAGGTGTAAGAACTGGTGCGGCATTTTAAGAGATCCAGAAGGAGATATCTAATAGTGCATGCAGAGGGTTCAGTGGAAGGATCACTTCTACAGGCGATGATGGGAATAAGGCCGTTTCGGGACTTGACTCCTGAAGCTCGGCGTGGATATATCACAGCCTAACCAAGACACAGCCTAACCAAGACAAAGCAAAGCTACTGGAGCAGATGGCCTGCCTGCGGAGTTGTTCAAGATTGTCGAGTTGGTCGGGTGCATGCACCAGATTGGAACCTTATGGTCCTCTACACTGTCCTTAAGAAGATAACAGAGATATAATAGATAATTCTGCAGAAAAGTTAGTATCGTTTGAAAGAAAAACACTTTTTTGTCAAAATTCGAATACTGCGATATTCCATCATTCCACTACTCAGCCTCAGTCTTGGCAATTACCTCTTCATTGGCGCTAAATTACTTTCCAGCGAGCACTCACTTATGGTCTGAGGACAGGAATAAAAGTATCTAGTGGCGAGATCTAGATAATACGGTGGATGCGGAAGCAATTTGAAGCTCATCGTTGTCATTGATTTGTGACACTGTGCATTGTCTTGATAAGCCCGTTTTTCCGAAATTTCATCTTTCATCCAAAAGATCAAATGTATGTTATGTACGCTGTTGATGGTTCTAAAGCTGTAAAATTTATACACGAAGCTTTTAAAGGTTTGATCGTGACCAAAAAATGATATAGATCTAATTCTAGTGGCGCACTCTCATGAAAACTATAATAACTTTAAGCCGAACTCTTTCTTTCTTTCTTTTTGCCTCACTGCCTTATTCTTTCGCGGTTTCCCTATGAACTGACCCACTGTGCACTGTTGGCGACTTGAAAGCAATCAAAGCAGCGCCAAAATATGAAAAAGAAATTCGCAAAAAAACCGTTTGTCGTGAAATTTATGCACATATGTACTAATAACGTACGAAGAGGCACAAAATAGGCACAACAAAAAATATAAAGAAGAATCGTTAAAAACAAAATGGCGGAAGCATAATCAGCAATGTGTTGATAGAGTTGTTGTTATTGCTGCTGCGCCAATGTCCTGCTGTTAAATTGATGAATGCGTCGTCAACAGAGCAGCAGCAACAACAACGACAATAACAAACACAAAATGGCGCACATACACTGGCAAAAACTGCCTTGCATACAATTTATAATCAAAATATGTTGTACGTGAAATATCATCAGACGAAGACGTCGAGGAGCCAAATAAACATGTTTTGGGATTCTTGGCTAGTGACAGCAGCAAAAACAAATCACAGTAATAACACACACACACATACAATGGCGGAGCGTGATAAAAGTCTCGCACACACACACACACACACACACACACACACACACACACACATAAGCTTAGGTACGTCGGGCAATTGTGACGCATGTAAACAATAAATGAACAAATCAACATTTTATGAAATATTGACAAGTGATATCAATCATTGCTTTTGATGTTATTGCCTTCCTCTCTCTCTCTATATCTCACTCGCTCGCACTTTTTCTTGCTGCTACTTTGTGTCAGTTGTTTTTGTAATAAATATTGACCAATGATGGTTGCTTTTTGGTTTTTACTGCTCATTCCTGCGGCAATTTGCCGCTCGGACTTTTGCTCGTTGTTTTTTTTGGATTTGTGTTGTTTTGTTTGATTAGGTGTGAAGTTGTTGATGCCACCAGCACAAGTGTGTGTCTGTGTGTGTGAGTTTTTGTTGCGTTTTTTACAAATGTCTTCCAACTCGTTTGAGCTTGCAAATTTGTTGCCTCAGCTACATTCAAGTGTAAATTGCTGGCAATTATTTTTGAAAATATTTGTCAGGTTTAGTCTAAAAAATTTGTGTAAAAACGAGTTCTATGAGCTTGATGAATGCCTTATCGTGAAAGTGTAACTTTTTATTTGTTTATTTATAAAGGTACATACAATGAGGAGGTAACTCTGCAAAGAGAAATATCTCAAAAAACAACCAGTGTAGATGCTGTTAAAGCATATTAGTAGAGAAATACCTCACATTAGCTCCATATGGTGAGACCTTTTTTGTTTAGAGAAAGTTTGACATCACCGCTGTTTTATTTATCAGACTCATGTCAATTCTTGAACATAAGCGCGATTAACACCCGATGG
This sequence comes from Chymomyza caudatula, assembly GCA_035041775.1. Lineage (NCBI taxonomy): Eukaryota > Metazoa > Arthropoda > Insecta > Diptera > Drosophilidae > Chymomyza > Chymomyza caudatula. The sequence continues at coordinate 142,601 of JAWNKW010000141.1, read as the reverse complement.
AAGACATGCAGCCAAAGATGCGTTCTACGCTAAATTTAAGGTTATCTATGACCCTCGTTTTAGGTGATTTTAATGGCAACGGTGGAAGAGAACTTTTATATGCCCCTACAGCCGGACAATTCAAGCTTTATAAGACCACCTGGATCAAAGCTTATTTACTTCGCTACGGCGCAAAGCGTGGTAATCTGTTGTAACAGGTTACAGCATTCCGATTTCCATAAAACATGACTGTCCTCTACACGCAACTAGATTGATCACGTTGTTTTTGATGGAACTTCAAACTTTGAACTTCAACTCAACCATTGCCTTGTTGTAGTCAAGGTTTGTATGCGGCTAAGCAAATCGCTGGTAATCGCAAAAATGCAATCATAATATACTGCCAAAGCCTTCTCCCTTCAACTCTCCGAGCAGGTCAACACCCTTCCGAACCTTATAGCTCCAAAAGACTTTGGACATGCACATCCCTCTCTTTGCATACTATCGCGCAAATGTGCTTGGTTTCCAACGCCAAACGCCTTCGAACAAATGGTACGATCAAAAGTGTCATGATCATACTGCTGACTTTAGATGGATCCTGCAGTCAGTTATTACGGGATCTGTGTTACATCACTGACAGGAGATGAGGAAGATAGAAAAACGCATTACTAAACAAACGTATGCGGGGAAACGCGAGCGAGGGCAAATCGAAATATGCAGAGCCAGGAATGACGTTAAGAAATTCATCAAAAAATCAAGCGTCGAGTTGTTGCATTTAGTACGGGTGCGTCTTCATGTATAGATGCAGAGGGGAATATAATAATCTGACGGACGACATTTAAGGTAAATAATAATAATTGTGTTGGGCAATGAAGCACCGCGACCTTTTAGATCTGTTGCCTTCTGTTAGTTCTATCTCTGTTATTAACTTAATTATATTGGATGGCTCCAACAGGGCCGTGTCGGTAAGCGAGGACCTGTTTCCACCGAGAAGTGATAACTTTCTTCTCGCCAGGGCATTCAACTCAGCCAAGATGTGCTGAGGGGATTTCTTCTCAAGTTAACAGTACCTACAGATGCTGGAGTTGGTGCCCAGCTAACTCAGGTGCCCAGTCTACAGTGTCCGGTAAGCAAAACTGTCAGAATTCTAATATAGTTATTTTCTACCTGCGATACTTCCTTGAACCTTTTAAGGTTGTTAGAGCCGAGGAACTGTTTGGCCTGTCTAAATCCTGGGGTGTTTGTCCAGTTCACTTTGAAGACTCTCACACAGAGTCTTTCCTCTCCTCTCAAAAGTTGCTTGACGGTGTGTCTTCTAATGAAACAGAATGGCTTTGGTCCTATAATAGGGCTCGCTGCACCGTCTCTTGCCTAGTATGACCTAGTGTGACCGTGGACCCATCTAAGTGAGGGTGTGTTTTGTTTTCTCAGAAGCTCCAGCTTTAGTCGGGTCCCCGAACCAGATTGAAGTTTATTCTGGTTCCAGCAACCACCCTTATGGAGACCTGACTGTCTGATAGTATCGTTATTTCCCTATTCTGGTAGTCCCAGTTTAGGTTTATGTCCGGGCATCGGTCTATCGCGCAAACTTTGGCTTGAAGACGCTGGCCCATAGATTCTGGCAGAGAATTAGATTATTCCAAGTCATTATCCAAATTCTTTCCAAAAATCCTTTGACCAAAAGCTCTCTTGATAGATTTAAACGGTTTCAAAGATAAAGCTGTTTTCTCTTCATACGTATATATGTATATATATATATATATATATATATATATATAGCTTGAAACTCGATTAAAAGATTTGAATGGCACAGTTACAGACTCTTTTTTCTTGGGTTAAAATATGGTTGACGGAGATGGCACATCAATTAAAAAGGTTGCCTAGGATAGTTCTCTGTGTGGCATGCGGTCCCTCATTGTCTCTGAGCCTTAATTTTGGTTCCACTATTTTGGAGACGCTCTTATTTGAAGTTGTTAGACTATTCGACACAACTGCTGAAAAAATCGTAGGTAATCAAATGTTGGTGAAACTATTACTGGCTCCCAATTACTTACGAACTTAAAATGCGTTCCAAATAATTAAGCCAATGCGTATGAGTAAAATCGCAGTACTTGCTATAACCATATTTGAATAGTAAAAAATTGTGATGTTTTTGGTAATGAAAATGAAATTGGTATAAAATGTGTTCTAATTTTGACAGATTCTATTGGTTCAAAAAATAATGGACTTTGTTTCCATAGATTCGCAACGTTCTTTTTCGGCTCAAATCTAAAAAGTTTTAAGGAGTTATCTGAATGTCGCCATCTAATCGGTATTCTTTGTTTTTCCACGTCAAAAGTGCGCAAACTTGCTAAAGTATTTCGAAAATTAAAAGCAATGCCAAGTGACTAAGTTAGCTGTACTCAAAACAAAATGAGTTTTAGAATTTGGCCAAAAATGCTCTTGCAAGTTTTGCTCTTCAAATTTCCCCACAGTTAACACTGAAAAGTGCAGTAATGGGTTGCATAATGCCATAAGCAATATGCAACACTTTGTGCAGCTTGCAGCAGCACTTTGCTTGAGTAAAGCGAAAAAAAGTAGTTTTATGAAGCAGCTGGTTAGAAAGTAGCTGTAAAACCTCTTACATAATCAAAGTTTCGCTGCTGCTGCAAGAAATGCCGGTAAAGAAAAACCACATAACGCATACGCAATGTGTGCTGATAAGCACAAAGTGCGCACAGATGTTTGATTAAGCAAAAGTTAGCTTGTGCTGCTGCTGCCAGCAATTTGGCTGTGTTTTTTTTATTAGCAATTAGCTTATTATTTTTAATTTTATAAACATGCTAAGCCAGAGGCTAAATTAATTATAATGTGTGTAAATAAAAGCAACTAATTGTAAGCAACTAATATACATTACATGAATATGTAGCTCATTTAAAATTTCGTGCTTCAATGCGCAATTTTAAAATAAAACTTTATTTTAAATCAACGCATAAATTCCAGTTCTATCTTAATAAGTAAAAACTAAAATTAAATGCTTTTTCAGCCAGTTTTCTGGTTTCCGTTTTTGACTGCACACTAAATTAGTTGTCAGTCGCAAAAATTTTCCTATTTTCCCACAAAATTTCGATCAATTTTTTTGTGTTTGTACTTTTGCGTGCTGTCCAATATTTTGCTAATTATAATTGTGGTAAAATAATATTCGCTTAATTAAGTTTTTATTATGGCGCTCATAAGTATGCAACAATTTTTGTGTGGCTTTCCATGTGGCTGACATATATGTGATGTATATACTAAATGTAGGGTAAATAAACTTCATAAACAGGGCTTGATATGCACAAAATTATTTCGCTTAATAACCAAATGTATCTAAATAGCAAAACATTTCAAAATGAAGCACTAAATTGGCTTCAATCAAATGCAAATTTATAAAATTGTGCAGTTAAATATTTTGTATTTAAATTCTGTCCAAAAATCGATTGAATACAGCAATTGTGTTTTCAAATTTTCATTTGTTGTTTAGGGTATTAAAGATTTATGCAGTAGGCAGAAGACGGTATAGCAACACCTAGATATTGGAGTGTATAAGAGCTAGGAACAACAAATTTTAACAAAAGTTTAAAATTAAATTAAATTTCAACTTTAGTTTTATGTCATTTAATGTTAATAAAGTTATTGGTGAAGTTGTAGACCGCGATGATGACATTGATATAGGAGATAGGAACAACTTGGGAGGACCCATTCTGAACTTCTGAACTTTAAGCTACGTTATTTCATGTACTCGAGATAGCAGATGGAAACAACTGGTGAAAAAACAACCTGCGCACTCCCAAATTGTATACCACTCTAACATCTTTACTTATCTATTATAGCTACTTGCCTACTTGCCGAAGTTATCGAGCAGATTTAAGAAATCACCATGTACAGCAACTAGTTCCAATCAGATTAGTGGCCATCGCAGCGACAACAACATCACAAACTCACAGCTTATCACAACGGAACACTCTCATCCACACACGAGATCTCCCCGTAACACCAGCATCGTACAGGCTGTGCTCAGAATCAGCGACTACGACATCGCACAAGCCGACACTCAGCGACAGGAGAAGCCCAAGGCAGCAGATTCATGCTCGATCGTAACTTCAAACTCGACAGTAACGCCCTCGGCAGATTTGGCCGGTGAAGCAAGTGCAACACAACAACACCATTTACTAACAACGTCAGCGTCACGAACAAAGGAGCCTGAACAACTCTAGAGGAAATGCATCCAATGAGAAGGCACACTATGGTTTGGTATACGGACGGCTCTTTTACAAATGAAGGCACAGAATTGGGAATTGCGGGACCGCGGACACACATGTCCGAATCCACGGGCATAAATACCAGCGTCTTTCAAGCCGAAGTCTGCGCAATAGGCCGATGTGCGAACATAAAACTAAACGGAAATTATCAGAATAGGGAAATAGCGATACTATAGGATAGCCAGTCTGCAATAAGGGCGGTTGCAGGAACCAGAATAAACTTCAAGCTTGTATGGGAGACCCGATCGAATCTGGATCTTGTGGGACAACATAACACACTTTCACTTAGATAGGTCCTCGGTCAGACCAACATCCCGAGGAATGAACTTGCGGCAACCTAGCAAGATTCGTTGCTGTGAGCCCATTAATAGGGCCAGAGCACTTCTGTACACACCGTCAAGCAACTTCTAAGAAGAAGGATTAAGACACCCCGCGAACATGACAAACACTCCAGGCCTTATGGAAGTTTGTTCTCCTAGTGAAATAAACTATAGTCATTTTTGCAGGGCTTAGGTTGTGCCAACTACTTTGTCTCAGTCATAGGTAATGTTAAGTCCTCCTCAAATTTTCGTCACCAGCATAACAGTGGTACTGTTTTCATCTTCGAGTCTCTTCAGGAGTTCGTCTACAAGTACACTAACAAGTTGTAATAAGGATACCAAGTTGTGGGCAGCCACGAGTTATGGACCGTGGTCCATGCTAGCCGCAGTGGCTAGCGCCTTGAAACTTCTTTATTCACAGCGTCATGCAATGTTGTGGTACTGAAGTTCCGCGTGGTCAATTCATTTCTGAGTTGTTGAAGTGGCGGAATTGCCTTTCCTAGTTCGTCAGTGTCTCGATCGCAGACTCATTGTTAGGGATGTTCCACATGATGTCTATTTAGTATTAAGTATTTCACTCCCCTCAATGGAACATCCCCTAAGACGACGTTGTATAATTTGTTGAAGTTTATTTCTACTAGAGAATGATACTAGTGCTATTTTTGCAGGCCTTAAATTTAGGAAAACTTCCCTACTGTACTTCGGCCTATAACGCAAAAGCCTAAAAGATACAGCTGTTTACGCTCATCCAATAAATGTTTTTGAAAAAGTGTAATATCCTTATCTAGGTTTAAATCTTTTCTCTAGCAGAAAAGTTCCATTCTTTTTGCCTTAGACCTTAATAGACCACATTCGAATGTATATTCCCCAAGGTAAGAGCAACAAAGTTCTTAATTCAAATTAAAAAAAAAATCAACTAGTATTGAGAAACGGTAAATAAACCTTAAATAGCTTCAAGTCAGAGCATTCTTTCATCTCATCAATTCTTTCATCTATTTATGTACATATTCTCTCCAAGTAAATTCCCCAACTAATATCTTAAATAAAAACAAGAACCAGCAAAATGAGTGGTCCAAACTTAAGACTTCTTAATTTCCTTCAATTTACAGAGCAGAACAGCAAAATATTTAATTTAAATTTTTGTTGCTAAAAAAATATACAAAAAAAAAAACATACTAATAATATTAAATGAGGAGCAACCTTTGGCAGCTTCCTATGCAAAAACAAGTAGAAGAAGAAAAAATAGCTTACTTCAATTATGTAGCATAAGTGGGAGTGAGTGGGAGGGCGACAGTGAAGACAGAGACAGAGAGAGAGAGAGGAAGCAGCGCGTATGAAAGAGAACTTAAAGAAACTTAGAGCCAACCGCCACAAGATGTCGAAGGAGCAGACAATCGCCAAGGGCGCAATACATAGATGACAAAATGGCAGCACTTAATTTAGCAGATTTACATAAGAGTAAGGCTGGACCCCGGACCCCTCAAAGACAGTACCCGCTCCACAACTTGCTCTTGACAGGTGCACGTTGCTGTCATTATTGGAGCACCCTTCGAAGCGCCAGAAAACTTTCGAATGGCGGTGACAAAGTTTGCTGTGCGCATAAAAAATTGTTTGGCATATGTTTTAGCTCGTGGTGCGCCACCTCGAGTGCTCCCTACACGCTGCTCAACTGCTACTTTGGCGCTACCCACTTTTTAATAAAAACAGGAAATGCGCTTAAGCTATTAAAAAAGTATTTAGAAAGTATTTTGAGCAGTCGCCGTCAACGTGGCCGTTGTTCCTGTCGTTTGTTACCAGGCGCAAAGTTTGCCAAATGAAAGTCGTCCTGCCATGAACTGCAGGTGTGCCAGACCAAGGACCTAGCCGGCCCAAAGTTTCCCTTGGACGCCTTGACATCAAATGAATGGAAATAAAAAGCAAGACGCAAGATAAATTACAAGTCCGCATGATTAATGACTGCAAATAAGCCGAGTCGGCACCGTGTTGTCTTCATCATCTTCAGCATCATCATTATTATCATCTTCATCATCGGTACAATCATTCTCATCGTCTATGTCCCCATTTTGGATGGAATTTTTGTGCCCGTGTCGCACACAGTGTTGAACTTTGCGCTTATGTTGTAATTTCTTGGCCGCAATGCCACAACATTTTTTACTCAACTATTTCAAGGAACTCTTGAAATGAAAAGTAAGCCAAAGTTCTAATGAAGAAGCTTTTGAGTTGTTGGCTTGTTCCCAGAAATCTATGGTTTATTTTTGTCGAGGCAGAAGAGACCCACGCAAAATGTCAAAGAGGCTCCTGTAAGCAAAATAGACTTGTTTGTGGAAGCAAAACATTTAGTAATTTCAAATACTTTATGTTTCGAAAAGAGCAGGTGTGCTTTACATTAGCCCGTAACACGGCAAAGGGTTGTTATGGCCAGTTAAGGAAAATAAGAAGTTATCCCAACAAGTTTTTACACTTCCCGAAACATTTTTTGTCGATTATTCTTGTCAGTGGCAACAGACAAACGCCACTTACTCTCTCTTGATCTTAAGCAATGATGCTTCTTCTTCTGCTTCACTGGCAAAATAGAAATTGAAAAGTTGAGCCGTGTCTCTGCTTCTTCCAAGTAGGACACCAATGTGTAAACTTTAGGTACCGAACAAAAGGTGCGAATAAAGGCACATACAGCATCTACTGCCGTTGTCAACTAATCTATAGTTGTATTCGAAAGTAACTCTGTCTGTGTGTCTTTATGTTTGTTTGTTCCCTTTTCAAGTCTAAGGCGCTGAACCAATTTTTTTGGTGAGGAGAAAGTGAGAAAGGAAGTTGATAAAGGCAAAGACAAAGAGTAAGTGGAAAAGGAGCATGAATAGGAAGAAGAAGGAGAAGAAGAAATAGGAGGAGAAAGAGGAAGAAGAAGAGGAGGAGAGAAAGAGGAAGGGGAAGGATATGGAAAGAGGAAGAGAACGAAGACGAAGGGGAAGAGATAGAGGAAGGGAAAAAAAAGAAGAAAATGAGGAAGGAAAACGGGAACGGGAAAAAGAATAAGCTCTACCTAGATCATATATCATTTATAAAGACAAAATCATATTTATATTAATTAAAACTGAATGAATGTCTCAATCTTGTGTTTTCATAATAATTCTCGAGCGATCGAGCTGTCTTTCTGATTTTGGCTCTATGGTGATTCTGTCTCAAAAAGGTTTTAGTGCAATTGATACAAAAAAACCGGCAATCGAAAGAATCTAACACACACACATATGCAAAGCTGAAAATTCAAAGAGTGAAGAAGAAGCAGCGATAACGCAACCAACACAACAAATATGCAAACAAACACAAACATAATCCATCTCTATATCTCAAACACACACGCAAAAACTATCGCCCCCTCCCTCTCGCAAACACACACACACACACACACACACACACACTCACACACATATATGAGTGAAGCGAATACTGACAACGTGAGCGAGTAGTAGGAGATATGACAACAAAGGAATTTTTTCAATATTGCATTGCATTGCGTATACGCGCCGTTGGCCAAAACAAATAAAATAAACAAAGCGGCGTAGAAGTGCGCGGGAAACGGCTGTCATTGAAGTCGTCCAGCTGGAAGGTACGAAGGTGGTCTGAGGCCGCTGTTGACAATTTTGAGTGCACAATGCGACCTACAGTTTGGCGTTGACTGAAAAACGGAAACAAAACGCCAGCGGAAGCAATTGATTTGTGTGCGTAGCTATGCGTGTTTGTGTGTGTGTGTGTGTGTGTGCGTGTATGTGTTTTGCATTTTCCAACATTGAATTAACATTTACACAACACTCTGGCGCTGCACTATGCAAATGCTCAACGCAGTACACACAAACATGTTGCATAATATTTGCCTAATGCTTTGACCTGCTCCCGCACACGCCCTCATCCAGTCACGCCGCCTGCTTAGAAACACAATGAAGCTGTAATATGTAGGTATTTCTCACCTGCACTTACAGTTATTTCACAAAATCGGACCCGTATGCGTTGCGCATAAAATTTAATTTGATTTGATGTTCACGCAATGGAAATTGAGTTTTGTAATTGAAAATACGCAAAATATTTTCGTCTATGAAATTATTGCAAATATTTTACACCTTATTGGTCAAACAGTGTTTTGTGGCACGAATTCTGTTCACGGTTAGCAACAAGGGTGCAAGGGTAAAGGTAATGCTGTGGAAATTTCAATGCGTGTTAGATCGAAAATATTTTCTATAATGCACTAAAACCTTTGCTATTTGGGTAAACAAATGTGGCTAACATTGTTAGAAATAAATATTATCTCATTGTCCTGTTTTTAATTTTTAACTATGTCCTTTGGTTGGTGTTAATCCAATAACATAGATTTGGTTTGGAAACATTTTTTTTCGAAGTCTAACGGAAAGCAAGCCAAAGCATATAGTATGTTTTCTTGGAGTAGAGAGACTCAGCAGTTGGACTCTCAGATTATTGTTGAAATCTATCTCTATCTTTGGCTCTTACGTTGGCAACGACAACCGCAATCGATGGAAATAGGCAAGAGAATTAACATCCAGCACCTCCGCTGGTTTGGTCATATGTGCGAATGGAAGAACCAGGTGGAGCTCTAGCTATCTTTGATAACACCGATTGGTGAATCCATAACTCGGTAATGGATTGTTATGACCATTTAAGAAAAAGAAGAAGAAGTATTAGTTATCAAATTGAAGAGAATCAGCCAAATCAATGGCATAAAAAGTGTAAATGGCACCAAACTCTTTTGTTGTTGTCAATTTATATAATTTTTTCTAAAAAGAGAATTTAACGGTTTTAAACATAGTTGGAAGATGTCGTTGGTATTCTGTCTACCGTCTAGTTTCAGACCACTGGCGCCACCTATGCGCTATGACATCTTTTCTTGATATAATTGGTTTCAGAACCTTAAGACAATTAGTGTTTCATAATCTGTTGTCGATTTTGATCTATGTTAGCGAGCGGATTCTCCAATCTGTGATACAAAGGTAGTTAGTGTGCGTGGGTATTTGAGGTCTTTTGAAATTCGACTCCGCCTGCCCTTTTGTCGCCTTCCTTCAACAGCAGCATTGAAGACCTGAAGCAAAACGCGAAGAATGAGCGTCTAATAGTGTGTTATTTTTATCTGGCAAGAGGGAATTGTCAACTATATTTGTCTACTGAAAGCCGCTCCTTATTGTAATGTTGTTGGCAAGGTAGACGAAAGCCTTGACAACACAAAAGCTATATTTTTCGACATAAGCTTTTTTAACACGTTTAGAGAAATAACGAATAAGCGATCTTTAGTAATGTGACGGCATCTAGCGTGCACATATGCTAGCAGCATCTACAGGTTGCCCTAGCAATTTCCGATGTTACCCGATGTTCTCAAACATACGATGGATAGGCAAAACATCGATGTTTTCAAAACAATCGAACATTTCACCATCTCTTACGCTAACCTACTATTATTCACGATAATGCCAAAGTAAGTAACTTATTCTAAGTTTTACAAAAAGTGTTTGCAGGATTGAGAGTGACCTCTTAAAGTATATTCAAAGCCCAAACTCTCAGCGAAATAAACTGCTAAGGGAACGGTTGTCAAACTTTTATGTTGACATAATTAAGGCGTAGATCTATTGGTCTGCATTATATAGTATCTAAAAATCTTCTTATGTTCAGATAGCTAGTTTCACATATTTCATATTATATAACGAAGAAACTCTATAATAAAAATCAAAATGTCTAAATATTAAACATCAGAAAACCATTAATGCATCGATGTTTTTAGTCCGATGCATCGACCTACATCAATGTCCATTTTCGATGAACTCTGCTATGCTAAACATCGATATTTTGGTCTGGACTTACATCACTAGTGTCAACGAGCACAGAATCAGCTCAGAACCAGTTCACGGGAACCAAACTTTTAATAGAACTGCCGAGCTGCATGTTTTCAATTTTCGTTCGTTTAGTTTGATCAAAATAGGTAAGGCCCAGGTATAGTTGAAAAAGATTACCAACAAATTTACTCTCGAATATAGTTCACAGAATCACTTATTAAGAGGAACTTCCTATTACTACCCAATAGAGTTCAATCTGTAACTTGCAATAGCACTTTCTAACCGTTTTTTATTAAAAAATTTAGCACCAATATATTAATCCATTTGCATTATTCACCTGACATCGCAACCAAGTTTACTGAGCTCCATAAAAGTTAAATGGCAATCCTTTGCTAAATACCCCTTACAAATTTAGTGGCACTTCAAATACGCCCCGCACCGCCGCCGAACTAATGAATAAGCCGGCAGCAGCCAGCGTGCAAAAGCAACAACAGCAACAAGGCGGAAATGCAACAAATAACTACAAAGGCAAGTTAATGCAACCAACACACACACACACACACACACACACACACACACACACACACACACACACACATACACACACACACACACACATAGAGCGGTAACAAAGGGAGCTACAAAACTGAAATAAAGTTGTCACAGAGCAGCCAAAGCCAGTGAGCCGCCATTTAGGCCAACGAGCTGGCCAACAGGCCGGCCACACGCTCATTTACTTTGTCGCTTGCCAAATGCAGGCAATGGCTGGCAATACAGCCGACAGCTAAGCCAAAACAAAATGGTGGCCAAAGGCAAATACAGACGCTGGCCCAGGCGTTGCGCGTCATTACGGCAGCATGCACGGCTGACTCTGTGACTCGGTGACGCTCGGACTCGCTGACTCTCTGACTTTTGCACTGGCCCCGTGCCGCCTCTATGCGTCCCCTCGAAATTGTTGCTAAAGTGAAAATTTTATTTTACAATTTTCTGTTAAAGGATTTCTATTTCCGCTGTGGGCTGAACGTGTCTGCAGCGGCAGCGGCAGCGGAGGCGCAACGCGTTACCGCAGACAGAGCGCACCGAAAATAACGAACGGAAAGCAACAAAAATAGAAAACTATAAACAAACAGCTAGACACACACACACACACACACATACACACACACACACACACACACACACACACATACACACAAACGCCAAGGAATAAATAATGTATGGTGTCGCCGGCATTTTAATAGTTTTGTTAGCTTCTATTTTACTATTTTGTTGCCAGCTGCAGCCGCCAGGCAGCGGAAGCAACTTTTATGCCAGGCTTTAAAAGGATTCCATTTTTTTCGTCCTTTTTTTTGGCTGAGTAAAGGAAGTGGCATGGGCTGGTTTTGTAAGGCGTTGCCGCTGGCTGTTTCTAAATGGATTTTGTGGCTCTTTTATTTGGCAAACCAAGCTGCATAATCAAGAGTGTGAGAGCGAGTGAGAAAGTTACAGCGAGCGAGTGAGAGAACGAATGAGCTATTCGCCTTAAAGAGTTTTTCATGACACTTAAATTTTCAACTGCCTTTATTAGCTGCAATTGAAACTGGCAGGCATAAAAAGTGTGGGCCCAATAATGGAAAGGAATGTCATTTGGCACTGATCCGTTAGCCACGAATGTGCCACAGAAAAAAAAATGGAGTAGAAATGGCGTAAAAACAGCTAAACCCTAGCCTAACCTAGTTGGTTTTCATTTTTTTGCCAGCCTTTTTATGGCAAATTTCTATTTTCTGCTGCACTTCCTTTTTTGTGCACTTATTTGCTTGTATAGGTGCGCATTTTATAGGCACAAAAGTCTATTGAAGCCACAGATTTGAAATGGGCGCCAAAAATTGAAAATCTCTGTAGATTTTTTTATTGCGCATTTGGCTCTATTTTGGGAGTTGTCTTCATTTGTATGGAAAACATAATTTAAAAAGTAAATTGAATGGACGGCTAACTTTGGTCAACGGGAACGAAAGCGTACGATCGTCTTTCGCAAATTGCTGCTATCTAGCATTTATAATTTGAAGCCTGCGCGAAACTGCTTACTGAATTTAAACTTTTTTATTTGTTATCCAATTAAACGTACCAAAGTACCTCCCAGGTGGACCTGGCCTCTGTCTCTACCTTAACAGCTTGACGCACAACCACCACGTGGTGTCCCCTGGCAGGATTTGGGACTCGCTCCAAGAGCAACAAATTGTATGGGTAGAACTTGTGACCTAACAGTGCTGCCCATGTATGAGCAATTTGTATGTAGATGGCGCTACTAGCAATATATGCTGCCTAAAAGTAAATATAAAAATCAACTGTTTGTTCAGAGCGTTAAAAGTGTATAATATAATAAAAAGTGAAAAAATTAATCGCCAAATGAAAACATTACTTAGTTTTTGTTATGTAAACTCGCATACCGGGTCAGTACCGTAGCAGTACGCATCCGCCGGAGTCGACGAGCAGTAAATTCAACAGACTGTTGGGCCAGTACCTACCAGTACCGTCTTAAACCTAGTACCTATCTCTAAATTTATAAGATATTGTAACTTGCCCTGTTCCAACGACCCTGGCTTTCGCTACCAAAATAAAGTGCAGCACATTAATGTTTCGTTTTTAGTGCGCAAAAAGTACATCTATTTTTTTGCTAGCGCCATCTACACGTTCACTCTTAAACAAATGGGCAGTACTGCAGCTGCGTACCATTAGCGAAATTCCTAGCGCTAAGAATCTCAACAGCGTTTTTTTATATGAAGTGTTGTTTTTTTTTCACGCGGTTTTACACTGCTGCGTACCGGCCTTTAACCGGCCATAACAACCCGTTACCGGGTTACGGCCTGTCGTAAAGCTCTCCTCCAACCGTCTCTGCTTTGAGCGAGCTTGAACATCCGAACTATATTGCCCTTGTGTTGCAAGGCAAACTATCTAAAAAGTTCACCCACGCGGCAGGAGTCCCTAATTTCCTACTGGGCTGGTTTGTAATTCAACAACCAGTAACTTTTATAGTTAAATGTGTGTTTGTCTCGCTCGCAATCGCACTGAATGCGCTTACTGCAGTCCAATGCTTGGCCGCCTTCGATCAGTGTGTATGATTGAGCACGGTCAAGGCCGCATAGTGTGATGTGCAGGCAAACATCAAGAAAATAGAAAATAGAAATGTGAAATAGAGGTATTAGACCGGCGTCTGTTATGGGCATAAAAGTCATTTCCGATACTATAACAAAAAGATTGCCAATTAGATTTCGCATTTTAGACTGCATAAAAAAAGACGAAAGCGCAAATATAGTACTTACCTTGGTCATTTGATCATATGAAGGATCCACTAGCTCTTTTTGGGGAGAAAAGGAAAGAATAATTTTTGACGTTCAGTTTAAATTATATTCTTTGTAAAAGAAAAAGAAATGAAACCAAACAATGTTGCTTTTCGCTTTAAAACTTATGTGCTCTTCTTTGCCTTTTAGTAGTCCTTTTGAATTTGGAAGACTTGGCGCATCTGTTCTGGAGTATTGCCGCAAATCATTTTGGCAACCGCTTTGGCGGCTAGTAGCTTTAAGTCCTTAACATCCAAATAGTCGGCTGCAGTGATTATTTCAAAGAGAGTTCCCTGATCGACATTCATAAAATTTAATTCCCATTGAGTTACGACATCGTGGGTATGACGTTCTGCCTTGTGATGACAGATCCAGATCAGCACTTTGTGCAACATCTTTGAGCTAACTTTTGGCAATGGAATGCTTGCTTGTCCATCGTCCTCACCAATAGCATCCAGCATGATATTGACGATGCCCAAACGCTTGGCAACTTCCACATCAATTTCGAATACTTCGTTGTCAGATGACAGCAATTTAATTGTCGGCATAGTTAACTTTTTGTAAAACTGAAAATAGAAATTTGCTTCTGTACGATTGTATTGAAAATTAACTGTAAAAACAAAGGTTCCTTTGTCAACAAAATTTTAAATAAAAGTCATGGCAATGCTGCTGATTTAATTTATGAATGTTCATACACAAGTTCAATGAACCAAATTACAAGTTATCACCAATGAAATCAGGCTGTGTATCATTTGTAACGACGCTTTCCATGGACAGGTACGCAGGGTTCGGTACGAGAAAATATTGCGAGTACGCCTGGGGGTAGGCCTGATGGTTTACGAGAGAGATTGATAGCTTCTGAGTAGCGTGGTCTTACCTCTTGCCAGATAAACTCATAGGGGACACGCTATTGACTAGGGCCACATTGAAATGCAGTATTGAACCTAACCTAAAAGGCTGGATTCGAGAGCGGGTATCGTGCAACGCGTGATCGTGATCGTGAGCGGAATTTTTTTCTAGGAATCCCTGCTCTTTAGCTTTGCTGGCTATGACCTTCAAAGATCAAAAGCTATTGTCAAAAATGTACTACATTTTTATTCCTTTTCCAATATACTGCAAGCAAAGTATAGCTCAAAAATTTCATAGTAAAATCCTTTAATAGAGAGTTTACAATATGAACCGAAATTAACAAACGATTCTTGAAACAATTTATGGGCAAGACACGCACAAATACAAGTTTACAAATTTGCTCGTTTAATAGGGTTTTGGTACAGGAGGTTTGCTCCTTATGTCTGAATCGAATTTTATTTGTCAAACTTCAAATATTTTCCTTTTGCAATGAAGTAAAATTCCAACAAAAATCTTTTTGCTAAGTTTTTCAATGAGTTGCTAAAAATGCTTTCCAATTTATTGTTTACCCAACATATTTTGTATGACTTCGTTTTTGCTTTCAATTTTTTTATTGATTTTTTGATTTGATGCCCAATTAATCAAATATCTCTGCACAACATGTCAATAAAATCAATTCGATTTTGATATTTTCTATTTGTTCGTTACATTTCAATATTGTATCAAAAAATGCCAGTCACCAAAAGTTTCTAGAAACAAAGAGACTTGTTTCAGTGCAATTACAGTCATTATTTAAGTTTTACAGATACAAATCAAAACTTCAGCAAGTTACTTACAATCTACGTCATAAATACAATATAATATGTGAGTAAATAGGTCTCTGGGGTCTAAATGGGCACATGAGAGCTTATAAATAAGAAATAAAAGTATTAAATTTTATATGAATTGGTGGAAAACTTAACGTACAGCAATTGAAAAGACAGATGCAACTTTTTTGTGTATTATTTTCACTTTCATTTTTGATTCCTACGTTTTGGAATTTTGTTGTGTTTTTGAGACATCTGTAGCTTCAACGGCTAGACGCCGAGTTACTCATATATGTAAGAAGTAACTTAATGCTTTCAAGTACAAGAATTTTTCAGTACCATGCAATTTGTAAGTACTTCTAAAACTCGAAGAGAGCGCCCAAAGCGCACAGTGGGCGAAGAACGGTTGTCATCGAGCCAAATTCTGTATCTTTCATTAATTTATAAAAGACTTAAACAATTAACTGAGGAATTATTAACTAAAGACTTCAAATGTCTGTCCGTCCGTCTGTCAGTGTTGTTACGTGTTTCCTAGAGACAATAAGAGTTAGAGCAAAAAAATGTCAACAAAAGATGCGCATATTACCCGAAAGTGCAAGTTTATCGATTCATTCGATAAATAGATCAAAATAGATCAAAAGTTATAGTCAAAAATAGGTTGATTTCGTCTTTAAGCTGCTCCGAAATTCCAATACCTGTAGATTTGGATACATGTGAGCTAGAGTTAAAAAATTTGGTGTGGAGACTCGTTTGAGTCAAATCATTAAAACTGTGTTCTTTGTTTGACCATAGAAGCCTCCCTTCCCCCGTAATCGATTTACTTTAATTACTACCGCACACCGCAACATATTGACTTGATTGTTTGATTAATTTTTGCCCCATAATACCAACTTCGCAATAGGAAAACTTGTCAATTGAAACTTCCCAATAGGAAAATGTTTACAGGCATATCGATCTTATGAAAAGAGACATAAAAGTAGATACTTCCGTTCACATTTTACCGAATTTATTGTTTCTAAAGAAAAAGGGTACAGGGAATTCCACAGTCTGGCTGCATTACATTTTTTATTCAGTGGCAGTGTATTGGCTTACCAATTCAATGTCAGATTTACTTTATTTAAAATGGAAATGTCAATGCCAAACAATATATATATACACATAAAAACCGCCTTGAAAGGCATACAAAATATTTAAACTCATTAACAATCATAACTGATACACTCAAACAGCTCGATTGAATCCAAATGTGGTGACCCCTCTATAGCAACCAAAGACCTTTTTTTCCCCCATATGCTCCAATCAATATCCTTATCCAGCAGAGGCATGAATGGTCACTGCATAACACAAGGTCGTCCGATTCTATCTCCTTCTTAGCGGACGCCTCAAAGCTGTACAATTGAGTGAGGTGGGGTCTTTTCTGAACAGCTTAATATAAAAAGAGCCTTTAGCATTCCGTTGCAGGCTCTGTAGTAATAGCTAAGCAGTTTTTAAATCCTGAACCTCAATATTATCAAGCTGTCTAAAAGCTCTACACGAAATGGCTCTACAGTTCTTTGTTAGTCAATATGGGTTCGAGGACACCGATACATAGAAGGCAACCACATAGCGGATCAATTTGGCAGTCAAGGTACTTCTGTTCCCTTCCTTCTTGAGAGATGGAAAAGCATGCGTGGCTACATGCAAACTAGAAATACATGCTCTCTGAGTAAGGAGAAATGCTCAGCTGTTGATCGAGTTACTACTGGACACTGGCTATTTGGCCAATGACTTCTGGTGCCGAAGAGAAGTAGGAAACTGCATAGCATTTCTTTCGCTCATGGCTTGAAATCAGCAAATGACGAGTCAGTTCTTCTTAACTGGCCATAACAACCCGATACAGGGTTACGGCCTGATATAAAGCCTTCCTCCAGCCGTCTTTGCTTTTGATACCAAAGGTAGCTAAAGTGCACTGGTCATTTCAGCGGAGATTTGGCCTGCGCCTTCTTTTCCCCGCTTCAACAACCGCATTGAAGACCATTCTTCATGACCATGCTAGCGTCATGGTATCAGTCTTCTTTCTATTGCATATAAGCCGCTATCTGGCGTACTAAAGCCTTTTGCGAAAGAACTGGTTGGACCTTATCAGTGCGGTTTTGGGTAAGGAAAGTCCACCAATGACCAGATATTCATACGCCAAGCCCTGGAAAAGACCCACGAGCACCAAATCGACACTCTTCATCTCTTTGCCGATTATAAAGCAGCATTTGATGGCCCGTTGAGGGAACGCGTATATGCCGCACTGTCTGAATTTGGAATCCCTGCAAATTCGGTGCAACTGTGCAGAATTTGGAAAGTATAAAACGGATTCAAAATCAGCGATCCCAAATTTGGCAGAAAAGTTATGTTTTTAGCCAAAGGCCTTTCATTGAGTTAAAATTTTAACCACTTTTTTTACTACTTTAAAAATCTGAATTTTTAAAAAAAAGTTTAAAAAAGACGTGAAGCTTACTTAGCTACTAATACAGTTTCTGGCTTCATTCATCAATCAACCCAAGAACATAATTTCTTGTTTCCTTTTAAATTTCAATATTTGTACCAATGTGAGACGTTCAACTTTCATTTGGAATACATAAGAAATTTTGCCACTTAACGTTTCAAATAGCGTGACGCTCTCGGCTTTTGTCTGCGTAGACGACGCCCTGCGACAATATTCTAAGCGCCTTTTAATTAACAGCCATCAAGTGCAAGGATTTAAGGATTTTATAGAAAAAAGCCACAATGTGAAGCTGGCCCACATACTTGGCTTATATGAATAGCGGAAGCTGAAGCTGTAGCTGAAGCAGTGGCAGTGGCAATAACAGCGACAGCGACAGACAGCCGAGAGTGGCTGACGTTGAGTGACGCCATATTGAAATTTATTAACATGGCGTCGCCGGCAACTTCATCGCAGCCGCAGTAGCGGCCGCAACCATCACCAACAATGTCGCAGCCATCGTTGTCAGCGTATTAATGTGGCAAGTTAAATATTTATAGCATAATTCTGGGCGCTGGTACATCAGAGTGAATTGTGCCACATTCATTGTTGTGGTGTGTGTGTAAGTGTGTGTGTGTGTGTGCGTGTGTGTGTGTGTGTGTGTGCAGCCTTCGCGCTAAAGAAATTAATTAATATTCTGTTCAACGTTACGCATACACTTCAATATACGCACACACACACACACACACACACACACACACACACACATTTACAGTTACTTGAATGGTTTTAATAATGGCGCGTGTGTGACGTTTTCTTCTTCTTCTGCTTGTGCTGCTGCTCCACTTGAATTGTTCTGCTACGCTTATAATATTTTTTTATATTTTTCCTTTTATTTTTTTATTTTTATATATATTTATTTTTTGGTTACTTGGCATCTTTGTTATAGTGCCTTAAGCAGGCCAAACCAGTGTTCATTGTTACGTGCGTGTGTTACGGCTTACGGCATTGACATACCCGCAATCCGTTTTTATATCTTACGGCTTCAAATTAGCTTATAAATTAAAAAGCATTTTGATTTTATAGCTCTTGCGCTTCTAAGTGTGCGTGTGTGTGAGTGTGTGTAGTTGGGATCAAAAAATTAGCTGGAAGCTGTTTTAAAATGCGCCATTAATTGTGTGATTCTTGTTTGTCGTTGGTGTCATTTTGAGTTTCTCGAATTTGTTTGTTCTTTTGCATATGTCTAAGATAAGCTACAGTTTCCAATGAATCCTCTCTGCCCAGTGACCATAAATGGTGCGAAGTAAGTATTAAGTTGTAGTCAACTCTTCCTTCTAACTACATATGTTTAATGCCAGGGTTGTCTCCTAACCCTTTCAAACCCGAGTTATAGTGGCAGGAGCTACAAAATATTTGAGGCCATACTTGTATAAATATTTCCAGGTCCTCTGTATCCTGGTTCCACCAAGCTGATATTATGAACACCTTTTTATGTTTATGACTTAAGGGATTTTGATAAATGTCATCACCATGATTCGTGATGACCCAAAAAGTCGCCAAAAGGTTACCTATACTAAAGTACACTACATGGCTCAAAATAAGTGAAACAAGATAAATGAATATTGATTCTTATGAAATAAGGGCTTTTTTATTAACTCACATCTCGCGAATATTGAAAACTGAATATTTTTTTTATATTTTGTGATACTACTCAAAAGCCATAATGTATCCCATATCCAAATATAATGATATTCAAGGTCAAAGTTCACAAAAAAACTTACACATACATATCATTACTTATTATACTACTCAACACGAGTTCATATTCAAGAATTTTGACGGTTGATCATGTTCAAAATACCTTTCCTCAATATCGCTCCGTACTCAGTTTTAATAAGACTTTTTAATAAAACTTTTGTTGAAAAAGTTGTCTTATTCAAGAAGAATAAATTGAGGAATGTTTCGAGCAAATCGAACCAAAAATTAAGAAGTTATAATGGTTTACACAGAAATGCAAAAATAACAAAACTTATTGATGGCGAGTTATTAAAAGGGTTGGAAATTGTTACATCAAGATATAAAAATATGCACCAATTTTAAAATAATATTCTTATTGTTCTTTCTATGTGATAGTGACTGTTGAATTTAATAGCAAGTCACGAATGAAAAAAATGTTACGATAAAAGTAATACGTTCTTAGTTTTTTGCATTTCGTCTTATGCCATTACAACTTCCTTATATGATAAAGAATTAAGTTGACATTAGAGATATAGCGATTTAAGTTAAGCTTCCACAAAAAAACCGATATTCGAGAAATTCTCGAAAACTAAAGGTGATCGGAAAAACTTCCTCCCAAGCTACTGCTGTTCTGGAGCGTAAAACACAGAAGCACAAAGCACACCAAATTCGATCTGCTAGGAAGCTTGTCTCAAAAGCACAAGTGCAATACACACTACGATGAATGCAAGTTTTTTTGGTAGAAGGATTCTAGTACCGACCTGAGAAAAAGTAAGACCTGCGCGAAGAAAAAAAAAAAAAAAAAATATAAATATGCCAAGGAAAAATTTTTGCACCCTTTTTCACCAACTATATAGCAACAAATATGTGTGAAACTTATATCATTGTGTAGGGTATTTTCATAAGATGTGCAGAATATAAGTTTTATTCATATATTTTGCCTAATCATGGGTGAAATCAATAATAGACCAAATTCCTGTATTTTTTACATTTTCTCTCTTGCTATTGGCATCTAAAATGGTATTTGTGTGTCGGAAGAGAAAAGTTATTAATGTGTTGACAAATGTATGTGTTTACGAACGTTTTCTCAACTTGCTCTTCGGCCTTATCTGTGTAAATAGCCGACAAGTGTTCGGCTCAGTGGCTCACATAAGTTATAGAAAGAGAAATCAGAAACTCTAAATGATTTTGAATTAAAAATTATGGATTTTAGTTTCCAGTCGGATCACCACTAGTATAATACAAACTCACAGGTGGCATACGATACATTTAAAGGCGTCTACAATGCCTAAAAAAATCGTTGCTTGGAAACCGCCTATAAGTTGTGTGTGTCTCGGTGGCCACTACAACACTCGAGGACAAGACGATGCGCACGTTACGCATACTCTCAGCCAAGCTTCGCAATGGCATTACACGCATTGCACTGAAGGCCAGCGGTTTTCAGGTTATTGAGAACGATGTCAATGCGTTAATTGCGGCTTAAAATATCTTCCGTGATATTTTTGTGAAAAAGCTGCGTTATTTGACTGGAATGCAAAGAGCTGTAACAAGCATGCAGCGGCCATTGCCATGGATACCATCAAGTATTTAAAAGACTCCATGGTAAATGTGTTGCTAGCAGATATACTTAGTAATATAATATAATGAGCCTTCAATGCAATCCCTGACGAAGCTAATTAAGCTTGTACGCGAGAATTTTGAACGCAATGAGCAGGTAGACCAATTGTTCAATCCTTGATGCTGGCTGCAGTTCCAATAACTGGGCATCTTATTGTGTTTGTTGAAAGTAGACAGACATATGACGATTTGAATGCCATTAGTAGGTACTCCGATGAAATAGAAGGTCTATGTACCTCAATAGGTAGCCGCAGTTTGAACTTTGCAGCGAAAATCGAATGCATTATGCAAATTACATTTAATTGGCTCTATTTTCTTTCACAATTACTATATGTTGGTTATGCGTCCTGCACAGTGTTGAGAAATTAAGATTCGTGGAATTGAGTGTGAATGCCAAAATGTGAATAGTTAAATGTGTAACCGCTTTAAGGATACACATAGGTGCAACTAAAAAGCTGTAACTGTCAAATGAAAATGCTGCATTTCTATTGAAGGCCGACTTTGTCAGCAGCAAAAATAATGGTCGCTCTTTCTTCCAGTGAAAAAGTCAAACGCTAAAAGAAGAGTCTATGTTTGTATGTCAGCAACGAAGTGCAAAAAGTGGATTGTTTACGTCACAAGCTTATGAAAAAAGAGAAAGAGTTTTCGGTTAAGCTTGGCGTTCAATTTGAGCATCTTTTTTCTACAAGATTCACGTCAAAGCTGGTGAAAACGACTCACAAGCTTCCGATGACTAAACAAAACATGGTTTTGCCTGGACTACCGATAAACTCTGTATGCAGAAGAAAGGCAATGTCGAGAAATCTACGAGAGCTACGACTCAGTTCTTCATATGCAATGAAGGCAAAGAAGCGTTTTTTTCTATATATATTGAGGTGTGTACTATGAAATCTCTCGACGCTTTTGCCTCAAATTTCATTTGCATTCTCTTACAAGTTCCTTCGTGCAGATGCTACTTGTTGGATTTCCCAGGCTCTCAAAGATAGTTCTGTTACATCGGCAAATTGCTTTTTGATTGAAATTCAGTATAAAAAGAAAGCTGCCGAAAAATCTTTTTGGGTTGAAATTCGGCTGGAAGAGATTTCAAGTACACCTCCCAATGTGACTTTAAAGGTACATGCAAAAAGATTTTTAAAATCCTCAATTAAAAAGCACAGATGACGGAAGATTTGTGGAACAAGATTCTAATAGTCCATTGTAAAGGTTTAAGAAATGTTGGCGTAAGATTCCTTTATGAAGAATTACTTGTATCAGCATGCATTAAGTATACCTACCGCCCCAAACAACTGCTGTGGTGCAACATTTGAATCGCAAATTATTAGTTTATAAGTACTTTTGCAAAAGAAAGAGTAGGTAACACTGTCCGTACAAAAGTCTTATGTTTTAGTGTATTTTAAGGAGATATGTATATTAATACAAGCCATTAATTCATTATCAAAGTGTAACAATCAGCTATCGTCGAAAGTTCTCTTAAATTTGGCTTATACTACTAAGTATAGTTGTCATTCGGGATCTTCAACTTTTCATCTTTTTCTATAAAAGTTTAGTTCATTCTACAGCCACAGTTAATCCCAGGTGTAACACCTAAACAAACATAAAAAAAAAAGTTTTAGATGCAATTTAATGTCAACTCATTTGAATGCAACTTTCAGCGCGAAAGTTTTAGCTGTTTAATTTGGGATGCCTGTGAGGCCCGACAAAGAGAACCGCTGCTCATTATGAAGAGTCTGCGTTTTGTGGCACGGTGTTTGCTGGTTGGCTTTTGCGGCTTTTAGTTATTGCCTTCATAGAGACTATGACGCAGACTCTGTCGGTGAATATGAATGTGACTCTAAATGTGGCTCTAACTGCTGTTGATGAATTTGTTTAGTTTTTTCATAGCGTCAGAACTTAACCAGCGCTTCAAATGGAACCGCAAACTCATACACACATAGAGAGATCCCACACACACTCACACATACTCCACTCAACAAAGTAAGCACACATATTATTTACACTTTTAACCGCGCAACGTTGCGTTATGCCGAGTTTAAACGCATTTGCGCCTCACATTTTATATAAATTCATTTCCGTTCATTTACGCTTGATGTGTTGGCAACCCTGATGTCTGCGTCAACGTCGACGCTGACGTCGACTGCGCTGGTTAACAGTTAGTAGCAGCTGTAATTAAGTTAAACTGACTGGGAGAGGAAGAGAGATATGAAGGGCTAGCTGGGTCTGGAGGGTCCTACAGCTAGTATAAACCTATATATGCTAAGTTGGCATTGTTGTGTTAGCCAAGTGCGAGGAGAGTTGGTTGTCGAGTGTGTTAGGAGCATTGGGCACATTAAAACAACAAATAAACAAACTGTGTGAAAAGCTGGCATATATTTAGCTTACTTAAGAAATACACACGATGATGTGTTCACATCCGATTATAAGTTTGTTCATCGCGGCGTATGAGTAATATAAGCTAAACTGTTGAGCAAGTGGGGTTCTATGAAATATGCGAGTCTTACTAAAAGTGTGAAAAGTAGTTTTTATCCTATTGCTTTTAATATTAAGAAAACCATTTAGGGTAACGTAGCGTATGAGTAATTTGTAATATTAATGGCAATGCTCCCTGTAATTTGATGCTTATCTATAATGTTGTGTACGTTTTGTGAAATAATTTGTTGTGGACCTCTCTTGAAATTAGGAGTTTTTAGACTTTTACCTTTGCTCCACAGAGAACACACATTTTGAGACAAAAAAAAACACCCTGTAGAAATCTTGACTTTGCGCATTATATATGGGCGTTTTTGGATCTTGTATCTATTATGCTAAAATTGTAATTTTTTTAAATTTTCTTGAATATTAGTCTCTTTAGCCGGCATGATTTATGTCTAACGACTCTAGATTGCAACATTTATGAACCATAGATTCATTTTACTTTATTTTAACGTAGTTCAATAACTTTAAAATTAGAAGTTAAACAACTTTTGATCTTGCTTTTTGTACATTGAATGGCTGCCCACATAAGAAATACATATGGTAGCGGCTTTTGTGAGTCACGATTTCTATCGTTTATTGTTTACAAGCAAATCAGCTACATTTATACACTTAAAGATGCCAATTGAATTGGGTTATTTCACAAAAATTTGAATAACTTCGCCAATTAGAAACCGTCTTATCATACAAGATTCTCGTAGTTTATTTTTATTTAAATTTATTTGAAAATGGTGTTTCCGTTACTATAATACTTTTAGAATACTACCTTTGTTTATTTCTTAATCAAATACAACCACGTTTTGACTTACTTAGATGGAAAATAGAGAAGTTATATATACTGGTCTTTAGGCATCTCCCAGATCTTGCAGCCCTTTACATAGTCTTGCCTCTCTCTCAATTCTATGCCAAAGCTGTATAATTTTCCTTCACAGTGTGAATTCGCCATCGTATCGGAGATCCGACAGCCTGGCAAGCCAAAGTGCTTCATACAGGCCAATCAGCCTCTCAAAGATTTGAGAAAGACGATCTCCATCAGACTTGCTAAAATCGTCGAGGTTCCTTTTCGGCATGAACGCAGTACCTAATAATTTTCTCCGTTTCTTTTACAAAAGCACTAGTGCAGTGCTGGCCTTTGCAATTGTTTGCTGTCAAAGTGCATAGAGGTCGGCGATCGTCATGGCAGTGTGCCCATACTCTTTTCACCGTCTATTGCTGACGTACCAATAATAGAACTCTAATATTTGCTTATCAAGTACATCTAATTACGAGTGTAAGAAAACTGATGAACTGTAAGAATATCCACTGAAAACATACTAATTGATTCTGCAAAGTACGTAAATATCTACTTCAGGCCTCGTCATCCCAGCCTTTTGAACTTTGTGGCCACCCGCTCAAAATGCGAGACCTACCAAGACGGTCTTCACGGATGGGATCTTAGTTTGTCCGTCTACAGGAGGCTCAGCTTTGGCAGCTGCAAAGCCAAGACTTTGAAGCTTCACCACATTGTTGAACCCTAGAAGCAGGGTATCGCTAAGAAGCAATTAATTTGCATATCAACAAGTGATAGCTACCACCAGGAGATACGCCAGTGAGATCAGGATTATCTGAATCTCCGATAAGTCGAACCGAAAACGCTTACAAACCCTCCAGTACAAAGTCTTGCACATTGTTGCTCCATGTGACATGAACGTTGTACAGGAGCATGTACTGTTCATCTCTTCCACGTATAATGACAAGCTCCTGGCCTAATCTGTTAGCTCGTGACGTTCCAGAAAGAAGGCTCCATGAGAACACATGTTCCCGAAGCATAGTCCATTTCAGTGGTGAGTGTGCCTTTATTACATCTGAGGGTTGTTCATATACTATAAAATGAAATGCTTTATTGTCAAAAATGTATTGAAAAATACACGACTTAAAACGACTTCATATCGCTCTCAACTAGTAGACTGTCATAACTCAAAAAATCTAATTTTTAGAAAACGCGCTTACAGTTTTTAATTTGCTAAGAATGACCTATGTATTCCCTTCTCACGCGAAACATGAAATTTTTCAACAACATGAAGCAGAATATAACCAACAATTCTGCATCATTAACTCAAATATCACGTTTTTTGAGTTATGACAGTCTTCTAGTAAATGAGCGATATATTCTTTGTAAGTTATTGTTCAAAACTTGCACCTCACAAAACTCATAAATATACGCATGGAATATGGTTCTAGATCTTTTAAGCTTATCTGACATTTGATCTTCTTCAAGGTCGCTAATAAGCTAATGTTATTTCCTCTTAATTTAGCAAGTTACACAAGAGTTTGCCTTAATTTTAATGAAAAGCTCACAATCATTGATTCTTGTGCATAAGTCTTTAATTAGGCCCCAAATTTAATACTTATTGAAGCTAAACTTGTTAAAATGAAAGGAAAAAACGCTTCCCGACAAGGGCAAACAAGCCTAAGCCTGCCCAGCCGCAGCAAGCCTTTTTTTTGTGTGTTCTTGGCTGCTAATTTAGCGTCATTGCTAATTTGATGGCCATGTCGCTGGAATTGGCGTTGATTACATGACAGGATCTGGGGCAGGGACAAGGAAGTGTTAGAGCGGCGTAGCTGCGGTGGCATAACGACGATGCGTCTGCAAATCAAACTAGTAGCAAGTGGCACAAAAAAAAAAAGGAAAAGGCGCCAAAGCGGCTCTTCATTAAGCCAGAGGCAATGGCAACATTTGCAAAAATCATTGTAAGGAGAGGGCAGAAAAAAAATGGAAAAACGAAAAAAACTACGGCAAGAAAAGCAGTAAAATTGTTGGCTTAAGGAAATATGCAAGTTGGATTGAGAGGCGGCAAAATGAAATTCATTGAAACGTTAAATTTAAATTAACATACTTAATTTTCCGAACGCTCTTTATAACTCACACACATAGAGTGAGAGGCAGAGATTGTTTAAGAGAGAGAGAGAGGAGTGTAGCACGGTGAAGCGTGTGGAATACCTATAAAAGTTTTTGTGAGGCACCAAATGAATTGCGACAATTGATTTTCAAGCAATTAGCAAAATTTTGAAGTTACCAATGCTCTGCTTTTCCTGCCGGCTGCTACAACAACAACAACAATAACAAGGACGACAACAAATGAAAAGCAAAAACAATTCCGTTTGCTGGCAACACTTGTGAGGAAGTGCTTTGAATTTGATGAAAATTGTCGTTAATGAAAATGCCAAAAAGCAAATAGTTTCAATTACATAAGGCGCTGCGAGAGCGAGAGCGAGAGGCAGAGTGTGCGGGTAAGCGAGCAAGATGTAGGCTTTCAAGTGTTGTGTGCTTAATGGTTTCACGCTGCGTATACGTGATTTCTGTGTGTTTATTACAACATGGCGTGCCAGATGCGTAAACGATATGCCACAAATAGTATATATATATATATATATATATATCTAGCTATATAAACACACATATACATTACGGCCGTGTTTGTGCACGTGCTTATTGTTTTTGCTTAGTTTATTATTAAAAACAGCTCAGTCTTAGTTCATTTATTTGCCGTCTCAACACTTTTGTGATAGACACATTTAACGCGATACACTCACACCGACACATGTCAAAGACGCTCACACACACACACACACACACACACCTACATGGAACGTCAACTAGAGATTGATTGTGCGGTTTTTGTGGCAGATGCCTCAGATTTGTGCCACTGTTGCTGTATTCGCTATAATTACACTTTAATTTTTGTTGTAGTCTGCAAGTTGCACGTTAAGGACAAATATGTTACATGTGTGTGAGTGTCTGATATTTATATGTTTGTTTATCATAAGTGTATGTGTCAGAGTGTGTGTGTGATGTGGCACCAATACCACCATGAATAAATCCACCTACTCAGCTCTGTCAGCTAATGCTTCTACTCACTCATGCACTTGTCATGTCAACGACAATAACACAAAGACAACACGAACACACACACATGCAAAGAGTTCCATATGTATGAGGAAGTGCACTTATATACGTCTTGATAGGTATTATAAGTGTAGTGTGTTTAAGAGATGATGAGCTGATGATGTGATTACTTTAAGAACTTTTCTCATATTTAGTGCAACAACATCTTCAAACTAATGAAAAGTAAATAACATACTGTATACTCTATCGTCTATTTATCGAAACTAAAAACTTTTTGGCCATTGGTGAAAACAAATGAACGCTAATGCGCGTTGAATTTTATAAGTAGGCTGGTCAAGAAAGGGGCAACCTAACGACGTTACTAACTAGTTGGGTAATTTTCAATACATTTGGCAACAAATTGATATACGCATTGAGCGGTATCTCGGCCAGTGTCTTCTTATTTCGAGTCTTTCTACAAAATAAAAAACGGTACGCTAAGCTGGAATATTTATTGTTTGCGTGAGCCCCACACTATGCAGCCTTAACCGCGCTCAACCAATGCTTCTCACACACTGACCGAATGGGGCAAACCATTGGACTGCATTAGACGCTTTAAAGCGTGTCTTGCCAAAGGTTTTGTGTGGCTTTAAAGGCCCCAACTTGAGGCACATCTGGGTCACTCTCTATGTCCGCAATGAACCAGGGGGCACCAGTTAACATATGAAGTGTTTTTGCCAGCAGGATTCGGATTTTTTGTAAATGGGTCTTCGTAGCAATTCCGTAGACTTGCAACCCATATCGCCATCAAGGGGCTGTACATGAATTGTAAATAGCCACTTGGTTTTTATGGCAAAGCTTTTCTCTGATCAGGATTCTGAGTATGCTTATTCTGGTTTTAAGGGCGTCTGTGACGCTGGAGATGTGTTTATCGAAGATCAAGTGCCTGTTCAAGTGTACACCCAAGTATATTTAGCTGCTGTGATGCTCCAGCAGTTGGTCCTGCAACAATACGCCGGGGCAGAGATCCTTACGCAGTGAGTAAGTCATATTGGCGCACTTTCTTGCATTAATACCTAGTTCCACCGCTTAGCCCACATTTCAAATCTATGCAAGTATTCTTGTAGCACATCCGTTGCTTGGTTTGTTTAATCTCTAAGTATGCCGCTACCACGTACTCGAAGCCCTGAAGTATAAAATTTGCTACACTATGTAATTGCTCTGGTGTTCCATGGGTCTTTCGGAAACCAAATTGGAAAGGAAGGATTTTATTCTTAATGCTTTTTAAGGCCAACAAGCGGGTTAGCAGGCAGTGTTCCAAAATCTTGGCAACCGTGCGCGGCAAGCTTATTGGTCTGTAGGAGTCCAGGGAGGAAGGACTCTTTTTAGTTTTGTGGATCATACAGATACTCGCTTTCTTCCATGTGGTTGGGACATGTCCAAGTCTCAAGACAGCATTGAACATTATGACCAAAACGGCTCTGCTTTGGCTGGCATTGCCTTGAGTGTTCTGTTGTCAAGGATATCTTTTCCTGGAGCCTTTCTGGTTTTTAGCTCTTTAATGTGTCCCAAGACTTCCTCCGCTGTGATGGGAGCAAAAGGATTGCATAACTGCTCTGGACTGTCGAGTATGAACTGGATCTTCCTTTTCCTGCTTATTGAGCTGCTAGTAACAGTCACTTGATTTTGAATTACAAATAGACTAGTAGGAATTGCGAGACCGCTGGCACGTTGCTAAACTATTAAGTTAGTTCTCCTCGCAACATTCTTCTCAAAGTCCCGTCTGTTTATGAATCCCAGTATAGTCAGCTTTGCACAAGTTGTGTCCAAATACCCTGAGTAGTGCGCACGAAAGCGCTGCCCACATGAATATCACTTGTCTGGTGAACATCTACAAGGGGGTCCTGTTAGTTAGAGTACATATTGATAGAGCCATCTTTTCCCGAAACGATCTAATGTTGGCTGTGAAAATTTTTGGCTAGGACGCAGCGCTCTCTTAGTCCGCTTGAGCGGCCGACCAAGAAATGGTTGGATGTAAGTGCTTCAGCCGCGGCTGACTTCAAAGTCACGTATGTCAAAGACTTCCAGATCAGAGTACCTTCTACGGCTGCCGCATAAAACTTCTACTCGCAGGTCAGTTGGTAGTATATTAACACGACTACAGATCATCTTAATCGGTTTTGGTAAATTATATAAAACAAAGGACTTACTTAATTGTTTAATTGATTTCTGGCATTTTTTCAACATAACAGGCTTTGAGCCATATATCAAGTTAGTTGTTCAGTTTATAAATAAAATTATACATTTTTTGAAAAATTAAGTTATAATTGATCCGTAAATTGAATGTTAAACCACGATGACGTCACTGGCACCAATACTAATTGCCATCTTTCTGCATATTATTACCAAGACTTCGATCTTCTTCCACAACAAGCAAGTTGATAAATTCGGGGAGACTGCACAATGGGCAGAACTTATAGTCTATTTGTCATTGACATATCTTGTATATGATACCGAAGTGTTACCTAAGCGCTGGGCCTTTTTAGCGAATTGGAAAAAGTTATGCTGGGAAATACTCTTTACCATATTGGCTATGGAATTTGGATTGAATGTACTATGGAGCTGCATAGAGCGATTCATTAATCGATACACACTGCCTATAACTCCATTACTTTTCAGTGTAGTGGCAATGGTATTCTGGGTTACCGGTAGCGGTCAGAAGTTACGCCATTTTTACAAAATTGAAATTCCGAACATTTTCCAAAATATGAAAAACAAGTGTGAAAGAAAACCGGAGCCCACTTTGCGTTCCATATTTAAGAAGCAAACAATAGGAAAAGGAAAAGGAAAAGTTAGCTAGACAAACAGAAGAAGAATTGCTTGATTTATTATGCATAAAATCTAACGACAATCACTTTAATGTTTCGAAATTACAATAGAAAATAAAGAATTTAAATTATATTTATAATTTTAAAAAGTCAATTGAAACTCGATTAAAATATAAGCAACAAGATCAATGGAACAAATATCGCTTCTTTGAACCATTCCCGATAGGTTTTTTACTGAGAGGGTAAAAAGAAGTTTCCAAGGATCGTATATTGGACTAGCCCGTACTAAGGAAAAGCCGCTTTTGTCGGTAAGCGATGTTGAAATAGTCCTTTGATCGACTCTTGTGCAACGGGTTTAGGCAAAACACAATATTAAGTCCGACGTAGCATCCTGCATCATTCAAAATGTCTCTCAAATTGTATTCGTACTACAAGAAAGGGTTGATTACAACGAATGCAACAAGTGGTCTGAAGTCCCTATCAAAGTTGTCTCACAGAACTGCGAGAAAATGTGGCCATCTAATAGCATGTTGTCCAGTCGAATGAGGATTGGATGATATGGTAGCCTTGCATATTCTATCATACCCAATAGAGAACAGAGGAAAAACTATAAAAAAAGAGTAGACGGACATAAGAGTACTTCAATAAGAAAATGCTAGCCAAATGTAAGTATATATGATCCGCGATTAATCCAAATAGAGTTCGCAGATATTTCCAATTCTGAAGATGAGGATAACTGGAAGCCAATTTCTTTTACAAAGTGATTAGTTACGCGTCGTTAAGTGTAAGTCTATATGGTCTGCTGGCATAGATCATCGGCCAGGGAACCTTTGTATGTCAGTTCATCCACCATTTCATTTGACTGCTTGCCTCAATTTGTTGGAGTATGGTATAGATTACTCTATTATGACGAAATCATGAGCGACGTACTGCGAGGATTCGCAAAGGCCGACACATCAGTCTGCCTGCCCCTATAGCTTACGTATCCCCAAATAGTTTTCTCTAATTCGGAATTGCGAAGATTTCCGTTTCGAAGTCTTACTGCCTCTATCCCTATAGTTATCCCCAAGCAGAATTGCGAAGATTTCTGTTCACAAAACCTCCCACGAACTGTCTGTCGTAAATGAGTAACTTGAAGCAGATGTATTATTCGTTATAAACTGTCTTCAAGAGTATGAATCCAGGATTGCTCCAGTTCTCTCATGGAAGAAGCAACACGTTGTTCATGCGACCGAACGTCTTCCTTTGTCACAACACTGCCGGCAGGCATTGAGAACATTGGACACTCTACACTCAGCTCGCTAGGTATTCATGTAAGGCCAAGTGTCAGTTCGTACGTTCTGACTCGGTTTTTACAGGCTACAAAGAAGTCAAGATAGAATAAATTTAGCAATGCATTAAGGTCATCGCTTGGAATCTTTATAAGGGCGTGCATCTGAAAACTGTTCAGGTGAGTAACACTGGCCTAGAATAGCGATTTCTTTGAAGGATGCCACGAGGTGGACACTTTGGGTACACATATGTATTTGATTTTCCCTCTGCAACCGCTTTAATTTATAGCGTTATTACTAGATAAAAAGGCTTATAGGTATGAAGGGCGAGCTGTAACAGACACGTTCAGGCATGCAATCCTGTGTGGTTTCTAGAACAATTGTTTTTGTAAATAAAATGGCAGTAGAAGTAGAATAAAACACTTAACAAAGAGGGTAATAAGTGTTAAGAGCAAAATTCTGTTTCTTTTGAAATACGCTCGAACGACTGCCATTTGTGGCATGTACTTGAAATGACTGTTTATATCAAATTGAATGCTACTGTGTCTGTCCTTCCAACAAAAGCTAACCCAAAGATACACAAACGCACATACATACATAAAGCATTTGTAATTGTCCTTATAGCACTTTGACATCTTAATTGTTAGAAAGCCAGCTAGAGATATGAAGTGTGCGTGTGTGTGTGTGTGTGTGTGCGAGTGCACACAACTTTGAGGTGTTAAAAAGCCGCCATTAGTCAAATGGCTTATCAGCGCCGCCATTTTAAAGCAGATCCCTACTCAACGAAAATCCCAGTGCCCTGCAGCAAAGGTGTACGTTACGACCAAGTAGAGTAGCTACAATAATGGCATAAAATGTTTATCTTTAGTGTCATCATTAGCCTTAACCACAATCAGAGCGCGCTTTGTGCCAAATGACAAACAATATAAAATGGTTTATGAGAAGCAAGAAAATCGTTGCGTAGTGCTTCTCATGTGTATAAGATTTACCTGGGGAATTAAGAGACAACCAACAAAAAAAAGTAAACATGAAATACCTAAAAGAAAAAAGAAACTTTTCTTTAATCTGTTGATCTGCTTCTTATGTGACAGCCATGGCAGCCGCAGACATTTCCCATTGCCACACACACACACACACACACACACACACGAAAACACAGCCACACGGCAACTCACATCGGAGTTTTTCGTTTTGAACTTGTGCGCGAAGTTTTTCTGCAAAATTTTGAGGCAGCTTAGAAATTTTTTCACACACTGACACAAACACACAAAATGGTGGCAAGTTGAAAGGCAGCTAAAGGAAAAAAAGGAAATACAGAAAGTAGGCGGGTTGTTTTCCTTTTTTTTTTTATTTTTTAAAGGTTTGCTTTACAGGCAAACGCGCCAAAGGCATTTGACGCTTTTGCTGCATGGTCCTTGTAGTCGTTCCTAGCCAGTGGCGTAGTTAGTGGGCGTATTTGGGGGCGTCTATGACACTTTTTCCATGAGTCTTCGAATATGGCACAATGTAACAAATTTGACCTCCTGTTGCTATTTTGCGGCTCCAATGTTGAAGCCAAAGTCATTAAATTAGGAAGAAATGTGTTGCCTAGTGTTATTGGCCACTCTGACATATTTTTTTTTTTAAATTTTATTTTGCAAAATTATCAAAAACACATGTATTTTTATGAATTGCAGGTTTCTTATTTTATGGTCGCCAATCCAGTCTGTTTAGCTAAAGATGTCTTAGAAATATCAAGGAGTCCTGCCAATCAGGAGGCCATCATTTGGTCCTCTTTACGGTGTCTTTTTAGCCTTTCGTTGTAGTGGCTTGTGTGCTTATTTATCTGGAGGTTGACGGTCTCCAGTCTGAGGTCGTGGTGCAAGGTCGAATTCCTTACATACCATTCACACCCAGTAATAAGGCGTAAGACCCTCTTCTGGAGTGTCTGAATACGCAGCACATAACATATGCAGCACGATTTTATAGGTCTCCGGTTCTCTTCGAATTGGTATTCGAAAATTGTCTAACGATGCACTAAAGTAGTAGCCAGCTTTGGAGAATACTGTAAGACCTATTTTTCATAGTTTAGAAATGTTTTTTTAATCATTTTTGTGCGACACACAAAAAAGTTAAGCATGCGAGGAGAAACGATAAGCTATCTACGTCACTGTACCTAGTAGACATCGTTGCTCACCTGCTCACCTTTTGCCAACTTTGGCTCACTTTGGGCCCCAAGTTGGGCCTGATGAAGCTGCCGGCAGTGTTAACGCAAAACTTTTGGCCTTGTTGCGTAAGGCACACGCGGCGTGTTAAAATCTTATCAACAAACACATGAGTCGAGCCGGCTTTCAGATGTGTGTGTATATGTGAGTGTAGCTCAATGTGTGTGACTGTGTGTGGAAATTAAAAGCAAAATGCGTTAATCATGAGTTGAGCTTTGTTACAGAGCAAAATTTAATTTGCGTTAAACGAGCGAAATACGCCGATTAAAGCCCCAGCTGTATGTCTCTCTCTAACCCATACTGTCACTATCTAATTTTATGCAGCCAGAACAAAAACAAGAACAAAGTTTTACACGCATCTTTAACTCAACTCGACGTCGTCGTCTCATGTGCGCCAAAGGTAAGTTTGATGGAAAGTTTTGTATCCTTCTTATAGACGCATACCATAGTCGATCTCCTCTCTCTCTATATCCCTCTCTCTATATATCACTCCCTAACATACACTGGCAAACAAAATGGCAACTCAAACTTGAGGCAAAGCACTTAATCCAACATGACAAGCTCACGTAACAGCGAGGCAACAATCAACAGATAAGCAAACTACTAACTGCAACTTTTGGAAGAATAATCTTGAATGGTTACATTTTTGTCTAAATTGAAATATTTAAGAGATTGTGCGGTACATTAAACGAATGTGTGGCAACGATTTAACAAAGAGAACAAATTAAAGTTGGTAGAGAAGTTGAAGCACGATAACCGAAAGATATTTAACGAAAATAAGCATGGCTCTGAATTGCTTAAGTCACTAAATTTTTCGGAAATGTCATATAACATATCTATATCTAGGAAAGTATGTGCAGTGAAGTGTCACAAAAATTGTAGTTCTGAGTTCACAGAATAACCGTTTTCTAAGTTTAAGTTTCTAAGAAAAATTTAAGACATATAAGATATACATATTAAGATTAACTCTATATTTGAGTAAAACCAACATATTGTAAGAGCCTTTGTTAATTGGAGCGATAGTCGCGACAAAAGCAAAAGGGGAATGACGTAAGGATATTCTTCCAAAATGTCAAGCGTATAGCCGAACTTAGTACCATCTTCCTGTAGATATGCACAAGGAAATCTGGTAGTGGATGCACTGGGTGCATTGAGATGGTGAAGGCAACACTTCTACGGCTTGTTATTGCGCGATGATGGGAATAATGCCGTTTCCGAAGTCCCCAGTTATAGATGGCGGCGTAAATATACCGCCGCCTAGCTATAACGAATTGAAGGTCGCAATCAAAAGTATCAAAACAACAAAGCTTCTGACGTAGATGACTTAAAGACTGGCGGCAATGAGTTGTGCATACTCTTGCTCTTTTGCGGAAAATGGCAAGATGTGAGCATGACCGATGATGGGAATCTTGGTGTCCCTCGACCTGTTCTCAAGAAGGGTGACCCCAAGGTATTCGTTAACTAGCATGGAATCAGTCTTCTCTCACACATAAGGCTTGCTGTGGGAAGGACTGAAGCCATTTGCGAAAGATCTGATCAGACCTTATCAGTGTGGCTTTAGGCCTGCTAAGTTCACCATCGACCAGATATTCACACTACGCCAGATTTTGGAAAAGACACTCGAATAAGGGATCGCGTACATGCCGCACAGTCCGAGTTTTAAATTCCTATAAATTTGGTACAGAATGACGGTGATCAACACACGCAGCTCCGTCAAGGTAGGAGAGAGCTTCTCCGACCCTCTTGATGATAGGCAAAGCTTAAGACAAGGCAATGCCTTCTCCTGCGACCTCATTAACTTTGTGATGGAGAATGTGTTCCGAATGGAAGGACGGCGACTAAAGTGCAGACCATATCTCCCACACAGACTAGCCTTAGTATCAGCATAAGGAGAAGGCGGGCGCAAAGTAGAGGCGCCTGGAGGAGAGCTCTACGTCAGGCCGTAACCCAGTAACGGGTTGTTGCGCCTGTTAAGAACATAAGTGACTTAAATGCCTTCTATGATGCACGCTAGATGGCGCTAGAATATGCGTTTACTTGCGTGCTCTGCCAGCAGCGCCTAAATTAGAGCAAGAAGGTTGCACGCTCGTTTTCGTGAGCTGTAAGATCAAAAAATAAACAGTTTGAATGCTTATGTTAGCTTGTATTTGTTGTTTTAGCACTAGCATATGCGCACGCTAGATGGCGCCACATTGTGCCATGTTACTCATTGCAGAATGTCACAGCTGCTGTTTCATTTTTTTGGAATAGCTACAAAGAGATCATAAATACTCGTTATTTTCATGTTTGCAAACTCTTAATAACATAATCCAATTAAAGTTTCAAAGGTGCTGCAACAAAACTTTTCAATATTTTACAAAATGAAAAATGCGAAAAACTGCTAAATAAATTTCTAGGAACTTAAGAGTATTTCAAATAATTTGCTTTTGCAAAATATTCCATATATGGTATTTTTTTTCTAATTTTTTCTCTGCTTGCCAGTAAAAAGTTTTGTGTGTTATGGTTTTTTTTTAAACCTTTTTTATGCTTTTATACTAGTATTCAAAGCATTGTTCAACTTTTGTTTGGCAAAATCAAAATGCCATTTCAGGGTTTTAACCCGCCGGCTTTGCTCTGTCTCTCTATATATCTCTCACACTGGGTTTTTAGCCAAATGTAATTATATTCCATAGTAAAATGCAAGTTCGTTAAGTTTGATCTTTGGTTTTTTTATTTTTTTATTTTATTGTATACAAATTGTATTTGATTTGTCTCGTTTGTAATTTATCAAATCCTTTGTGTATAGCACAAAATGTTCTACAAATTACATAAAATAAATGCAAAAATTTTGTATATTTTAAAGCTACAATTTTATTTAGTTCTGCATACATATTTTTGCTAAATGTTTTTATGAAAAAGTATCTTTGGGGAGCAACAAAGTTTTAGTATTTTCGTGTTTTGTTTAATATTTCCCCAAAGAAACCAAAGTCATATTGTTTATAAACAATAGAAAATGAATATTTTAATTTTATTTTCATTTAATATGCTTAATATCCGTTTGTAACAAATTTAAATTTTTACAATAAACTGAGCAATTTCCAAACATCCTTTTTGGCCATAATACTTGCTTCCTTTTTCAATGTTCAAAAATTTATTGCAGCTTATGGCCAAAATGTTTTGCACTTGTTTTGGGTAGCTTTTGTTATTACACACATACTTACAGGCTTTTAAGCATGTATGAGTAATGCGCAGGCAAGTTTTCAAAGCTCTCTGACACACACACATACACACACACACACACACGCATACACTGACATAAACAAGTTAATGACTCGCGCGAAAATCAATTTTATAAATTTTATGACTCGACTTTCTTGTTCTAAAATTTTCGCCTTCAGAAGCCTGTTTTTCACTTGCAGCGCATATGTTGCTGCCACAATAACAACAAAAAATTTGATACAGACAGTCCCGACTGTGCCAGACTGTGGAATACCCTGTACCCTTTTTCTTTACAAACACTAAATACGGTACGGAAGTATCCACTTTTGGATCTCCTTTCATAAGACCGATATGCCTGTAAACATTTTCCTATTGGGAAGTTCCAATTGACAAGTTTTCCTATTGGGAAGTTTGCTATTATGGGGGCAAAAATTACTTTTTTACCCATAACTCCAGTATTCATAGTCCAATGTCGTTAAATTTTGTAACATAGATCAAAAATACATTTATAAGTGTCTGTGGAAATTTTCAAATCAATTTATGGCGGGGTGGGGGGTGTGTCAGTAATTAATGTAAATCGATTGCGGAGGAAGGGGGGTTTCATTGCAAAAAGGGGGATGCAATTTTAACGACTAGGGTCACTCGAGTCTCCACAACAAATTTTGTGACTCTAGCTCAAATGTATCCATATCTAAACGTAGTGGAATTTTGGCACAGTTTATAGGCGAAGGGGGATGAAATTAGCATATTTTTGACTATATCTTTTGATTTATTTATCCGATCACGATTATTTTTGGAACATAGATGCATATTTATACGACGCACATCTCGGAGGAGTTTCGAGTTGAAAGACTCAATAGAGCAGTTCTAAACCAACTTGATTCGACAAACTTCATCTTACATTAGATTACGCGCATCTTTTGGTAAAACTGTGTGTCTCTAGCTCTTATGGTCTCGGAGATCTATCCCCTCATACGGACAGACGGACATGGTCCAATCGCTACCCGAGTCAATGATAAGACTTTTTGTTCTTGGAACTTATGGTGTGCCACGCGTCCTTCTGCCTGTTACACACATTGCACAAACCTATAATACCCTTTTAAATTTTGTGTACAGGGTATAAAAAGCAGCCAACACTCAGGGGCATATAGTCTCATGTGTGGCTCTGTGTGTATGTGTGTGTGTTAGCGCCATATAAATGCAAATGGCTTATGAAAATAATTTGCCAGTAAATTACAAATTTATGGTAAATTGCATATTGAAGAATTTTTCTTCATTTCGCGCTTTATAATATGTGTCTCTCTTTTTTCTCGCTATTGCTCACTCTTGCATCTATTGACGGCACTTCATTTTTGTGTGTGTTTTCTAAAGCTTGTGGCTGTTACTTTTATGACGCACTGTCTTCTGTCTCACAAGTGATGCGATCCTGTTCCATTTTCCTCGTTTGCGGTCTGTCCTTTGGCTTTGCTGCCAGCTGTAAAATGTTACTTCTTATCAGCTTGATTGCGTTAAATGGAAATTTTTCTTTTAAATAATTGTATGTTTAAGGTGAATTCTTCGTTCTTCTTGCTTTTTTCTTTTATGTGCCGGAAATGATTACAAGCGGAAGTTGGCAAGGTGGTGAAAAGCATAAAACGAGAAGCGTAAATTAATACAATAAACGATTCACGTTCAAGCCAGGTGGCAACGCGGCGTATGCGCAACCTTAATGAGGCTGCATTTTCCAAAGCCTGCAAGGCTTACACACACTCACACCCACACACACACCAATACACATTACTTTTTAATGTGTCCCTGTGGTGCGCACTCGTTATTCATGGCAAAAAAAAAACGAATGTTTAATGAAAGCTTTATGTAAGCGCCCAGCGGGGAAAAGAAAATGCATTTTCATTTGATCTGCTAAGTATTATAACGATTGATGATGCATTTGAATTTGTGCTGAGTGTTTCCACAGCTTCGTTTTGTCGAATAAACGGCTTAACAAGAGTTCCAACATAGAGAAAGTCACAGATTTCATTGGCATTGTGTGAAATATGTCAATTACAGTCATAGATATGCCGCCGTGTAGTTATATTGAAAAAGCGATTTCACTAAAATATGTACATTTTTACTGTTGACATATGACGTGGTACCAATTATGTAGTTGACTATTGAAAAATCTCAAATCAAATGCGATGATTCTTTTCGGCATATCGAAACATCGTTTGCACTTGATTTACTATTGTCATATAAGTTTGAGTGTTTGAGCAACAAGTAATCCTTCTTAAGATCTTTGATCAAACTTAAGGCTTGGAACAGAAAGCTGATGCGCTTTTGCTCCATCTCAGCAATTTCCACTACCACTTCACTTGATTTTCAATTCAGTTTGTCATAAATACAGACACAAAATCTTGTAGGAAGTCTTCGCTAGAAACGGTTAGTAAACGAAAACTGAACGCAATGTCTTGAAACCGAGACTTGAAACTAGCAGAAGTTAGTAGGACTTTAACCCCTATCAAAACTAAGCATGCTTCCATATTTTTGTTTCAAATCAAATCAAAATTTATTTCAATAATCATTGATTTTCAAAATTTGCTATAGCCCAATAAAAACCAAAATGACTATCATGGATCATTTCAAATTTCTATTTGTAAATTTCGTAATCATAGGTACAGTTGTGCTGGTAAATAACTGGATAACCAACTTGCGCATTGTGGCATAGCAATAGATGTAACCCACTAAAGCGGCCAAACAAAAGGTAATGCTGCAACCCTAAGACCACCACAAAGAAGAAGAGACCGCCAACAGGTGAAAAGCGGAAAAATAAGTTCATATAAAATACGAGCATATTGTTTCTAACATAATCGCTGGACAACCTTCACATAAATAAAAATAATACCACAGTCCTAGACGTTAACTGTAACAAATGCAAGGTAATATCTGTGTGCAAGTCCTTCAATCAGCTTGTCAGTCTGTCAATCTGTCAGTCAATCTATGCGAAGCTGCTGCAGCTGCTGCTGATTCCGATTCCGTTGTCCGACTCTTGTTTTTGATGTTGTTGCCGTTCAAATAACAGCCGCAGCTGATTTAACCCATACTTGAGGCACCTTTAACTTTTGTTATTTTTGTAGCTGTTTTTCCTTTTCCCATTTTTTTGTATATTTTCCAGCAGCCAAAGTTGTGTGCAATTTTCCATGCTGTTTACAAAACAGCATAAAAAAAGAATGCAGAAAAGCAAGAAGCAAACAAAACAAATTGCAAAAGAAAACTTTTTACGATTCTCTCGTTTCATTTGCGGGGGGAAATGTGAAAATGCAATTTTGTGCAAACTGCTGGGAGTCGATGGAGGATGCGGGTTACAGTAGGCATGCTTGTTGTGCGGGCCGGTTTAACACAAAATGGCGCCCGGAACCTACATAGAATACAGCGTGCTTTTACAATATTTTTAGAAATGTTGTGAAATTTTGAAAATTCAACGGTAAGAGTGTACGTTTACGTAGCTAATATCGATATCGTTAATAGTGCTAGGTAAACAGTTATCAAAGCCTTTGCGGGTTACAGTAGGCATGCTTGTTGTGCGGGCCGGTTTAACACAAAATGGCGCCCGGAAGCTACAAAGAATACAGCGTGCTTTTACAATATTTTGAGAAATGTTGTGAAATTTTGAAAATTCAACGGTAAGAGTGTACGTTTACGTAGATAATATCGATATCGTTAATAGTGCTAGGTAAACAGTTATCAAAGCCTTTGCAGGTATGGGGAAGAGAATCTGCCACGGTGAATCTAGTTGTAAATGAGAGGTATTTGTTTTCTTTGAGTATAGTGATGTAGCTGTTGGACTCATTTATGTTGTAAGCTATACTTTTGATGTTGTCAATGAAAAACGAGATCAAGCGGAGGATCTCTCCTGCCAATATAAGTTAATTCTGTCTTGGTAAGCAAATGAGCAGTCTATGCACAGTTTTTGAACGAAAAGTATTTCGTATTATCTGGGGTCCTCTAAATAACGCATTTAATGGGAAAACGTACTCCATGAGCTCCACGACAACATTGACATAGTCAAGCAGCTGGCTGTTAAATGAAAGCTATGAAGTAGCAGGCTTTGTCTCCATTGGAAGGACCAGTTATAGAGCCCACTAACTATCTTTGCTTGAAACCGAATAGTTATGGCCAGTTATGAAGATGCAGGGTGTCACATCCACTGCATTAAGGGTTTCTAGCAAAAATTAAAAAAAAAAAACAATGAAACTTGCCTAGAGCTTATGCGACTTGAAATCCGCATACATGCCGTCATGGAAGCACATAAATTAGCTAGAGACTTACTTCCACAGAGTCAAACTGTTAACAAGCAATATAATTCATGTGTTTTGCATCGTATGAATGAAGCTGATGATGATGATGATCATTTCACCTTATTCACCTAATTTGGCTCTATATGACTTCTGCTTATTCAGCAAACAGAATACACGGCCGGGGGGATACCGTTTTTGCTCGATTGACGGGATAAAAAGTGAATTGCAGAAAGCTCTTTATGCCATTCCGCAGGAGGACTTTGCCAGAATTGGATTACTTTTAAAGGGATGAAATAGAGTTGGAAGAATAAATAAAGTTCAGCTAACAATTTGGTCACAGTACTAGTTTTATTGACTTACTTCTAAACTTCATTTGATCCCATAGGTTTTATATGCCGAAATTCTTAAAATTCGTTGCGATTTCGAATATTAAATTTTTCCCACTAGTTACTTTAGAGAAGTTGCAGCAGTGTCGAGAAGACTCTTCTCGTATAAAAGTATCGCGTTGCTTGAAAATCAGCGTCACTCGCATCTTCACTGTTCTTGAGAAAGTTGGCTTGTCTAAATTCTGGTATATCACCTCCAAGCTTGTGACACCAAGGCCACCGTGCACTCCTAAAACCGGCCCTGGTTGTTGTAGTTGCCGCTGCGGCTGGCACGGCATTGTTTTTGCCTAGGTGAAAGTATTCCTTTGTTGGTCATTAAATTACGTTTCAGCTTGTTTTATTTGAGTTTCATGGTACGTAGTATCTCTCTCACTTCCTGCTCCAATGTCTCTCTCGCTGGCTCTAGCTGTACCTGGATTTTCCTTTGGCACGTTTTTAGTGTCTGACGGCGTTTGTCTAGTTTACTTTTTCTCCTGCCATTTCAATTGTTTTTCGCAAAGTTGTTTAAAATTCAGTACATCTTATTTGGCGCTTTCTAAGCAGTTTCAATGAGTCTACGAACTGCATACTTAGGTGTATTGGGTATTTGATTGTTTACCTTCTCCTTTATAGCATCGCAATACAATTGAATTGCAAGTTTATTTGGCACTAACTGGAGAGCCAATAGGAAACGCCAACTGTATTTTTTTTTAACACAAAGCAGAGCTAAGCTCTTCACTAATTGGTTTTTAATTATGCACTAAAATGAAGTGTACGAAGTAAGCAAGTCAATTTTGTCAAGATCCACTTAAGACTGGAGCATTAACTTTACGCTTTAAATAGTAGCAAAGAGTTGTATAATCTTGAGCAATTTCTTAGAAATTTAGAAAATTAAACTTAATTTCATTTAAGAATATTGAGAACGGCAACAGTCCGGATATAAAACAAATTACACCTGAAAAAACGGAAATTTTTATTATTTACCTAAGCTCAAAGGCCTTCGAAATTGCCAAGATCGGCACACTACTTACAAGTGTAAGTAGCTTAGTGCAAGGAATGAAGCAGGTGGAAGAAGGCGTGGCAGACCATAATTTTATGGGGAAAAGTTTATGACCCGAGTAGCAATCTACTCCCGGATAAGATGAAATTCAGTTCGAGTTTATTGTGAAATGATATTTTGGTTCAGTAAAGAAAGTGTTGTAGTGTAACAAATCATCGCCAACCTTAGAAACATTGCGCAATGGATGCGAAGATGCCTTAATCTTTGTTTCTCCTCTACATATTTGCAGATTTTGCTGAAAACATTATATCTTTCCTAGCCAAGCATTTTCTTCCATGACACACCAATGAGATTGACACTGGTATGCTTAGTCAAGGACTTAGCTGAGCCTGGAGCCGTGTCGCTTACGGTCGCTTCTGCCAAGTGGATGCTGCAGTGATCTGGGTGGCCTTCTGCTTCCAATTATCAATTTGCTACCTAACTTCGAGCTTGCTTGGAGTAA
This sequence comes from Chymomyza caudatula, assembly GCA_035041775.1. Lineage (NCBI taxonomy): Eukaryota > Metazoa > Arthropoda > Insecta > Diptera > Drosophilidae > Chymomyza > Chymomyza caudatula. The sequence continues at coordinate 99,446 of JAWNKW010000141.1, read as the reverse complement.
GAAAAATTTCCACATTTTTAAGAAAACATAATAAATCTACACTTCATAACACAATTATACGATATTTTAGCACAAATCTATTCAAAATTTAAGAAGTTGCAGATGAGGTTGTAATTTTTTATTTGTTGAGTATTTAAACTTAGAGAAAAGTTAGGCCCTTCTTTTACTTATACATATATATTATGAAGCAAGAATCTTTGAGTTTTTGTTGGTGTCGTTAAATTTTGTTATAAGAAGTTTATTTAATGCCTCTTCTTTTAAATGTGTAGAACTTTCATACTTCACCCACATTTTAGTAACTAAGTACTCAACTCACACTGTAGTTAGTAAGTCTTCCAATAAGGCTGAGAGGTATTTGTAAGAAAGTGAATGTTACTATGCATTCGATTCGTGGATGTGCTGTGAACCTCTTCTGCAAAACTTAACAGTATTTTGTACGCTATCTATTTATCAAAGAATAGGTACCTGTCCGGGAACTGTCCTCCATGCTACTATTGCATGGACAGGAAGAAAAGCCATCATGTGTAGAGGAACAGAAACATCGATTACACTATCGATGTTTTCACATTTTTGCTAATCGCGGTTTCTCTGGCTACTATCGATGTTTTTCGCATAATGTTCCTTCATCGTTTTCCGCAGAAAAAATTGACAATTTTAAAAGAATTAAGCTATTGCACTCAGAGACATTTTATCGGTGTGCTTAAATAAAAGAAGCGCTTTTCCGAAAATTAACATACTTTGAGACGCGCACAACTCCACACATAGCAAATCTTCTTGATACACGCTTCAAATTCAAATAAGGATGCTTTGCAGCAGAAACAACAGAGTAAATTTTTCTTCGGAAATTGCCAACAAATTTCAGTCTTCATGGATAGATACTATTATTTTCTTGCGGGGACATGTCGAAAAATTAAGTTATCCTGAAAATTGAGTTTCTCTGACGTATTAATGGCAACCATTTATATGTAGTCCAGCGTCCTTCTGTGAATCAGAGAGAGTAATTATTAAAACACGTCAAGTTATATCAGAATGCAGAACTTGATTGATTTCTATCAATCATATATATATATATATACATATGCAAGCTATCGTTTCTTAATAATTCGAGATCTTAATAAAACACAAATTTGGAACTAATTGCTATTGCTTGAAGAATAAGTAATACGAGAGTTTTACTATAAAATCAACGACGAGCCCGAATATCGATGTTTCTCCATCTTTAATCTTGTGCTGTTGACCTGATAAAATGGCTGCTTATTTATATGTACGTTCTGTGGTGAGCGAGTTAGAGAATACCATCTCAGCAGGTCAAAGCTTGTTGTATGAGCCGACTAATATTGACACTGGGTTCTTTCGAGACCAGTAGAGCCCCCCCAAGCCTTAAAAGGGTTGTGCGTAGGGTTTGGAACCCACCATGTAAAACCACAATTCCAATGAAAGAAATACATCAGGTTGCAGAAGACGTTCGGTGGTTTCGATGACGTGTCTAACTTTATTCCTTAACTTTTTAAGAGAAAAACTTGCTGATTAACTGAAATATTTAATTTGGTCTTTAATCTCGATGTCTCAGCATGGATTCTTAAAAGCTTACAAATTTAACTTAATGTTTATGCATTTAAGCGAAGTTCGGTTGGATGCAATTCTACTTAGAAGAAAGAACTTAGTTTCCTATCGCAGGGTAGGCACCTTGAATCATTCTGGTTTCATATATTTACTAATGACCTACCGTTAGTTCTACGTTAACAAAACTCCTAATGATTCTGATTGAGTTGAACTCTATTGTTGCATACCTTGGTGGAATCTTCAGTACATCCCCGTTAACTTCTTTATCGGCTCATTGGTTCAATCTAAACTGCAAACTGAAAAGTTTTGTGGGAAACGTTATAGCTCATTAATAGTATACGTACGCTTCGTATTTGTAATATTGAATAGGTTAAGAACAATTTATTCTTTTTCAAAACCTAGAAAATAGTTTTTCCCCTCATCGGATGAGAGTCGTACGACATTGTTTGACCTTCAGGCACTTAAGGAAATACGTTATTTTGTGGGTACTTCTTTGTTATCGAAGCAAATGGCAGGTGATATTGTATCGCTGCTTCTGTGGCAGTAAATTAACTACAATTTTCTAATATTGAATCACTTCGTAAGTCGGTCTGTACCTGAAATTGATGTTTGAATACACATTTCATTCCATAACCGTTTGTTACATGGCAATTGCTTGTGTCGGAGTATGGGCTTACATAAGATAAAACATTATGTTTTATCACTAAAGCTACTTGGTTTGCCAGAAATATAAAATTAAACAGTTTCCTGGCCTAATTGCACATTCTGGTTTAGAGTTTAACGACAGATTAGTAAGACAACTTGGTCACAAGTTGGCTAATGGTTTAGTTTCGGCCCATTAGGAGGTACTTTCACCTTAGACCTCGAGTTAAGCTTTTTCATTTCCTATTATGACTTAACTTTTAGTGCTGATGGTGAAAGTACGTAAAGCTTTTATTGTGAGTCGATTAAGCTTATAAATGTTTAATTTTACTTGTTAAATATAAAGATTTTCATAACAATAGTGCACTCTGTCTAAAAAATATATGCAACTTGTAGCTTTAACTCGAATTTTTGCTCCCTAGTCGACTGCCAGCACACAAAACAGCTACCAACTTTGCACATATGTTACCCAAGGTCGTGCCCATTAAACAGCACAGTAATTATGCTCAACACAAAAAGAAGAGAGAAAAGATAGAAAAAGGGACATATATACCGAAACAACTTACAAAGAAATGCATATAAATCAAATTATTTTTGTTTGCTATTATTTACTTTATAAGGCAAGTAGGAACTTGCAACAAGAAATGTTGCAACTTTTCTAAAACAAACTTTGGTCTGTTCAACTTTTAAACAACAGCAGCGACAGCATGACTGCAATTTTAATACACTTACGTTAAGTAACACATAGATACATGCACACATACACACACACACACACAGAGACAGCATTTGGGACATTTTGTTGCTGCTCACTGACACACACACACACACACACACAGACACACGTTGCATGTAGAGAACTGTACAATAAAAATCAACAGTAAAGTTTCGGGCAATGAAAATGTTTTACCTTCAAGAGCGGACCACAAGTAGATGACTAAGAGCCAAGTTAAAAGCAACAAGCAATCAAGTAACATTTTTTCAAGAGCAAAACTACACACGGACTGATGCATGGAGTGAGAGAGAGTTAGGGAGAGGGTCGAGCGGACGTACACCGTGCAAAGACATCCATCCACTTACAGTATGTAAACAAATAAACAATTGCAAATGCCCCGAGAGCCAAAGATCTGAGTGGATTCGTTGATGCAGAAGAGTTGCAGTAAGGTTTCAAAATGCGAATAGCTTGACTTGGACAAACATGACGACGGGTATGCTACTGTTTGAGAACTTGGATTTCGAGAGTCCTCTACTTGCATTTATAGTTGACAATTTAGGAAATTTGTTGAGGTGCAATGGGTTTTCTTTTGCATGTCCTTGAAATCGTCTTAATAGAGGTAAAAGCATATGTGCGTGTTTACAATAATGTTACGAAACGGAAAGCGATTTGATTCTTTCCGATTCGATTTCTTTACTAAATGAAACATAATCTTGGTTAGACAATTTAGCTAATGCAAATGAGTTGAGTAGGTCATACAATGGCCACGATTTGCCACGTATGGCTCCGATAAAAATGAGTGTCTATATCAGATAGTGACGTCATGCTCGGGGAGATGGTTGCCTAAATATGATGGTTTCTGTCATATTCCCAAATTATTTAAAGGTAATCTTATCTCTTAATATAAGATCATTACTTCTTAACGATGTTTCTTAAGGGCTATAAGCAGGTCGTCATAGATAAGCTCAAGAGGTCTTAATTAAAGTGTACCTAACATTAGAAAGTATTCGATAGATAAACTGATAAGATAAAATGCTAATCATAATCCCAACCAAATTACGCCTCAGTCATTATACAATTGATAAGCTATACAATTGCAATAAGTGCATTCTTGTAGATACTTATGAATTAACTTAGCAACGACCATGTCTTGCACATGTCTCAGTTTGCTCTGGACTCTTCGCTGAACTGCAACATGTTGGTCTTACTTTTGCTTTTTGCCAATTGTCAACTTGGCACTGCGGATTTGGATTATAAATCCCTGGCGTATTCGCTACTTACGCATCAACTGCCTGCGGATCGCAACTATATGCCCAGCTTGGCTAATGGTCATCTGGGCTACACAATCTATGGAGATGCCATTTACATGAATGGCATATACAATGGGCCAGCTGGCCAAAATCATCGAGCCCGTCTGCCCAATTGGTTGAATATTACCGCCAGTCTGTGCGATCGCTTTGGTTGTGGCAAGGAGGAGGAATTGGCTGCTAATGAGAATATCTATGAGTTGTTGCTCAGAGATGGTTACTATCGTCAGGTGCAGAACTTCACCAAGCTGGGCGTGATCCTGGAACAGCGCAGTTATCCACATCGCTATTTCAGTCGTGCCTTGGTCTATGAGCTGGTGGCCAGACGAACGGGTACCGTAGCTGGCAGAGCTAACAGTAAGTACTCGAAAGTTGACTATTTCAGCACAAGCTAATCTATTATTTGTGATCTTCTATGGCTTAGCTCCCATGTGGCTGCAGTTAAGCCAGCATGAAGGCAATCCCGTTAGCGATGACATCACTTTTACACTGCTAAACGACAGTAAGACGAATAGTTCTTATCGCGTGTTACGGGGTTTAAAAAAGGTGCTTGAGTTTGAGCAATTCCAACGACAACATCATGAGCTCTTTGTGGCCTTTAGCAGCGATTTGACCCAGCCCTTACAACTGGATTGGCCTGCTTGGCAAACGGAATTCCATTACAGGTATATCATTACTGTGGATCGCGAAGAGCAGGTGGCGCGCCAGGAGCTTAAAGATGGTGGGTAGAGTGATCTTAACTTCTTAAAGTCGACGAATACTAGATTCTTTACTTTTTAGCGCTGAGTTTTGACTGCGATAAGTTGCTGCAGCGGCACAGTTATGCCTGGCATCAGTTTTGGGATGAGCAATTCGAAGTGGAGCTTACTGGTGACTTGGAGATGGTAAGTCGAAATCAAATCGATTTTCGACCAAATTTCGATCCCTATCCATCTCCAACAAGTTCTTTTCACCTGTTTCTATGAGACGAGAGTTTTGTTCACGCTTGTAAGAAAAGTTTATGTTGTGGAATGGATTGTTTTAGAAATGGTGTAAAAAATTCACTTTTTCCTACAATAAGTTCATTTCGTCACTATCAATCCAAATCCAAAAAATTCGGCTATTCTGATTACAAAATACGCAATATTTGGCGATTTCAATTTTATGAAATATGATTGTCATTTTCTTTCAATTTGTGTAACATAAATATTTGGCATCGCTAGGATATTTTTTAAGTAAAGAAGTGTCCCGAAACTTTCATTATTGTCGAATTTTATTTTATTTTATCTTATGTTTCTTTAGAAGGTTTGTATGGCAGGTTGAAACACAGCTATCGATATACTTCTCCGATTTGAAACTGAACTCTGTACATTGCGATTCGGCCAACAAATCAAAAAGTTTTTACAACATATGGCAAATACAAACTGACATTGTCCCTGAAACACGTTCTAAAACCTAAACCATTGGTTCGAAAACTTACAAGAATTTGCTAACGTTTCTAGCACGGTTCTTAACCACTTTCGGATTCACTAGTCCACTCTGATTGCTTTCCTATACTTCAATCATTAATCATTCTAAAACAAATCCAACATAGTGGCGCACCGTCAATGCGGGCATATTCTACATAGGTAGTTCACTGCCTGCACCCAAAATGAATCAACCGGAAGGACCCTTCTATGGTTTGAGTGCCACAGGTTTGGGTCGCGGTGGTCTAGCCGAAAAGTACCGAGGTCACAGCCCCTGCACACAGAACTATGGCTACTACCCGTGATCTCACAAATGTCCCAAAAATGGGGTCAAGTACTGCTGGACTATCGTCTGATGCAGCTGCCTGGCGCGCGCTTTAATGCATACTTCAGGGGCTATCAGGGAGCAAGGTGGGTGCAACTATTGCAAGATGGTTTATAATCTCAACACTCTTTTCCTAGATATCCACGCGAAAGCGCCTTTACCGGCACCGAGGTAACCCCAGCCAGCGAGAGTGAGTTAGCTCGTCAGCAGATTCACATTTCCGCGGAATTGGTCTATGCGCTAAAGAAGTTCTATGCCTCGGCAAATCATCAGGATTGGCTATGTGAGCGCGCCTGGCCCATTGCGCAACAAGTAGCAGAGTTTTTGGCAAGTCGCATAACCTGTGAGGAAATGAGACCAGCCTGTCATCTACTGGATGTAATGGGACACGATGCCAGCGAGAGAGATGTGGATGACGATGTGTACACTAATGCAGTGGCAAAGATTGCCCTGAAGTTTGCCAGCTGGACAGCTGGTAAATGTACCAATGAGAGTTTGAGCGAAATGAAAGCTGAATGGATTAGCATTGGGCAGCGGCTACAGATTCCATATGATTCCGAGCTGAGATATCATCCACAGCATTTAGGCTATGAGCGAAATAAGACAGTGCAGCAAGCAGATGCTATCATGCTCGGATTTCCATTGCTCTTCGATACAAGGTGGCTTAAAACTCTAACTATATAACTGTATACTCTAACTAAAAGCTACAAATATTGCAGTGATGCGCATGAGAATGATTTGGAGTACTATGCGCAGGTCATAAATGAGACCGGACCCTCCACGACTTGGTCAATGTTTTCGTGCAACTTTTTGCGAACCGAGGGAACGCCTGTAGCCGATGAATACTTTGAGCGTGGGTTTAAGCCTTATGTTAGCCCTCAATTTAAGGTAAGTTGCTTTGGTTTTTGATATATAGATGGAGATACAATTCATCTGCAATTATTCTTTGCTGAAGTGCCACCCAATGTGGAGCAGGTCATTGTCAAGTATATAACAATTGGAAATTCGAGATGCATCTATTTGTTCAATGATTTTGACAATAGTATCGACTGTAGCGATCCCAACGATAAGCGAAGCTATGCACTTGTTAAAGCCGGCAGGCGGTACTCGCTCAAGAACAATTTTAAAGGTACATATTTTCATTAGTTTTTGTCTAAATAACTTCATTGTTTTAATATTATTATAGTAACCGTTAAAAAGGGCGAGGAGCCGGTGTACATACAAATTTCCTAAGAGTTCTCTAAATCCTGGCTACGGCAACTAAAAACTACTTTATGCACTTTATCGATGACAAAGAAGGGAATTCATCGCAGAATTTGGCAGACTACAAGTTGCATTTCATTTGTGGCAAAATTTGTAACTAATAATGATTTAAGAATTACACAAAAAAAAATATTTGATATTCTAGAAGAACACTATTACGACCATTATGTTCTGCAGATTACTTTTGCATTTTTAATGCTGGATTGTATAGGTAGAACCACTTCATTACGGATGGTAATGACCTGATGTTGACGAGGAGTTCGTCTACCTTGGATCGAATGTCACAAGGAAGATCGATTGAGCAGAAACCCACTTTTGACAATTGATGCTACTTTGGCATCAATTACCTCAATAGTGTATACCAATCTCGCTCGGCTCTACAAGAAGCACATTCATTCCGTTTCGCTTAATGGCGGTCAAGCAAGGGTGATGCCCTTGGAGTGTCTGTCTGGAAAGTGCTTCGTAAAATAGTGACGGGTGAAGAAACAGAAAATATTTGAAATCGGCTTTCAGTAAATTACATTACACAACTTCATAATATGAGCATGCTGAAAAAGGCTTGAAATAAGGGGTTTAAACCTGTTTGGACTCGAAAGGGCTTAACGGCAAGTAGATCGAAATATGGTTTCTTGTCATACAAATCGATCATCTAGCTTAACTTTAGAATTTCGACACCGGTCGAATTTTTGTTTGAAACAAAACCTTTAAAAAACATTCTAGCTTCTACACTTACAATTATAAGCTAAAACTAAAAACAGCTTTTCGAACTGCATGAACTCGGACTGCACACAGACCCGTACGTGTACCAAACTATGGTATGCCTTTCCATAGGATGCATCTCCTCGAAGGTTGTCCATATTCATTAGTTTCGTATACTTGTACTGATATCTGCATGAAATCCCTTCGACTGCCATTTTTAGCAGTGTAGCTTTCATATGTACTTCTATGATTATATGGAGTGGTGTCCAATCCATATTTACTTCCAGTGCCGCTGTAAGACACGTTCTCATTGCACTGTCCTGCATAGGCAGGCCAGCCTCTTCATTTTCGTATGGTTACTTTTGACTGAGGTTAAGATGACACATTAGCATCTGCATATTTTGACCATTTTTTTTTACCAAATGTCAACTCTTCTTTTATTCAAAAGATTTACTTCAAAAAACAGAATTTTGCTTTGAGGCTGTAAATCTATATAAGAATAAACCCTGAATCAAACCATCTATCAAATAAAAGACGAATCATATGCTATTCCTTTGCTATTTACCCAAACCCTAATAAGCATTCCCTCAAGTATTTACTGTACTTTGTGGCTTACAGCTGTTTCCTTAGAAAACCCACAACATGCATTTTCCAATTTCATTCACCCCAAAGTAGAAATGCTTTCAAGTACCTTTGAACTTTAGGGCATTGAGCAAGTTCGTTACTCATACAATAAAAGCCATACATTTTTAGCATGCAACGCCCACAGAGAGCCACGCCCCTTTTGCAAAAATATCCCAACAAAAACAAAGTTCAAAATGCATTTGGAAGAAAAACGCAAAATGTTAAAGTTTAGTTTTTGTTTTAGTTTGTTGCCGCAGTTATGGTTGTTGTTACTGTTTCGCTTGTCAAATGCCAAATGCAGGCAATGCCATCGTCAGTCCATCTGTCAATCTGTCCATCCCAGCGCAGCTCCAAGCAGCACTTTTCGAAATGGCCAAAACAAATGACAAGCTTTTATATTTCGTTCGCTTTTTGTCACTCTGAACTTTCAACTTGGTTGGATCCTTGTCAGGATTCACAAACTGTTTATTGGTTGAATAAAAGTTATGTACAAGAATATTCAGAGTGGCGAAACTGGTATGGATACATTGAGCGAAATCCAGATGCATTAAAAGCAATTTTAGCATATTTATATTCAAACTGTAACGTTAATCAAGTGAAACGCTTTGCAGCGCGAAGGCGTTGCCTGCAGCAAAGCAATAATCAGAAAATTGAGGCACATGCCAACTTTTTTCTCTCAGTGCATTTCGCAAATATTTGATCTCTTATTACACTTCTTGGCATTTGAAATTTGCCCTTAAAATGCATTTTCGCATATGTTATGGCATTTTGTGGCAGCAGCTTGCTGCCACTTGACGCCATAAAATATTTCAAAATCATATTTTGCACGTCAATAAATCGCCGTGTCATGGCTGACGTGTTGCTGCTGCTGTCTGCCGTGTGTGTGTGTGTTATGTACGGGTGCATGCCACATTTGTTGCAGCTGAACTTCCGGTCTTTGCCGCATGTATTTCCGCTAGCACAGCGTTAAAGCTGCATATTTTATATTGTTGCTTCCTTCCGATGTCACATGTTCTCATGTGTCTCTACCTGCTTCCGTAAGTGTGCATGGAGTTAAGAGATATCTTTAAGATTTCAGCATTTGACTTAATTTAAACTGTGCTTATAAGGACAGAAGTTATTGTTTAAGAAAAATCATTTGGGTGCGTAGGAACGAGAAAATTGTTCTTAAGTTAAATTCAAGTTTGAGTTAATAGCTTAGTTAAGAATACTGCGTTTATGAAACTTAGCTTGAGTTTTTAAGTTGACTTAAGTCTTGACTTGCCATAACATGCTTTTATTTAGTTTCGTCTAGGTCTTCTACATGGCCTTCAGCTGCCCCATTGAAAATCTTGGTTCCATCCATACGCTCAACATAAGCGAGCCAGTGAAGCCGCTGGATCTTAAGTTAAGGTTGTTGTTCCATTGAGCGCAGTTGGTACTTGTAGATAAACTTTTAATAATTTTTCTATCGAAGGTGAGCAATTTTGTTAGTCATATTTCGTAAGCAGTCAGAAAGTCACTTTAAAACAAAGATTTTGAGTATGAATGGGACATGAATGGCATTTAAAGTACTTCATGGCAGCAGGCTGTACACATCGGATGGATACTAATTCTTCTTTTTGGGTATTTTCAAGCATTTTAGCTAGTCTAAAAAATGACTGGAGATCCTGCAAAATACCTGTTGATGAATAGTTTATTTGATTATTATTATGTAATCATAGTTATTTTATTAACAAGTCAACGTGCTTAGTTAAAGTTAACTTAAAAATGTTCCATGATTGATTGTTGCGGTATTCATAACATTTAATTCTGAAAAAGAATCACGTTGATACTACAATGAATATTTAGGGTTGCCATCTCTAAACATCGATCATCGTATAATTCTCATAAGCTGAGAAAAAAGTTTGGAGGCAGCGAACACAGCGAAAACAAACTATCTCCGATTGTAACCAAACACGCTTTGTGAAGCCAATGATTAAAATCCGTACTTTTGATACCCTGTACACAAAGTGTTGGTCACCGACACCCACACCAATCTCTCCTCTGGCTACTGTTCCACTGTTTAGTTACTTGAATTCAAACTCGCAGCTAATTTTATATAAATCTCATAAAATTGGTTTTAGGCCAGCTCTGTGAGAAGAATAATGTTGTAAACAATGTCCAAAAAAACAAAAAAGGAAGTGAAAGGAGCTTTAACTTTCTACTATTTCTTCTTCTTGCTTGATTTTTGGCTTGACTGGAAGATCTATTGCTATGTCTAATTAAAATTTAAGAATGTTTTGAACCTTTTGCTCAAATTGAATTAAGTGTATAAGGGTCGAAAAAAGTAAAGGTGTAAAAAATGGCCAACAAATCTTTCACTGTTTCTTAGCTTGTTTGCCAAATTAACAACAAAAAAAAGGGAGCAGAAAAACACGGCAGACAAACAAAAGAAAAGCTATAAGAGCGAAATGGAAAATTAAGCGACAACGTTTTGTTAGTGTTGGGAAATGTGTTTAAAGGCTAAATGAGCGTGTATAAGTGATGACGGAATGCAGAGAGAGATTGAGCTTGTGGCAGAGAGAGAGAGAGAGGGGGAGCAAGGTAGCCACAACAGAAAATGCACAATAAGTATGATGTCATTAAAGTTAAGTTCAAAGCAAAGCTAAATTGCGTATACGTCGTGTGTACAAAAAACACATGAAAATGCTTCAGTTAAAACGGAAATTGTGTAGCTTATTCAGCCGTCCTTACCTTGCCCTCTCTACCCCTCTCTCTCACAATCTCTCTCTTTGCTGACTATAGCGCTCTATCTGGCAGCTTTCAACGTTGCGTGTAAATTGCCAAAAGGATAAAATTTAAAACGTTCCTTAAGCCAAAGGCAAGCCCCAACCAACTAGACAAGGCGTATACCAAAATAAAAAGTAACTGAAAATTTGATGCAGACAGTCGGGACGGTGCCCGACAGTGGAATACCCTGTACCCATTTCCATTTTAAACACTAAATACGGTAAAATGGGGACGGAAGTATCCTTTTTTATATCTCCTTTCATAAGATCGATATGACTGTAAACATTTTCCTATTGGGAAGTTGGCTATTACGGTGGCAAAAATTACTTTTATACCCATAACTCCAGTATTCTTCTAACATAGATCAAAAATACATTTATAAATGTCTGTAGCAATTTTCAAATCAATATATGGTGGAGTGTGGTAGTAATTATGGTAAAACAATTGAGAGGAGGGGAAGGTGGGGGGGGGGGGGGGAGTTTCTTTGAAAAAAGGTGGATGCAGTTTTAACGACTAGGGTCAAACGAGTCTACACACCAAACTAAGTAACTCAAGCTTATATGTTAGCATATCTACATGTAGTGGAATTATGAAGCAGTTTATAGGTAAGAGGGGGTAAAATTAGCATATTTTTGACTATAACTTTAGATGTTTTTTCTCCGATCTTGATTATTTTTGGAATACAGATGCACATCTCTGAGGAGTTTCAAGCTAATAGATTCAACGGAGCGGTTGTAAACGGGGGAAGGGGGTAAGATATCGACATAATTCGATAATCTTGTATTGAATAGGTATAAGGCGCATCTTTTGGTAAACATTTTTTTTCTTTAGCTCTTATAGTCTCCGAGAACGGTGCGACAACACGACAAGACAGACAGAAGGACATGACTATATCGACTCGACTATTGCTCCTGGCCATTTTTGCCAATGGAACATATAGTCTTTCACGCCTCCTTCTGCCTGTTACATACATTGCGCATACCTATAATACCCTTTTAGACTCTGTGTACAGGGTATAAACATATGGTTTGCCACGCCTCCTTCTGCCTGTTATTGCATTGCACAAATCTATAATACCCTTTTAGACTTTGTGTACAGGGTATAACCAAAATGAAAAGTAACTGAAAATGATTCCAAGCTGTTGTTGCTGCCGCTGCTGCTGCCGCTGCCGTTGTTGGCGCCACACGCATACAAACACACTTGAACAAACACCATCGCACACACGCACACATGCCACAGCTGTGGAGTGCTGAAAGGCAGACAAGTGGCAGAGCACACGCATTTCGACTGAGCTGCTTTGCAGCAGTTGTTGTTGTTGCTGTGGCATGCCATATGAGCGACTGCACAGCAGTCGGCGTTGACTGCATATGACTTTAAGGCGGAGGGGGCAAGGGCAAGGATGGGGCAAGGGTAAGGATGGGGCAGCGGCAAATTCCTACGTCGTCTCTGCTGATGCGTTAAATTCAAGCAAGGCAAATGCAGCGAATGGGAATTGCATTTCAAGTGTTTGCAAGTGCCTGTTGTTGTTGTTGTTGCTGCTGTTGCACGATTCGCCTGTGCAACTGTTTGGCACTTATAGATGGGGCAACTATATCTATGCATATCCTTCAGCCAGACAGCATAATATTTATGCATTTCCATGGAAATTTTCAAATCTGCTGTTATATGGACTGCTAACGTTGCACAGTGGCTCCACAGGTCCAGAAACAAGACAAAAATTCAAATTTGTTTGAAAGCATTACGTAGAATGAATACATGATTAAAATCGACTATCGAAATTTAAAAACGATTTTCGGAACGCTCTCGTCATTATTCAAATCATAATATGTATCTTTGCTTCAGCAAAGGCTATAGTTTTCGCCGCAAAACACGTAAGAAGTGCCCAGTGTGCGTCGTTCAGCTGCATAGCAAATACACTAACTCAAAAATTAACAAAATAAGTTTTATATAGCAGTTAAATTGGTTTTAATTAAAGCTGTTAGGTGCAGTCCCAATAAAGAAATCAGTTCAAAAACTATTTAAACAATTCTTTGATCCAACATTTAATTGGATTTAGGTGTATCTTTATGTGGCATGTCATTTTTGGGCATAAACTATAAACAACAGCTGGAAACTCTGCAGTGGTGTTGAAAAGTTTGCGATGTTTTTCATATTGATGAATGAGCTGCATTTTATCGTTACCAAATAAATTCGTTGAACAAACACATGCCGAATTCGAAAACACTTTTGGAACAGATTTTCAATTCAATCTTTGAAAATGATTAAATATATAAAAGTTCTTTTTTTGCTGTATGAAATATGAGTTTGAGTAACTAGTGGCCTTCATTGACGCTCTCTACGCTTGCTAGCGCCACGTGTCTCCCACCCCCGCAGATAGGTCATCTTTCGCATCCTTTTTCCACCATACTCCTTCCCCCTTCAACTTTCTTCCTCCCTTTTTCTCCTGCTTTTAGTTTTTACTTTTTTTGTTCTTTTTTATTTTCTACCTTCTTTCTTTTTTCGCATTTCTTCTTCTTTTATTGTTCTTATTTCTGTTTCATTCTTTTTTCTCTCTCCTCTATTGTCTATTTCCTTTTTTCTTTTCTCTCTTCCTTCTTCTTCCGTTTTCTCTCTCTCTTTTTTCTCTTCCCTCTTATCCCTTTTCTTTTCTCTCCCTATCCTCTTCTCTCTCTTTTCCCTTTCCCCTCTTCTCGCTTCCCATTTCTCTCTTCTCCCTTCTCTTTTCACCCTTATCTTTTCTCTCGTCTATTCTTCCTATTTTCTCGTCTTTCTTTTCCCTCCTTTAACTCTATTCTCTCTTCCATCTTATTTTATCTCTATTCTTTGTTACATCTACTTCTTCTCTCCTTTCTTCTATCTTATCTCTTTACCCTTATCTTTTATTTCTTATCTCTTTCCTCTTCTTTCTTCTTCATAACTTACTGTCAAGATGTGTGAAATTCAGAGATACCCACTCCATGTGTATACCTTGCAAATACAATGTCATCAATATGCAAAAATGGGTAAAAGAAGACACTCTTCCATGAGCTTGAGAGACCCCAAGATTAATTTCAATATCTACAGTGTAGCAAGTTGTAGCTCTAGCCAGGATTGATGAAATGACTGACTCCTTAGTTTTACATATGACAGCAAGTACCTTCATTAAGCTTTAGAAACGGGTAGTTTTGTGATCGGTTGGACTTTTTCCTTTGGAAGAGCACTCAAACATTAAGCAGAACTGCATCAACTCCCTGCGATTGCACCTTTGTGCGGCAAAAATTTCGGAACTGAAATTGCTGTTTTAGAAAATTACGCTCATTAGCGACCGTTGAAATTCAATCCGAAATGTCTTTTAAAATTTTTCCAATGGAAATCCTCAGCATAATGGTTATTTAGGAGAATGTTGCTGGTGATCTGAAGCACTTTCATAAACAGCATAAAACCTAGAAGCAACAGAGCTCGGAAAACAAAACCATTTATTTTTTATACTTTTAGGACTGAAAACACAAGTTAGTAGAAACTCAATCTGAGAACCTGAGCCTTAAACTAAGAGCGGAAAGCAGTAATTATATGAATTGAATGTAACTTCAAGATGCCGAACAGTTTGCCTTTTTGACTTTGGAAAGGCAACTCGCTCAAAGTTTTGAGACTCATTGTAATATGAGTACACAAAATGAAATTGTATTAATATCACCAGCTAATGAGAAAACGATACGATGAAATAAGATCAAATTGATAGGGAATTGAGGAACCAAATACCAACACTTGATGTCAATGTTTCAAAGAATAAAAAATGAAAAATAACATATTGAAAAGGAAATTGCCATCAAATTAAGATTTATCTTTCAATCACATATTTGCTTGTTTTAATAAGATAATTTGAACATCATTGTTTATGTGCCGGAAAAAGCTCATGCGATATCCAAATTGCACGTGTAAGGTGTACCAAATACCAAACGACCTATGATCAATCACCCAATCAATCAAAAAAGTTAATCATATATTACGATACCTTAACCTAAGCAGTTTAAAGATATACTTACTTGTGTGTAACAGATACTTTTGAAGAATCAACAGCTTCAAAGTTGATTATTTTACCGAATTTTCTTTTCGCTTTGTGACAAATTCTGTAAGGGAATACGCGAAATGGCGCTCTCGACAACAACCCAATCCCTCCTCCCAAAAAAACAAAAAGTAAACTGAATAACTTCCCGACACGTTTTATTATGCTTTGCATTTTGTAAAGCGCCCAAATAAAAATGGCCAAAAACAACAACAAAAACAGCGACAACAACAAGGTAATAGAACCAAAAGCGTAATGTAGAAGTAGTAGCTGCAGTGGGGGAGCACCTTGTGCTTTGTGTTGCTCAAAGAGCAAACAGCACGACACATGATGCGGCAGTGTTAGGGGCAGGGAGATAGAGAGGAGTGAGAGAGAGGAGTGATAGAGAGGAGTGAGAGAGCAGGCTGCGGTGGCATTGGCGGATGTCAGCGTGTCTCAGTCGTGCTTCGTTTGTTTGCCTCTTTGACTTTTTTAATGTTTGTTTTTTGTGTTCTTGCCGCTTTTTATTATTATTTCCGGCTTACGTGGCGTATGATGAACACGTTTATTGGTTGCCTGGCACGCAGCGTGTTTCAGCTGCTGCTACCTTTACTTGCTGTTCAATTACATTCGTTTACTTTTATGTATCACTGTGACAGTGTGTGTGAGCCATATTTGAGTAAGCCAGCAGCGGCCAAACATCAGAGTATTTGAGTGTCTGTGTGTGGAATCACGTTATTGAGTTTTGATATGTAAAACACACATACACAGAAACATTGGTTTGCGTTTTTGCTGTTAATTTTTTGCTTTTATTATGTTGTTTGTCGTTTTAAATAGACGAATTAATAAAAAAAAAAAAAAACAATTACCTTAAGTTGTCATGAAGAACAGCAAAGTTCATCTTGATCGTATTGTAAAACTAAACTAAATTGCCAGCTTTTTGCTCAACTGACATTTTACAAGTACCTAGATTAAGTATAAGCCTAGCTAAGTTTTGGGCTTATAAAGGAGAGGTAGGAAAGAGCTTCTCCGAACCTTTTGATACCGAGCGAAGCTTCAGACAAGACGATGCCCTCTTCAGCAAACTCTTCAACTTTTTTATGGAGAATGTGGTGCCAAAGGCCGAAGTACATCGCAAGGGTACAATATTGAACTATTGTCAAGTTACGTAGTAAGAGAGTAATCGGAGGCTTAGCGGATATTGAAAGAGAATCTGACAGGATCGGTCTGGTTGTGAATAAGATAAAAATGGATATTGTAAAAGAGTTCATCTACCTTGGCAGCACCATCTCAAGGAAGATCGATGTCAAGCAGAGAATTGCTCTTGCAAATAGCTACTACATTGGTCATAGTATGCAAATGAATAGTAAAGACCACTCTCGCCAGACAAGGCTAACACTCTATAAGACGCTCGTATTTCTCGTTTTGTAGGATAGGTGATAACGCAGTCTGATACAAATGTCCTTCTTGATGAAGAAGCTACTGCGAGAAAGGTCTACAATGCGGTTGAAGCAAGGAGCATGCATGTCTTCGTTGGAACACACTAATTACCTTTGGTATCACCGATTATAGAAGAGTCGCGAAAAGCCGAACTCTATGAAGGAGTGCTCTACATCAGGCCGTAATCCGGCGTATTTAAGAATTTCCATTACTTTAAAACCTTTAAACTATAACTTGGCTTTCATGCAGGCCCAACGAATGGGGCGAAGTACCGTTTATGACCGTGAAATTGTTTCCCCCTAATCGATTATCAATGATTCATATTTAAGATTTCATCCACTGTTCTACTTCGAAGAATAGGAATATTAGGCATTGACGAATCATGTCATATGAAGCAAAAATAGATATATCCAAGTGTTCGGTGTTGTCGGGTCGTCTCCCCAAGCGCTTCGCCTAAGGCTTATTTACTGGAGTCATCTCACACCGATAGAGCTCTGTGTAAGTGTGTGCTATCGGTGTGCCTAATTGTTGTATTGTGTGCGAGTTTGCTTTTCATGATTTTATAATTTCCAGTCTCAGATTTTCAAATTTTCTATAATTCATAAAAAAATTAGGCTAGTATTTTACATTTTACTAATTTTGTTTACAACTCTCTAGTTTTTAGGTAAACATTTTAGTCTGAAATTCAAATTCACACCGAGGAAAAATAATTTAATAAAAAGTGCAAAAAAAAATTTAAAAATTGTGAATTGAATTTTTGTGATGTAAGTACTTTTTTTTAGTGTAAAAGGGTATTATAGATTTGGGCAATGTATGTAACAGGTAGAAGGAGGCGTGGCAGATCAAAATTTCCATGGGCAAAAATGGTCTGGACCAATAGTAGAGTCGATATAGCCATGTCCATGTTTTTTTTGCGACTCTTCCTTCAGTTGAGTTTCGCGGAGTGAAGGTAATAAACAAAATCAATATCAACTGTCAAAATTAAGCAATATTTTTCAGATACGCAAGCATTATATTCGATAAATACCCTTAGCTGAAGGCTAGAAAAGAAAAAATTTCTGATTCAACAAAATTAATGGACAAGATTTCTTTCTCAATGAATTTCCCCCGGAATTATCAAGTAATAATAGCGATTAGCCTTTTACAATCACAGCATACTTTACGTCTTGCATTCGATGATTATACACAATCATTTGTCAATATTTTGGAAGTAAGAAAGTTTGTTGACAGCGTTTAGACACAAAAATATATGCAAAATTAACAGCAGGATGTAGCAGAATTTATTAATGATTTAGTAAAAAAAGTGGATATTGTCAATGACATTGTTGACCATGAAATGTGTTATGAAAATATGCACTTTACCACGCTGAAAAAAAAGATAATTCGTTCCAATACAATAATAGCAACGAAAAAAACCATAACATTTCAGGATTTGCTATACGATGGGCATAATACCAAGTTGGTAGAGAAAATTAAAAAATACGCTTTTAAAGCATTACGTTACGGTCACTATACAGTTATTTTTAAAAAAAATATCAAAAATAAGAACGTTTGGTATAAAATTGATGATGCCATTATCGAGAAAGTACCATATATAGGGTTTCTATTGGATGTTATAATGACCTTACCGACCCCTACCAGATGAAATAATGAAAAAATCACGAATGGGACAAAAAGACATGGCGCCAAATTTTGTTATTAAGTATGCAGTACGACAGAGGGTATGGTATGTATATGTATACATGACCATTTTTAATTCTGCAGTCAACTCAATAAAAATTACCATTGAATCCATGTAAAGTACCGAATCTTATCAGATCAATTATTGCGAATAGAACTGAAAGACGTGGCTCTAATCCTTTGCAACTAGCACAGAATCCATGTACAGGGTGTCTATGGGATGTTTTAAATGCCAGTCGAATTAAATTCATTTAATTACGTCTTTCTGAAATTTGAAACACAAGTAATACAGAAGATGGTTGGCTCGGATAGAAACCAGCCTACGTAGGAATGTCCGAAGATGAAATCATTAAACATTTAGGACCCATTTGCTTATGATTAATTACTAATAATGATGAGAGAAAAAGGAGACATCTTATCGCAACATGTTGGCCAGAATTCGTAAGGGTGCCACTGGCTCTTACATTATGTTTTTTGAAAAGAATGTAACATGATGCTCTACAAAACCATGCCATTTGGGACAACTATTTTTACCAAAAATGTCAAACAAAAAGATGTGATATGACATTAAAAAACACGTTACAAACGTTGTCGGGTCTCCACTTTCGCTACAACAAAAAGAAATTATACAAAACGAGTCGTTTAAATACACTTTAAATGTATCTTTCGTGAAACGAATGCAAAACCTGATGCGCTCCGATTTCCCAAAAACCTGACAATCTGTTCGGACGAATCCAAGTTTAACCGTTTCCAGTTGGATGGAAACCATTTGAGTGGCCAGCTCAGTCCCGGCCTCAATCCGATTGAGAACCTTTTGTCAATCGTGAAGCGACGGCTCTGGCAGTACCAATCAGCCCCATCCAACCTAGACGATCTTTGGAGTCGTGTCGAGGTGGAGTGAAATAAAATTCCGAAAGGAATTATTGAGAAATTGGTTGAGAATGTGCCAAACCGAATAAAAAATGTTATAAACAATAAGGGTCTTTGGACATTGAATCCTTGGAAGACATCCACGCTGGTACCTCCAATTCAACTTTTTCATGAGTTGACCACCTAAGTAAGCCGATGTAAGCCTTCGCCCGCTATGGTGAAAAATTTAATTGCGCTGAACGAAATTTTCAATACAATAAAGACGAATTGTTAATAGGAAACAATTATTTGAAAATTCATTATAAGGGCGCAAAAGCTATAAATTGTGACTACAAAATAATAAAAAAAAATATTTTTCCGTTCGAGGATGTACTTTTTCTTAGAATGTTAAATCAGAAAAAAGATATATATACCAGTGTTTAAAATTGCTCCTGCTCCGTAGCAGGAGTCGTACAAAAATTGCTCCTGCTCCTGACAGTTCGGTAGCAGGAGCAGAAATTTTGCTACAGCTACTGATACTTCGGAGCAGTAGCAGAAGCCGAAGTCAAAAACAGGTACATAAGAAATTGCGGAGCGCTTCACGAAGTCTAGAAGCAGCTACCGAACGCGCTAAGCGCCGAAATGTAGCAGAATTTTTCTCTGCCGACGCTTGCTTCTAGTCAGATATTCGCCGTAGCATTTGAAATATGATTTACTCCTCGCCGTGAAAACTGCTCCTCGCCTTGCTCCAGGAGTAATTTTTACTTGCTACCAGCTGCTCCAGGAGCAATTTTTTCATTTGCTACCTGCTGCTCCTGTAGTCATTTTTTGTATAGGCTGCAATTGCTTCTGTGTGTAATTTTTGTTGCGTAGTAGCAATGTGTTTTAAAGTATAGCTGCATGAATTAATAAATTTTAATTTTGTATTTTAATAGTATGTATTTTATTTATTTTATCTTACTATTATTATTATTATTACTTATTTTATATAAATTAAGCAGAATATACATAATAAAATTATAATTTACTTAATTCAACTGTCGTAGTTTAAATCGTCATCTTGGCCCTCGAAAAGTGTGTCTATGGCTCTATCCAAAAAACTAGGGTTTAGCTTCACTAGTAAAATATTTTCTAGAGTTTGGTGGCTTAATCGATTCCGATAATCTGTTAATACCAGCCTCAGCGTGGAAAATGCTCGTTCAATCGTTACCTGAAATAAATTTAAGTTATAAGATTAACATTTGAAAATTTTAGCAGTTTAGTTGTATTTCCTTTGAAACAAAACTGCTGCAGAAATACGTCGTCTGGGTCATAGAATTCTAATGGGGATTGAGGGCTGGATTGGACTGTTGAGGTAGCTGTGCTGCCAGTATTTATTTCAGCAAGTCTGTCCCATATCATTTTTAAATAATTGATGCCGTCCATTTTTTGTAACTCAGTAATGGTGTGTTGAAATCGAGGGTCCATGTATAAGCATGCCATTAAGCTTTTGTTGCGCATCAGCGTTGTTGTTCGGTTTGCGATGGACTCCAAAATCATTTTTCCAATTTTTATTGTTAAGGCATTGGTAGCATCTTCAACGATTTTCTCCGTAACCATTTTGCACTTTATCCATTGGCCGTAAAATGTACCATAATGCAAGTTTTCTTCTTGAAAAATTTTTATCATCTTTTGCATGGGACTGAATGCAACGCAATAGCTTTCAATGAATTCCCAAATAGAGTCGCCTATTTCGAAATTTTCATCATCACTCTTGTTCCGAATCGGATGGATTTTTGTTAAAAACTCCTTAGCTGTTTTTAAATTCTCTAGCATGGTAAAAGTTGATCCCCATCTAGTTGGGCAATCCAATTGAGGCATCTTTAATTTGTTGAGTTGGAATGTTAGGCGGTGTCCATTCGAAGTTTAACTCTGGATGTTACAAAGTCTGCAGATATTTTAAAACAATTATTATCATGTCGGAACTTGACGAAATATATTAGGAAAACTTCGAATTTAATATATTATATACCATATACATATCGTATAATGTTTTTTTTTAAAATATATTTTAACAAATAATATCAAAATGCGACAGCGATAGGCCACCAGCAATGAATTAACGCATTGTGAAAAAGCAAGATGCAAGACATGCTCATTTGTTCGTACGCATATGATCGCTCGCTGCCTTGATACATTGATGACGTAGATGCGCAGAACGAACAAAAACTCGTACCCCTGTTTGCGCTATCTTGTATTTTTTGTTTCATGCCTTTGAAGAAGAAGCGTACTAAAAAGGCCAGGGGCGCTACGACCAACTTCGCAAGAGAATATTAGTCCAGTAAAATTAGACTTTCAAATGGAAAAAATTAGGGGCAAGCTGAATTTTTGCAGCTAAGTAGGTGCTAGTATAGGAGACAAGCTTACATCCAATTTTTCGACCTCACCTCCTTGCAGAAGGGGGGGTTACGGAGGGGTTTGCATTTTGACTTATAACTCCCGTATTTTCAATTCTACAGAAAAACTTATATTTGTAACAAATTTGATCAAAATCGGTCAACTATGTGTATCATATAGCTGCCATACAAAAAAAAAGGAAAAAGTAAACCAAGTCTGTACAAGTGAATCAGCGTCGTCGTTTGTTTGCGCGCTCAGAGACACACAGTTAACGGGACTGCGCATTTCGTGACCTCTTAATTGTTGGATCATATCATTGCATTATCAAGATCCACTCCAGCTTCGGCAAAGATGTATAAAGAAGCTAAGAGCAAGCCATCATTAAGGAGGGTATTTCATATAAGGGACCTATGGTTTGTGGTTTTGGTGGGAAAGTTTCATTACAATCAATTGGTAAGTTGTTAAAGTTATAAAAAAAAAATAGAACAAATGTATTTTAGCGGCAATTATTAGTTACCATTTGAGCACATGAAGCTTAAACCGTTTGGGAATTATAAGCAAGCAACTAAGAAAATGTACAAGTGTGTATTTTTTCTACTAACTGCACTAACACATAGTGCAATAGATGTGGTGGAACTATGTACGTCACTTTAGCGCAACAACATTTGAAAATCGAAAAACTAAGTACGCCTTAATTAGCCGCTAATAAGTTGCTAATTAATTGCGAAAAAATTAGTTTAGTCATACTAAGTTTTTAATACAAAACATAAAATTATAATGTTTATTCAAATTATTTTCATAGATGGCGCCATCACTGTTACACTGCGTGACAGCGGTTCAAGTATTCACATAGATGGCGCCTTAACAACTTTGACTAAAAATTGGAAAATAGGCATTCAAATATGAAATTTTGAGATAACTGTTTTAGCCAGAATGTTCAGACAGTTAATCTTTAAATAATTGCGAAATAATTGATTTTGTGGTTTCATTTTTTGCTTCCAAAACGTGTTTTTGCGCTAAAGTGACATACTCCAGTTTTCGTGAATGCTCTGTAATGGTTATTATTTTCGAACAAGTGTTTATGCGAGAATCAGCCGATTACTTGGAAAAGAATTAATTTCATTGTTTAAAATTTGTCATAAAAACAACAATTATTAACATTGCCGTGCCGTGACTCAACGGTTCACGTATTCGCATAGATCGCGCCTTGACGACATTCAATGAAAATTTTATAATGCGATCAAAATGACTATTCTTTGCTTATTTATTAACTTACTACTTATTCATTTATCAAATGTCAATACAAACTTTATTAAATACTTGTTTTACATTCAAAAGTGCAACGCAAAGGAAATGTAATGTATTATTTATTAAAAACAAAACAAATGGATCTTTCAATCTGGCAATGCCTTATGTGCTTTCTCTAATTGATGGAATTGGCGGGAAAGTAAGATGTTTTTATTTTAGGGGACATGCAAGTAGTTGTTTCGATTTGTGCGAGTTTGCTTTTCATAATTTCATAATTTCAAGTGTCAGATTTTCAAATTTTCGATAATTAATAAAATAGTAGGTTAGTATTTGACATTTTACAAATATTGTTTACAACTTACAAATGTTTAGGTAATCATTTTAGTCTTAAATAAAATTTGGAGTTGTTAAAAAAAAACCGTATCATTTCAAAATTTGCTGGACGATGGGCATAAACCTCAAAAATTAGAAGATGTAATCAGTGAATGAGCAAAAATTCCATTTGCCAAACGTACGATATTATCGCGGGAAAAATTTTTATTGTCCGCTTTCTTGGAGCGAAGTATAATGCTAATACCAAGTTGGAAAACAAAATTAAAAATACGCTTTTAAAGCATTAAATTACGGTCACTATACGTCTATTTTAAAAAAGAATATCAAAAATAAGAGCGTTTGGTATAAAATGGATGATGCCATTATCGAGAAGGTACCACGGCCTCGGGCTGCCTATGGCTCTTACATTGTTTTTTGAAAAGCAATGAATATGATGCCATATAAAACCATGCCCTGCACTAGTCCATTGTAACTATTACGGAATCCATGTACAGGGGTACTACGGTATGTTATAATTACCTTGTGAACAGGAACCGCAACATTCAATTACCGACCCCTACCAGATAAAGTAATGAAAAAATCACGAATGGGACAAAAAGACATGGCTCCAATCCAGTCCCAAAAACCCACCAAATCCATTTTGTATAAAAGTATAAGTCGGGATCATAGAACTGAACGTGTCGATATAGCCATGTCTGTCTGTTAAACAATACAAAGTTGGTGTAGAAATTTTTCGTAGTGACATATTGGGCTCTTACCGTCCTTGCTTTTAAACAACATTTTGGATTCTAACTTCTGGAATAGACCAACTAGAGCAGATTCTTTGGCGTTAGTGCAGATAAAGTAATGAAAAAATCAGGAATGGGACAAAATGACATGGCTCCAATCCAGTCGCAAAAACCCACCAAATCCATTTTGTATAAAAGTATAAGTCGGGATCGATATAGCCATGTCTGTCTGTTCGTTTCGTCGCACAGCAACCCCACCACCTGCAGTACAGTTACCTTGATTTTGTTCACATCTATTTTGAATACAAGTTTTAGAGGGGATCTTAGGACTAAACGTGTATGTGGTGGGTTGTCGGGTTTTTGGGAAATTGGAAATAGGAGTCCTATAGCGCATCAGGTTTGGCTGTCCTTTCACGAACATACATTTAAAGTGTATTTAAACGACTCGTTTTGTATCATTTCTTTTTGTTGTAGCAAAAGTGGAGAGCCGACAACGTTGTTTACGTTTTTAATGTGTTTTTTATGTCATGAAACACAACTAATGTTTTTTGAAAATAAGCAAAAGGTTGTTTTATAATCCATTCATGGGTTAAAATTTGTTCTATGATTCAAGATTATATGACAGTGTTACAACGCTTGTCGCATCACACAAGACGTAAACAAGTCATGGTAAGTGCCTAAAAGTAGTTAGAAGTAGCAGTAGTAATCTCTCTTAACTAGTAGTAGTATCTACAAATCCTCCCAATCCACCAAGAGAAGCGTCAAGAATCGAGTGTTCCTCATGCCACCTTCCACATGGTCTTGAGGGACGGCTCGCCTACAGAAGCAGCCAAGTAACCATGTGCTCCTCCTCCCAATCTTAGGTGCGGCTCGCCTAGAGAAACGTCAAGAATTGTTTGCTCCTCAACCCATAATTCACATGGTCTTGGTTGGCGGTAACCATGTGCTCCTCCAAATCTTCTCCAGCCACTCTGCCACAGAACACTCATCGGCCTTTTTTCTAACGACCAAAAATTGGAAGTTCAGCTCAGGCACACGTCAATTGCAGATGTGCGCGCTGAGCCTCGGTCTAGTATGAGCCTATTGTTAAAGTAACCATCTTTAATAATAAAATAGGAATTACAAAAGCTCAGTAGCTCCAGAACATTCAAAAAATTCTGTAGCAGATCGCCTGGGTACCTCAGCCTGAGACATCGTTCCAATGCTCTAAACGATTTTTCTGGCTTATCAATTAGAAATATTTTAAACGGAGATATCTAATACAAAATGCATTGTCGTATGGTTCAATTTCTCTTGAGAGTCATTTCTAGCACTCCATGGGCTAATAACACACCCAAATAAGAAGTTTGGCACTACAAATACTCACAAGAGAAAATGGCGTTCTAAGATTACTTATACCCTTAGAACCAAATTTTGTTTCACTCATGTGTCATGGTTTTTGTTGTTATAGCTTACTTAATAGACCATTGAATAATCATAGATTCTTCTATTTAAATATTTTCAAATTTGTTTTTCTAAAATATTTGTAACTAAAATACGAAATTTAAAGCACAACAGCATACACATGCTCACGAACTGTAGTTCCGCTAGCAGATTTGGAACAGAGAAAAACCGCTCCACACACGTAACAAAATGGCTGTCAACTTAAAGGGATAGGCGTCACGCAGCTTAGCGTAAGGCGCGGGTCACATAGGTGTAAGATTCAGCGATAAAGAAATATAACCGCAGCCAAAGAACCGAATTCGCAGCACGCACATAGTCACACATTAATGACACAGCGATAACTTCAATTTTTCATTTGGCAACATGGCTGATTACAACACAAGGCACATGGCTGCCGTTTCCGCTTCCGTTTGCCACTCTGCTGATTCCTGCAAGATGACTCTTGACAATTACAACACGTGCTCAAGATTTTGCTCACACTTTTTTATTTTTGCCGCGCTTTTCTAAATTTTAGGCACATCTTTCACTGCCAGCAGCTCACTACCTTCACTTCAATGTTTTCAATGGCGGCTTAACTCACACATGCTTGCATTTGTAGTTGTGTGTGTGTGTGTGTGTGTGTGTGTGGGAGTGTGTGGCAGGTGGAATGCTGGCGCCGCCCTGCCATATAAGTTGTGACCGTAAAATATTCAAATTAAAAGGACTTATGTAGGCACTCAATGTAACCGCCATTATGTTACTTACATTGTTGCCGGGCTCAGCACAGCCCAGCCTCAGGGCTTTACTACCCCTGCCCGAAACGCAGCCGGAGGTGACAACCTCGAACTCGGCTTATAATATTGTATGGAGCGTAGCTGGCTGCTGTCGCCTGGTGACTGCTTCCGCTTTCAACGCTTGCCTAGCTCGCCCGTGACTGCCAGTCTGACATTTTTGTACACTTTAGTTGACAGTGGCAGCCATTTACGGCAGTCGACCGTATCCGCCATGTCGACCGCCCGCCAGCTGCTAGTAGTTGCTTGTCCTTGTAGCTGATGCGTTTCGCCCGTTATTGCTGTTGTTGTTGTTATAAACGTATATGTCGCATTTTCCGGGTAATTTACATTCTCATGACAACGCATACACCTACACAACAACAACAACAAGTACGGCAATAAGGACAACTACAAGTACAGCTACCACTGAAAGTACAGCAACAGCAATGATAGCCTGACAGCCCTTTGCATAGCTCTGCTTCTTCTTCTTCTAGCCCTACGCCGTTACTTGACAATTTTAAACTAATAAAAAAGTAAGATGAAACTGTAATCGTTCCTTATATTGGGACTCGTTATGCTTTGTTGTTGTAGTTGCATACATTGACATTCTCATTAGTTGCGTAATATACGAATATTATGTAATTCTGTGCAATTTACTATACACAATTTCAGCTCGAAAATTTCAGACTGTCGAGCACAAGGAATTTGAGGAGTTTATTAAAAGATATTTGCCTTTATCTTTAGTTACTTTTATAAAAAAATAAAAAAAAAGCACTTAATGCTACATATTCACAGTATGCACTTTCGAAATGTCCAGGGAACAGTAAAAAAAGTTACATACAACTTTAACATTATGGCATCCTTTAACAGACAGAACTTTCAACTATCTTTCGCAATGTCAACTCTCTGACAAATGCCTGGGGAACTGTAAAGGTAAAGCATAATATACTTATGGGCGTCTTTTATGCATACATAGAAAAAAGACCACAGATTTAAAACCAGCATATAAAGTAACAAAGTAGCCAAATACCGCACAAAGCCAACGTCGACTATTATATACCCTACAATGCTTCTGTTTTGTAATTTTTCTTAAGTGAGCTACAATGAAATTCATTGTATACGATCATTATACCTTTCAAATTGCGTTATCTTGTAAGATTCTTGCAGACAGCTTCAACCAAAAAATATCTGTTTGTAAAAAAGTTAATAACATTCGACAACTACGTCTTGAGGGGCGAAATAAACAACGGTTATTCCAAAGTTGTCCCAAACGACTAGGGTTACTTCAGGTGGAATGTTTCAGGATGTATGATTTGCTGTTAAACGTTTCATAAATTTTTAAGATATTGTTCAGTTTTTGAAGAAATTTTGCAAGTTATCATTATGATTATCATTGTTGTTGAAAGCGCTTTCTTAGTATTTTTTTCTGGTTAAGAGACAATTTACGATCTAAGTGACATCATGCAGAGCCGCTTCGGCGATCTAGCCATTCTTTGCCTCTTTGCATTCTAGTACCTTAATAATTGAGTAGTATATACATATATATATTAGTCTCAAGTAGAGTAAACAATATAATGTTGGTGTAGAAATCTTTTGTAGTGACATATTGGGCTCTTACCGTCCTTGCTTTTAAACAACATTTTGGATTCTAACTTCTGGAATAGACCAACTAGAGCAGATTCTTTGGCGTTAGTGCATATATTGCGTAATTTTAGGGCGTTCTGACTACACTACATAATCGCAGCGTACCACTTCTGTTTCGACACCTCTCATTTAACTACGGATGCAGGTTGCCTTCTCCCATATAGGTGTCACGTATATAACAGCTGCCTTCACCAAGCTGTGTATGAGAAACCTACTAGAGCATCAGACTCTTTATGGATTTGCTGGTGTTCGACTGCTTTTGCAAATATACTCTAGGCATTATTTATACGAGAGTCTAGTGTCAATCATGACGCCAAGGTATCTTGTCGCACTCGTCGATTTGATATGTATGGCGCCTTTTAGCCTGCTCCACTTTCTTGTAGCTGCTAATGAGCTCGACCTCCGTTTTGTGTTCTGTCAACTGACAATTCCAAACTCAGGATTCCATCATACATGCAGTTCCAGAGCACCATGTGCGTTAAAGGACCTGTGGTCGTGTTATACTGTGTGCAGAGTTTGAGTAGAACGTCGGGCACGTTGAAAATATGTTGCGATTCCAACATCTTGTGATATGGCGCAGAGATAAAGTGACAAGCAGGCAGTATTTTTGTGCAGGCATCAGCGGTCGTGTTCGTCACATGTGAGAGGGCATCTAAGGTAGAGCGAGACATTCCGAAGCCATACTGCCCATTCGAGAGGTCGCCAACGAGTTGAATAGCGAGAGAAAGCCGATTGCAAATGATTGTTTCAAATAATTTGTCTGCAGAGTTTAGAAGACAGTTGGACCTGTATGCCAAAGCGTAATCAGGAGGTTTGGGAAGCATGGTCTGTTACTGAAACTTCCACATCGATGGGAACACCCCTTCATTGACGCAGGTTGTAAATACGTCGGCAAACAGTTTCGGGAGTAAGTTAATAGCTATTTTTAGCGCTTCATTAGGAATTCCGTCGGGCTTGGGTGCTTTATAAGGACCCAAGACTTCTGGCAGTGTGACGGCTGGAGTAGCAGCTTGAAATATTTCGGCTGTTGTATGAACATCGCATCGCTCCAGTTAAGGCGGGAAAAGTGACCACACTTTCTCCGTTAGTTGGCTGGGATACTTGGCATCGGATTGACGGGTTCTCAGTTTCTTTGTGACCATTTTGTAAGTCCTTCCTCAAGGGTCATGGTGTGATTTATTGCAGAGTTCAAGAAAAAAGCGGCTCTTGCTGTCACGAATGGTGTGTTTGAGGGCTCTGCGGTGGTCAAAAAAGATAAAGAGCTGTGTTCCTCGCATGGAAGGAAGATATTAGATTGCATGGACTCGTGTTGGCTCAAGCACTTGAATTTGCCTTTTCTTGCTACGAACGCTGTCCGTATACCTTCTATAATCTATCCTACCGTGCTTTCTCCATCACCACGCATACCACGCGGCTTTAGGGGCGCCACACTGCGTGTGTGTTTAGAAGGCGGCATGTATGTTGAATCTTTAATATTTTCCTTAAATAATGATTATTTCTTCTAATTATCCTCATTTATCTTATTTTGGGTCATTTTTTTAATTTTTTGAAATTTTGGGTTTTTATGTTATCCGCTGACAGATGGTTCAATGCGATCATACTTAACTACTGATAAATCTGATAGTTTAAGCCAATGCCAAGTTATTTAATGGCTGATTATACTTTAGTATTCTAAAAGCTATTGGCAGAATAGAGCAGCACAAGATCTCAATCAAACTTATTACGCACCTTTCTTCATTTTTAATCCGTTTTGCACTTTTCGAAAAGGACTAATGATTCAAGAAAATTTGTGTTACAATAAAATTATTTTGGCAACAGCTCAACGGACAGGACATAAATTTTGAACTTCCGCGAAATTCTCGAAACCTGCGGGTGACCGGAAAAAACTGAGTAAGCAGCGATATTGAGAAAAGGTATTTTAAACATGATGGTGAGATTAGACCTTTGAAAAAGTTTGCATTTCGTAGACTAGTGTTATCAACAGCAAGGCTGCCACATGCCATATGCCCTAAAAAACAACCTTACAGCAAACTTAACATACACTGCAAAGGCATTCAAATAAAATAACTAAAACGTTTCGCACCACTCCGGTAGCAGACGAACCCAAGACAGCCGTAAAAACGTGCAAAAAGAATCATTATAAATAACAATAAACGAAACGTAAGCCATATTTTAACCATAATAGGTAATAAAACACACACAAAAGTGGCTAAAGGCAGTCAACATGGTTAGTAATCATGCAAGCATAACAACACCGACATGTCCAGGTGTGGGTCCTGGTCCTGGTCCTGGTCGTGCTCCTGCTCCAAGTCCATGCCCATTGATAATGTTAAAAGGAATGCCACAGAAAAGGTTGCGCCATAATGTCTGGCCAAATCAGACTGACACGCCTAACAATAAAATGACTTCAAAAAACACGCAAAAAGCAACTAAAACACACCAAAAAAAACCACAACAAATACAAAACTGGAAATGTGCTAAGGACAGGGAAATAAGGGATTTGCTCATCCTGCTCTGTCCTGACATAGCTCTTTGTGTTCATTCAAGCGTTGTCTGCGGCATCTTACCTTAATTTCCAGCTGCCGCCGGCTACGTGCAACGCGGCGTATAAGCAATGATACGACTGACCGTTTGGCAGGAACAATGTGGGCGGAGCGGTGTTAAGGCTGTTCTGCGGCTGTTGCTCGATATATTTCACGCTCGAACGTCTTTGGGGTCACACAAATCCGATTTACATGCAAATAAATAAAATTCATGTCGAACTTCGAGTTGCACACAATAAATTTTTGAGTGCGCTTCAGCGGCCAAGTTGCCGAAAAATAAGTAAAACCATGAAGTGGACCAACAAGCTACCCGAGCTTGCAACCAAGCCAGTCAGCCAGCCAACCATACAAACGAGTACTGTACTCAAACACACACACACACACACACTTGCACACACACACACACACACACACACACACACACACACACACATACAGATAGAAACACCGACGAACACACACATGTAGCCACTGCGTCTTTTTTGTATTTCATTTTTTAGTGTTTTTTTGAGCTGCTTTCATTTCACTTGTTTACTTTCTCATTGGGGTGCAGTTACGGTATACAGTTTTCATGCCTTATATGCACCACCTTCAAGTCCCTCCCAAGCCCTCTGGCCAAACGTGTTCTGGGTTCTCGGCCCAGTTATTTGAGCAGCCGTCTGCGCCACTGACTACGCGCTGTGAAATTGTATTTATAATGAATCAAATGTGATACGCCCATTTTCCACTTTTCTTGCACACACACACACACACACACTGACATCATAGAACTCTCGCTCAGATACTTTATCTGTGCTTAAACACTGGAATTTGTCTAGATCAAATGATTCAGTTTGTTATGGTTACTTGCATTTGCGTTCGCTGTACACTCCGGGTTCAGTTTAGTTTTTTATGGGTCAGCAGCTGCTTTTGAGTTTGCAAATGTATAAATATTTATTTGCAATACGGTTGAATGTTTTTTATTGCTTTTATCATAAAAACATTTCTAATAATGAAGTTATTGGTCCAAAAACAAGAAGTTAAACTTCAAAGTTCTCTACATTTTCATTTTGCGATATTTCTGACTCAACAAAGCCCGTCATCAGGGGATCGTAACACAACATTTAGCTGCGTAGCTTTCATTTAAAATCAGGTAGATAATTCCATACCTAACATTTGTCATATTTCTTTAAATACTTAATCTTTGGTGATCGACTTACGTCATTGTTCGACTTATAGCTCAAGCCTCCTAGTTCAGTTTAATCAAAACCTCTATTTCCGAAGATTTGTAGATCTTCATTAAATACGATAAACATCTTTTTGATTCGAGTAGTAAAGGAATATGGATAAAGGTTTTCTTCAAATCGCAGCGGTTTATTGTTTTTCAAAAAATTAACCACGAAAAGTAGTCCGGTAAGTAGTTCATAAAGTACTCCGAGAAATCCTCTAGGAGGTAGTTCGGAAAGAACTCGGGTAAATCCTTCGAGTATTAGTGTGGGAAGTAGTTCAACGTACTTCAGGGAGCAATTGAAGAAGTGATTCGCGCGGCTCTCCCGCAAGTAATTCGGAAAGTACTTTGGGAAGTTGTTCAGAAAGTACTCCGGGCAGTAGTTCGGGAAGCAGTTCAGAAAGTAGTTGATGAAGTCGCTTCGTATTCCGAAAAGTAGTTCGGAAAACACTAAGAGAAGTACTATGCGAAATCGTTTGGAAAGAACATCGTGAAGTATTACGGTAAGTACTCTGGCTGGTAATCCACTGAGTAGTAATATAATATGAAGTACTTCGAGAAGTTCCCAAGGAAATAGTTTAGGAAGTACTCCGGGTATTAGTTCGAGAAGTACACCAGTAATATAATTTTAATTAGGTCGAGAAATCCAGAATAATCTGCGCAGTAGTTCGGGAAGCACTTCGGGAAGTAGTTAGGCAAGAAGTTATTCCGAAAAGTAATTCGGAAAGTATTACGGGAAGAATTCCAAGAATGTGTTTGGCAAGTACGTCAGGAATTATTTCGGTAAGCACTCTGGCAAGTAAAAGAGTTAAAGAAGTACTTCGAGCATTATTCTGAAAAGTAGTCTGATAGTGTTTAATGAAGTAATCGGGGAAATCCTCTAGGATGTGGAATGGTAAGTACTCCTGGTAGTACTTCAAAAATACTTCTGCTAAGGGGCTGTTCACGTCACCACCGAGAGGGGAGGTCGGTTTGTCAAATAGTGATTTTTTGTTACAATAGGGACAGCGGGGGGTTCCGGAAACGTGACGTCACAATCAAAATGTTAATAAAATCTGAAAATCTTCTTCGATCAAAACTCTTTATGAAATTTAAAATGGTTTACTATTCAAATTCCAAATATCCATTGTATGCATCTTCTCTAGGGTTGTCTATGCTTGTTTGTTGCTTATAGTAATGCTGAAGTTCCGTTTGAAATGGTGATCAGTGGCCAAGGGTAAAAGAACTTTCACTTAAAGATAGATTTTCGTTTTAAAGACATACTGGTTGAAAATGCCAGTTTTTGGCCCGGCAGGTTAAACCCTAACTTATTCTTCTGAATAACAAGTCGACATCGACAAATTACTGAAAAGGAAAAAAAAACCAAATTGGTATCGTATAGTATAAACCCCTGCCAAGTTGACAGTTACTTTTGCCTACTCTTGTAACTAGGCACCTAAGTGAGCTGCTTTTTCAAAGAAAAAGCTTGAAATAACATTTGCGGCATACAAAGAGAGTTTCCATGCCGTTCTTAAGGAAATCTAATGCTGTCAACTTTGCTTGATTATCAAAAAAGATGTGTCGCCTGATGTAATATGTTTGCCTGATGTATTGAGTTACTGAAATAGCAAAAAAATTTATGGACAATTGATTGATTGATGCAGCACGAAGCTGTTACTTTCTGAAGGCCAATTTGATATTTTATCTTTTGTCATAGTTATGATGTGATTCTCTTTCAATCAAGTATCTTTACAATGCTGCTTTCTCTATGAAATCCTTTGTAAGCTGAAACACCTTTGTTTGAAAATGCTTCGTAACCAGTTGCAACAATTAATTAAGAAGTAAATTACGTATTCACAAACAAACAGCTGCAAGCTTAAATAATAGCAATTGCTAATGCCACTGTTGGAGCCATTGTTGCAGCTACTGTTGCAAGTACTGTGGCAGTAGCGCTTATTTCTAGCTGCAGAATTTATGTTAGTCTCCTTAGCATACATCAGGGCTTTTGCTTATGTTTTGAATAATTTAAAAGGGTTTTATGCATTTTAAAAACGATTTTGCCAATGTAAAACGTGAAATGCAAAAGTGCCAAGACACACACACACACCACCAGCTTATACACCCACACACACACACACACACACACACATGTGGCAACTAGAAGGTTGTTTAAGCTCGCATGTTGCAACTGCTGTTGCACGTTTCGTCGGCTATGTTGGAGAGAGTTAGCATGTGAGGCAAATGAAAGCGAGTCTCGCGTGAGCAAGAGAAATTGTCGCATAATGATGTCTACGATAAATTTTACGAATCCTTTAGCAACATATCCTTGTCTTGTCTTCCTGCTCCCAGCGTTCCATGTGTTCCATTTCCTCGTGTCTAGCTAAAAGGTAGCTAGCGAATAGATGGAGAGCGATGTGGTTGTGGCAACTTTAAAATATTTTTGCAATTTATTTACGAAACACATACACTCACGTGCTCATACACTTAACTGCGTTCACATATGCAAAATAAAGTGATTACAAAGACACACACACACACACACGCACACACACACACACACACATTGGCAACATCACCAACACCGAAGCGAGCTCATGCATGTTTTAATGCACTCGCAGGCTCAGAGCAACAGAGAGCATAAGAGTGAAGATGAAAGCTGAGGAGAGGGCAACAAGAAAATTTCATTTGCATTTACATATAAACAGAAACACACCCACACACACACACACACACACACACACACACACACACACATTCACACACATATGCCTTGCAAATGAGCTGCAGAAACACACACATTTGCATGCACACTGAAAGAAATGGTGCGTAAATGTTAAATGAAGTGTTATCGGACCAAGTGACAAAAATGGAGAACTCTTCTTCTTAATAGGCCATAACAACCCGTTACCGGGTAACGGCCTAATGTAAGCACTCTTTGATGCAACTATGCTTTACGCATGCCTCCTCCAATCAGTGATATCAAATGTAGTTAGTGTGCTTTCTACCTGGTCCTACCAACGGAGACATGAACGACCCCATAACATGACCTAGCCAGCAGTCGCTGGACTCATAGAGTTCGTCGTTCCATCGAATGTGCTAGGGCCAAAGACCTCACAGAGTTCTTTCTGCTAAAACGCTCCGATGGTCACAGTGTTAAGAGAGTGGTCTCTAAAAGAGAAAGTGGTCTCTAAATTTAATTTGGCTCCAATCTGTTTGCCAGAGTGATTCTGCGCTTGATCTTCATGCTGACTGACATCGTTCTTCATTGTGACTGTGGACACAAGATAGACGAAATCATTGAAAATGCTTTACTGATTATTTGCTCACTGAGAGTGATGCATTATGGTCTCTAATTAAAAAAAATCGATGTTATCGATAGTGCTTTCGATCGAAAGCCTTACATTTATTTCGCTTGCATGGCACCCAGAGAGTGTGAGTGGTTTTCATTTTGGCGATCAAAAAATAAATCAAGTATAACGGTTTTTATAAAAAGGAGCCTTGTAATACTTATATAAGGGGAGGGGAACCGCAAGAGGAATGGAAAGGGTAAAGGGAAGGGGTACTGAAAGGGACACTGGAATTGGAAAGGGAATATGACCACGGGTGTGCGCGAGCGGAGGGAGAGGAATATGAATGGTGTGGTGAATAGGATGAGAGCCGCGAAGGCAAACGGAAGGAAAAATATGATCTACCTCGAGAGGTGTGGGGGGTGGGCGAACGGGGTCGGAGGTACCACAAAATATGCCGTCCCATTTTAACTTAATGACAATGATTATGTGTGTGTATAGAGTTAGATTAGTTTCTAAACTTAAGTCAATTATTGGCCGTCTTATGAACTAAATAAAAAATAGTAGAACAATAAAAAAGCCACATTCTGGACAGCTTCTTGAAACTGGACCCAAAATGAATGCATATTTCATGCCTGAATCTTGTTGGTAGGTTCCCCCTCTTAACATATTTGCCTTTGAACACTCAATGTAAAACATTAACACAAAACCGTTGTGATTACACTTTGCATTTAAGTAAAATCAACATTGAGAATCAATATATGAACAAACTAGTGTTTGCATTTTTTTTATCAGATGCAGGACATAAAGTTCAGCGATAAAACAAGCGCGTCAAAGAAAGGATAAAGTAGCACAATCGGTTTAAATTTTCCAGTTGCTGCACAATACAATATCGAATTAAATGTCAGTGAATTTTCGCTGCATTAATCTAAGTATCTTAAGTATTCCTACAAAATATTACTTCAAAAGTTCCGAATCACTGTAGCACCCTGTAATTTAATCTAAACAAATTCAATTCTCTTTTAGTACATGGAAAAGAGAGCGTATCATAAAGTGTCTGCACAATTCACATCCACTTCAAAAAGAAATCGAAATGTTCAAAAATCAGTGTTGCAACGCTCATCTCATCTTAGTTGATAGTATACAAAACTTCAGCCATCATGGTATGCCTGGCAGATGCAAAACATTTGTTGTCAGTTCTCTTCAACTTGGAAAGATGTGTCACCATCTTTGCAAACATACCAGCGGCACTTCTCAAAAACAACAACATCTTTGCGGAGACATGCATGCTCTTCTTTTCTCTCTTACGATGCACGCCCAAAAAACCAACATACATCCTTTCCGCTCTCGATTGGTTTCAAGCGTAACACCATCCGAGCGTAAACCTTAAAGTTGAGGAAACAATCTTTAAAGCAGTGATTTTCAAAAAAAAGAGACACAAAATGTTTGGTTGCAGATTGAGATATGCATTGCTGCATTCGGAATCCTTTCTTTAGCATGGAACTCCAGCAAATATCGCTGTTTGAGTCCAATGTTAAATCTGTACAGCTTTTCGAATGTGAAACGTGGAAATGCTCCCAAAATAGCAGGTAACAAGCTCTTGTTAATCGTTGTATGCAATACATCCTAAAGATCCGATGGCCGCAAGTTATTTCCTACAACGTATTGTGACTTACCACTGGACAAAGAAAACTGGATGTTGAAACAAAGCGAATCAGGGCTTCCAATAGAATCCTCAAGGTGTAGAGATGGTAGAAAGGCCAAGGACAACATGTAGGTCAACTGTTATGGTAGAAACAAAATGTTGCTGCCAACAGTAGCTTCCAAAATAGAAGAAGAAATCATTTTTGAGAATGAAGGAACCCCTGATACCGTTGTTTTACAGAATCTACCGAGGTTGTCTCAGTTCCTTTCTTGGTTTTAAAGCTGACATAGGAAGCAGAGACTTAGTAAATAGCAACTGCGAAAATGTTCATATGGCATGCTGCCGATGCCGATCCCTGTCTTAAATATAAAAACTGGAATATCTATAAAGCTCAAATGAACTTTAGCGTTGTCACTTAAAAAAATTTTGCCTTAAATCTCAGTTTTTCACCTTGAACCTCCATAGAATAATGGCTAACTTCAAACTATCGACCGTGTGAGCAGCCTCTAAAAAGTAAGACCCCTAAGTATGCTTTTCGGGCTCTAGATTGTGATATTAAAATATACGATAACAATATCAATTAAGTCGATAGATTTTAATTGATCAATACTATCATATCCATATCCATTATTTATGCTATAGTAGTGGAAAATATCGAAGAATGCCAACTGACCTTTGAAATTTGTTTCGGTGTATTTTCGATACATTATATATGTGTTTATATATATAAGACTGCAAGTGTATGTATTATGGCTGAGCATTATTAGATTTGTTTGTATGTTTTCATGTCAGTTGATTTTCCACCCAAATATTTACACATATTGTTTTATAACAGCAGTCATATATTTACGCTCATTGCTGTTGTTGGTTTTATACATGTTGTTTTTGTTGTTGTTGCATAAAATGCATGCAAAATAAAATGATTTTTAAATCTATTAATTTAAACAATATGTAAACTAGACTCTAAATTTAATTTTAAATAAACCACAACAATTTAAAGTCATAAAAAGAAAATTGAGTTTAATAATCAAAATAAGAACTTGACTGATGGACAGCAAAACAAAATAAATTTCAGTGTTCAAACATGTGTCAGAAGAAATAGAATCCAAATGGAAAACACAAATCATCGAGGCGCAAATTAGCTACATATAAAATATGCTCAAAGATATCTTTGCAAGATACAGCTACATATGTTCAAATTTATCGAGCTAAAAGTCGATGTTAAGCATATGCGTGCCGTCATTAACAATGTTCCAGATACTTTTATGAAAGAAACCAAAAAAAAAATCACTGAAATTGTATAACAAACAACCCACACGGCGTATGCGTAACGGAAATGAAAGTGTTTGGGCGTGAGTGTGTGTGTGTGTGTGTGTGTGTGTGTGTGTGTGTGTGTGTGTGTGTGTGTGTGTGTGGGCAAGCGAAATAAAATGTTTACTAATAAAAGATGTAAATATTTTGATAAAAAGCAAATTGTTTACACAGTTCATGCAGTTGCATGCAGAATATCAGAATAGTATCACTAAAACATATAGAAATAGAGCGAAATTTTGAATTCCAGTTCAAATTTACAATTCAAATGGGCGGTGTGCGCTTATTAGTAAACAGCTAGGGGTAAAAATATGCTCAATAAAATAGCAGCAGATACGAAAACATTAAAGATACATATGTATCTGTGTGTGAGTGTGTGTGTGTGTGTTTGTGTGTATTATATGAGCTTATATATCTTTGAAATTGTTTTCGCATTGCCTTATGCGCCCTCAGCGTGAATATTTCGCCATTTTCTTTTTGTTTTTTTTCATTTATTCAACAATTTTGCTGGACTTGCGAACAAAAAGCGCAAAAGAGAATAGATAATAAAGAAGCATACACAAACAAACAAAAACTAACACACCAAAGATATGCGCGAAATATGATTTAAATTGAAAATTGTTTGTTTTGCAGTTGTTTTCGCTGGCAAAAGATACATTTTGAGCAGCTAACAGAGCAACCAAGAAATATTTTCAAGTCAAAACTGCACAAGACACAGAGAGCTCTAGAGTTAGACAGAGAAGGCTAGAGAGGGAGAGGGAGAGAGGTATAGCGAGTTAGTTGCCAGTTGAAGATACTTGCAATGTTGTTGGCTTGATTTGAATACAAATGCAAATTTTTGATGCTGGTGAAAATATTTTTGTTGTTTACTTTTTCATTTAGTGAAAATGCTGTTCTTGCGGTTTCCATAACAATTTCCACGTTAAAATATTCCATGTTTTTCCAGATATCATTCAGTATTCTTAAACCAACCAAAGCCGAAGAAATGCGTCACTATATTTAAGCTATTTTTATAAGATCTAATTTTGTTTAGATTTCGGAAACATTTTGGCGAATTTTCACTTCCTCGTCTGCAGGCAAAGTTATTTTTAAGAATCTGGAATTAGTTTTCGTTTTCATAGTTCGAATCTGTGTTCTTTCTGCAACTTGGAGCAGCTATATAAAGCAAGTTTGGAAGCTCAATGAAATTGCTTTCAAACATATTATTTTTGTTGTATTAAATTGCACTTTGGTGGTAATGGTAAACAAAACCTGAATCCGAATCCGTTCAAAATTTCTTTGAGCGGTCATACATGGATAATGCTCATCAGGAAAAACTTTTATATTTTATAAAGAAAGGATGCTGGTCGAGGCGCTCAGTCTGCCGAGGACCTCTTAGACCTCTATCAGATACTGGGACACTGGAGCAGGTCGGTATTTTGCGCCAGCTAAGCACACACTTTGTTTCACGTTACAAAATATGACTTTATTGTATAATTAATCACTAAAATTGCCTTAGCTAGGGTCCCCCTAACCGACCAAATTGTTAGATCGGTTTATTTTGGCCCTAGGTCGGTTTACCTCTGGCATAGCGTGGCGTCGTTGGCTAAGGCGCGGCAGCTGTGGCACGTCGTGGCGTGGCGGTACTCCGTGGCGGTGGTGTGGCCCCTCGTGGCTGTGGTGCGGCTGCTGCAGCCCCTCGTGGCTAAGGCGTGGCTGCTGTGGCCCCTCGTGGCTGTGGTGTTGCTGCTGTAGCCCCTGTGGCTGTGGTGCGGCTACTGCAGCCCCTCGTGGTTGAGGCGTGGCTGCTGTGGCCCCTCGTGTCTGTGCTGCGGCTGCTGTGACACGTCGTAACCGTGGCGGTACTCCGTGGCGGTGGTATGGCTGCTGTGGCCCCAATGTCAATCTATTGAAACTGTCGGCCAGCAACCCTTGATCGGCTGAGCTTTTGAGTGAAAGCTGATACCACTTAGAGCCCACTGCCTCTTCGAGCCTGTTGCTGGCCGACTCGTGTGCGTGGGCTTGAGCGAGACCCAACTCCTGTTGCTGCTGCTGAGCGTGGTCTCTGAGCTTTTAAACGCTCCGCGGCATGAGTTGGAGCTGCCGTCGGGGCTGAGCGCAGCTTGTGGGCTTTTGAGAGTGATCGGTGCCAGGGCTGGTTGAACTACTGAGCAACTGAACTATTAATAAACTTAAATCTACTTGCTACCCTACTCTAATAAACTTAATACTAATTGATATTTTAGATGTAGTAGCTATATATGTCTTGTCGTTGTGGAGCGCAGAATGCGTCCTCACAAAGTTAACCTTAATTTTGTGTATTATTCTATATCAAACATTTAACACATAATGCCGGGTCCCATTTTGAGCACTTGATACGAGCTTGACATTTACAAAACCATTATGAGCACCGGCAACGGGTACACTCTTCAACATAATGAGCTATTCCATCAAATCAGAAATTCTTTGTAAGATTAACATTAATCTTGTCGTACATAGACGTGCAACTGTAAATACCACAGAGGGACGTTCTATAGACACCTCCAAACGGAAATATCTACCAAACAAGTGCCTCTTTGAGTATTTTGCATAACACTTAAGTGGAGCAACAAACGCTCTCTAGGCTTTACAAATCACAATAGCCAAACACAACTGTTGTGCCATAGATACGCTTCTAATCCTAATATCCCAATACCTATGCTCGAACACCAAATGACCACCCAAAACGGCACGCTGTCTCTTATCCTCACAAAGCACCTCTTTAGCAGTGCATTACATTGTCTGTTCAGGAGTATCCTAGTGTTGCACATATGAGTTGCCAGGTTTAAAAGCGCCACACATACTATCGTAAATACACACTCGCAATACAGCACACTCACCGGCCTGTCTTTTGTAGTGCATAGTACAATAGCATTAGTCAGCCACTGGGATGTATCCTGAGCCCTATTCTTGGGTGGCGATTAACCATGTGCGTAAATGTCTTAATACTGCAGGCGCACCGATGCGTTTTATCCTGCAGTTTTACCACCAGGACACCAAGTTCTTTATAGCTTGAGTTCGAACTAAAATCCTTAAAAGAACACTTGTTGTATTTACAGGTGAGTACTAGCCGGTCAAAGTCGAACATGACATGGTATCAACGAGAATCCTGCTCAAAGGAAGCTCTGCTTCTCTCAACACAACTCCACACCACTCAACTTCAACTGGCTATAGCGCACGACTGTCACCCTAATCTTAAACTAGCAGCAGAGGTGCTCTGCTTAACTACCTCTTGCCTAGTGAGTACACGACAGAGTCCACTTTCTCTCAACTGCACCTATCTT
Source organism: Chymomyza caudatula (assembly GCA_035041775.1). Classification (NCBI taxonomy): domain Eukaryota; kingdom Metazoa; phylum Arthropoda; class Insecta; order Diptera; family Drosophilidae; genus Chymomyza; species Chymomyza caudatula. Next base: position 58,324 of record JAWNKW010000141.1, on the reverse strand, counting down.
CTACACTCCACTCTTTCGCACGCACCATTAATGCAAACCTAACTGCATCCATACATAAGCTATCCCAATGTCCCTTCTTGGCTGTCAGCGCAAGGATCCGGATGAACGCCTAATATTAATTGGTTAAACTTAAAAGAAGTTGTGAGGTGTCAAATTGATTACTCACAATGAGTCTTTGCAAAACGTTTCTTCTTCTTCAATATTAAAGTTCCAATCAGAGGAAAAGACCATATTTTTTGTCGTGGATCGATCGGTATTTAGGTTTCCGGGTAATATGATATTTGCTTACCTCGCATCTCTCGAATAATTTAACTTTTTTAAATAGAAATAATTCGAAAAATGTGCTAGAAAGGTTGCCGAATTCGAAATCTTAACCATGGGTCTTTCATTGAGGTCAAATTTGTTTTTGACTCTGCGCCTCCACGTCTACTCAGCACTACTGTAAAAATTATACTAAACTGAAATGCCGTGGATAGGTGGAACTAGCCTACCTATTCTACCGTGGCCCAGTTCTTTAACAGAGTTGTGCTTAGGGTTTGAGACCCACCACGTTAAACTCACTTCCTAATGAAAGTTCTTATGAGGTGCCTGGTAGAGTGCTATATATCAGGCTGTAACCCAGTAACTAGTTGTTATGGCCAGTCGAAAAGAAAAACAAGTGTTATTTGAACGTTTCGAGTTAAGCTAATATAACGATACTTATGTATCACTGTTAACGGCTGTCGTGGAGTAAAAAGACATTTTCTTTTTAGATATTCGCTTCTTTTGCATTGAATTGTCTTTTTGAGTCGTCATAACAAGTGATTATAAGGTGCAGCTGACATTTTAGTTATTCAGCTTATTCAATCATGTGGGGTCGCACGTCCAGTGATGGATTCATGTCTATAGTCTCTGGACAAAAATTGGTCGAATAAAACGTCTTGTTTCTCCTTCAGTGGCAACGACATTCAAAAGACAATTCTTTAAGACTTTCCAACTTTCGTGTCAACCACACTTAAATTAGTGTTAGTTGTCGTATTTTAAGCGCTTGTAATCAAAAACTCGAAGTTTAGAACAAGAAGCTAAACTACGAAAATCATGTGCCATAAAATAAGCATTTAAATAACTAAACGTTGTATTGAACATATTTCAGCTATGTTTACTTCTAATTAATGTAAACTGTAAATACTCGAAAAATTTCACAATTTTCTTTATATAAGCCATAAAAAAAGTGTTCTAACAACATTAGCATTCAGTTGGCAAACATGGCCGCCGAAAAAGGCCCACTATACACATAAAATGGTAATAAATATTACTAAAATTACTTTGTGTAATTCTGTTTAAATTGAGTGTCATACAAACAGAGATACTATAAACATTTTCGATACATAACAAACGCTGTGCAAATGTTTATCGAAACTTTTAAAGGTAAAATTAATCGCAAAATATGTCAAAATGTTAGAGCTTAAAAAAAAAGCTTAAGCTAATCGATAAGAACACAAAAATGTGTAGAAAAATAAGAAAGACTAAAGTAAAAATAAGTTAATATTAATATAAAATGAAAATGAAAATTTTCCAGGAAACTGGCAGCAAAGCTGGCTGCTAAGTAGCGGCAAGTAAAACCATCTAAACGGAAACACGAAGAAACATGAAACACACAAAAATCCAGCACGAACAACAACTACAACAACAACAACAAAAATTTGATGCAAACAGTCGGGACGGTGCCCGACAGTTGAATACCCTATACCCTTTTTCTTTATAAACACTAAATACGGTAAAATGGTAACGGAAGTATCCTCTTTTATATCTATTTTCATAAGATCGATAAGCCTGTTAACGTTTTCCAATTGGGAAGTTGCAATTGACTAGTTTTCCTAGTGGGAAATTACTTTTTTACCCATAACTCCAGTATTCTTGGGCCAATATCGTTGAATTTTGTAACACAGATCAAAAATACATATAATGTCTGTGACAATTTTCAAATCAATATATTGGGTGGTGTGGCAGTAATTAAGGTAAATCGATTGAGTGGAAAGGGGGGGTTCCATTGAAAAATGTGTTTTTTAACAACTAGGGTCACGGGTCTACACACCAAATTTTGTAACTCTAGCTCACATGTGTCCATATATACATGTAGTGGAATTTTAAAGCAGTTTATGGGCGAGGGGTGGTGAAATTAGCATGTTTGACCATAACTTTTGAAGTGTTTAGCGGAGCGGTTGTAAACCGCGCAAATCTGTGACGGAGGAAGGGGCTAAGATATCGACACAGTTCGACAAACTCGTATTTTTCCCGGCATATGCGCATCTTTTGGTAAAAATGTTTGCTCTAGCTCTTATAGTCTCCGAGAACGGTGCGACAACACGGACATACGGACAGACCATTTTTGCCCATGGAACATATAGTCTGCCACGCCTCCTTCTGCCTGTTACACACATTGAACAAATCTATAATACCCTTTAACACTTTGTGTACAGGGTATAATAATGCGAGAAGGGGCACAAAAACAAGCACAAAGAATTAATTAGCGCAGATAAGTGGCACGAAACAAATTGCAGAAGCATTTTTTGAAGCAAAATGGAGTGAAATCTTGTGCCACAAGCTGCAAGTGGAACAAGTGCGGTTAGCTGAAACTCATAGATACAAAATGTAGCTGCGCGTGTGTGTGGCAGCGAGGGTGGGGCTGGGTACAGTTACGTTAAGCATATAATTGACCTCGATTTTGTGCGGTTTGCCTTGAACATAATAATCGACAACGAAACACACAAAATCTGATTAGTGGTTGTTGTAGTTTTTAAGCCTTTTAAGCGCTTATTTATGAGCAACAGTTGTTTTTTAATAAAAACCAAAACATTCTTTAATTCATAAATTTTAAGCTTTTTTACATAAAAAATAAGTATGTGTTCTAGTTTTGTGAAAATAAAAAAAAAAACAAAACTGGCAGCATTTGGACACTTGTTATTGCCTCTGTGACTAGCACAAGTCCAAGCACCCACGCCTACAGCTACACACACACACATAGACGCGCTCGGTCGCATCTTTATATCTATAGATACATATCTATCCTATAGATACTTTTACTTATAGCGGCAATGAAAACATATACGATGACACTGAGCTTCGAGTCGCTCAATTAATTTTGATTGCAGCCTTGGCAGCTGTTCGCAACCAAAACGTTCTATGAAAATCTGTGTGTAGGTGTTGCCACACACACGCATACACTCACACACATTTCGTGTTTTCTCTACACTTTTCATATTTTCATTGGAAATGTTTTCAAACAGCGCTGGTTTTGACACAGTTCATGGTAAAGTTCATTTAACCATAAATTAAACGTTATTTTAAATAATTTGAAAGGAACATAAACTTTACAAACTGTGTTTATGCTTTAATTTCAAATTTCCTTTCTGTTTTTAGTATAAAATTTTGTATTTATTTTATAAATATTTACCAAATAAACTAGTCGAACGGAACTAGTTGTGTTTTTTGCCTGACGGCCTTGACATATGCCATGTAATTTCCATAGCGATTGTTCAAGCTGTTTTCAAGTATATTTTGTATGTATAATGATTGTATTATATGCAATATTGAGTGGTATTTGTATTCACTCATTTTCAAGAGCAAATTTTGTACTTTGCTTGGACAATTTGTCAGCAGCTCATTTATAACTGTCATATGCATCATGATTAATTTATGACATAGGCATTTGAATATATAAATGAATAGATATATGGAGACGGAACTCAGGAACTTAGACTAAAGGAGAAAACGGGAGGTAACTTATACAAGTTGGCACAAGTAGAGAACGGTCAGATTGTAAAGGCTAAAACGTTCTTTCACGTGTATCACAGTCTGTCCAACTAGAGAAGGAAATCGTACAGAATGTGCTCCGGGTTTCACATTTAAGTAGGCGGTTGGAAGTCTACATTAGTGGTCAGCATGTAATGTATGGAGAAACAAACATATGAACAGTTGAGCATATTTATTTAACAAAGTACAAAGTTGAGTTCTGTCCCCGCTTCGCAGGTTCTCTTGTGGAGCAGCTCTTGCAAAATATTCAAGATACGGGCCCAGACATACAAGGTATACGAGTATCGTGTAGATACCTGCATACAGTTAGCACTGTAACGCAAAATATTCTGGATAAAATAGCCTCAAAACAAAGTCTCACCGTAAATCTGAATAAGAACATCCTTGCTCTTTTTAATCGGCAACACGGGACAGATACAATAATCCTGTCAATGCCAAAGAATGTGACTCTTGCACTGTTTAGTGAAGTAGAGCTTCTCTCGGTTGTGTTGTGAAGTTTTTGAATGAAGTTTTTCCGCAGATACAATGTGCTCTTTCGCCCAAAAGAGTGCTGAAGCGATTTGAAGTGACAGTCACACAAGGTTTCGGACCCTGGAGAAACGTCGCAGATCTGATACATTGAAAGCTAGTGGTCCATACAGACAGAGTCTGTAAGGTACCCAGGAATTAAGCACTGAATGTCGCATAAGAAAACACTTTGTGAAAGAACCCATTCCAAAGGTCTTCAGATCTCTCTCTCTTCCTCGTCAAAAGAGGAGAGCCAACTTGCGCAGTCTTTATGAATGCCTACAGGAGATGGGAAGATTTTGTTAATTAGGATGCGGAACTCTTATGTCAGCGTACTCTCTTTTATGTTATGTGAACTTTCTGTTAATTTTCAACATATATTTTTAAAATCGTTAGTCTCCCGGATCATTGTAGCGTATTCCAGATGGAAGCCATAAATAAGCAAGGCACTATCTTACCTCAAAAAATAACTTTTAAAGCAATGTCAACATGCTAAACCAATGCTTGTACTTCTTATAATCGAATTTGATTTCGCCAACGAACTGCCGCAGATCTCTAATAGAGATGGCTAAACAGTTTGTTCTTAGTCGGAAATGGGTTCCGGAACACAGGTACATAGTGAGCAACAACATAACCGACGAGCTTGCTAGACAAGGTACTACTGTTTCCCCGAGAAAGAAGGAATAATCATCTCTATGGCGACCTGCAAGCTAAACATACATACATTTTTCCATAACAAAGCCAATCGAAAATGGTATGGCCAGAGTAAAATAACAAACGGACAGCTGCGCTCTGCTCACTTAGCAATCAGAAATCGGAGTTATTAGAGCCACTACTGGACACTGGCTAGTAGGCGTCTTGCCTGAGAGGATCTCTCAATAACCTCTGCAGAAGCTGTGCAGAAAACATGAGGTAGGCTGAGCACTTCTTTTGGTCTTGTCCGGCGCTCTGCAAATTACGAATGAAACACCTAGTTCTTGAATAGCTTATTAGAGTGGTCAAATATTAGCCCAAAGAGGCTAGCGGATTCTCCTTTTTAACTGACCGTAATAACCATTTACCGAGCTATGGCCTCATGGCGGATTAGGGAAAAGGTGAAATAGATCCAAATGTATCACAATGTGCCGACCATAGCTCAAAGTGTGACGAATTCTGGCAGCCATTTGCACCTAATCTATTTTTTAATTTTCTACGTTATAATATACTCACGACTAAAAACAATCTGCTGCCTTCAAAATCAATTTTTCATTCATATTTTTTTTGTTTGTTTTTCTTTGCTTTTGCCTTACCTCAAGAAAATGTGCCAGACGGACGAAGTCAAATGTTTAGTCTCGAGAAATCATGAAAATTTCAGTGTCCATCACATTGACCTACACTAAATTTATGAGCTTCAGGTGTGAAAAGATACATTTTATTGCTTACCTGTGTGTGGGCGTCGCTTGACGTCTTGTTTATGTTTATTTGTACTGCATGTACATATATTTTTTGGACTTTTTTATCTCTTAAGTTGCGGAATCTTCTTATCAATGTCGGTGCTTAAACTTGAACTTGCTGCGAATGTTTTGCAGTTAATTTAATTACATTTAGCAGCAACAAAATAAACAACAACAAAAATCGTAAACTTTGTAGCAGCTGGAAACACCGTTCTTGTTGCTTTTAGCCAAATTGTGAACAGAAAGTTTTACAAAATGTGTTTGTCATAAAAGTTTTAATTGAAATTACAATTTAATTTGCCGACTGACCTTCAGTTGGACCAGCAAATTTGTTTGAAATGAAGCGAAAAGCGAATTTCTAATAAATTTGTTGAAATTTTTCGAAAATGTTTTGACAAATGGCATCGGGGGCAAACATTGGAAAGTTTTGCATTAGCGACACGTCATTTATAAAATAAGCTAATGAGAGAAATGCCAAAAGTTTTGAATTCCTGCGCATTCGTTTTCAAAATGCAATTCAGTTTTTTGGTTGGTTGAGTTTAAGGTAAATCTATTTATACGCTTTCGGCTAATTTCGGCTAGAATTTGTTAAAAATTTTATGGCATGATCATCTTAACATAAAGCGTTTCAATGTTGCACGCCCACATACATCTATGTTATAATGTATCTGTAAGATACAGTTCGAATGTTTGGTACTTCTCTCGCAGAAGTGAAAGGCGATCGACCGTTGTCAACGGCACGCTCTGACTAGACACATTTCTTTTAACTAATTGTTGTTGATTTTTCCTTTTGTTTGGTATTTTTCATTTGTTTCTTAGTTCTAGGTAGTCGTCTGTGTGACGTCATCAGCGATTTCCGCCACTTTGGCGCTACGTTTGTATCTAAATTTGTGCGGCTGCTGCGCTGTTTTACGTCGGCCTTATTTTTGGCACAAATACATTCTGCTGCGTCTATATGTATCGCAGACTGCGACTGCGGCGCTGTCGTTGACGCTGACGTTAGCGTTGGCGTCGACGCTGTCGGCATTTTGAAAAGATTTTCGTAAATTATCGTAGGCTCTTAGGAAAAATGGAAAACTGTTTTGGCAACTTGCGTCAGTCAAGAATTTTACTTCGATCGTTGAAGACGCGCAGTGTCGTTCGCTTTTACATATAAATTTTTCACAAATAATACCAAAAAATGGCTGTAAGTTTTACAAGTTTTTCAATTTTTTATCGAATAAAGAGGCAATGCATTTTTTCATAAATATCATAAAATTTTTGATTAAAACAGTCTCTTAAATTGCCGCTTAATTCCAATTTCGACATTTATTTGATGGAAACACATATGATTTTATGTTTATATTTTAATTGAAATGTCAAACAACACACTTCAATTATTTTCATAAAATAAAGTAACTGAGTAAATGCATAATTGCAAGTTTGTAAATTAAGTTAATACGAAGTCAATTATAGTTGTTAAACGTGTAAGAGAAATGTAATTATAGGTCCCACTTGAAAAAGTTTAATAATACTGCATAAAATACTGTACTTGTTGAAACGAATAATGAAATAAGCACAAATTTGTTACTTTTTAGATTGATTTTCTTTAACTTTTAACATTTTTGAAGTATTTCTTGCACACAGCACAAATTATCTTTGTCAGCTTTGAAATAAGGTTCTCTTAACAAATTTGGAAATGCTTTATTTGAAAGTTAAAACAACTTTCTTTCGATAAACGCAGTTCCCAAGTCACATGTTGCAAGTCGAATTCTGTCTTCCAAAACATTTGTGTTAGCAACAACCTCTTTATAGCTCGTCAAAACAACGAATTCGTTTCGAATACTTGATGAAACTTGAAAAGAGTACAAAATCATGGGCAGCAATTGAAAATCCCCATTATTATACGCATTTGGCTCTACAACAAAACTTATATAATTATTTTGTAGATAATAATCGTTCTGTTCCATGTAACTTTATAATCTTGTTAAGTACGATATTTATCATTGCAATTATCGTCACTAACTTAACAAGAAAGTTGAGGAGTAAATAGTGAAAACCTCAACTTAGCTAGCCAAAAATGCTTTGAAAACAAAAACAACAACGCTAACAATCTCTTATTATGTCATACAAACATCGTTGTTAGCGGCTAGCAACTGTCGTGCAACTTCTAGTTGTAGAAGGGTATAAGCGTGTGCTTTAACTATCGATTGTGAAAGAAAACATCATTAGTGAGACACAAATGAAGAAGTTCGATATATCGACAGTACCATCGATAATTCGCAGTTCTAAATTTTAGTTGTTTCAGTAAAATTTGCTATTTTCCTTTGAATGAAATTTTCCTCACACAAAATTAAATAAACGTAATAAAATAAAGATTAGAAGAGTTTTCCGTACTTTTGTAAGATTTTAGCCTTGGTTCTGCATCTTGTTATATTTCTTCTTCTTCATAACTGGCCATAACCATCTAATACTTTAACAATGTTTGACATCAACAATTATGTTTCATATAAATCACATAACTGTTTAACTCTGAGGCAGTTACCCGAGTTCATTATTTAAGCAGCTTGGCAATGGCTATACACAAGCTTCAGTGGTGCAAATATTTTCCGTAAAATTGTAGCAATAATTCTTCAGTGCACTTACAGAGCATTCCGCTTACTAACCTTGCTCGCAATTTCGATTTCGATTACCATTTTCCGATAAAAATGTCATACTTGACCCGAAAATTTCATATGGACAACAAAAGTAAAATAAAAATAAATATGCAAATAGAAATCGGTTGCGGAGAAGAGAACATACACGACTATGTAAGGAAAGATTTGACGTTTTACACATCATCAGCTGTTTTCAATTGAAAAGGAGAATTGGCTGTTTACAAAATGACTGAAGAGTATTATCCATTATACGAGTAAACTAGTAACAAAACAATTTAACTTATTAACGAACGAAAATATGGTTGATTGGTTGAACCGACGTTTATATCTACCTTATTTCTACATGTAAAGAAGTTGCCATCTGACGTTGTAGAACTAATTTTGGTATTTTGCTAGCTAAAGACGGTTGTAGTAGTTTAATGTTATGAAAATAACAGCAAGTGTGTCTGCAATTCTGGGATGGTTTTGTCTCGGATTTCCTTTTGAAATATCTTGATCAATTTCCAACACATTTAAAGATATTTGAGGTATATCGTAAAACTGCTGTTGAGTCTGTTTTCCTTTTTTATCGCATTCTTATCTTATGGCTGCCCAGTTCGTCTACAGATATAAGAACGTTTGATAGCGGCATGGTAGGGAAAACATCTGAAATTCAATTAAATTTTCTAAAATAATGTATCTGTAGGCGAGCTCTCGGCAGACATATTAGTCTGCAAGACTACCGAGTTCTTTGCTTTGAGAAGCTTCATTTCGTTGTAGTGCACTATTTCCAAAGTAATGTATTCTTAACTCCTAAAGAGAGAGACACATCACTAAAATGCAGAATGCCTTTACGCTTTATCAGGTTGCGGTTTTTCTTGTTATGTTAAGCATCGAATTCGTTTTTCACGTAGATCGTGCTACAGCTGACCCTTGACAGCGTCTATCCGGAATCTTATTCTTTCTTGGGTTATTAAGTCTAAATCCATTTGCCGTGTTTTTCGCCTGTTCCCTCAATCATAAATCGAAATGCAGGCTGCTTGTGTATGCTTTGAAAACAGCCAAGTTTCCATGTACAGGGTTCGGTAAAGTGGCACTGCGATGAACTTCAGCATGATCTCCATTTCGTCACATTGCAGCAGATGCTTTCCAAAATACATAATAGATCTGAACACAAAACAGCTTGCACTTAGGGACATAATATCTCCTCCACAAGGGCTTCAATCTATCCAGAGTTTAACACTACTTTTGCATCGTTCAGCTCCATATTTATCTATATTTGTAAGTTCTTACAGATCAGTTTGAGTAGGACGCCATTTTTCGGCCATTGCAAGTCTTTTGCAGTGAATATTAGAATCTTAGACATTTTGGCCTGCTACATTTGGCCGTAAAGCACGGCACTTATGACCACTATGAGTTCCCTAGGGGAAGTTTCCCTTGAAACTGAAACACTTGTTTGCACATTTTTTATGAACTGTAGCAAATTTTGCAAGAATTCACAAAACATTATGATGGTTTTGTGAACTTTACAAAAGTATAATGCAATTTGTATAATTCAATACGAAATCAAATAGTATAATGACAAAAATAAAAAAACCAATTCAGTTTGAAATCCAAAGAGGTTTTTGTGTTTAATGATGTCAAATTAAATTGGCTATGTATCTGAAGTTAATTATTGTGTATTGTGTTGAGTATTGTGTATGCATATAATATGTGCAATTAATGCTTACAATTTATAATTAAATAAGCAATTAAAAAAAAAAGCTCATACCAAATAAGGCGTAGCAATTTTTAGCGTTTCAATTAAAAATTTTTAATTGATTAAATATTTAAATAGTTGTCAATTCGCCTAGAATCAGCAAAAACTCATATAACACATACGCCATGTGGGCGCTGTAGCGCATTCGTAGAATCCCGCTGAACTCGCTGTCGGTGATTTTTTATTGCTAGTTTTTTGGTTTTGTTTTGTTTGCAGCTGTTCTGCCATTATTCATTTTCATATATATATATATATATATCGTATTTACGCTTTTCACTTTTCGCTTTGCAAATTAAAATAAAAAATCACTTTGTTGACATTTGGCCCATAGTACGCCTCTGCATGCCACGCCCACACGTGTGTGTATGTGTCATAAATTTTTGTGCTGTCAGTTGCTGGGCTGCTCGATTCGGTTATACGGTTCAGTTGCTGGCCGGGATTGAGGCCTAGGGATTGCCACCCTTTGTTGGCCAACAACTTGCTGCCACATCAAATATTCGTTGCGTGCATTTGGGCGCATATCACTCAGCGTACTGTGCCGACCATTGCTCTTGAATATTTCATGTTGCACCCACACACACACACACACACACACACTCATACACTCACAAAACAGATACACGGCAAAAGCCAAAAAAAAAGAAACACTTTTTGAGATATTAATTTTGTATCTCATTGATGCATAAATTATTTTGCACTTTGGGCTTTTGCGTCTGTGTGAGTGAGCTCTTTATTTTATTTAATATTATTTTTGCCATCCCCGATTTATATTTAAATTAATTCGCACACTCTCTTGTCATTTTACATTTTCACAACTTTTGCCGCTGTTGTCCGTCCGTCTTTTGTCTCTCAGTCTGTTTGTCAAATGTCAATGTGTTGAAATGCCAATATTGAGAAATACGAGCGACTCGGGAAAATTAACTGAAAATTATTCTACGTATTAAAAGAGCGAAAAAAATAGCAAATAAAAATTACAAATAAACGATATGCCATTAATTTATGAGCATCTAAAGTCAAATAGCAGCAAATTAATTATAAATAATGTGTAAAATTTAATTGTACATATATCGTAAAGTAAGGTGTAAGCACTAATTAAAATGATACGCAAATAAACAAATATATGCAATAATACAATACAATATTTAATATTTATTTAAGTGACATTGATTTGTGATGCAAAAATTATTGATCGGCAAAGATTCATATTTGCACTGCTTACATGAACAACGCAAAACTGCTTCGATCCTGTTTCTTCTATGAATATGAGCAATGTGTACTTAACAAGGTAACGTCGTCGTTGAGCGGACATTCTTAAAACTTTGTGAGAGAGAGGCTGAAGTAGCTAAAAAGAGAGGCGCAATTTACTCTCATTACTGAAAAAATTACATACATATCTAAGCGTTCGGTAGAATCCATCAATAAAATTCCGTGCTATGGACCGACGAATCAAAATTGGAGCTGTTTGGCAACAAATGGCGGTAATATGTCGTGAACCAACAATAAATCTCAATGAAACGCACTATCATTCATTCATTGTGGTGATTTATGTTTGATTTAGCTACTGGTCGAACTAGTGAAAATATATGGAATAATTCGCAACGAAGACTACCAACGAATCCTACAATGAAGTGACTTCCTTCCGAGCTCGACCGGCAAGTGAAACCGAGCAGTAAAGAAGAGATGTGAATGTCTTAAAAGCCAAATATGATCACATCGATGAAAATAAATTCATTTGATTGCTTTCAAACATCAATTTTTCAGAATTTAGTGTATGTGATACTCTCAAATCATGTAGAATAGTTGAAATAATGTTGAATAAATTTTCTGTGTGAGCTCAAACTTTTGGCCGGTAGTGTACATCCTACTAGTTCTATTTTTTATTATCAAATTATGCAATGATTACATTGTTATATGTTTATCCCAAGCTTAATACTTTGATCAAATTTGCCGAGCTCAATGGAGGCTATATCCAATGCCAGAGGAAAACAGTCTTTCTCACTAGGTGCTAATGTAACGAAGTAAGCGAAATTTTTAGTTGTTACTTAAGCTATGGTCAGACGGACCGACATGCGAAAATCGTTAAAAATTAGTTTGCAACATGTCTGACTGACCGGTAATCAGCTGTTTTAGTTTGTCGACTGTCGGCAGCCTTAAATCGGTATGTGAGATCACAAGCTAGCAGACAATCTGCCAGCAGCGATAAACTGAACGATTTCAACCAACAAACTTTATGCCTGTAATAGATAAATGTTTTTGACCAAATCGGGGCATTCTGATTGTCTGACCGTAGCTTTGGATGTGTGTTTCTCTTAGTGATGTTACGATAGAGGAAGCCAATCCGAGTTCTGCGGCTTTTTATGCGTTTGATTCAGATGTAATATGTTAAGCGTTTCTTATTTGAGTAAAGTTGCACTGCATAGATGGAGCTGGTCTCTATATAGATTTGATTGACTAAAAGGTACATTTTTTTGCTCGTGAACTATGTTTGGAATAAACATATAGCCCTTTTCAATTTAACCGTTACTATTGCCTACTTTACTCGATCAAGTACTTTGAGCCTACAGTCGAGTTTCTTATAACAAAGTACAAACTTCTGAACGAAACTACGAAATAGTCTGATGTCTGCTGATGAGTTAGTACGCTTTTCTTCTGTGCATATTCTCGCAAGAAGCACTTTATCTGATGTTTTGGGATTCGTCCAAGGGAACAACCTTACAGACACCAACAGAGCAAATTGTTGTTATTTATAAGGCACAGTAACCACCACTCAAACTTTTTCTCAAGTAACATTTGGGTCGATGAACAAAGCTACAATAATTCGTACAAGCAAAATTGATAGATAGAGCTCACTAGGCGGCATTTTCGGAAAAATCGTAAAGTCTCTTTCATAATTTTGAAGGAACTTGTGATGATCAAGTAAAGTGCGGTTTTCATGGGCAGGTCATGGTGACCCCTGGGGGTGGGTCCTTTTTTTCTGTACATTAACGTCATACGGCGCGCGTAGTCATTTTGACGAAGGATGACGTTCTAGGTTTAAGTGTATAAGCTTACCTAAAAAACTATAAGAACTTTAATGCTCTTCTTCTTCTTCTTTAGTAATAATAATAGCAATAATAACCTTCTCCAACTGGAAGTTCCACTTCTTCTTAACTGGCCATAACAACCCGTTATCGAGTTAGGGCTTGATGCTAATACATTCTTTCATTGGAATTGTGGTTTTACGTGGTGGGTCCCAAACCTTACGCACAACCCTTTTAAGGCCTGGGGTGGCACTACTGGTCTCGAAAGAACCCAGTGTCATTGTTAGTCGCCTCATACGACAAGCTTTGACCTGCTGAGGTGGTATTCTCTAACCCGCTCACCACACGGGTTCCACTGCTAGTGGAGTTTTACTGCTAGCCAAGAATGCTTTAAAAACAAAAACAACAATGCTAACAATCGATTAATTTGGCATACAAAAGTCGTTGGAATCGCCTAGCAATTGTCGTGCAACTTCCAGTGTGGGAAGTGTATAGGAATCTATTGCATTGCTGGGCCAGTTGTGGTGCTTCCCGAACAAATGGTGGCCAACATCTTAGTCGCCTTCCTTTACCAGCTGCATTGTAGACTTTTCTACCTGAAGATTATTTGTCCACATTCACAACATGAGCGAGCCAGTAGGCTATGTCCATCTCGTCGCAGAACTTGTAGAGTCCGTCTTTGCATCATATGCGGCAGTCGGAGTTGCTTCCGTTCAAGTACCACAAGGTCATTTGCGTCACCAAACACTACAGTGGCATAAGGCAAATTGCCGAAGATAAACATCTTGTAGAATTGTTCTGGTCTCTACTGCTCAATCATAAGAAGTGTGGATTGCGCCAACTGTTCTCCGCTCGCGCTCCAATCCGGCATCATTCCTCGTTCTGAAGGTGCTGCTCTTGAAATTTTCAAATTCTAAGCCAACTCGTCAATTTAAAACTTTTTGAATTTGAATATATGTTATTTGCTGTGGATTCCACTTTCGCAAATTTCTGTTTGCTGCCTTTAAAAAGGAAATATTATTTTGGCTTATTAGCTTTAATGGTTTTCTGGACTTTTGGCTACCTGTAGCTAACCAACATATTTGCATATTATTTACGAACAACTTGGTAAACATGATTCCCTCTATATGTAAAGTTTTTTAGCAATTTGCATAGCTTTTAAATTATTCATATCGACCTTAAACCTTTTTCACAAAAAACTTTTCAATTTGTGCTGCAATTAACATTTCCTTAGTGAAAGTTCGCAAAACGTATGAATAGTTGCATAAATATTTAATACTTGCTACAATGCACATAAAAAAAGAGAATTTAAAAAAAATGTTTAATATAAATCGCACTTTTTTGTGCATATTGTCAATTGTCAATCCACTTTGACTTTATGGCATATAATTTTTTTTATAGCCATTGGCAAATTTTAATTAATATACGGTTCAGTGCTGTTTTTAAATTGAAATACATAAAAAAGCACTAAATCACTAGAAAATAACACAGGCGATGACTTCATCATCAGTGGGAAAAGCTGAAAAACTTGAAATGTGGGCTTCCAAAAGATTGCTGCCAAGTTTTTGTTTATAGTTTGTTTGGAAAATGTTTGCACTTTTAGACCCAGCAAACTGTTGAGCCAACTAGAAATTAGAGCAACAAAATTAAATTTGGCAACTTTACAAAAAAACAACAATAACCATAAAATATAAAAATATCAGCACAATTTTGCATTTGAAAGCCATTTTTTTTGGGTCACAGCTCAGACTTTATCAGTTTTTGTTTACAGTGTATGTATCAAGGACACGCTGCAGGTCTGTCAACTGCAGCCAGCATAAAAATAATCGTCTATAAAAAATTAAAACAGAAACAATGCAAAAATTAAACTATGTAACAAATAAAATTAAAATTCAAAACCTATGAAGCTCTCGAAATGGTCGTGTGGGCGCCTACAAATTGTGTTTCATGTCAATTGGCAGAGTTCCAAATGACAAATTGAAAAAAGTTGGGCAAAAAAACATAAATGTTAATGATCATTTGTGCGCTAAATGTATATTTTTCATTTTTCCGAGCTACCGGAAAACAACAGATAGCACAGGAAAAATACAGAACAAAAAAATTATGAAGGTGACAAAAAATGCTGCGGGTTATTTGAAGGTCATGGCTGCGTTTTATGTATATTTACAGAGAGTGCATAAAAAGCACGAAAAAGTCATATTAAAATTGAAAAAAATTTAGAATTTACTTTGTGGTTGACTTAACCCATGAAACCGAAATTCCTGTGCTAATATTTTTAGTGAATTTTTCGCTGAGTTTGTAGTTTGAAAATATTTACTTTGTTTTTAAAACAACATATACGAAATTAACTGTAGTTATATTTATTGAAATTAACAGAATATAAAAATGTCATTCAATCCCAGTTTTTACCATTACTTCACTTTTACTTTTTGATGCCACTTCTTCGAAACGTCCACTCCACCAGCTTCACAATTCGTCACCATTTGAAATCACAAATCAGTGTAATAAATTACAGCTTGTGAAGTCACTTTTTCGGTAGACTATGAAATCTCTATCTGAATCTCTTTTTGATCTCAACAGTAAGGCTCCGTTCGCTACCACCATGCTTTTAACAGTTGTATTTCGGCCTCAGCCTTTGCGCGGATTTCATCTTATGCTTACGGCCAGACTTAGATCACTACTGCTCTCTACCTTGTCCCTTCAACGTAGACAAGTCCTGGCCCATCTTAGCATTCCTCCAGCAGCTGAATTTAAGATTTTTCTCGCAGTCAATGTCTCTCGACTCTGTCAATGTCGTCGTAGAACACATCGCTCCATCGAATGCGGTAGTCGTTGCTAAAGGGCCAAATATCTTATGGAATACTTTCCACTCTAACACTTAAAGGGCATTTTTATCAGTGCCAAAACGGGAAACTTGTTGCTACTCCAGCGGGCCGCTATCATAATTATCTGGAGGCGTTCATGGGCTTGATTACCTCCCTGCCGGGCCGCTAAATAAGATTATGTGGAAATAGACTAGAGCTATGAGCTACTACCAAGGAATAATAGTTACAAGGTAGGACTATTCTGTTGCTCTCACATTGTTCGCTTCCCATTCATTCATTCCGCTGCGAATGTCAAAGAGAAAGGTTTTTCCGCGCACGTTATTGCCTTGTCTTTTTTGAGTGTGCATCTCTTGCGAGATCCGCGATCAAGCGAACTTATTTATTATGTTTTAACTTAACTTAAAAGTATCTTTTAGCGGAGGAGTAGTTTAGCGTAAACGTCAAAAAGAGTATGAGTAGAATAGCGTCATTAAGTAAAATTACGCTAGAGTACGTTTGTTCCCTTGTTCCCATTAGCGTCGATACCTTGATGCGCTGCATGAGCTATTTATAAGGCCAGTTTGTGTTAAGGGATCTTTTAATCTAATGTGTTGCGCTGCAGGTTGTTTGAAGTTTACTTCATACGCAAAATGGCGTATACACAAAATTACGCCTACTCATAACTAAGCATTAGTAAATAGTGCATGAGGCACTCATTCTTGCAGTGAGCTGTATCACAATGACGCTTGTGACGCTATACGTGTGCGTCACACCTACTTAAGTGGGCAACCGACTAAGTTAGCATACCTTCCTAAGCTACTCGTTACTCGATGTACAGCTCGGTAATATTTTCCATAAGTTATCTTGCCTGCAGCCATAGTAGACTTGCTTCATATTAGAATACATTCTAATACCCTTTGTTTCTGCTACTCTCAAACTGATGGTGTGCTTTTATTCAATTTTGCTGCGAACATCTGTGAGAAAGGTTGTGTCCGCGCATGTTATTGGCGTGTTAAAAGCCGTATGTAAGTGAGTATAAATACTGTGCACAAATGTTTTGTCTTTTCGACTCTCGCTCTTTATGAAGATAACCTAACGGCACAAAACACTTCTCCTTTTTAAGAATTTTGAAATTTCAACATCAATTTCTTTACTACTGTTTGGGACTTATTTGAACTTTTTTCAATCAGTGTTTTAAAGGGGAAATAGATTTAGCGTAAATTTTACTTTTATTATTTGATGACCATTGTAAGATTAGCTGTAAAATTTTGACAGTTTCGCGTAAGTTTTTTCACTTTCTCACTTTGTGCAACAAGTGGCTAAATGTAGCTTGTATTGAACTGTATATTCGATTCTCAATAGTTGCATCAAACAAAGGTTGACGCAGAAACCTCTCACTTCGATCTAAACGAAGCAGAATCAAACTTCAGTTAGATCTCTCACTTAGTTCAATAAAACTAAAGAGGGAAAATTGAACTAGAGAACTACATCTTCGAATTCCATTGAAAATGAAGCTAACTTTTAAATTGGAATTGATTTAAATTGTAAATTTAAAAAAAATGGCTATATTAATATTTAGCTGGGCAGCACTGTTGCGGCTCGGAGCCCTTAACCACAATATCACTTGGATGTACTCGCTTACCACCGACAAATTATTGTACGAATTATTTTTAATGCATATCAGTTGGCAACCGCAGCAACAAAACCAACAACAACTGCAACAAACAGTTAAGAGAAAAGAGCAAGAATAACAAGCAATCGAACCAAATATACCAATTAATAATGAGTGAAGTACACACACACACACACACACACACACACACACACACACACACACACACACACACACACACACACACAGATGAGAGCTGTCAGTTGAAACCAAACATAAAATGGTGTTTTATAACACAAGCAACAGAAACAACTACAACTACAACTTGATATGCATATAATGGATTTTTATTTTTATTTTCAATTAAGAAATAAAAAATAAAAAAACAAACACAATTACAACAAAAACAACAACAACGAGTGATTTTATTGGGTTAAAATTGAAATCGAAATTGAAACCATGCAAATTGACGTACCATTCATTAAAAACGGTTCGGTTCATTGAGAACCATTAAAGTGCACTCTGAATTATTGGTGCAAATACATAAATTTATAAGTATAAATAAATAATGGCGCGCATCAAGCTCCATATTGCAAGTGCGACACCTGCAACCTCGATCTACATACATGCACACATAAATATGCCCAAATTTTATAAAATAACAAAGGCAGTAACAACTACAACTACAACCACATAAGAAAAAATCGAGAATATAACAAAATGTTCAGACCACAAATATGCGTAAATTAAATTGTTAAAAATAATAACAGCTTTGCCACAAAAATGCATTTATTTTTTATAAATTGTTATTTTTTGTTTGTTTACGAGGTGTGATCAATAATTATGACACAGTAGGGATCCATTTATCGCATTTGCAAATGTCATGTTTTGTATGAATGCATTGTTTGTTTCATCAGACTAAAGCCTGTCAGTGGGCCGAAGGCAGATTCGGCAAAAGGTCAACATTGCTTCATTTATAAGGCTCACATGAATCTATATTACAAATTTAATGCCTTGTAATTACATATTAACATCTATATTATATTATTTCAAAGATATTTTGATGTAGAAGCTTAAAGAATGCTTTAGAAAGCATAGAAAGGAATAGTTTGAAACGAACGAATTTCGGGTATAAAGAAGCGAAAAAACAATGCAGTGTATTGCAATGTGAGGCTGTAAAGGAGAAGAAAACAAAAGACGAACAAATGATGCGCCCTGCACCAACATAATGAGCATGAACTTCTTAGTCTATCGGACTATTTAAGCTTTTTGATAGAAAATGACATTACTCAACACATTAGAAAAAGTTGAAGAAGAAGAACAAGTATATGTAAAAGTACAAGGAGAAGTACAAGAAGAAGTACAAAGAGCGGAACAAGGAGAAGTACACGGGAAGGTACAAGTATAAGTACAAGGAGAAGTATACGGAGAGGTACAAGTAGAAGTACAAGAAGAAGTACAAGAAAAAGTACAAAGAGAAGTCGAAGAAGAAATAGATGTAGAAGTTAAGTGCCGACTTTAGGAACACACTTTTTTTACCTATTCATTGAAGAGTCCACTTAACATATGTTGCCTATAACAAGTTTTGCAGCGAATGCCAACCTTTCTGACGATGGCTGTTGATGTCAAATCTTTCCCACAATCTTCCGCTTTTTATTATATGGCAATTAGGAATTGTTGATTATACTGACATGTAGACGAATATCCAAAATGTAGATAAACCTCAATCAACGTCTTAGAGCTCCACTCTGATTCATTTATAATCGTTTCAAAAGCTTGTGCAAAATGAAAGACCGAAGACTTACTGTCTTCTTAGTGCTTACCGAGTGTCCAATATGGTGGATTTTGCAAGCAATGATATTTGGAAATAAACGTTTTATAGCCAAAGTGTTCAAAAACAAATTTAATTATCTTCTAATCTTTGGTCATAATATCGATTTCGAAAATTCTTACTTTCAAACGCCTGCTGTTGATATTTGAGAGAGGGAAAATTAAAAAAATTAAGAGTTCTCACACATTTGCGATCATGATCAGTCACGAATTCTGAGGACTTTGTGAAAGAGCTTAATCGAAATCGAAAGAGATTCTACATATCTTTATTGTCAAAAAACGAAAGATCAGGCAGCTCTGATTGATTTAATCACGGTTATTTAGGACAGAGTACGTAGCAAAGTACGGGCCGTCTTGTAGTGGACGATGTGCCAGAACACTTTCTGTATCAAGGAAGTAAATTCACATTATGGAAGTGTAGCATACTTGAATTAAGTGACGTGTATACTCTACAATTTCTTGGGAAGTCTGTGATAAAGAGGGACCGCCATTTTAGTCTTAACTTCTTTGACTATCCTAACTTCTTCTGGAACAATGAACTGGGCTGCCTAAATGCTAGAGTTGGATCAATTTACTTCGACAAGCCAACTCACACAAAATTTTTTTTTTTTTCATATCACCAAATCGTAATCTAATTCGGAATTGTGACCTAATCTCGTTACATTTTGAACACACCTCGTGCACCTTGATTTAATTTTGACATTTTGTTTACGGTTTGGTTTTGAGCCGCAATGGATAGATTTTTCAAAATTTATTCAATTTTCATATAATTACCAAAAATCAAATAATATATTACGATATAAACAGAAAGCCACAAAAAAAAAAAAAATAAATAAACATAATATACAATTTGAGCATTCAAATTGAAATACAACAATACACAATAAATTATTGCAAATGTGGCAAATATTAAAAATGATAATGCGTACAACAAATTTCAATTTGAATATTACGCATACGCCTCGTGCTATTTTTAATTCAATTGTTTTACGTATACGCCCTGTTGCTCTAAATTGTATAAATATTTTATGACAAAAATACATGCACAAACATTGGTTGCATTTAACATACTTTTTAATTAGGTTGTGTTTAATTAGAGACAATTGTTATTTTGTGCGTATTACTAAATACAATTGGTATATCTTTTTTTTTTTGATGAAATTAATGTGAACTATAAGGGAATATATAACTGGAATTGAATTTGAAATATGAAGTTTTCTATTTAAGAGTATTCACGTATTCGTAACAAATGAGTATCGAACATATCATTCATTAGTTCAATGAAAAGCTTATTTCAATCGAACTGCAGTAGATGGCGTTTATATGCAATGGCGAAAATGCAGCGCTGTTGTTGCATTTGAGCGATTATTTCATATAAGCCAAATTCGTAAATATGCAAAATATTTCAAACAAGCGATAATTGATATCTTTAATACGAAATGCAGCGCTTTTTATAAGCGATAATTTTATACCATCGATAATCGGATAAATGAAACGATTTTAGTTGTTATTTGTTTATATGGGCAAACGATTACAATCGATTAAATAAAAAGCATTTTTGCAAATTTTCAATTTAACGGATCATATTTTTACCAAAAATTTAGTGATGAAACTGCCGATCTTTTCTATATAGGCAATAATTACTAATAAGCGATTTTCATAAAAACGACTATTTTTGTATGCAATATATATTTTGCAAGCAAACTCACTTTTTTTGCATATAAGCAATAATTTCATATAAACGATAAGTCATTTAAGCGATGTGTTTTCCTTGCATGTTGGCATAACCATTTTATATTTGAAATTTCTATTGGCGCGCCTTACAGGTAAAACCGACTCGCATGCCATCACGCGAGTCTGTAATACACTCACATGGAGTGACGCTCAAGCATGAATACTAGGTGGCGCTAGCATATAGCTGCGTCCTATGCTTTTGTGTGCTGTATTTGGAGTTGCTTTCACGCTAGATGACGTCACGTGTCGCCAACTTGAATGCTTCAACAACAATGCACATCTTCTAATAGCTACATATTTTTTTCTCAACTTTCTTTGCTCATTCTCATTAGAAAACTACAATTTTGGAACGAACTTTTAAGTTCCTTTTGTAAATTATAATTAATATCAGCTGAAACTTAAAACTCTTCCATTAAGCAACCTTTAGTTTTCATTAATAAACAAACCCCGTTTACTAGCACCATTATAAGAGCGCCATCTTAGAAATAAGCCCCGGTAGCACATTATTTAGCATTTTCCTGTACTAACAAACAAAGTGCCATACTCACCCCTAGACCCCTAGACCCCTAGAATGAGCTCGCCATATTGTAAATGCAAATTTACCAAAACGTAACAACAACGTTGCCAATTTACGTAAATTTCAATTAAACAGTTAGTGGTTTTCACTGTCAACTGTCACATGAAACGAGGCACACAGCTGCCAGAGCCCGCGGACAGAGAGGAGGAGCCGGGAAGCAGCGAAGGCGAAGGCAAAGCCGACACCGATGCTGCTGCCAATGGCGATGCCGCTGCCGCTCTATTAAAATCGAAATTAATTAATTGGAAAATGAATCTATTTTTTCTTTATTTTTTGCCCTCACAATGGAGGCCGTGCGTTGCTCCATTGAAGGGAAGCTGTGGCAGGGACTGAGGCATGCTCCGTAATGTGGGCCTTCTTGTCGTGTGCACTTAGCTGCTGGCGGGCGAGAGGGCGTGGCTGTAGCGGCGGTTCATTTGATGTGGGTGTTTGTTGTTGTATTTGCTTGTCACTGGCTTAAGCACATTTTTGGCCAGGGGCCAAAGGGACCCAACCGTTAAGCCAGTTGCTACAGCATTTTGCCTCAATTTGTAAAAGATACAAATGTATCGCACAGCTGACCTTTGGCAATGAGACAAATACTGAAATTGTTATATATACATATATGTTCAGATGGACAGACAGACGAACTTGTAATATTTTATGTATAAAATTTGTACAAAAAGGAACCACATATTCTTTTATGCTGCTGACATTTTTTCTTATGTGATTTCTTGTATTATCTCTTACAGCCACGCAACAAGGAACAGGAAGCTGAAGTTCTGAACTGGGTCTTCGATGTGCTGGGCGAGAAAGTGCCAAGTGGACAATATGAGGATATCTTAAAGGACGGCATTTGGCTGTGCAAGTTGGCCAACAAACTGGCGCCAGGTTCGGTGAAGAAAATTCAGGAGCGTGGCACCAACTTCCAGCTGATGGAGAACATTCAACGTTTCCAGGCTGCAGTCAAGAAGTACGGTGTGCCCGAGGAGGAAATTTTCCAAACTGCCGATCTGTTTGAGCGTCGTAATATTCCACAAGTTACACTGTCATTGTACGCGCTGGGTCGCATTGTAAGTGAAAATATAAAAGAAAAACTTGAACCGTTTAATCTTAACTTAAGAAAGTCGTCCTTGATCCAATTGCAATACACAATAGTCTTTCTAGAAACAAATTCTTTTCTGAATTTCGAATGTGAATTTTGTACTTTATGACTCCCTATACATGTTTTTTTGCACTTTCGATAGTTTGTTATTTTTCAGTCTGTTCAGCGTTTTTTCAACACTTAGGGTTAGGAAGGTAGGCAGGATATAAAAACTGCTAGTACTATCGATTGTATTGATATATTTTTACCTGAAGCTATGAAAAATGTCGAATGGCGCTACTATCGATAGTTTGCAGCTCTTCTGAACAGTCTTGATTTCCATTATTTCAACTTATTTAATACTTAATACATAAATTGGCTGAATTTTAGAAATTTTTTTTAAGAGTAGATCTGCAAATAAGTCTATAGTACTAATTAGCCAACGATTTTTACTTTTGTGGTTCACTATTGATAGCTTAAAGTCTGGAAGTTTAGAAAAGTATACAGGATATAAGCACAGCTAGTACTCTCGATGGTATCGCCTATTTTTCCTTAAACTAGCTTTTGCCTTTGTTACTCACTATCGATGTTTCTTTCAATATCAATAGTTTAAAGCCTGGAAGCTTAGTAGAAAGTAGACAGGAAATAAGCACAGCAAGTATTAACGATGGTAAATATCGGTTGGCGCTACAGTATCGATAGTTTGGCAGCTCTGTTAAAGAATCTTGACTTCCAATAAATTCTTTTTCAATCCGCATTAGTTCTTGCCTTTAAGTTAGGAAAGTGGCGTTATGACAAATCGACCATAATTTAGGAAAAACTGACTTTTTGTCAGTTCACATGTGATGTTTCGTGTGGCACTTATTCTCTTGAAAATAGACTTTACATGAAAGCCAACTATTTTAAGTGATTTGAAATTAAGCAAAAAAATATATACTTTTTCCTTTTCTCTTCTAACAGACACAAAAGCACCCCGAATTCACCGGTCCCACTTTGGGTCCCAAGATGGCCGACAAGAACGAACGCACCTTCACAGAGGAGCAGCTGCGTGCCAATGAGGGTCAGCTGAATCTGCAGATGGGCTTCAACAAGGGCGCCACTCAGTCAGGTCACGGCGGTTTCGGCAACACGCGCCACATGTAAAGCCGCAATGCAGCACAAACTTCCACACACACACACACACTTTACACCCAAATGTAATTAGTTAACGGGCACTTGTTGTTGTTAGTGTAACTTGTGCTCGCTGTTTTGTTCTCTTTGTGTATGATTTAGTAACTGCAAAAATGCAGCAAAAGCCACTCTTAATGTAATTCATATATTATGAAATAAATTAATTAATTAATTTTAATATAAATGTCAAGCTAATGCGTCTCTATCTCGCACTCTCTCTAAGTCGTCTTGTTTCTCATTGGATTAGTATTATTATGTTGTTAATTAGAAAAAACAAGCGACAGCAAACACAGCTGCTTGGAGCGGGAGAGGTTAAGTGCTTGTGCCCTCGCTCACTATATAAAGAACCGCGTTCAGTCACCCACAAACAGTCACTCAGCGACCACGCTCACCTTTAGTTCTCCTCGGTTATCTTCCTCTCTTATCCTCCTCTCTTATCCTCCTCTGTTATCCTCCTCTCTTATCCTCCTCTCTTATCTTCCTCTCTTATTCTCCTCTCTTCTATGTATGTGTCGCCCGACGATACGCTTGTGCCCACTGAGATTATACAAATTACAGTTTCAACGCCTGCACTGACAGCGATAAGCATAAGAAATGTCAAGGCCATCTGTATTTGTATAAGTGCGTGCGTGTATGTGTGAGTGCGCATGAACGTGTGTGTGTGTGGCTACGTATTTATATCCGTTCGTGTTTGTTTAAGGAGTAGCACAAAAATGAAAGCCGTGCAAAACCCTTCAGAGTCAGGTGGTTACTAAGTGCACTGCAAGAAAATACACATACGTTCGTGTTGCTCGAGGACTGCCTTAAGTAGCATCCAAATTTAGTCACAAGGATATACAGTGATTGAAAATGTGGCTTTGAAATGTAGCAAAAAGCAGGCTTTTTCTCTATCCTACTTAGCGTTTCAAAGCTAAGTTCTTACATACAGTTCTTTTATCGGTTCTTTTTTGAGAAACCTCGATCGAAATGTAGAACCAGCGATAAGTGAATTGAGTTCAATCTGTGGAGAATTGCAGAGCCGGCTTAAATCTCAGTGACTGCGAAAGTAGCAAGTAGAAACAGAGTATGTACCATGCTTATCTCGCCGTCTTGCGCCTAGCCGTCTTGAAGCCCCTATTGTAATCTCTGTTTTAATTGCAACGTTTTGTATCGCGAAATTGTCTTGAGATAAGGAGAGTTCTGTTTACTAAATTCGTAAGAGCCATCTTTTACATTAAACAAAATCAACGTTTTTAAACAGACGATCAAATTGTTGATCAGGAACAGACTGAAGATCAGCTAGACAGACGGATAGACAACTCGTACAATCTAGTATACATTTTCACCCTTCCCTTTTGGGTACAGAAGGATCGAAGTCTCTGACTGTGGGGTCAAACTTTTTTCCTTGGTTACTCCTATGCTAATCGTGAAGGCCGTGGATCAAGATACATTTAATAAGCTAGGCTTACGCTCTCACTCTCCCTCTTTTCACTGGCTGAAAGTAAAGTTGGGTTTTAGGCGTGTGTGATTGGGTTTAGTCAATTATATGTATGCAAGTCCAATTTCTTTGCTCTTCTCTTTCTCGCTGCTGCAGACCTTACAAAATTTAAGTCTTTCCGGAAAGAAAAATACCTTACAACACCATGAGCTAGGCCGTGATACACGTTTTTTTTATTCCCTTTTGCGGCTTTATAACCACAGCCAATACCAACATTGGGATTTTTTTGTCACTTTACATGACAATGTCCCTGACGCTGATTAATTGCCTCGATTGCATTGGCCTTCCTCAACTCTCCTCTGAACATCTGGCTATGATGTATAGCTCGAACGTCCACAATGAGACTAGTCATAGACTATCTTTTAAGGGTCAATTCATACTTTGCAATTTTTAAGGGTACCTTGCCTTACGCCAATTACGGGTCTCACCAACAGAAAATACTTACAAACCTGCGCGTTTGTCCCCGTTTCGAACATACAAAACAATCTTTTATCTATCTTTGAAATACCTGGAACCGATTTTGACATTTTACGCCGGATGGCTTACATTAAAACAGAGTTTGGTAATAGGGAGGTTGACAGGATTACTGGATTACTGTCGGGAGGAGGCCACACACAAAATGTGAAGTGGAGTGAACGACATAAAGCTGCTTACAAGGAGTAGGTAAAACTTTCGGACAGCTTTTCGGCAATGTCTAAAAGAGCATACGACGAAACTTCGGCGCTGTTTCTGTTAGTCCTTTAATTCGTCTAACTCTCTTTCTTTCTCTCTCTCTGTATAGCATTCCGCATCTATACTTACATTTTCTCAATTCCTTCGCTGCCGAATACTGCATCAAACTCATCTAAACCAGCTTTATTTGCTAAGGGAACAAAAAAAGAGATGAGCATTTTCTATTCAGTCACAATATTATCATTGATGCTATACATTCCAAAGAATTTTTGATTTCCTAGCCAAATCATTTTTGAATCACAGTCAGTTTAAGAGGAATTTCTTTGGGAAATTTATATGGAATTCAATCATTTGCTTACTTAAATTCGCAAAGAAGGGTACCAACATTTATATATTAGAGACAAAAACTCCGCAACAACTTACTCTATTCGTTGTCCAAACATTTTTTCCATCTCATTTCGTATAGTGCCATCTACTTTAAGCAACCAATAACCCAAACTCACTTAAATACTTTTTCTTTGCGAATGTTTTCAACAAAAGCGCAATGCAAGAGAAAAGCTCACAGAAACTGCGAACGTAATGAAAGTGGCAGGCAAAAAAGAAAAGCAAAAAAGTAGATGAAGAAAATTCAATGCCGCAAGGCATAAGAAAGCAGAGCCAATGAAACTTGCCGGACGGGCTAAGAAAGAAAATGGCAAATGGCGTCTTAAGCTGATATGCGGTTTGTGGCAAGAAAATGCGCAATTGTGTGTGTATGTGTGTGTGTGTGTGTGTGGCAGATTTCAATAATCAACGAAAAACGCAAAAGAAATTCTCAGAAAAGCTCTACATATGATTATGTATATGTGTGTGTGTGTGTGTGTGTGTGGGAGAGTGTGAGTACCCAAGTGAGTGTGTGTGTGTGTTTGTGTGTATAAATTGGTTCCGTTTAATTTCCACTTGTGGGGCTTGGAAACAAAAGCAAAAGATGTCTTAATGTATCTATATTATATAAAATGGTCACTTTGACAGTCACTGACAGTTGTGCGTGTATATGTGAATGTGTATGAGTATGAGAGTGAGTGTGTGCGTGCACCTTGCTCTATTTATTTAATTTTATTTATGTTGACAATTGCTGTAACAAATGCTCACACACACACACACACACACACATACACGCACACGACATAGATGAGTCATTCTTTTACAAACCGAAAAATATTAACATTATGCAACACTATGCCCTCTTTTCTTTTCTTAGCTTGTCTTCTATATTTGTCTGTAATGCTTTGACTTCGATTGCAATCATATTTCTTTTGGAAATCGAAATGGTGTAGGAAGTTAGTCTTGAGTTAATGGTTGTCAAATGGCTGGACTCCATTGAGACCCAGCGAGAAGCTATACCCGTTACTGGCTTAAGGACCAATGCGAATCTCTACTCCAACCACCTCTGCTTCGCGCACGTCTTCTCCAATCGATGATAACAAATGTGCTCTCTACCTGGTCCTTCCAACTGTCGTCGCCTCCCTTCCAAATCCGCATGGAAGACCTTTCTTGCAAAAGCTTCTTCATTCAGCCGCTGGATACTTATTCGCTGACTATGACAATGTCGTTGTAGAGTTTATAAAGTTCATCGTTCCATCGAATGAGATCGGAGAGACTGCTTCATACCCCATGTTAATCACTCCTCCAAGCGACTCTGCTTTGCTGGCGTCTTCTCTAATCGGTAATACCAAATGTAGCAAGTGTGCTCTCTATCTGTTTCTTCCAACGAAGGCATGGCCTGCCCATCGTCGGCTTCCCTTCAATAGTCACATTGCAGACCGTATAGTAGCTTCATTACAATGTGACAATTCCGTAGAGCTCTCTGCCGAGAGTGGTCTCTAATACTTATTTACCTACTGAGACGAAAGTAACATCTATTGTCAAAAGTGATTCTCCGCTTGATCTCCATGTTCATAATTGTGACGGTGGTGTCAAGGTAGACGAAATCCTTCACAACATCTAAAGTATGCTTTCCAACATCAGTCTGAGAGCAAAACCTACTCTACTCAATAAGAACGTACACTTTGTCTTGCAGATTCTTTTACAGTAGCCTGAAGAAGTAGTAGCTTCTTGTTGGCATTGTTCTCCAATGGTAGACGAAATACTTCACAACATCTTAAATATAGTTGTCCAACTCAATCTGCAATTCTTTGCTAGAAGAAAATATATAACTTGTCTTGCACTTATTTATAACCGGAGCCAACCTCGCACCTTACAACAGTCGTAAAGCCTCTGCTTGCTTAGTACAATCAATGCTATCGATATCATCCCATACCCTTTCCATATACTTCAACCTTTTGCAACACAATCTCCAGCGCAAAGTTGAAGTGGTCGCCAGTGGAGGCATCGTATTGTCTGCGGAACGTTCGGTATCAAAAGGTTCGATGAGGTTTCACCAACCTTGACGAAGCTGCGTGTATTCCTTCGCTGCAGCATGCAAACTCGTAACAAGAATAACATAACAGCTAGGGATACCAAACTCAGAAAGTATAGCATAATCGCGATCCCTCAAAGGGCTATCAAAAGCTGCTTTATAAACGATGAAGCAATGTTGGGTGCTATTCGTGGGTCCTGTCTATTATATGGCGTAGTGTACATATCTGTTTACCAGGGCTGAAGCCACACGCTCAGCTCTTCCACGAATGGCTTTTGTCTCTCACAGAATACGCTAGATAGGTCTTTATATGCGATAGAAAGAAGTCTGATGCCACGCTAGATGGGATCACGCATCTTGGAGCTGGGCAGAACACATCATGGCTCCATTTATCTGACACTTTGCCGCCAGTCTATTTTCCAATTTTTGCAATTACATCGAGAATACTTCGCCGAGCAACTAGATGATGAACACATCAAAGCTATGGTAGTTATGCTGGAGTCTGTATTTGAGAATACCTATCGAAGCGCTGTTTGAAGGAGATTCATAAAACGGGTGACTTTTTAAAGGTAGAGAAAGCGGTCGCCATACAATAACTTTTGCTACTGGAAAAATATTGCATGCCCATGCTTGATGGCGCCAAATTTTGTCAAAACATGGTCCACGACATTATATGCTGACTTTTCTGAACGAGTGAGCGGGACGGCAGTGATTCACATTGTTCATCCCACATCTAAAATCGTGTAAAATAAAGAATTCCTTTAAAATTAAATGTTAAAAAATGTCATTCAATTAATCTTTTTGTAAAAGAATTACCCATAAACGAATGGCAACACATCAGCTGATTTTATTACAAATAGTTTTTCCACAGTTTTTCACATGTTATCTGCTGCTTCTTTCTACTGCTGCTGCTTGTGGCACTATGGCACTGGGACTGCCCCTAAATGTATGCTATAATAATGCAATTTATTGGCATCCAGTTGACAATGACAATTGTTGACTTTCCCTTTCAGTGTCATTGTTGTAGTTGTTTTTTGTAGTTTTCGAAATGTGTCTGATGTTGTTGTTGTTGTGCGATTGTATGTCTCCTTTAGATCGAGTTTTTGTTTCATTGAATTTTATTTATTTATATATATTGTGGTCAAAATGAAAATTTATTGTTATTTATATTTATAGTTGGGATTCTTTGCTGCTTCTTACTACTTTTTCAATGAGTTTTATTCTAGTATTTCGCATGCCTGGTCCATTTTCATTTAATTTTGCTTTATTGTTTTTTGTAGTTTTGATTCTAGTTTATCTCCTTTTTTGGCTTTTTTTCAATTTCAGTGATTTTCTATTTTACGCACTAATTTATATAATTATTTAGCGAATGGAATGCCATTAAAGGTTTTTATTTTTTAAGCACTTGAATAATATTTTCAACTCATTTTAGTTTTTATGCTGCATATTTTGAGGTTTTTCGTTAATGTTGCATTAATGTTAAAAATGTAGTAATACAAAGATTTTTTTATACTTCCATAAATATATCAATAAACGAATTTATTACTATTTGAATTTAATTAATTACATTAATTAGAAAAGGTTGTTTTCATTATAGAATCTGATTTTTGCTTGGCCAATAAAACTAATGTAATTTTTAATCATATGGTAGGGGTTAGTGCTTCCTGCCAAGATCCATACTGTGGGCAGCCCCTTCTGCTCCCCATTCCACTCCTCGTCTTCCACTTGGATACGAATATCCATATCATCATCACCTTCTCTCACTTTTTCGATCACTTTAACTTCCCTTTCTCCTTCCCTTTCCACTTTACCTTCCACTTGGTCAGCATTTGCATTTTCATATTTGTTTTTCTCTTCACCCTGCACTTGTCCTGCACTTCTTGTCTTCCAGTTTTTGTTCGTCTTCCCCTTCAATTTCCTTTTTAACATCCTTTTGTTGATCCAACCAGATTACAGAATGGTAAACTGCGTCCGCTTCTATCATCCTGGCGCATTTCAGAGATTTGAGCGTAGAAGCGTAGAGCGCTTGCAAACCTTGGCTGCAACAACGTAATGGTCAAAGTTGATGTTGATCCCTCTAAACATACGTATATCAAACACACTGTATGCTTTTGTTCCCATCGATCATAACATGATCAATTGCATGTAGATTGATTATGAAACCGCCATAAAGCCTTGTGGATAGCTGAAAATTTGGAAACTGAAACAGACGATCTGGATTCGCATCGCGGCGAAGTCAAGTAGCCATAGACCGTTGTTCGAGGTCATCTCGTGAAGGCTGAATTGCTCGATAGTTGAACCAAAGATCCGTTCCCCTCCAACCATGCCAATAAGATCGACCTAAGAAAATTTCAACGTCATGGGCTGTGCAGCGGTCATAGATTGACTCAAGTCTATCATCGAACGCATCTTTGATCGTCTCGTCCTTGTTCCCATCGGTGCAAGCTGCTGATGTTGAAGAATTTCGCCTTGATACGGATCGTAGCATGCCTTCCGATAACTGGAGTGAATTTGAAGACACGGCTGCGTAGTCCACATGGTATCAGTATTAGATGACACAGACTGCTGGGTCGCAGCAGTCCTGCCCGCTCTATCGCATCTTCTGTAGGTCGTCGATATATGCTTTGAACATTGTGAGCGCATTCGCGAATTAGGTAACAACATCATCCCAATTAGGATGTCCGGACCCGAATGTTCCACTGATTTTGTTTCTTTCATCTTTCTTCGCGACGGGTCTAGCCCTACGCACAACTCTGTGAAAGCCCGAGAAAGGCTTCGTTGTGAACATTAGCTTACTACTCTATTAACGGTAGGCGATTAGAGCAGCCATTCAAGGGAAACCACTTGGAGGCTGTGCGTTATCACCATGGTCCATGGCCACTATCTCTACCTAAGCCACTTGATGCACAACCTCAACTTGTCCCCTTGTTAGATGCTCTGACCTCTATCCCGCGTGAAATCCCCTTTGCCATGATAGATGTTTTTAGACACCTGGTGGAGTTTTATATATCCGGTAACTGGTTTTCATCGCCATTCAAGAAGAAGCGCCTTAATATTTGTGTAGTTTCTATGGCGCTCTTAGTGAATCTCGCCTTATGGTTAAGTTTTCCACAAAAAAGGGCATGTAAACAAATCGATAACTTCTTCGAAAACACGCAAACAATATAGAGGGCAAAAAAATATACGGTTTTTTAATAAGCTAACAAAACATATTTCTTTTTTGGATGACTTTAATGAAAGTATTGTGATTTTTGGCCGAAATTGTAAACCCTTCAAATGAAATTGTGTTTCATATAAACAAATACTACTTACTTCCGTCTCCACAACCCTAAAGTTAACACACTCATACAATGTTATCACCAAGTTTAATGATGACATTTCTGTCAGAAACAGCGTTCACACAAAGATATATAGAAATCTATCTTTCGTTATCTAAACGAGAAACAGAGTTCATCATTCATTCATTGCATCAACTAACTTTCGTTATAATCTGGCAACTCTTAACCTTTTTGTTAAAGCGGCAAAATGGCTTCAATCAAAACTAAATTAGTTAAAGTTCAAGCTTAAGTTGAGTGAGAATGAGATGTATGCGTGTGTCAGTGTGTGTGCATGAGCATCGGTATATGTGTGTGTGTGTGTGTGTGAGTGTGTGTGTGTGTGTGTGTTGCCACATAATTTAAAATGCCACTTAAGATAGAATTTAAAGTATGTACAACTGTAATTTGCCAACCAAAAATGTTGGCAATCAACGGTTCGGCCTCGTACCATTTCAGACGCACAAAAGTGCTACGGCCAAAAAGTTGTTACTGTCAAAATTTATAGTTTCAACTTGGCTGGCAGTGTTGGCAAGAGAGGGAGAGAGCGCTATAGAAGGATAGAAAGAGACAGCGCTAGCATGCGCAGCCGCTGCTTGAATTCCATATAATGTTGTCATTAATTTTTACGATATTTGCCAAGTTTAATGCATTTCGCTGATGTTTGCGCACAAGTTTAATGACGGCAAACGAACAAGGTCCAATGGTCGGGAGGGGCAAGCACAGGGACTATATGTGGGCCGTAGCAGATCCTGAGCGCTGCGACTCTTTCTGCATATATCTTAGTTAAACCGCAGATGTGAAGTTGTTGACGGCACAAAAAGCTCGAGGGAGGCCAGGCCAACCCCGTGGCGAAGCTAGTCGGGTGTTTGACGTGACAGGGGCGGATGTAGCGTTGTGGGCGTGTGCTAACTGCTTATCAGAGAAATGTTTTCAAAGCACTTTACAGTTAGCATGCAACAGACAGCGGCGACAAGTGGCAAGCGACAGGGGGCACCAATGACTGCCACTGCTAAGGTTAATGGCATAAAGTTAAGCTGCAATTACGATAGGGCTTGGCAATCAGCCACGCCCACAATTGCTCGGGCAGCCCATAATGTTGCCAAGTTGTTGCAATTTCATAGAGACAAGTAAATATTTATGATTGTATTTTAAAATGCAATTTAATGTGCTGACGTGGAGGACATCGATGCCACGGACGTTGGGGTCCTTATGTTTACCTAGAAGGGAGCTGCTTATAATACGCTGGGGTTAGCTTTAGCGCTTAATTGTTATTTATTGTTACGAGCAGCAGGGAGGTGTTTTGAATATGTTGCACTTATTTTTTATCTAACGGCACTGTTACTTTAAGCTTGTAAGAGTTGAAGGCAATTTCCGCTTTATAATGAATGAATGATTACAACAAAATGTGCAACTTTTATTAAAATTCAAATTGCGAAACTAATAATTCAATTTGGAAAATTATGCCCAAAAATGTCACAGCAAACCGTTGTGCAGCCCAAAATGGAAATTTCTATTTGTCTACAAGTGAAATTCAATTAATCAAAAAAGTGAATTGAGTTGTATTAAGGCTAAAAACAAAATGAAAGAAAAAGTAAGTTGAAACCAATGACAGCCAAACGTACGTCACGTGCAGCACACGACATCATCTTGCATCAAAATGTAGAAACATGATAATTTATCATTTTCATATAGACATCTGCATACACACTTACATATATGTATGTATATCACTGCGAAGGCCAGGAAATAAAATGGCTGCTACAAACCAGACAAGACAAGTTCAGACTAGACCCAAGTTTTTAACTCGGGCTGAGTTATGTCAAAGTTGGCCCGAAGGATTGACAGTTGGGTTTGGTCAAAGTGGAACAGTTAAACTGATTTTAAAGTGCCTGCAAATACACCCAACTCAGTCGAAGACCCGCTGCCTGTCATTTGAGCACGTCTGCAACGGAAAGCCACTGACTCAAATCTGAATGCTTCCTGGGGGACATGACTGGTGCCGGCTTAGAGCTTGTTTTTGTGCCTATGTGTGTACATGTGTCAGGCAAACGATTATAAAATCATCATTTATCATATTATGTGGCACTCCCTGGCGACCCACTGATGTGGCAGTCCAAAGTCTGCATTGCCTGGGACTGCTGCGTTCTAGCCTGCCTCTTGAGGTACGCATACATACTATGCATGAAATAATAACGACGTTAGGCTGTGAGCGTAGTACATATCGAAATTGAATGGCTGCCATCTTATATTTCTATTAGCACATCAAGAACACTCGATTCAAAATAGTGCACTGTTTCCTCTGGCAGCATATTAAATATGCCGCTTGTCGTCACTTAAGCCGTGTTGTCATATCGAAGACGTGATAAAACATACTAACATATATCACGCGTGCTTTAACTGTAAAAATATGTCCCCATATGGCAAAACTTGTCATAAGATTGCTCATGCTCTGAGTAATGAAAAGGATCTCATTTATGTTGTATCTAGTTTGGGATGATATTTTTGGCAGTTTCTTCTTTGATGACATATTTTTTTATCGTATTAACTCAGATCTGAGTGTTTTTAGGAAAGCATGAAAGCATGCATTTAAAAGTGATTTATGTTGCCACACAGTGTCACTAACCGGTACACCGCATAAAACAATTCCAGAGATCTGGATGCCTTATCTATATGTGAGAGCTGTGACTATGTGCTTAGCAACAGCCTGCGTCTATAGATCAGCAGTTACAAACTTGTTTTGCAGGTGCCAATTGTGGTGTCAATGTGCCTTCTCAAAGAGAGCCGCCTATAACGGGTTAAGCCCTCAGCCAGTTTGAGTGTTTGATTCTAGAGGTTGAGTGGCGGAAGAACTGAAGGATGTTTTGGCTTGAGCCCAATCTTCGAAGTCTTCAGCATCTTCATTTTCGTAATCAGAAGCACCTGCACCTATGTATTTGAGTATTTCCGATGCAACATAGAAGGCGCCTATATTTGGGCATGGTTTTGGTGCGTCGGCAGTGCAAAGTGAAAAGGGTGTTAGTGCCGATAGGATCAACCATTCGCGAGGTACAATAATGTGTAAATTTGTTCGTTCCTTCAGTGCTGTCGAAAATGTGGGTCTTAGTGACTCCTCCGGGCTCGAAATTTGTAAGGACCTGAATACCAATTCATATTATCAAATATAAGAAAAGTTAGACATTCTTTACATTTAAAAAAAGCGTGGTAGAGCGGAGGCGGGGTGGTCTACCCTGAACCACGAACCCTGATTTTCATTTGGCGTCCCAGTGTTCCTTTAAAACTTCACTTGTGTCGAATTTTCTTCACTAAGCTTCTTTTTGGTAAAAAAAAAGTATAAATTTTCGTAACTTCATGAGGTTTTAATTAAAAATATTAAACATTTTCACGCTGTTCACCTTATGATTATTCACTAAATGGCGCTATCGCCGTACAAGTTGATTGGATATGTTATGGATATGATATGCACAAACATTTACCAAGCAATATTTGGAAATATGCGAAATTCGGGTATTTCCCGATGCACGTTAGACACCTTACTTTCTTAGTTGAGGGGCTTTAAGAGCCAAAAGCTTAAAAAACCTTAAAATATTTGAAAATTACAACTAAAGTTTTTCTCTTTCAACTCCTCGCTCTTGCTCTAGGCAGCCTCAACTTATCCGCTGCCGCCGAGTTTCTAAAGGTATCTTCGCTTGAGCATCGAACCTCTCAAGGGAGATATTATTTACCGAACACGTCGACCATTACCGGAATCAAGATCGTTATGCGAGTAATCTATCATAGCTCCAAAAAATTTTTTGAAAATTTCTGGCGTGGCCACGAAATACAATTCCCCTAGCTGTAATTTATCCGGAAAAACTGCTTCTTCGCAACCTTAACACGCCAAAGTTGTACAATGGAACCAAACTTTTGTGATTGAAGCAATCATAATTAAAAAGTTTACTCGAACCTAAGCAAATCCACTATTTTCATTGCTGTTCAGCTAGGTCTACATTATACACATTTTCAGCTTTATATCTGACCCAACATTAGTTTAGTTACTTTATGCTCATTTTGAGCAAGTTCTTGAACACTCTTAATGTACCACATGTTTTACCACAATTTGCGCATATTGTGGTCCTTGAACTCCTTTTCCATACACAAAAGATGTGCTATTTCACATACTTATACAATAGAAGCCAAAAAAAAAAGAAAATTCAAACGTCACACTAAAAACTTACAAATATCCTTAGGGAAACTCAATGACAGCAAGTAAAAGTAATTTTCTAACTATTTTTTATATTGCTCTTTACGCTGCAGTCTCAAGGACCTAGAGCGAGAGAAAGAGGGATAGCAGCAGAGTGAGAAGGCAACTTTCACTTGGACATTAAATTTTGCGAGAGATATTTTTCGCACCTTGGCTAAGCGTTTGTTAGTGTTTTCTCAAGTGAAAAACTGTAAATGTCTCTAGCTGTTTTGGGGGCAAAGTTTTCAATTTGACATTTTCCTTTTCAGAAAACTGTGCGAAACAAAACGTGCAATTATATGGGGTTAGCTAAAGCATGAAAACTTGTTGGACACCAGAGACAATGAGAATGGCAGCGACCATGTTTTTGTTTGCTCTGTATTTTTTGTTGCATACGTCAACGCTGTCATATGGCCACAAAACCCCCGATAGACATATCCTTATACTAAATGCAATTTCGAGAAAATTACCAAAACGAAAATATGAAAAAGTTGCTACCACAACAGCTGGCGCAGTGGCATTGAAATGCGTGTAATAAAGAGCGAGTGGTTCCATTGGGCGACTGTGGTTGGGTCCAACAGCAATTTGTCAAACGGTTATGATTGACAGCTGAAGCGAAGCAGCGTGCAGCGAAGCCTGAAACAAGCAAAACACACACAAGCTCTACACCTAGCCGGAAACGCGCAGCATAAACAAAATGGCGTCAAGTACGCTGCCGAAGCAAAACAAACTTTGTGTTTGTATTAGTATGTGTTACAGCTCAGAAGCACCCCGCGGTGCATGTCAAAAGCCAATACAACTTTGTGCGCCGAACTAACCTACAACTCAATTGATCTTCCATTCACTCTTAAAGTAATCGAAGCATTCAAATTAATATTCAACTACCTCAATACCAAAAGGGCCATACTTGTTGCCAGGGCTTAATGTAATAGCCCGTAATGTGAGTGTCCATTATGTAACTTGATATTATTACCTCAATGGGGTTTAATAATATCAATTATTGGTACTTTAATACTACTTATATGTTAAACGAATAAATTTGCTGCTAAACAATTGAAACAAAATTCCTTTTATGCCAAAACTCAGAATGTAGCTCACCTGCTGCTCTATGAGTTTAATTGGTTATAATTTATTTAGTAGCTTTTGGCAATAACAATAACAACAAACCCACTGAGCTCCGATTGCCATCGATTTAATGAAAAGCTCAAGTATCTTATGCCGGAATTCTATATTTATATTAAAAGCTTCATTTATTGTTTCGCATATAAATTGCCTTATAATAAATGTGGATTTGGTTACATTTTGTGGATTTGGTTACATTTTCATTTGTATGCATAATCGACTATTTAAAAGGAATCCAAAAAGATAAGAGATAAAAGACTTCTTAAACTGTTGCAGACGAATATTTAGGACAATTAATAGAAAAAGTTCAAATCAAAAATCTAAAAATTTAACAAATTATTCACAGAGAGCGACATTTGCAAAAGTCTTGTTGACACTACAATTGACTCGACACTGGACTGGTATTGGATTGGTTGGACTGGACGGGATTTGTACAAAACACAAGGCTATATATTGAAAGACAACTGGTTTTAGACCAACATTCCTATCCGGCAAAGCGATCTCTGGACTGCCAGCAGAAATTCAGCGTGGACGTTAAAACCAAAGTTTCGCCGACTGTAAGTTAAGCTTCTGTTCGGCCGCTGCACGGCACCGTCATCCCATCTGTGCTGCCAACCACACAACAACTCTTCGTCCAGCAAACCCATCTTCCTCGGTCAAGTCACGAAGATACATCCTCCAGCAGGTATAAATCTGATGCATGGCAGCCAGGTCAAACGGGGGAGCTCCAGCCAGCTCAAGCAGTTGAAAACATATCCGCTCGCTGACTATGATGCTCAAGTATCGGCATCTCTGCAACATTGCAGATGTATGAGAGAGCCAAATATGGCGCAGTAATTATATACATATTATGTACATTAGTCAACATGTTACAACTAGCATGAGAAAGTGAAAGGGTACTAATAAAAACGCCATTTTTTGACAGTCCGTCCGCGAGTTTGTTTCCGGGAATGTTGAATTGACCTGGAACTAAACTTTTGTTTCGCCATGCGTGCCATGACGGCAAACGCTTTGTGGACTGCCACACCTCTTACTCTCTTTCATACAGATTAGTACCTTGGCTACAGGGCATAAAAAATAGCGACCAGTTTTTCCCCTACTATGCTTTAGCATCGACATTTACAACTCTCAGCCTTTTTGCTGCTATTCATTCTATTGCACTTCCCTTTTGTCGGCATAAGCTTCATATTCCCATTTCTTTACACTATTCCACGACAAAAAGTGCGATTGTAGACCATGTCTCCGCCTCCTATGATGACGGAGCTCTATGGACACAGTATACTCAATGGCATTGGGTGAGCGCTTATTGCTTCTGCGTTTGGCGGATGCAACGCTACTTGACCCAAGTTTACTGAGCTTTAGATTATGCTACTTTTTAAATGTCCCTTAAACTTATGATGGTCAAAGGAGTATGAAAATATGTTGTGGTAAATAATCCTTTTAGTGCCTTTTAAAATGATAACGAATGCATTTGCTACTTTATTTAGAAAACTTCGAAATATGTAGAAGATAAAAGTTTAGTACAGAGCAGCAGAAAGAAGACAACATATTAAAACTTCAAGAATAACAAACTAAATGGTAAATATTAAAAGAATGTAATTTACAACGCATTTGATATAAAAAAACCGTAAAAATACTAAACTGTGGTATTTTTTGGATCATCACTAATTACAAATTTAATTATCTAAAGATAGATTATTCCCCTTCAATGACCTGCCGTTCATAGCTTAGTAAAAGAAACGGCTGCCGGCTTCTAAATCAGCGACCTCTAATATACCGTAAGCCGATGATGAGAGCCTCAAGTTAGGACAAATTTGTTGCCAACAACTTTAAGCTTTATATTTGTTGTATAGTATTGCCGTAATAGGTAAATTTAAAATATATGCAAGTTCTGAGCACTGAGAAAAACTTCGAGGCAACTAATTTGTCTAGCAACAGCGCACTTCACTTTAACATTTTTAGCAGTCTTCAACTTTTCCAATCTCACGCTTTTCTCAAGATTTATACGAGTTGAACAAAGTAACATAATTTGCGCATAACGTTCACAAAGCAACTGTCAAAATACAAATTCAAAATGGCGTCCAAGTTAAGCTTGGCCTAGTTACTGCGCATAACTTTTGTGCATGATTTAAAAACTGCGCCCTCACAAAGGAACCACCAGGTAGGCCTGGAACCAACAGTGCTCTCTGCTCCTGTCAACGCAAGTTTGCCGTAAATAACTTTTCCACGTAGAAGCGAGTGCAGGCCACGGACCACGGACATAAATGCTGCTCAGCTGCATTAGTGCAGTGCAGCCCAAGGCTTTGGTTTGTTCGACTTCAAAAAATGTTTGCACTGCGGTACTTAGACATAGCCGTAGCTGTAGCTTTAGCTTTAGCCTTGGCCGTAGCCGTAGCCGTAGCCAGTGACTTAACCATATACGTAGTCATAACCATAGCTTTGGCTTTGCTTACACTCACGCAATGCGGACATAAATCACGTACGCGTTGCGGCCATCATTTAAAAATGTGTGTGTGTGTGTGTGTGTGTGTGTGTGTGTGTGTGTGTGTGTGTGTGTGTGTGGGCGTAACTTTGCATGTATCATTGTGTCATCTGCGTTGCAAGTAGATTTTACGCCGATTTTCTCTAGCATTCGACATTTCAACGAAGGATGTGGAACGACGACCAGAAAAGCTGAGAGAAAGTAAAGCATTGCTAAGGTACAGTTTTAATATATTAGCAGAACTAACTGTTCCCACAGAAGTTAAGTTATTTATTGAGAGTTGAAATTATTTGGGTCCACGACTCGTTTATTGCTACTAGACTTTGCTCAGTTACTCAGGCTATTTTTAAATTCCATACCGGAACTATGTTGAAAAATACACATTGGTTACCGGCTTCGCAGATATAAACCCAAAATTAACCAAATTCCTGGAGCAAAAGCAACAATAACATGGTGGTTGTGGTAACATATCTTATTTCAACATTCTTTTTAATGGTTTTTTAGAACAATAATGTTCAGAAAAACAACAAAATTGGATGTTACTATGAATCATTTTAACAGACAGAGCAAATGTTTTAAAAACATACCAAACGTATACGAGCGGCCAATACCATTACGATTCCGATTCGAATTGGGAATATCATAGTACTTATTCGGGCTTATTCCGCATTTCCGATCAAGCAAGCACAATCGAAATGGATTCGTCTTTCGAAAGTAATGCCTCTTATAACTCGGAATGAAAGGTAATTGTATAGAGGCACTTATCCAGTGGCCGCTGCTCTGCCACTTCGTATTAACAAGGCCTACTTCGTAGCCATACCAACAGACACCTTTCTCGCAGTAGCTTCTTCGTCCATCTGCACAAGATAACCGAGCCTGCTAAGCCTTTGGATGTTAAGTTGCTTGACATGTCGTAGAGCTTGTAAAGTTCGTCGTTCAATTCAAATATCTTACATCTCCATCACCTATACTTCAGCATCATAAAGCAGCACAGGAATGATGAGCGTCTTTTAGCGTATGTGTTGGTCTGGCGAGATTGGTCTCTAATACTCATTTGCCTACCAAAATCTAAAACAAGAGTGATCCTCCACTTGATTAGAATGCTGGCATCCATTGAGACAGTGGTGCTAAAGTCAAGAGCAATGTGAGAGTTAAGCTACTACTTGAAGAAAGCATATAGTATGCTATGGCAACTGTCGAAAAGCTCAACTGACTTGATCAAGGACTTAGGTTTTATGATAAAGTACAATTCAAACTATCTATAATTTGTTAACCTGTTAGTAGTTAGTCTGTGAGCTTAAAAAAAGTGAATGGTTAATTTGATCATTTCTTAAAAGACTCCGTTGACTTTCTCCAACTCCACGTGGTCTTCTCTAAAGGACAATAAATCAGTAATCTGTATAAAAGGTGGTTGTAATACTAATTCTCAATGTCCTGAACTACTTAACGGTAAGTAGCTCTTTGGCAAAGCAGCTTTAAGTATAAAAGGTGCCGGTGCGCAAAAACTCAGTATACACCAACCTACATACCCGGTAATTAGGTCGGTAGGTAGGGCATTGGCAATGCTGCATGGTATGAAAGTTGAAGGTACACACGAATTCAGTATGCACCAACTACATACCCGGTAAATATTTAGGTAGGTAGTGCATTGATAGCGATTTATACGTACGATCTTATTGTGTGTTAGGAATCCGCAAGAGAGAACGACAATTACAACAAAAAAATTTGAGGCATTACAGATACATATTTGCAAATAGGCCCCTCACATAATCTGCAGAGATTCGGATGAGTTTCAAGGTTAAACAATGGTTACTTTAGTCGAATACGCAATACTCTATGTTTCAGCCTACCAACAGCGATATGAGAATTATAATCTAAAAGCTTGTACACTTGCGTAGAAGATTAGCTCGTTTGCGCTCGAAAAGACATGTCTTATTTATAATAAGAGTTCAAAGCACTCAATTCTTTTGGGCAGAGCCCCAAAATAATTTCAGAATATGGCATTTTATTTAAGTTTCAGCCCATCATTGTGTCAAAGATGTACTTTAGCCAATTAACATTAACCCAAGTCACTGTCTGCGCCTTCAAGTCACAAAATGCTGAGTCAATAATGGCATAAAGGAAAATTTTCCAAACAGGTCATATGACGATAAATGGAACTATTGACGCGACTGGCAGACAATTTAAGCCAAGACTGACAAAAGTTTTGGCTTAAATTGGCAGCCATCATGGTTTAACGATGTGCGTGAATGCAACGTTATTGATATCAAGTATACGTGTCGCGTGGTGGAAGAATGGTTTTCAAGGCGTGTTAGACAGTGTAGAGAGACAGTCGCCAATAGACGCGTTGATTGATAGCAGCTTGAAAACTCATATATCAAATCAACATGTAAATGTGCAGACATGATCTGCGTGGCAGACATTTAGATAGACAGATGGACAGATAGACAGACAGACGGACGACAAGACAGCGCTAGCTACATGCAAGCAATTTAAAAAGCCATTTGTCTATATAAAACGATTCGACGCAGTCAAGCAGTCAGTTTAACCCTTTATTTTTATTGTTTTTGTTGGTTGTATTTTGGACGCCATCATATGGAAAAACGCGATGGCTGCCACTAAGATAGCGCGGCTACTGGCATAAAACATGCCTAACGACACGCCACATAACAAGATGGCGCCTCTTGCATATGTGTGCGTCCGTCTGTTCGTGCGGTCCTTTTGGCCGGCTGCGTAGCTGCGTGTGTGAAATGACTTAATTTCCGTTTAAGCCGACTGCCTTTTCCCACTTTTGACCGGCTTTTAATGCTGTTTCACTCACAGGACCTTGTTCACATGCGTGTAACAATGCGTATTGCGTCTGTTGTCTGTGGGCCGAACTCGTTGTGCAACTTGCCGTTAAGAATTCAATTTACACAATTTTGAACACAATTAAATTGCGAGCACATTTCACAGTGTATATTTTAATAGCTCTCACCCTCGTACTGTCTTCCTGCTGAAGACAATACGTTTGTCTGTTCCTTGAGAAGATGTCCTTTTACAAGCTCTCTCATATTTTATGCATCAAGTGTTACTATGCATTTTTATTGCTGCTTTTTCTGGGCTTACGCATGGTATGAGTAATGTTGAAGGCCACTTTGCAGCTGACCCTTGCTTAGATCCTTCAAAATGTCCTGCCTAGTATTATTTAGTGGCCCGAAATGACAAATTTATGTGCTCCTTGACTTGTGCGCCATTACTGTGTACGAGCATGTGCTGTTTATCACC
The DNA here is from genome assembly GCA_035041775.1 of Chymomyza caudatula. Lineage (NCBI taxonomy): Eukaryota > Metazoa > Arthropoda > Insecta > Diptera > Drosophilidae > Chymomyza > Chymomyza caudatula. The sequence continues at coordinate 15,454 of JAWNKW010000141.1, read as the reverse complement.
CACGTGGTGTATGTGTAATATTTATTTGATTTTGATGATGCGCTACATCAACGAGACCAGCAAAGTGAGTGGTTATGGATATTCCTGCAAGGAACGTATTGTTTGGCCCAGCAGTGGCTTTATAAGGCATAATTTGTCTTTAAAGTGTACTAAATTTCATGGATAAAAGAGTATATTTTAGGAGAAATTTAGATTTACTTGATTTTGCAGCTTAAATGGCAGCTTTGCAAAATTTAATCTTCATGATATAAGAACTACCTTGTCCATATATGTACATATGTAGAGAATTCATGGCTATATAACTCTTTTACATCTAAGTCCATTTTGAGCCTTATTTATTATATAGGGTACAAGACCTGCTTAATGACTTCTTAGGCCTTATTTTATAGGGTATAAGACCTTCAGAAGGACTAACTGAACTTGACTGTTCATTGTAAATACGTCTTTTACTGTTGCACACTTAGCTTGTCCTTCGTTTTGCATCGAGCTGTTGGTCCGAATCGAAAACTGCGAAAGGTTCCGAATATTCTCTTCTTTTTATCTATTCCGCTTTCTTCATATTCATTCATTTGATTGTCACTTTCAAAAAGAGATTAAGAAACCAATGGTTATTCCGCAATTAGAAGATATCTGACCATTTTTCGGCAAAGTAACTTACCTTTCGTCCGACCTACATGAGCAAATCTCCCTGCTCAAAGGATAACTCTGCCTTTTGTATGGCCGTTACTTACAGAAGCCGACAACACGGAAAGCTGTGACTACTTTTGAATATCCATACTGACTGATAGATTCTGATAGAATTGCGTTTGTATGACGTTCTATATGCTCGAGTGAGGGCCAATAATGAAACAGTCTTTTTGAGTTCGATATGATGAGCTGTCACGGCCATATAAGCAACTTTGATTGCAACGTGAAGTAAGAGCGTCTGTACTATCTGCAACTCCTCTTGCCACTTTCCTCTCAACTTTTTATATACATTCGAAATTACTTTTCGAAACGTGAGTTTGTACCCTGGGCACTAGCTCGCCATTGCAATGATAGCCCTTGGTAACCAATTTTAATACTCGGCTTTCAATCATTTCCTTTTGATTATGGCTAGGTGGACAGGCACTGATACCAGTAGTACATCGGTAGTTGCTGATGATGATGTTGCTGAGGGCAATGATGGGCTTTTTCAATTGCTTGGCGTTCGACCCGCAGGCATAAGGTTGGATGTAACAATTTGAAATGCCAAATCGCCTATATACCCTCCGGAAGTTTTCATTTGAAATAAAGTGATTGCACCATTTCGAACACTTGCGTTTTGTTGGCATGATTTTTGTTAATATTATGAGCGCAAAATCGTCAATTGAACTGGAACTGCAAGCAAAATAATGACCAAAAGAACTGAACGAATGAAATAAGACCAAAAGAAGCAGCGAACGAACGCACCAAACCAACTAAAGATGCTAAAATCTAACTGTACGAACTCAAATCATAGATATAGTTCAACAAAACTGTAAGTTAAATGAACTCTACTGACAAGAGTCTCAACTGAATAGCTGTTTTGTGTGCAACAACTAAAATTTGAACAGCGAAGTGAAAAATGTACGGCACAAGGAGTATGAAGTTTCTATAACTTTTCGAAATCCATCATTAATATATTAATATTATTTTAGACTGGAATACCAAAAACGACTAACTACAATAACTTTAATCTGTTGTTTTGCGTATAAAACACAAAGGATGGGTCAAGTCCGTGCTAGCATGACGTGATCGCTGAACCTCAAAGAATAAAGTTTGAAAAAAACACGATGAAATTTTAATTGTAACCAAGCCATATTGGAATTCAATATTCATTTATGTTTGCCACCCCAGTACCCCCCTCGAAGTAGATCATATGCATCTTCATGTTCCCCTTCCCGCGTCCAGGCCTACTATGTAAAACAGCAAAACCCTTGGGCACCCTTGATTGCTTGTACCACTATCGATAGCTTATTATGAGAAGAATTCGTTATGTATCAGTACGTTAAAATTCCATTGCACAAATCAAAAATCTAAAGAAAACATAAGGAAAATACTCTAGAATAAATGTTTTTCGGTTATCAATGTACTTTAATAAAATTTAAGCCCCTATATCTTCCAAACGAATAGCCAAATCAAAAACCCGGAAAGGATAATCTACCCTTTAATACCTTTGCATAGTTTCAAACGCTCTAGTCAAAGTTCAAAACTACCTTTCATAAATTGGGCATTATCGATAGTATCGATGGTGGACTCCCATAACTATCGAAAATAACGAGTAGTAACTATATGGATGGTTTTGCAGCTCTACTAATATGGCCCTTTCAAGGTAGACCATATCGACAATATATCCCTTCTCCTCTCTTCTTCAAATCAATACATCCAAATAGTAGTATTTACTTATTTAAGATGTAAGATTTAAGTTAAGTTAATTTTAACAAATATCTTTAAAATAAAATAATTTTAGCAAATCAGTCGATATTTTTGGCCGATTTGACACCACATTCTTCTCAACACTCATGCGGCCAGGAATTGAATTGTAAATATTCTGTGACCCCTGAATCTGATCCCCAAAGGCTTTTTGACGCATACTCAGCAACTTATTTGTTCAATAAATTCAAACATAGTTGAAATAGTAGAATTCACTTTTAGTACTTGACAAAACGAAGCTTATCTTATACACTAATGAATACTTTTACGTGAATTTTGACACAGATGTCACTAACATTTCTACCAACAAAATTTAAATCAATAATTTTATATCAGAGTTGTAAATTACTTTAAAACCTACTCTGGATTTTCCATTTTCCATTTCATCTTATCTTCTCATTACTCAAATTAAGCTCTCTAGCCCAGCATTTAGCGCCCTTTTATCAGCTAACTACTTATCGTTTCAGACATTAACAATTTCTGAGTTTAATTTTAATCATGCTTTAACGCTTTTGCTTATATCGCTCCAAGTATCCATAAAAAGTGTGTCAATATGCCATAGATGTCCAATAAACGTGCACTTATTATAACCGCATTGCAATCAGCGCACCTCATCATGCCGAAACTCATCAACTCGAAAATTACCGTCATCAAAATCCTGTCAGCGGAACCGCAAAATGGTACACGAATGGTACGGAACGTAGCATTACAAACTGCCCATTGTCGACCGAGCGCATTGAGGAAGGAAGAACGCGAACTTAATGCGTGTGCATTTTCCCCGCGCAATTTCCCAATGAGAATTTCCCCTCAGCTGGGCGCTTGATTAATTGCCTTTAATGTGTGGTCGGGCGGTGGAAAGGAGGTTGGAGGGGTGTTCGCTGGTCGCGGGTCGTTGGAATACTTCATTGGCAGTTAATATGCCAACAAGGATAAAGCCAACGTATAGCCTTCCCAGCTTTATTGCCTGTGTCTCCGCCCTGGCAGCATGTCATACAGTCTGTAATTATATGAAGCCCCCTCAAGTTGACGTATTTGGCTTTTAGTATGTAATCCACTTAATAATTGTATTTATTTGATTTTGTTTTTGATCTTATATTATACCCCAGTCCTTCTTCAGTTTTAAGATGCGGCATAATTAGAAACCAAACGCACTATTGTTCCAATCTTCTACAAAAAAATGGAAAAAACGCTTAAAGCTCTACCGAATAAAGTCAGCATCTTTTAATGTTATTCTAACATTTTCCTATTCCTCTTGTCCGTGGAAGTTTGCCATTATGTCTAGGATTTTAAAACCTGGGAAACCGGACCAAGTCCTCTGAGATCACTTACTTTTTGTCCGGTTGTTTTATGTTCTCGAGCAACTTTTTCCTAAACACGTCAAAGTTAAATATCTGAGTTTAATTTTAGACAAAAGGCTCACTTTTGGTCAATATATTGCAGGATGAGAAAGTTGGGATGGCTTCTTTGTAGCAATTCTAAACTTAACATTGATCTAAGATGTCCAATTTATATTTAGATTGTAGCGCCTGTATGAAAATATGGAGTCTAAGCGTTTGCCGATTGTGCCAAATGTGAGGATTTAAATATACCGGACGCTCCTGAGTAAATCTACTTCAAATACTATGTAGCCATGTGCGTCCGTACGTTCGTGTTGTAAAGTGTTTATTTTATTTTATCAAGCTCAGATATTATGCAGAGTCGGAGAGAGTTTCTCCTAAAAACTAAATAAATGAGAATATTAACGCCAGTTGTTTTAATAAAAAAAAACATAATATTTGAAAACGTTATAAGACTATTTGGGACATATGAAGCTTAAACCGGTTGGGAATTACAAGCGAGCAAATTACAAAATTAACGTAGTATGCACTTTTTGTATTGTTTAACGTTGGGTAGTCTTACTATTTTGTAGCAGCGATATTCGAAATCAAAGTTTGAAGGTTTATCAATCTATGCGCACATGACCCTCCGCTTGATAAGATAATTCACTTACTTCTGGCCAGCATTATCGAGCCCGAGGTTACACAGTCTTATGATGGCTGGCCAAGGTGACAATTACACAGTAAAAAACAAACAGTTAACATAAAGCAGCTAACGAAATGGTAGGCCTGGTTTATGTTAGAAGGACCAGGGAGTAGGCTGCAGAAGTCAGGGGAATACACAAGTACATTGGGATAGAACCTAAGCTGATACTGAGAGCCATGCACTTGAGTGTTATAAATCGTCACCAACGAAAATATATACCAAGTTTTCATTTTTCCTGCATCATTCATTTTGCGAGAAGCTTAATCTTTTTAAGTGTTGACATTTAAAAGGAAACAAAATTTCACAAGAAAAATAAATAATAATTCGTAGATTAACATTTTACGGGGCAGCTTTAAGCAGTAACCTGCTTTTCGCCTTTATAACTTTATAGGAAAAACAAATAGTATTCCAGCCCCAGCACTTAGTTTCTGCCCAAATGTTCAAATACAAGATGTGTTAAAATATCATACAAACAAAGTTCGATCACACACACACACACACACACACACACACACCCTGACACACACTTGTGCATTTGTCTGCTGGCTTGACAGTGACTGTTTCCATTGGAATACTTTACCACTTCGGCATTTCGTTCCTCAATCAAATGACAATTGATCTATTTTTTTTTCCATTGTTGATTTTATTTTATCGATGTCGGTTCGATGGCGACGTTGATTTCGTTTTCGATTACATGCACAGAGATGGATGTGCGAGAATGTGTATGTGTGGTGGTATGAGTGAGTGTGCACATGTGTGTGGCATGCCTGTTCGCAGTTGGTTTTATTGGCAAGTGGATAAATTAAATTTACGAACTTATTGAACGAGTGTCCATGGTTGCCCAAAGACCAAAATGCTTTTGACGCTTTCGTTGAGTGGCTACGGGGCAGCGGGGCAGTTCGAGAGAAAGAGGAAGAACTCTGGAGCAAAGGAAGCGAGCTTAACAGCGTGGGCGCTAAGAAATCAATGTGCATTAAAGCGCTTTTAAAGTCGAGCACTCACACACACACGCACTTGGCTTTTGACACACATAAAAACTTTAATGCCTCGAAAAATGTCGAAAAATATTGAAAAATCAAAGGGCAAGCGCTCTCTGACCTTTTTTTATACGAATGTTCATATGGATTGGTAAGTGGACTTTTTGGCCAATTTTGCCGCGCCTTTGCACAGCTGGAGTTTTATTGCTCATGTTGTTGTTGTGTTTATTGTTGTTGCTTTCCAGCTACTACGGCACGGCAACAACGGTTTATGCAGCACGGTAATGGTCAGATATATGGCAGCAATTGGTGCATATTCAACGGCAACAAAAACAACTGTTACTACAGAAAAAAAGGAGCAACGACAACCGTAAAAACGAAATATATAATAAAAATATCCACAAAGACCAAAGTGCAACAAAACGTAGTAAAACACCAAGAAAAACAACCAACTCTTTTACTAAAGGATTAAAACAATAATTTTATTTCAGCGCCATAGTAAAACAAACTGAGAAAACAACCGAAAAACACAAATAAAAAAGGATTCGAAATCGTATTATATTTACACTAAAAAGGTTTCAGCCATAAAATAAGAGCTGCCTCAGCACAACAAATGGCAACAAAAAAAAAAATAGTACAAATAAAAGTAATCGACGCAGCGCTGGAAGTACATAAAGACTTTATAATACTCCACAAACAATTTAATACACTACAATTAATCAAATCAGCGAGTTTTAATTTTCTTCAATTTGAAGTTTATAAAGCATAAATTGTTAGCTTAGATCCACAACTACATTGAGAGTAGCGTAAATAACAGTAAAAATGTTATCGCGACCTTTAAGATCTATTGTGCTTATCGCTAAGATATAACCAAGTCGCGCATCCATATCCTCTATCCGCCTGTGTGCTGTGCGAATGTCAAGTTAGCAGGGTTGTTAAGATCCAAACAGAATTCTTTCCCAATTGTGATGTTTTCTTGAACCAATCAGTCAGAGGCCTGAGCACAGGTCCAGTCCTTAGTTCGTCTCAAACTCTTTTCTTCTCTTCTCTTGGTATAAGCTTAACAGTTCTTCTTTATGGTTCGCAGCACCATTTATTGCCAGTTTGTACGAGTTTTTAATTACACTATGCAACAAAAAAGAAGCTTTTGTCTAAAACATAGCTTTTCCGGTAAATTTTGGGTCGCTGATTTTGAATCCTGCAACCATTTTTGGTTTTCTAATTATCGCTATTTGAAAAATTCAAAAATTCGTGGGTTGCCATGTCGGCAAATCTCATATTACTCAGGAACTTTACTACCGATCGAGATGACCTATAATTTAAATTGAAGTTTATTAACTATTAATTTCATCAATTGCAGTTAGTTTTGGTGTTTTCAACACCGATATTGCACAAATTGGTGTTGAAATGTTCGCAAAAAATCAATTTATTGTATCCAAAAATACATATTAAAAAAAAGGCATTTTCGGAAAAAAAATTTCAGTTTATAGCTGTTACTTGTCATCGAATCAAGTAAGACCAAAACCGTCAGGATTGATTAGAAATTAAATTACTTTCAATTCGAGTGTTTGCGGGGGGCTTCTTCCTACTTCTTTTTTCCTGATGTGGGTGATGGCTGGTCCGTGTGACCGTTTCAATAAATTGTCTTCGTTGTTGTTGGGTATTTGTAACCGTTTATTGTGATCGTATATGTATGTACAATGTTACGTGTAAAAATATAAAAGTTGTGCACGCGTGTGCTTAAGTTAACATGTGAACTTTAACTAACTAAGCGCAAGCGCAGCTTGCTTTGCCAACGGTAGAAAGCTCCGTCGCTGCACTTTTCACCACCCTGAGCGCAGCTGTGAGCTTTTGGCAAAGCTTAGCACGGAGCGCAGCTAAGCCCACACATGCCGTTTGGCATGAACATACCGCCCCCCTTGCAACGCTTAGTTGCAAAAGAAGCTGTAGTTGGAAAGGAGCATGGGCTTAGCCGAGTGCTAGCTATGGCCAGTTAATGGCCGCAAGATCCAGAAAGGATCCAGCCAAAGATTGTGCACTGTGCTACAGGGAGGCCGGGCTGGCTGGCCAGGAAGCCCGCTTGGATTATTTTCGGGTAAACATCAGCGCCCAACACAATGGAGACTTGTGACGGGCGATGAAAGTTTGCGTCCGCGAGCACCAAGCTGGAAAACTTGGTCCTGGCGGCCTCTCCGATCGCTCGCGCAGGAGTCCTCAAGGTCAGGTGTGGATCGACCTTAAACACCACCTCCAGCCCCGCTGACGTGTCCAGCTTGGACCCAACAACGGCTGTGCATGCATTTTCGTCGCCAATGCGCGTCGTAGGCAACTTGAATGCGGCCGCAAGCGAGGCATTGATACGGCTCACCGGTGCACATGAGTCAATCAGTGCCCTCGTATCATACCGCGTGGAGCCATTATCAATGGTGATTGTCGCTGTGGGGAGAACTTGCGTACCCTGGTGCATCAGGAGAGACGCAAGCGATGGCGACGACAGGCTTTCACCGGAATTGGCAGGTGTGACCACTGTGGAGTGAGGTGTGGCCTCTGAGCGCGGGCGCACGTGGTGTGATTGGGACTGCGTGTCCGGGCGAGGCCTTGGGCGGCGACGTCGAGACTCACGCAGGTGGAGGAGCGTGTGGTGATCATCTCCGCATATGCGACACCGGTCGCCACTCCGGCAGGATTGCCTGGAGTGCTGGTGTGCGAGGCAGTTTGGGCAGTACTTGTTTACGAGTACTGCCCGTAAACGCTTCTCAGCGTTAAGCCGCAAGAATGTGCGGCACTTCCTCAGGGCATGTATCCCCCGGCACACTCGACACCGGAAGGAGTTTGTCCCGTTAGCAACGGTTGCGGTGTTGTGCCGTGTTGGAGCCATCTAGACAAAGATATATAAAGCTGTGGATAGATAAAAAATAGTTAGCAATGTCTTCAGTCTAGATGGATTTGGAAATGGCTTAAGGAGAGGGAACGAACGGTTTTGTAGGAAGTAGGACAATCTTCGCTACTGGCCGTTTTATGACACCGCGCGACGTCATCAGGTCAACTACGCGGACCTTGTCATCGGTTCCCGGATAAACCTTATGGACTCGACCTAAGCGCCACTCACACGCAGGCATATTGTCCTCCTTGATGACGACCATGTCCCCGCACTGGAGGTTATTTTTTGCTACCTGCCATTTGGTCCTCTTGTGTAACTCCGTCAGATATTCGGTTTTCCAACGGGCACAGAACTGCTGGTTGAGAGCCTTTAAACGCTTCCAGCGGTTTAGTATTGACATAGCGTTTTCGCTGATCTCAGGTTCAGCGGTGGATAGGAGTGGTCCGCCAATTAGAAAGTGGCCAGGAGTGAGTGCTAGGAGGTCTGTTGGATCTTCAGACATGGGGGAAATGGGCCTGGAGTTTAAGCAGGCCTCGATTTTGCTTAGGAGTGTGGACAGTTCCTCGAATGTGTATTTTATGGAAGCGGTGCATTTGTAGAAAAGCGTTTTGAAGCTTTTGACTCCTGCTTCCCATAGACCACCCATGTGTGGTGCGCTAGGAGGTATGAAGCGCCAGGACAGGTTTTGATGGCTATATGTGGAGGTGATTGAAGACTTGGTGGCTTCTAGGAATTCACGTGACAGGATCGTAGAGGCACCCACGAAAGTCTTTCCGTTATCAGACTGAATCTGGATTGGGCATCCTCGTCGTGATACGAAGCGTGCGAAAACTGCCAAGAATTTCTCAGTCGTGAGGTCGGACGTGGCTTCGAGATGGATTGCTTTTGTTGTGAAGCACACGAAGACGCAGACGTATCCTTTTGTGATAAGGCACGCTCGCCCCGTGTAGTTCTTGACCTCGAATGGGCCGGCAAAATCTACGCCGGTGTAGGTGAAGGGCCGAGAGAAGGAGGTTCTCTCTGGTGGGAGGCATCCCATCAGCTGCGACTGCAAGCGCTTCTTATGGATAGTGCAGACCTTACAGGAGTTGATGACGGACTTGGTCATGTTCCTCAATTTGGGGATCCAATACTTGCATCTTAGCAAGCGGACCATCAACTGGTTGCCACCGTGAAGTGATATACGATGGGTAAAGTTGACTAGAAGGCGCGAGAGTGGACAGGCGTACGGCAATAGGATCGGATGTCGCTCGTCGTAGCGTAGCGATTTCGAACTACTGAGACGACCGCATGCCCTTATAATACCCTTTGCGTCAATGAATGGATTCAGACTAATGATCGGACTGCTAGCGGAGATTGACCGTTTAGTCTTCAAGCACTTGCTCTCCTCGGGAAAGTGGGTACGTTGTGTTAGGATAACAAGTGCTCTTTGGGCGTGCTCAATTTCCACCGTTTCCAGTTTTAGTGTAGGTGGTACTGGGTTTCGCTGGCATCGTGCGACGAATCGAAGGGCGTATGCCGTCACACGAAGTGCCTTACTGAGGTCGGAATAAGAGAGGAGAAAATCAGCATCTCGCGATATTGTCGCGGCATGGCTCTTGAGTGTCCGCTGCTCCAGCTCTGTGTCCATGGGCGGATTCTCCGGAGTAGGCCATTGTTCCTGAGGGAGCCTCAGCCACTCGGGTCCATGCCACCATAGATCGTTATCGATCAAATCATAGGAAGAGACTCCTCTGCTAGCCAAATCAGCTGGATTATATTCCGACCGCACATGGAACCATCTGTCGGGGTTAGTGGCTTCAGTGATCTTAGTCACCCTGTTGGCCACGAATGTAGTCCATTTGCACGGTGGCTTCCCGAGCCAGGCCAGGACAATGGTCGAATCCGTCCAGTAAAATGATTCGTAGACACCTAGTGGAAGATGGGGAAGGATTGCGGTGCACATGTCTGCCAACAGCACAGCACCGCAGAGCTCAAGTCGTGGAATGGACAATGTCTTGACCGGAGCGACCCGAGTCTTCGCTGAGAGGAGATGCACGGCACAACGATTGCTGTGCGTAACGCGTATATAAATCGCCGCGCCATAAGCATGCTGAGATGCATCACAGAAAGCATGGATTTGCAGCTCGGCTTGTGGAGTGTATTGCACCCATCTGGGGACCCGGATTTGGTTCAGTGCTGAATAGGCATGTAGGAAATCGTGCCACTTGTGTAGGAGATCAGCGGGCAATGAATCATCCCACCCGATCTCTCGTAGCCAGATTTCTTGCATAAAAACTTTTGCACGGACAATAAATGGAGCTAGCCAACCTGCAGGATCGAAGAGCTTCGCAATCTGCGACAGGACTTCCCGTTTGGTGTAGGAGGATTTTTTCGATACATTAGACGAGACGAAATAGAAGGTGTCATGTGTCGCTTGCCAACGGATTCCCAGATTTTTCGCCACGCTAGCATCCTCGATTTCCAAAAAGTCGGCGTTCAGCAAGTGGTCTGTAGGAATACCCGCCAAGACATCCTTCTGATTGGAGGTCCACTTCCTCAGCGGAAAGCCAGCTGAACTGAGAGCCTCGCGGAGTTGCGAGATGGCTGTCAATGCATCCTGCTTGGAATGAGCACCGGCTAGGACGTCATCCACATACATATATTCTCTGATAATCTCGCTGGCTATGGGAAGGCGAGATCGTACATCTGCTGCGAGTTGCTGCAGCACTCGTAATGCCAAGAATGGCGCACAGTTGACTCCAAAGGTGACTGTCGTGAGCTCGTAGTCGCACAGTTCACCTGAGTCATTGCGGAATAAAATCCTCTGGAATGGAGTGTGGGTAGGGTCCACACGGATTTGTCGATACATCTTCGTGATGTCAGCGTTAAACACGAATTGGAAAAGTCGCCACTTTAGTATCTGTAGCGTTAGGTCGGATTGCAGAACGGGGCCTGCGTGCAGCGTGTCGTTCAAGCTCAAACCATTCAGTGATTTGCTGGAAGCGTTGAACACCACGCGTACTTTCGTGGTAGTGCTCTCTGGCTTAACTACCGCGTGATGTGGCAAATAAAAATGATTTGCTTCATTTTTCGGAAGGATCCTTTTCATGTGACCCATGTCAAAGTACTCTTGGATAACAGACTCGTACTCTGCTTTTAATTGAGGATCCTTTTTCAGCCGATTTTCGTTCTTTAGGAATTGGCTGAGCGCTATTGGACGCGACAAACCTAAATCGATGTGCTCAGGAGTTTTGAAGGGCAGGGAAACCACATAACGTCCGTCTCGCTCCCTCCTGGTAGTCTGAACAAAAGTTTGTTCACAAGCGACATCATCGATTCTTGCAAACTTTTGTGGAATATCCTCCACCTCCCAAAATTTAGTGAGCATTTGGTCGAGCTTCTGTTCTTTACTCAGGAAAAGTTTGGTCGAAAATGACGAGATAGCCGACGTTGACTTACTCGGCACTGGACCTGTTAGAATCCACCCAAATATGGTCTCTTGTCCCAACAATGAGCCACATATGTTGTGCTGTGTGCCTTGGAGTAGGATGGAGGGAAGGATATCTGCGCCGATGAGAATGTCCACTTGGGAACTTTTCAGGAAACTAGGATCCGCCAGATGGATTGCTGGCAGATCCTTCAGCGCTGTACGTGGAATCGAGTTGGAGGGCAGATTGCCTGAGAGGCTCGGCAATACATACGCCGATGCCTCAACTTGAAGCCTTGGCTTTTCGAGGGGTGCCAGTTTGAGATGGCATATTTTCCGGGATTGAGCTGCGACCGCTTGGTTGAGTCCCACGATTTGCGCTTGGACGTTCCGGGATGGCAGTTTCAAGGTGTTGAGGAGTCGTTCCGTGATGAACGTTCCTTCCGAGCCCGCATCTATTAGTGCACGGGCTGTGAAACTTTCCCCGAGGTGGCACACGCTGACGAGCGCTGTTCCCAAAAGGACACCTTGCGAGTTGGATGCAAAGTAGTTTTGCACGTTCGCTTGCGGTGGATTTTGAGTGGACTGTATATCTCGGATAGGGGCCACTTGAGTGGATTGAGGATGGAACACGTGTGTGGGGTGCACGTTGTGAAACTCAGAAGATACTTGAGCTGGTGGCCCCTTGTGAAGAAGGGAGTGGTGGCGCCCTCTGCACGTGTAACAGCTGTGAGTACTAGTGCACTCTTTCAGCATGTGAGTGCGCGCAAAGCAATTCAGACATAAGTTCTGGTGTTTAATATGCGCTTCTCTTTCGCTGACGGACATTTGGAGGAAGCGTGGACATAGACGCACAGGATGGTTCTCCTTGGAACATAACTTGCAAGATTGCTTGGGGGCTGGCGTCTTAACTTTGATGCTCGCTTCAAAAGAATTTAGTTTGCTGGGGGCTGGATCCCTCCGAGAGAGTCTTGGATGGACTAGCCCGCTAGTTGAAGGCATGAGGTCATCGATTGCCTCAAGCGTCCGGTATCGCTCAATGAGAAATTCATTGAGCTCTAGCCAGGAGGGTATGTCCGACTGGCCCTTAAGGGACTGCTCCCATAAGGACAGCGAAAGTTTCGGGAGTTTGGAAGAGCACAGGAATACAAGCAGGCAGTCCCAACTCTCAGTTGAAATGTGAGAATGCTCGAGTGCCAACAAACAGTTCTGGACTGTGCTTTGCAGCTCTTTGATTGCGGATCCTGACTCATGAGCGACTGAGTTCAGGTTGAGCAGAATCTTAAGTTGACTGTTGACCAGTAACCTTTTATTCTCGAACCGATCCTTGAGATTATCCCAAGCCGCTTGAAACCCATCGTTGGTAAGCGGGGATTTTGCCACAATAGCGTTTGCTTCACCTTTTGTTTTGGAGAGCAAATGAAATAACTTTTCGACTGGAGTTAGTCGTGCATTATTAATGTATACAGCTGTGAACAAGTCACGGAATGTTGGCCATCGCAGATAATCTCCGGAAAAAACTTCTGTGTGGCAAGGAGGGAGGGAGATACCGTGACTCATTGGAGGCGCTTGTGGCTGTTGCTGAGCGGACTGGGTGCTTCTAACGGACAAAATTTCAATGCGCTGGGTCAGGATAGCTATGCACCGTTCGTACACCGAGTACGATTGGTCATATTTGACCCGAACGACTTGAAGGTCGTTTCTGGCTTCTTCACTGTCCAGCGCAATTAAAGCTCGGGAACAGGTCTTATATTCCTGCGCTACTTGTTCCCAAAGTGTCTTTGTGGTATCGCGCCGAACTTGTAGCGTGTAGGGCGATTCGTCTACAGCAGACGCTGAACTTATCCGATCTTCAAAATGGATCAGGTCATCCGTGGAAGCAATGAAATTTGCGAGGGCCATGTTGCTCGTAGCTCTTTGAGTTTGCGACTGACTTCTTGTAGCAACCTTGCTGCCAGTGGCTACTTGCGTAGGAGTTAAAGGTTTGGAAGCTGACTTTGCTTTGGATGGGACTATTAGCCGATGAGCTGAAGCAGGTGTTTTCTGCTCACGACGTGCTACTGGCGTTGGAGTTGCGCTCTGTGTACTTGCTTTTGGAGGAGCGGAGGAGGTGCGGCGCACAGATGAGTGTGCTGGTGGAGCTAGCTTTTTCTCACTACCGGAACAGGAGGGGTTTCCTTCCCTGTCACTGCCAGTGGGCATAGTATGCCTTGCGACTGCTTAATAAATCCTAGAAAAAGCGTTGGAGTAACGGGTGTAGCGGAATATGCGTCTGGAGAATACTTTTGGCTAACTTTGATTGTAGCAGCAACGAGCACGAGCAATTTTTTAGTGAAGTAGTAGTGGTAGATTCGATATATATATTGTATATATATATGTTGTGTGTAAATATACGTGTGTGTGAATATATATATATATATGTGTTTAAATATATACGTTGTGTGAATTTATATATATATGTGTTTAAATAATTTTATTTATTAATTAATACTTTTTTTTTAACTTAATTTGGCGGTTTTGTGTGCAAGTCGATGTACCGACTTAAATTTAAAAATGAAACACAGTTGGAAGTTTTGTTTATTTTTTTGGAAATAATGTTGTAAATGTGTAATTTTATGTATGTGTGCAAGAGTGTAGGATTATGTGACAATAATTGTGGATCGTGTGTGGATTGTGTGCATGTGGAGTTTTGGTGCAAGCAAAATAAGTGGAAAATGTGCGCTGATTCGTGTGTTCGCGTCGGAAAGAGATGAAAAGATGCTCGCCCGAAAAATGGAGATCTTTTACACTGGAAACCAATATGGCGCAGTATTTAATTTTCTTGGTTGGAATGTGCTTATTCTTTGAACTTATATTTTTTTTTTTTTTAAATAATTTTTTGTATTTAACTTGGAGTACTGGGATTTAAGATATACATATATTTCTCCCTTTTTTTTTTGTTTTCTTTTTGTTTCGGATACAATTTTCTTTGAAACTTGCCAAAAAATGGAATTTATAATATTGGCGCCAAAAAATAATAGCACAAGGAAAAAAAATATGTGCACATAAAGGTTAACGAGCTTTCCAGCCGAAGCTCGTTAGTCTTGTTATCACTTTCACACACACACTTTCAGCTATGCACTTGAAAATTTTGCTGCTTGCACCTAGGTTTGGAGTTTTAATATTCTTTTTTATATTAATGCACAATTAATTTTGTGCGATTTCGTTTTTTTTTTTTTGTTTAGTTGAAAAATAGTTTGCACTAACACACTGCACTTTGTACACTCTTGCTCGAGAAGGAAAACACTACATACATACTTGAGTCGATTTTTTTTTTTTTGGATAAAAAACCGTAGGAGTCCGCCGATGCTTGTGGTGGGGGTTGAGCAGATCCGGCTCGAAGGACCAAAATGTTTGCGGGGGGCTTCTTCCTACTTCTTTTTTCCTGATGTGGGTGATGGCTGGTCCGTGTGACCGTTTCAATAAATTGTCTTCGTTGTTGTTGGGTATTTGTAACCGTTTATTGTGATCGTATATGTATGTACAATGTTACGTGTAAAAATATAAAAGTTGTGCACGCGTGTGCTTAAGTTAACATGTGAACTTTAACTAACTAAGCGCAAGCGCAGCTTGCTTTGCCAACGGTAGAAAGCTCCGTCGCTGCACTTTTCACCACCCTGAGCGCAGCTGTGAGCTTTTGGCAAAGCTTAGCACGGAGCGCAGCTAAGCCCACACATGCCGTTTGGCATGAAC